>OZ014521.1:391585558-392185558 GCA_963966055.1 Lathyrus aphaca
AACTTTGTGAACTTCCAACCACTTCAATGATCAAATAAAGATCATAGAGACTCAAAATGATGATGACGACCCTTTGGTACCCTTGATAGAGGCCTCAGATGCCCTGATGTTGACTTTACTTGCTCAAGAAGTTACCTAATGATCAGATGACTTCCACAGTGAATTTCATCATCAAATTTGGTACACATGATCCTTATAACATATTAAGACCATTAGAAACAAGAATGGCCAAAAAAATTGAGATTAAGGTCTCTGAAACCAAAACCCTAATTTTGGTCATCTGTGCAGGGAAACCCTAGCTCTGCCTGGACTTCTGTGCAATCCTTTGACATTTGGGAAGACATAATCTACAACTTTCATGTTTAAGGATTTTCCATTTGAATCATTTTTGGTCATGAAAAAATAGGTTGAATATCTTTCCCAAAATGGAAAGTTTCCATTACAAGTCATTTCCAAAAATAGCAAGTTTGCATTTGGCTCAAAATTCTACAACTTTGTGAACTTCCAACCACTTCAATGATCAAATAAAGATCATAGAGACTCAAAATGATGATGACGACCCTTTGGTACCCTTGATAGAGGCCTCAGATGCCCTGATGTTGACTTTACTTGCTCAAGAAGTTACCCAATGATCAGATGACTTCCACAGTGAATTTCTTCATCAAATTTGGTACACATGATCCTTATAACATATTAAGACCATTAGAAACAAGAATGACCAAAAAAATTGAGATTAAGGTCTCTGAAACCAAAACCCTAATTTTGGTCATCTGTGCAGGAAAACCCTAGCTCTGCCTGGACTTCTGTGCAATCCTTTGACATTTGGGAAGACATAATCTACAACTTTCATGTCTAAGGATTTTCCATTTGAAGCATTTTTGGTCATGAAAGAATAGGTTGAATATCCTTCCCAAAATGGAAAGTTTCCATTACAAGTCATTTCAAAAAATAACAAGTTTGCATTTGGCTCAAAATTCTTCAACTTTGTGAACTTCCAACCACTTCAATGATCAAATAAAAATCATAGAGACTCAAAATTATGATGACGACCCTTTAGTACCGTTGATAGAGGCCTCAGATGCCCTGATGTTGACTTTACTTGCTCAAGAAGTTACCCAATGATCAGATGACTTCCACAGTGAATTTCTTCATAAAATTTGGTATACATGATCCTTATAACATATTAAGACCATTAGAAACAAGAATGGCCAAAAAAATTGAGATTAAGGTCTCTGAAACCAAAACCCTAATTTTGGTCATCTGTGCAGGAAAACCCTAGCTCTACCTGGACTTCTGTGCAATCCTTTGACATTTGGGAAGACATAATCTACAACTTTCATGTTTAAGGATTTTCCATTTGAATCATTTTTGTTCATGAAAAGATAGGTTGAATATCTTTCCCAAAATGGAAAGTTTCCATTACAAGTCATTTCCAAAAATAGCAAGTTTGCATTTGGCTCAAAATTCTTCAACTTTGTGAACTTCCAACCACTTCAATGATCAAATAAAGATCATAGAGACTCAAAATGATGATGACGACCCTTTGGTACCCTTGATAGAGGCCTCAGATGCCCTGATGTTGACTTTACTTGCTCAAGAAGTTACCCAATGATCAGATGACTTCCACAGTGAATTTCATCATCAAATTTGGTACACATGATCCTTATAACATATTAAGACCATTAGAAACAAGAATGGCCAAAAAAATTGAGATTAAGGTCTCTGAAACCAAAACCCTAATTTTGGTCATCTGTGCAGGGAAACCCTAGCTCTGCCTGGACTTCTGTGCAATCCTTTGACATTTGGGAAGACATAATCTACAACTTTCATGTTTAAGGATTTTCCATTTGAATCATTTTTGGTCATGAAAAAATAGGTTGAATATCTTTCCCAAAATGGAAAGTTTCCATTACAAGTCATTTCCAAAAATAGCAAGTTTGCATTTGGCTCAAAATTCTTCAACTTTGTGAACTTCCAACCACTTCAATGATCAAATAAAGATCATAGAGACTCAAAATGATGATGAAGACCCTTTGGTACCCTTGATAGAGGCCTCAGATGCCCTGATGTTGACTTTACTTGCTCAAGAAGTTACCCAATGATCAGATGACTTCCACAGTGAATTTCTTCATCAAATTTGGTACACATGATCCTTATAACATATTAAGACCATTAGAAACAAGAATGACCAAAAAAATTGAGATTAAGGTCTCTGAAACCCAAACCCTAATTTTGGTCATCTGTGCAGGAAAACCCTAGCTCTGCCTGGACTTCTGTGCAATCCTTTGACATTTGGGAAGACATAATCTACAACTTTCATGTCTAAGGATTTTCCATTTGAAGCATTTTTGGTCATGAAAGAATAGGTTGAATATCCTTCCCAAAATGGAAAGTTTCCATTACAAGTCATTTCAAAAAATAACAAGTTTGCATTTGGCTCAAAATTCTTCAACTTTGTGAACTTCCAACCACTTCAATGATCAAATAGAAATCATAGAGACTCAAAATTATGAAGACGACCCTTTAGTACCGTTGATAGAGGCCTCAGATGCCCTGATGTTGACTTTACTTGCTCAAGAAGTTACCCAATGATCAGATGACTTCCACAGTGAATTTCTTCATAAAATTTGGTATACATGATCCTTATAACATATTAAGACTATTAGAAACAAGAATGGCCAAAAAAATTGAGATTAAGGTCTTTGAAACCAAAACCCTAATTTTGGTCATCTGTGCAGGAAAACCCTAGCTCTGCCTGGACTTCTGTGCAATCCTTTGACATTTGGGAAGACATAATCTACAACTTTCATGTTTAAGGATTTTCCATTTGAATCATTTTTATTCATGAAAAAATAGGTTGAATATCTTTCCCAAAATGGAAAGTTTCCATTACAAGTCATTTCCAAAAATAGCAAGTTAGCATTTGGCTCAAATTTCTTCAACTTTGTGAACTTCCAACCACTTCAATGATCAAATAAAGATCATAGAGACTCAAAATGATGATGACGACCCTTTGGTACCCTTGATAGAGGCCTCAGATGCCATGATGTTGACTTTACTTGCTCAAGAAGTTACCCAATGATCAGATGACTTCCACAGTGAATTTCTTCATCAAATTTGGTACACATGATCCTTATAACATATTAAGACCATTAGAAACAAGAATGGCCAAAAAAATTGAGATTAAGGTCTCTGAAACCAAAACCCTAATTTTGGTCATCTATGCAGGGAAACCCTAGCTCTGCCTGGACTTCTGTGCAATCCTTTGACATTTGGGAAGACATAATCTACAACTTTCATGTTTAAGGATTTTCCGTTTGAATCATTTTTGGTCATGAAAAAATAGGTTGAATATCTTTCCCAAAATGGAAAGTTTCCATTACAAGTCATTTCCAAAAATAGCAAGTTTGCATTTGGCTCAAAATTCTTCAACTTTGTGAACTTCCAACCACTTCAATGATCAAATAAAGATCATAGAGACTCAAAATGATGATAATGACCCTTTGGTACCCTTGATAGAGGCCTCAGATGCCCTGATGTTGACTTTACTTGCTCAAGAAGTTACCCAATGATCAGATGACTTCCACAGTGAATTTCTTCATCAAATTTGGTACACATGATCCTTATAACATATTAAGACCATTAGAAACAAGAATGGCCAAAAAAATTGAGATTAAGGTCTCTGAAACCAAAACCCTAATTTTGGTCATCTGTGCAGGGAAACCCTAGCTCTGCCTGGACTTCTGTGCAATCCTTTGACATTTGGGAAGACATAATCTACAACTTTCATGTTTAAGGATTTTCCATTTGAATCATTTTTGTTCATGAAAAAATAGGTTGAATATCTTTCCCAAAATGGAAAGTTTCCATTACAAGTCATTTCCAAAAATAGCAAGTTAGCATTTGGCTCAAATTTCTTCAACTTTGTGAACTTCCAACCACTTCAATGATCAAATAAAGATCATAGAGACTCAAAATGATGATGACGACCCTTTGGTACCCTTGATAGAGGCCTCAGATGCCATGATGTTGACTTTACTTGCTCAAGAAGTTACCCAATGATCAGATGACTTCCACAGTGAATTTCTTCATCAAATTTGGTACACATGATCCTTATAACATATTAAGACCATTAGAAACAAGAATGGCCAAAAAAATTGAGATTAAGGTCTCTGAAACCAAAACCCTAATTTTGGTCATCTGTGCAGGGAAACCCTAGCTCTGCCTGGACTTCTGTGCAATCCTTTGACATTTGGGAAGACATAATCTACAACTTTCATGTTTAAGGATTTTCCATTTGAATCATTTTTGGTCATGAAAAAATAGGTTGAATATCTTTCCCAAAATGGAAAGTTTCCATTACAAGTCATTTCCAAATATAGCAAGTTTGCATTTGGCTCAAAATTCTTCAACTTTGTGAACTTCCAACCACTTCAATGATCAAATAAAGATCATAGAGACTCAAAATGATGATAATGACCCTTTGGTACCCTTGATAGAGGCCTCAGATGCCCTGATGTTGACTTTACTTGCTCAAGAAGTTACCCAATGATCAGATGACTTCCACAGTGAATTTCTTCATCAAATTTGGTACACATGATCCTTATAACATATTAAGACCATTAGAAACAAGAATGGCCAAAAAAATTGAGATTAAGGTCTCTGAAACCAAAACCCTAATTTTGGTCATCTGTGCAGGGAAACCCTAGCTCTGCCTGGACTTCTGTGCAATCCTTTGACATTTGGGAAGACATAATCTACAACTTTCATGTTTAAGGATTTTCCATTTGAAGCATTTTTTGTCATGAAAAAATAGGTTGAATATCTTTCTCAAAATGGAAAGTTTCCATTACAAGTCATTTCCAAAAATAGCAAGTTTGCATTTGGCTCAAAATTCTTCAACTTTGTGAACTTCCAACCACTTCAATGATCAAATAAAGATCATAGAGACTCAAAATGATGATGACGACCCTTTGGTACCCTTGATAGAGGCCTCAGATGCCCTGATGTTGACTTTACTTGCTCAAGAAGTTACCCAATGATCAGATGACTTCCACAGCTAATTTCTTCTTCAAATTTGGTACACATGATCCTTATAACATATTAAGACTATTAGAAACAAGAATGGCCAAAAAAAATTGAGATAAAGGTCTCTGAAACCAAAACCCTAATTTTGGTCATCTGTGCAGGAAAACCCTAGCTCTGCCTGGACTTCTGTGCAATCCTTTGACATTTTGTAACTTCCAATCATCCTTGGAGATATAATAAGACCATAGACCCCTCATGGACCCTCTTGGCATGCTTAAAGGCCTCAGAGATTGCTCAGATCATTTCTAAGATTCATCTGATCACAATTCACTAATTGTGCAGTCATGCAATGATTTGATGAAGTTGTTTATGCAATGTGAGATGCAATGAGATATTTATGCAAAATGAGATCATAAGCCATGGTGTGAGAAAAAGTTAGGGCAAATTTGGGGTGTTTACAGCTAGCAAATGGCCAAATAAAGGCAAATTCCAACTACATGAAGGTCAAGGCACATGAAATGTGTCCTAAGAATCTAAGTCCAAATCTTCATTCCAAAGCCAAGGATAGTAACCAATAGTCCACAAATTAAAGTCACAGGTTTTTAGAAATTTAATACTTTATTAATGTTTTTGTGTCCAAATGGACAAAAGGAAAATCAACAAAACAATAATAAGAGCAAATAGTAAACATGATATGGATGAATAAAGCATAATAAAGCAAAATAAAATAGAAGCAATAAAAGTGCAAGAATTTAAATGTTAGTAGAAAAAACAATTAAAGTGCAAGAATCTAAAATATTATTAATAATAATAGTATAATAATATTTACATAAGAGTGGTATGATGAACTTAATCAACCACAACCAAAAGAGTAATCAAAATCGAAAGGCAACCGGATCCGCTTAGCATCTTACACTATAGCGATTAATCAAGGAAAGCCGGACCGAATTCAATGAAATTTGAAAGGCGATTGGGAGACCCAAAGCACCTACGCATCAAACATTCATGGTCTCGATTCTTAATGCAATATGATTAACCACTTTGGGATTACACGACCAACAAGAGGTCCTGTCCACAAAAATGCAAGTACCCACTTAGATTTTTATTTCGAATTAGGGACAATTTTAGGTCTATGTTAAGCAATCGCCGAGTAATTTACGATGTAATTACCCTGCAAATGAGGCCGGACACCACCAATTAAGGTGAACAATATTAGTGCTAATGCATGCGATATAAACGATATATAAATCGCCATCCGGACGTAATACCGCACAAAACTAAAGGTGAATACCAAATTGAGCCGCACTCATGGTACTCTTCCATCCTTAAGTTCAATCACTCATCTCGGCGGATTCAAGCATGAAAATGTATCACTAACGCAAAATACCTTAAATGAATTGAATAATCCACTTAAAGATAGTTTTGAATTAATGAACATTAACTACTCTAATCTACACCCAAAGTTCATTGAAATTAAGGAGAAATCACTCGCAAAAGTGCTTTCCAAGGTAAAAATCAAAAGGAGGAAGAAGAAGAAGAAAGAGGAACCAAAAAGGGGCTTAAAACAAGCCAAAAAGTCCATTCTGACTTGTGTTAACCGGTTAACCAATTGGTTAACCGGTTTAAGCAGGCAAAAGCTGCGCAGTTTTAAAGATGGTTAACCAGTTAACCAATTTGCACTATACTATATATGATTAACCGGTTAACGTTGTACCAGAAGCAGAAAAATGCAGAAAATTCAGCATGATCCATTTTAAAAACTTTTCTCGAACATTTGATGATCATGATCTGAATTTGCACGAATTTTAAAACCAAAATATAGTGGAATCCCTACAATTAAACAACAAATAAAGATCCAAAGGATCTAGAAACAAAGACACCAAAGATCTACATCTTGAATGTTGATGGTGAATATGGGTTTATGGAGAGAGATGAATTACCAAAAACACTTCTTCAAATTGGACAAAATCAAGCTTAGATCTACTGCAATTGGTGAACAAAAGAAGAATTGGATGAAGGTTTAGCTCAAGTTAGTCAAGAATTCAATGTGAATTCTTGATAACTTCAAAAGAAAGAAAAAGAGCTTTAGTGAATTTTTTGTTTTGGGAGAATGTTTTGCAAGGGTTTTTTTGGCTCTCAAAAGCTTGGTGAATGAATGAAATTATGGTCCTATTTAAAGACTTTAGGTATGAGAATTTGGTGGAATGGAGCTTGCTTTGGTAATTAAAATTAGGCTTGGTAATTGCAATTTTGGTGGGAAATGGAAAAGAGTGGTGATTAGTGAGGGTTTATGGTAGGAAATGATCAAAGTGATGTAGAGAAATTAGAAACCGATGGATCTAGAATATTCCAAATAAACTAATGATCTAAGGGTGCTGAATTTGAATAAAATATTCAAATTTCACACTGGTTAATCGGTTAACCAAAACCAAGCCAAAATTTGAATATTTTGTTCAAACAAGGTTGCTTGAAAGTTGTGGCCCGATTCTTTTTGTACGTCGAAGAAGGCATGGAAATAAACACATGAACCTTGGAAGTCCTTTGAGTTAATCAATTAACTTGGGAAATCCTTGATCAGATAAATTTGAATTATTTGTGGATCAACTTTGACTTTTGTCTGTGAAATTTTACTCGAGCTGCAGGACTTCTATTTTTGGCATTTTCCATGGTTCCTCTTCCTGAAAAAAAAGTTAATAAAAGGAAACAAATTATTTTTTTGGATTTTGATTAATGGTTAGTAAACATAAATAAATAAAGTAATTTAAAGATAATGGTGATCCCCTACGAGGCATAAACGTAACCCGAGAAGAACCGAGCAACCAGCGCGATCTTGTTTGTATGCAAGATGCAGATGAAATGCGAAGAAAACTCTAGGGAAAAATTAGGGTGTTACAGCTGCCCCTATTTAAGTTTCTTCAATCTGAAGATATGAAGATTGACATCTTCGTCTCTGTAAGATGGAAGAGAATTAAATACAGAAAACCCAAGATCTTTGTGGGGAACATACGACCACCAGAGGAAAGCAAAAGCTTGGGGACACAGAAGAAAAATCTTGCTGGGGAAAACGAAAGACACCAAAAGAGTTACCAAGAAAATAAATCACTGGATAGCTGACTCTACATGGGGAAATAAAATATGATATGATCAAGGTAAAAAGGTTCAACGGGAAAGAGTAAACACTCTTCCAGGGAATAATAATCAATCAAAGTATTCGAGTCCAAAAATAGAGGGATACCGAGTTGGAAAAGAATCATCCACTACCGGTTTACTGGGTAGGAAATATGAAAACAATGGACTCAACTATTGATTTACTGGATAGGAGCAAAACAAAGAGGGATAACCTCCACTACCTGTTTACTAGGCAGAAAAATCAGTAGATGTTAAAGGAATTTTCAACTACCGGATTTTCTGGGGAGCAAAACAAAGAGAGATAACCTCTACTACCTTTTTACTAGGTAGAAAAATCTATAGATGTTAAAAGAGTTCTCAACTACCAGATTTACTAGGTAGGAGCTCAAGCAAAGGGAAACAACTTTTATTACCTTTTTACTAGGTAGAAAAAAGAACTCTCGACTACCGGATTTACTGGGTAGGAATACAAGCAAAGAGGAACAATCTCTACTACCTTTTTACTAGGTAGAAAAATATGTAGAGCTTAAACGAAATCTCGACTACCAGATTTACTAGGTAGGAGCACAAACACAAGAGCTTGATGAACTTTGTAATATTACCCACTATCGAGTAAATGATAGCTTAATTCCAAAGTAATATACTCAAGCTAGGGAAAGTATTGCCCACTATCCAACAATGATAACTTAATTCCAAAGCAATATTAACTCACCAAAAGGACCAAAGGTCAAACAAGACTCATCCCGAGGAGGAAATATCTCACCTGGGGAAATTTCATCCAGATAATAAACTGGGGAGGAAACTGAATCAAAATCATCCAAGAGGAGTAAACTTAGTGGGGAATTGGAAAGGATAAACACTTTCTGCTTAATGGTTGACACTCAAAACTTGAGAGGAAGACAACACACACACTCTATGGGGAAAGTCCACACCAAAGAACATGGAACAAAGATAATGCAAGAATGCAAGCAAAAGATGCCATACTTATGTGTATGAATATGTGTATGAATATACTGACAAAACAGACATCAAGATAAGCAACGGGTGACATAAACACCACAACAACCGGGTACTCGGCTAATCAAGGAAACAAGGTCAGGGACCATGCTGGAGATTTGAATCGAAATCCTGTAGGGAACATCAAAAGCCATTAAAGGAATAAAATCCTGCTACAAGGCATAACTCAGACTGGGGAAAACAACTGCTATGGATCCAATTCACAAAGCAATCTTCAAGAATCCATAAAAGGATAACACCAGAAATTCTACTCTGAGAGGAAACATGTTGGAGAAACAACAATCAGCATAACATCTTCCACTCTTTGGGGAAATAGGGAAATATCCCTATTAAGCACTGCCTTTCGAGGTTGATCAAAGAAAATAGAACTACCTTCTGTCGAGGTTTAGTGTAATATTTCTTTGAAATCATCCAAGATATCTACTGCCGAGATTCTTAAAGAGAAAATACCTTCTTCCGAGGTTAACTGAGAACACACTTGTTGTCGAGGTATAAAATCATCTTCAATGGGGAAAGTTCAATAGATTCTTCCTAGGGAGACAAAGTATATATGCAAAATAAATTCACTCTCAATCTAGATTTTAAAGTCTAGAAAGATCAATGACACTGCAGGGACCAACATCTGATTAACAACTATATGGGGAAAAATACATTATTTTCTCAGAACAAAAATCTGCTTAGGATAACATTGAGTCCACAATTCATCACTTTTGCCCCAGACTGCATGGTATACAAAGGATTTTACACCAAGAGGAAATTTGTATCATAAAAACTTGAGACAATTTGCCTCAGTGTCTTCAACTCTTATAGGGATTCATTGAATCTCGACGTAACTGCCCCAGATTAAATGAATTTGGAAACTTTTATGACCAACAAAGTCTTCAAACTTTTCCCCATTTGAAATCATCAACTGGGAGAACAGACTTCCTCATACTTAACAAAGTCTTTAGGTTACATGCCCCTAGATATGATCAATCTTGAGATAACTTGCCAATCACTCATCAGAGTTTCAGGCCTCAAAAGATTAAACTCATCACTGATGCTCATATGTAAGCTTTCATATGTCAAACAAATGTATGCAAGAAGAAAATATTAATTCTGAGAATAATGATTCTAATGTAACACATATGTTTATCTTAAAGTTTATTATTGAAAATATGTCACAAAACATTATGAATGAATCACTAGTTTAGATATGACATTTATTTTTGAATGCATATTATCGCTCCCGGGATTTTCATCCTAGTACAAACGCGAAAGTGGCGCGGAAAATGTACAGTCGCCACCCAGGAATTTTTATCCCGAATGAATGGGAAAGGTAATGCTGCACAAATCTAAGGAAGAAGGAAAGGACAAGGTCCTGCGAACCAAAGATCTGGGTTCGGGAATCGGTTACGACCTGGGAAGGTATTAGAACCCCAGATCATCCGCCGTACCCGACGGGATCTGTCACTCCCACCAAATGACACCTGGCCAAGAGGGGTACAGACGCGAACGGTCGGCGAAAGGAGAGAACATGAAGATGAATTGAAAAGATTCGCCAGCTAGGCATTTTTATCCCGAAGGAAAGGTAATGCTGCATAAACCTAAGAAAAGATGGATAAGATGGTCACGAACCAGAGAAACTGAGAAAGGGGGTTGGTTACAACTTGGGAAGGTATTAGCACCCAGATTGTCCGTCGTACTCGAAGGGATCCAGCTTGAAATTTTGTGCTTAAAGGGGTAGTGTCAGTGCTATTCTGTGTGCAAAAGCTGGAAAAGAATGCAAGTGTCAGTGCAAAAGAAATGTGAAGTGAAATAAGAGAGTGACAGTGTAAAGAAAGAATGTGAAGCCCAAGACTATGGGGCTTAAAAGAATAATGCTAGAAGAGGGGGGAATGTACATAGACTTTTGTTCGATAACTGTTAAGTTATGCCTACGTATCCTCTCGTGCAATGAGGAAGTCAGAACATCGTAGTTCGACTCAAAGAGACTGAAAGATAAATTTACTTGTGAACTGCTTACTAGCCTATGCTCAAGTGTATGACCTATCTGGCTCAGGTGCTAACTGTCTTGCATTAGACGGAAGAAGCAAGTTCTCGTTTGTGAGTGAATGAGGTGAGAAGAGAATCCCGGAGGAGACGATTATTGTTTGTTTTTTTATGTTTTCAATCTTTTATTGCCTTTTGAGGTTTGTCATAAGTTAATGAGCTTAAGCCTAAACCAAGGGTTAGTAAGCTCATCATATCCTCCCTCAGATTAGGGGTAATGAGAATACCTTAAGCATGAAGTAAACACCTCACACTTAATCACCGTGATGCAGGATTAAGATCACTAACCTACTTGTGATTACTTAGATGTTTTTGGAGTTTTTGTTTGGTGTTAAGTAATGAATTTAAGCCATAATCAAGGATTTAATGGACCCATTACACCATCCTAATAGAAGGATAATAGATGAGAACATTTAAGCTGAGGAAGGCTCCTCAACTTAATCCATGATTAGGGATTAACCTCATGACAAAACAAGCCTTTATTAAAGTGGATTTTAGTTAATGATGAGATTAAGAAGTGGAATTTATGATTTGTAAGACAACTTGAGGGGGACTTGTCCTTTAACACTAGGGTTAGTCCTTCTTAACCAATTAAGGAAGAATTAGAACCCTAATGCAAGGCCCAAGTTACAAGCTTGATGTCTTAGTGTTTTATTAGGTGGATTGATTAAAGGATTTAAACACATTAAGGGTTTAACACTTAGGATTAAAGTTATACACTCCATCATAATAGAAGGATGCAGACATAAGCTTAATCACAAAACCTTAAAACCTTTAAGGTTTAGTCCTTGATTAAGAGATGAGAAGAGAAGACACAAAGATGACACAAAGGTAAAACTAATGGGGGGACTAATAAAACCCTAATTGTTATCATACTTGGGTGTTCCTAGGGTTTATGAGGCTTGCAAGAGATCTTCAAGAAGAGCCACCAAGGAAGGAGCAGATGAAAGGAGGAGAAGCAGAAGAAGCAAGACAACTTACTTCGCTTAAGAAGATAAGTTTCTTGAAGAAAGAAGGTGAGGAGGGAACATGAATGAGCAAGCTCACTCTAATTCACAAGTAAAATGCAGAAATGATGCATAAAAGAGATGAGAAGAGGTTATGAGAAGTGAAGGCAAATTCACTTCTCAAACACTTACCACCTGAAAAGTTAGCAAAAGGAAATGAAATGAAATGAAAATGAGATGAAATGCAAAGATGAAAACCAAAGTCAGAAGCATATCAAGATGTAAATGATGCTAATAGATGATACAAATGTATGTCATGAGATGAAGATGATCATACAAAGGATGAGAATACAAATGAGGCATATGAAAGGAGGCATGAAAGTTCATAAAAACTTATGAAATGAAATGGATGCATAACATGGCAAATGGATGATGCAATTATCAAACATGATTTCAATATGTCCTAAGATGTCTTATATGTCATGTGGATGTACAACAAGTCATGGCAGGTTTATGTATGCAAGCATATGAAGAATGAATGCAAATGAAGGCAAAGATTAGGGTTTATGTACAAGATGCAATGCAAAATTCAAAATCAGAAGCAAATGACAAGATAAAAAATTGAAAATGGAATCAAAAGTACCCTAAACCTATACAAGTTCACTGCCCAAAAGGGAAGGTTAGAAACTAAACCCTAAAGGACTTATGATTTTTCTAAGTTTGCTTGGGTCTTAAGGGTGATCCTAAAGGGAGAATACCAAACAAATTGAAAATGAAGGATAAAAATGAAAACAAAAAGTTTTTAGATGCTTGAAAGGATGCATAACACAATGCAAAAAGAACCATTCACAAACTCAACTTGGATCAAAAGTTATGAATTTTTGAAGTTAGGGTTAAAAATATTCAAATTAAAGAACCCTAATTCAAATGAAAATTGTCAAAATGTGATCAAAACTAAAAAGAAATTTGTCTTGTGAGTTTGTAAATGTTTGTAAATGTTTGAAAATGCTCTCTGAATTTTTTTGGGATTTTTAAATACCTAAATGTTCTTTTTAATTAATTAATTTCCATTAACTAATTAAAAATAAACACTTAAATGATTTAAAAAGTATTTTTAATGCAAAAAATAAAATAAAAATTATTTTCAGGATGAGAAAAATATTTAAAACCATGATGCAAAAAATAAATTTTTTTGAAAGTGCTTTTCTATTTTAAATAAAATGCACAAGAAAAATGCAAGAAAATGAAATAAAATTAATTTAAATGGAAAAGTAAACAGATCCTGAGGCCAGGATTTGATGTTGGGAGAAAAAAGTTGACTGGCGCGCGTTTTAAGGGCTGGGATTTTTCCTGAGTTAATTAACCTAATTAATTGATTTAATGATGAATTAGGGCTTAATCAAATAATCTGGAACGTCCATACGCGCGGCAAACACAAGATCCAAAGGTCATTATTCAAACTCAGCCTAATTACAGGATTAGGGCATAACTACTTTCAGGTGACCGGAACAGTGTTCCGGTCATCTTCTTTGGCGAACACAAACCCTAACTTCTCCCCTAAGCATCTAATCTCCAAATTTCTTGCCCAGAAATGATCCTCTAAGATTCCTAAACCTAAATCCCCAACCAAAACTCATTTATTTCGCATCATGAACAAGATTCGAACCAAAACGTAAAAACGGGCAAAAGTTTCAGAACTTGCATACATGGTGGTTTCTCAACCATTTTAAAAAATAATCATATCCCCATGATCAGGGGAGCACAAAGAATCATAAAAGAACTTAAAAACAAGCTTCTGGGAAAAAAGTTCATGAGCTATACCTGAGGTTGAACCTTCTGGTTCTGGGCTTTCTGGTTTTTCCTTTGTTGCAAGTCCACCTCTCTGAACCTCCTGATGATGAAATGAAGCTTAGAAAACCTTGGGAGTGGCTGGCTTTGAAGTTTCAGCTCTGGTGTAACAGGTTTTGAGGTTTTGGTATGTGGTGTTTCAGGCTGTTTTGGTGGTTGATTATTGTTCCTTGGATGATATGTGACTCATTGGTGAAGAAAAAATGGAAGTTTGATGGTTGTGGAAGAAGTTTCGAAGAGGTGAAGATTTTGACGATTTTTGTGAATCCTGGCTAATGGGAGGATGTTGGCTTGTGTGTGTGTATGTTTCAAGTCCTTGAGGTCCACATAACATGTTCTGATTGGGCAGAGAGTTGTTGTGGAGCAGTTTGATTGGTATGGGAAAAAATGCAACAAGTCAAGATTTTGTGTACCATAGGTATGGCTCGGGTCAGAGGAGATCTTAGTGCTTGTCCTGCTTCATCTTGAGTCAAGGAAGGCCTTTGGATCAGGTTTTGTGAACTGGATGGTCTTGATCAAGAGTTTCCAATGTTCTTACATATTTCCCTCTTTGGAGTTTCTTGTGAATCAAGGCAAGGAAACTTATGAGTTCTTGGCTAATTTGCAGCAAAATGGACCATATGAAGTTGTTATGATGCATTGAGATCAATTATCAATCAAACCAATCATTAAAAGTTCTTCTTGCAAAAAGTTCCTTTCTTGAAAATTCATGAAAAATGCCTTATGGTAGCTTGTGATTCAAGGCATGAAACTTGAGAATTCTTTAGGAAATTATGAATTATAGGTCATGTATGATGTTTTTGTAATGGTTAGAAGTCACTTTGAGGTCATAAATTGGTTTGACATGAGTTTTTGCAAGTTTCCCTCTTTGGTACATAAGTGAAATTTAGTGATTTTTTCCAACTTTGCAAGGCCATAACTTGAGTTCTATGATGAATTAGATCAAGTTATTGTACTTTTTGAAAAGGGAATGATCCAATCTACAACTTGCATGACCAGGAATTTTTCATTTGAAGCATTTTTGAATAAAAAAGAGGAGGTTGAAAAACTTTCCCAAAATGGCAAGTTTGCATTACAAGTCACTTTCCCAAAATGGAAACTTTGCAAATGGCTTGAAATTCCTCAATTTTGTGAACTTCTAACTTCTTCTAAGATCAAATAAAGATCATATACATCCAAAATGATGGAGAAGACCCTTTGGTTGGGTGATTGGGGGCCTCAAATGCCCTGATTTTACACTGACTTGCTCAAGAAGTCATATATTGATCAGATGCCTTCCCCATTGAATTTCTTCATGAAAATTGGTGTATATGATCCTTATAACATATAGAGACCAATAGAAACAAGAATGACCAAAAAATTTGGAGTTATGGCCTCTGAAACCAAAACCCTAATTTTAGGTCATCTGTGCAGTTAAGCTTGGCTCTGCTTCCATGCCTTTCTCAGTTCTTGTGATTTTTCTGACTTTCTTGATCTTGGGAGGATATAATATGATTCTTGAACATACATGGACCCTCTTGAGATGATTGGAGACTCTTGGAGTGGCTCAGATAGCTCAGGGATTGCTCAGATCACAAACCCTAGATGCAGATGACTTAGAACCAATGCATGAAGCAAAAATGCAATATGAGATGATATGTTTGAAATTATGCAAATGAAAAGATCACAAGCCATGGTGTGAACTTAGTGAGGTCAAATTTGGGGTGTTTACAGCTGCCCCTATTCAAACATGAGTTAGCTGTGTAGGATGTAAGCGCCTGGCTTAACAGACAAACAAGATAACTTGTGGTTGAATACCGAAGACAGTCCGAGATTTGCACTCACTAGATGAAGAAGAAAAGGGATATAGATTGTAAAAGGAAGTAAATTATGATTATAAAGTGTGGGAGGCGGAGGACGACCATCGAGTAGAGGACGACTGCTGGGGATAAAGTAATGATGGGGACGACCGACATGCTGGGGAAATAGAGAGATTATGATGGGGACGGCCATCAAATTCAGTAACAGGGTTCTCTGGGGGTCTTAAGGATAAAGGTAATGATGGGACGACCATCAGGTTAAGAGCATAATAAACGATGAGGTATGGTCATCAAAGGTGAAGGACGATCACCTAGCAGGGGACGGTTGCTCTGTTGGGGATAAGGATGAGGGACAGTCATCTAAGGTGAAGTATGATCACCTGGCAACATACGGTTGCCGAAAGTATCCCGACATAGGAAGAATGTCGGATAAAAAAGGTCGACGATGGGGACGGCCATCAGATAAGCATGATGAAGGACGATCATCAAGAGGTGAAGAACGATCACCTAGCAGGGTACGACTGCTCTCGGGGTTTATCATGACATAGGACGAATGTCAGGTAACAAGATAAATGATGGAGACGAACATCGAATAAAATGATGAAGAACGATCATTAAAAGGTGAAGGACGATCACATAGCAGGGGACGTCTGCTAAAATATCACGACATAGGACGAATGCCGAATAGGAAAGGGTTCCAATAATGGAGACTCCGCTGGGGGAATGATGAAGGACGATCATCAAAAGGTGAAGGACGATCACCTGGCAGGGTACGGCTGCCGGAAGTATCATGACATAGGACGAATGTCAGATAGAAAGAAAATAAATTAATGGGATTTGCTGGGGACTCTTCTGGGGAATGGTAGATACAGACGAGTGTCTACATTCAAGAAAGGAAAATTATAAGTGTTTGACGCTGCGTATAGATTAAAGATGCGGATGAGCATCCTTAAGACTATGATACGGACGAGTATTGGTAGAAACAAATGCTGACGCATGTTCAGAGATGATGGTACGGACGAGTACCAACTGGTTAACAAAGAACACGGACGAGTGTTGAATCTGGGAAAAGATAAGGGGTGTATACAAGATACGGACGATTATCTGTATAAGTAAAAAGTAAACACGAGCATGATACAGATGGGTATCATAAAAGAAAATGTATAAGTTATGATTTTATAAATGTAAGGGATATTCTGACGCTCTGTGGGGATAAGATGACACGGACGGGTGTCGGAGGAAGTGTGTTATAAACAAGTGTTTGATTTACAATAAGCGTTTAGGCAACCATGCTGGGGAATAGTGACATGGACGAGTATCCAAAGAGTGTATAGATATCTGTTTGTGGTTTATATCTGCAGGGGAGTGATACGACACAGACGAGTATCAGAAAAAGTACATATGTGTATTAGTGAGTGCAAAGGGGATGCTTTGGCTTTCTGCTACGACTGTGGGTCTTTGTATATATTGCTGACGGAATGTTGGTATATACAGGTGACTGATTCAAAACATGACTTGGGATTATGTGTATGTTTGATTTTTGCCGTAATGCTCCGTATATAAATGGAATGCTACGCTCTGAGGGGAAATATGATGCGAACGCTATGATTATGCAAAAGATACCGATTCGGGATTCGGATCCCATTGCGGTGAAGATCCCTGGCTGATCTGCTTTGAAAGAATTAATGTCCCAGCTGGGGGAAAAGATCATTGGTAGATCTGATAAGATGTATGACTGCTTGGGGAAACAGGTCACTGATAGACCTATCTTAATGATGAGGAGCCCAGCTGGGGTCTGTGGAAGCTTTCGTCACTTTGTTGTGAGATCTTTAGACATTGATCTTATGGATAGAGGCTGAAACTCTGCGGGGAGATGATTCCCTGCCTGACACTTGGCTGGGGAGGAATGATCACTGAACGATCTTCCTAGATATTTCTGTGGGGATCCAGCTGAGGGTGATGCACTTAGCTGGGAAAATGGGCCCATTCTGATGCTGCTCTGGATAAAGTGTTGTAGAAATGATGCCTGGCAGCTCTGATGGGAAGAAAGCATCTCTGGTGCTGTTTGGAAGATGTGCTGAGTAAATAATGATTGGGCAACTTGTTGGGGAGAAGCTTTCATGCCCCATGTTGTGCTTTGAACACCTGCAATCCTGTTATGACAAAATCGCACAAGTACCCCGAGGTATCTCTTACTGGATTCCATCATAGGAGTTCATATACTCCCGGGAGCAAATATATTTCCTGTAATCATGATGATTTAGAAAAGGCGCATCTGTATTTATGCAATCAATATTATAAGGACATCGAATATTTTTGCAAATGAAAATAAAATGTACGAGACGAAATGTGACTGAAACTCTGATTTCATTAATTTGTCTGCCCTGAATTGGCAAGTACAGTCAAAGAAACAGATCCCCTGAAATGAGGAGATTGTTACAAAATTGAGAAACAAAAAGGTGCTGGCAATGTTGATGATGCTTCAGTGAGCTTCCCTTTGCTATGACTCGTATGACATTGACGTTCTTCTCATCCTGCTTTCTGAAGAAGGCTGATTCTGACCGACGCTTGAACCTTCGAAGCTTACCATGTTGTGGGTGATACAGACGAATTCAGAATGCAGTTGTTCGCTTATTCCCTTATTTTGCGGGGATCGCTCTTTCGGGTTTTCAATCCACCGGGATACCCATTTTTGCCTGAGCTGTCCAATGCGGCTTTTCAGCTCAGCGGGTGTACATTTTTTATTTATTTTCCCTTATTTTTGCCCGAGTCTTTTATTCTGTTTTTGACTCGCCGGGATGCCCTATTTTTGCCTGGACTTACATTCTGTTTTTATGTCCAGCGGGTCTTTTTATGCGAAGTATTTTTTAACTGCGTCTGAATTCAGAGGGGACAGGAAGTCTTCACCATCCATAGTATTGAGCATTAGTGCTCCACCAGAGAAAACTTTCTTTACTATGAATGGACCATCATAATTCGGAGTCCACTTGCCCCTGTGGTCTGTATGAGGAGGGAGGAGTCATTTCAGCACAAGATCTCCTACTTGGTATTCTCGAAGCCTGACTTTCTGATCGAAGGCTTTCTTCATTCTCTTCTGATATAACTGCCCATGACAGATTGCAGATAATCTCTTCTCTTCGATCAGATTCAGTTGTTCGTATCGGGATCGAACCCATTCTGCTTCATTTAATTTAACATCCATTAGTACCCGCAAGGAGGGTAATTCAACTTCAACAGGTAGGACTGCCTCCATAACATACACAAGTTGATATGGTGTTGCCCTAGTGGATGTTCTGATCGATGGACGGTACCCATGCAAGGCAAATGGTAGCATTTCATGCCAGACTTTGTATGTGACCACCATCTTTTGCACAATCTTCTTGATATTCTTGTTAGCTGCCTCAACAACGCCATTCATCTTTGGCCTGTAAGGAGAAGAATTGTGGTGTTGGATCTTGAAGTCCCGACACAGCTCTGCCATCATTTTGTTGTTCAAGTTGGAACCATTATCAGTAATTATTCGTTCGGGCACTCCATACCGACAGATGATGTCTCTCTTCAGGAATCGGGTTACCACTTGCCTGGTGACATTTGCGTATGAAGCTGTTTCAACCCACTTGATAAAATAGTCAATGGCTACCAGGATGAATCTGTGGCCATTTGAAGTAGTCGGTTCAATCTTCCCAATCATATCTATGCCCCACATGGCGAAAGGCCAGGGTGAAGACATCACATTCAAAGGATTCGGAGGCACGTGCACTTTATCTGCATAAATCTGGCATTTATGGCATTTCCTGGCATAAGCACAACAGTCTGCATCCATTGTGATCCAGTAATAGCCTGATCTTAACAACTTTTTAGCCATTGCATGTCCTCCAGCATAGGTACCAAAAGATCCTTCGTGCACCTCGTGCATCAATAAGTCTGCTTCTTCCCTATCAACACATCTGAGAAGTACCATATCAAAGTTTCTCTTGTACAAGGAACCATCAGCATTCAGGAAGAAACTACCCGCCAACCTTCTTAGCGTTTTCTTGTCATTGGATGATGCCCCAGATGGGTATGTTTGATCCTCCAAGAAGCACTTGATGTCATGGAACCAAGGCTTATCATCTTTAGCAAGGTCTGCTGAGAATACATATGTTGGTCTATCGAGTCTGGATACTGAAATCCGAGGCACAAAGTTGGCAGCTTGAACTTTGATCATGGATGAAATGGTAGCCAGAGCATCTGCAAACTGATTTTCATCTCTAGGGATATACTCAAGTTTGACTGTAGTGAAGAAGGTCAGTAATCTTCTCGTATAATCCCGGTATGGAATCAGATGCTCCTGGTGAGTGTACCATTTGACGTTGGCTTGATTGATTACCAGAGCTGAATCTCCGAATACAATTAAAGTTTTGATCCTGAGGTCAATAGCTTCCTTAAGACCCATAATACAGGCTTCGTATTCGGCTTCGTTGTTAGTGTAGTTAAAGGTGAGTTTTGCCGAGAAAGGCATGTGAACTCCCTTAGGTGTAATGAGTATTGCACCAACACCACAACCATTCATATTAACAGCCCCATCAAACATCATATTCCATTCTTCTTATAGGTCAGGCCCTTCAGTGTGAATAGGCTCTTCGTGATCTTTTGCTTTTAGGAACATGATGTCTTCATCAGGGAAGTCAAATCTCATTGGCTGGTAATTATCAATGGGTTCCTCAGTAAGATAATCAGACAATACACTGCCTTTGATGGCTTTCTGAGATGTGTATTGAATGTCATACTCTGTGAGAATCATTTGCCATCTTGCAACCCGCCCGATCAGTGCTGGCTTCTCGAATATGTACTTAACTGGATCCATCTTTGAGATCAATAAGGTAGTGTGGGTCAACATATACTACCTTAGATGACGATCAGCCCACGCTAAAGCACAACAAGTTTTCTCGAGCAGTGAATAACGTTGTTCATAGTCGGTAAACTTTTTGCTTAGGTAGTAAATTGCATACTCTTTTCGACCATACTCGTCATGCTGGCCCAGCACACACCCCATTGACTCTTCTAATATCGTCAAGTACATTATTAGAGGTCTTCCTTCGACTGGAGGCATAAGGATTGGAGGCTCTTGTAAGTATTCCTTGATTTTGTCAAAAGCCCTTTGGCTGTCTTCGTTCCACCTGACCGTTTGTTCTTTTCTTAACAACTTGAACAAAGGCTCACAGGTTGCTATAAGGTGAGATATGAACCGTGAGATGTAGTTCAATCTACCCAGAAACCCTCGAACTTCTTTTTCAGTCTTCGGTGCAGGCATTTCTTTGATGGCTTTGACTTTATCAGGGTCAACTTCAATCCCTTTCTCACTTACAATAAATCCCAGCAGCTTACCGGATCGCACCCCGAATGTACACTTGTTGGGGTTTAACTTTAATTGGTAATTCCTCAGACGCTTGAATAGTTTCAACAGATTCAACAGGTGGTCTTCTTCTGTGAGGGACTTGGCAATCATGTCATCCACATAACATTCAATTTCTTTGTGGATCATGTCATGGAATAATGTTACCATAGCCCGCTGATATGTAGCACCAGCATTCTTCAGTCCGAATGGCATCACCTTATAACAGAATGTGCCCCAGGGTGTGATAAAAGTTGTCTTCTCCATGTCTTCAGGTGACATCTTGATCTGATTATATCTTGAAAATCCATCCATGAAGGAGAACACCGAGAACTGAGCCGTATTGTCGACCAATACATCAATGTGAGGTAAAGGGAAGTCATCTTTCGGGCTGGCTCTGTTCAGATCCCGGTAATCCACACACATCCTCACTTTTCCATATTTCTTAGGCACAAGTACAATGTTAGCAACCCACGGCGGGAACTAGTTACAGCAAGAAAACCGGCGTCCCACTGTTTCTGTACCTCTTCTTTTATCTTCATAGCCATATCCGGACGCGTACGACGCAACTTCTGTTTTACCGGCGGACAGTCTTCTTTAGAGGCAGCTTGTGCATAACAATGTCGGTATCCAATCCTGGCATATCCTGATAAGACCAAGAAAAAACATCCACATACTCCCGAAGCATGTCAATAAGCTGCTCTTTCACTGAATCTTGCAGACAGGCCCCGATCTTAACTTCTTTCAAGTCTTCTTTTGTACCAAGATTAACCGTCTCAACCTTCTCCTGATGAAGAGTTATAACCTTCTCCTCTTGTCTCAACAACCTGGCTAGTTCTTCAGGTAGCTCATAATCTTCTTCAACCCCTTCATCGGATTGATTAATCGGATTGTCAAAGTCATACGAAGTTATAGCGGTGTTGTTGTCGGTGCAGTCTGGAGGGCACTCTCTGCAAGGGTTTAGATTTGTTCATTTTAGTGATCAGTTTTATCTTGTTTAGAAAAAGTGAAAATGAAGTTATTATTTTGAAAAACATTGCCATTTTATTTTTGTACAAAAAATGAAAAATGAAAAGCAGTGAGCGGAAAAGAAAAGACTCATTTGCAAAAGATGTCCTGATATTCATTAATTGATCGTTTGTACAAAATATAAGATGGCCCTATTACAAAATGAGCCCTGACATCTTGGGCAAGATGCAGGACTTGATGCATGCTTAAAGACAGGAAATAATAATTACTCTGCAGGAGTAACTCTTATAATTTCCTGGGAAGACCAGTTTGAGACTTGGTTCCCCGGGATCCTTGGACGTATCCAGCTTTCCAGGTTGCGCTCGCCTTCTGACTCATTTTCCAAACTGTTCACCGCATCTGGGGTGAGCATTCCCCCGCTGACAAACTTGGGCTCCGCTGCAGCCTCTGGTTGATCTTGTCGAGTTGGTCTGTAACCCAACCCGAATCGGTCTTCTTTCTTCTCAACTGGCAGTAGCTTGCCCCAGCCTTGGGAGGTACCCTCTTCAACAACCTTTCGGGCCTGTTGATATGATGTGATGGAAGTCCCAGACACAGCAGATGCTTCATTGATATTAAGGGCTTCAAAACCTTGACTCGTGGTCTCATGGATCTCCTTATCCATTTCAATGTATTTGAAAGTAGCCAGCTGGCTAACGAAGATATCCTCTTCCCCACAAATGGTAATGACTTGGCCCTCCCACTCAAATTTTAACTTCTGGTGAAGGGTTGACGTTACGGCTCCAGCGGCATGTATCCATGGTCTACCCAATAGACAACTATAGGAAGGCTGTATATCCATCACAAAGAAGGTCGTTTTGAAAACCTGTGGGCCAATCATTATTGGTAACTCTATCTCTCCCAGAACTGATCTTTTAGAACCGTCAAAGGCTCTCACTACCAAGTTGCTTGGGCGTAGTGCCAATCCATCATGTTCTAGCTTCACAAGGGCTTTCTTGGGTAGGACATTGAGTGATGACCCTGTGTCCACCAATACGTGAGAAATAACTGCACCCTTACACTCCAAGGTAATGTGCAAAGCCTTGTTGTGATTGTGACCTTCCGTTGTCAGATCAGCGTTGGTAAATCCTAGTCCATGACTAGCGATGACATTTCCAACCACAACCTCTAGCTGATTAACAGTAATCTCCTCCGGCACATAAGCTGCGTGCAGGACTTTTAATAGTGCGTTCCGATGAGCCTCGGAGCACATTAGCAATGATAGTATGGAGATTTTGGAAGGTGTCTGGTGAAGCTGGTCCACCACCTTATAATCACTTTTCTTGATTATCTGCATGAATTCATCAACCTCTTGATCAAAAGAAGTCTTCAAAGTTTCTTTAGCAACTGGTTCTTCTTGCACCACATTCTTCCCTTTTGCCTTAGCAGCAGCTTCTGCTTCAGCAATGGGTCTTGGTATTTGCGAGGCAAAGAGACGTCCGCTTCTAGTGAAGCCTCCGCCTTCCCCCACATTGTCTATCTGAGGTGAAGAAGTTGATGACTCTAAAGTGATTTTCTGCCCCTCGCAGTATAGATCTGAGCCATAATGCCAAAGGATGGCATTATTGCTTTCGTAAGGAACTGGCCCAGGCACTGTGATAGTGACCGGACTGATAGCAGCTGCAGAGGGGACCACAATGGTGTGTGGATCATAATATACGGTAACTAGAGCTCTGACAGGAGTAGCATTTTGTCGTGAGTTGTTGGAAGGAACATTTGCGGGATCGTAGTATATTGTAACCGTTGAGACGCTTTCATTAACTGTTGCTGATGATGTAGACGGTACTGTTGACTGGATGGGTGTTGAAGTTGTAGCAGGAACTGATGGAGTAATGGGTGTTATCGTTGTAGAAGGAATTGTGACTGAACTTGTATCCGTTGAAGTGATTGATTGAGTGATTGTTGGAGTTGTAGCAGAATCTGTTGGAACAAGGGTTACTGATGTTGTAGGAGTATCTGTGATTGTCGATGAAGGAATTTTTGGAGTTGTAGTCGCTGTTGTTGTAATATGAAGAGTGCCATCTCTAATGAGGCCATCTATGCCGTTTCTCAGTCTCTCACATCCATTAACGGTAATATTGCAATATCCACAGCCGACCTCACACCCAGGGAACACTTGGCATTCTAACAACTGAGCTTTGATTTCAACCAAAGGTGTTCGGATATGTGCAACTCTACTAATTAATGTGGATGGTTTGCCCTTCTCAATAGCATTAATCCTAGGCCCATTGTGACTAGGCATTGGATTTCTTGTGACGTTTGGAGGAGGCGCAAAATTGAGAGCTTTTGGTCCACCAAATCCTGGACTTTCATCTGTAGGGCCCTGCACTTTTCAGTGTTATGCCCCGATGCGTTTGAGTGGAATGCACACCTGGCATTTGCATCATAGTTCTTTGGCAGATTGAGAGGATCTGGAGGAGCCAACGTCCTTAACTCAACTAGGTTGAGCTTTAGGAGTTGTGGCAAGAGTGCAGCATACAACATTGGGATTGGGTCAATTACCCTGTTTGCTTGTGATGGCCTCTGTTGGAAGGGACGCTGTTGTTGGTTGCTATTGCTGTTGTTGTATGACCTTTGTTGCGGATAATGAGCTTGTTGTTGATACTGTGGTTGTTGTTGTTGAGGATATGATGATTGCTGTGGAATTGGAGCTGGGATGGTAATAACTGCTACTGACTGGTGAGCATATTGAGGCCTGCCCCGGCTTGTATGAATGGAATTTGTTTCACCTGCCCTTCGGGGTCCCGCAAAAGGTTTTCTGGGATTGCTGGATGAACTTGCACCACTGTCGGAGATTTTGCCCATCTTCAAAAGACTTTCGATCCTCTCACCAGCTATGACCACATCAGCAAAACTGGTAGAGGAGAAAGCAGCCAGTCCATCAATATAAGTCCCTTGCAATGTGTTCATGAACATGTCATCCATTTCTCTTTCTGACATGGGTGGTTGGACAGCAGCAACAAGCTATCTCCATCTTCTAGCATAATCCCGGAAGCTCTCTCTAGAAGACTGAGACATGCCCATTAGAAGAATTCTATTAGGAGCCATGTCCAGGTTGTATTGATATTGACGGATGAAAGCCTCGGCCAAGTCCTTCCAACATCTTATGGTGGCCCTAGACAAATGCGAATACCATTCTCTTGAAGCTCCAGTCAGACTGTCCTCAAAGTAGAACATCCATAGCTTCTCATCCATGGTATAAGCCTTGAGCCTTCCCAAGAAAGACTGCAGATGAGTGCGAGGACAGGAGGTACCATTATACTTTTCAAAGCATGGGGGTTTGAATTTGTGGGGAATTCTCACCCCATCCACTAGTCCCATATCCATCACATCGAAGCCCAAAGAATTTTGAGATTCCAAAGATCTTAACTTTTCAGCAATCTCGTCTAATCTTCTGTCATATACCTCATCTCCAGCCCCTATAACAGTAAACTGTTCTTCCTGGGGATCCTCCTGCAGGATTCTGCCCCCAGCAGTATTACCTTGACCATTCCTCAGGATGTTAACTTTTGGATTCAGATGGGGTCTATATTCTGGTGGGTCAATACGAGGCTGGCCCCGTTCATTGTTGCTAGTTCCTCCTGTTCCAAGATGAGGCTCCTCAGGAGTTTGTCTTTCCACCAACTCTCTCAACCTTTCTTGACTCTGGGCTAAGCTAGTCATCACTGCCATAAACTGAGACATCTAATTTCTCATTTCTACTCTCTCATTGGCCATCTAATTTTTGACCTCAGTCAGATCCTGCTGTACTTGCTCCATTTGAATGCCGGGAAGGTTGTTACGAGTCGGGTACCAGTGCGTGCGGTTGACAGGGAACACTCGGTGACGAGAAATGTTTCCTGAAATCACAACAAAGTTAGAAACAATAATAACAAAAACCTACAAAGCAAAAACAAAGTTAGTATGCAATGCAGTATGCTTATTTTTTTTCCAAGGTATCTGGTTTGGTTCTTGGTTTTGACCTTTCCAGACCACGAGGAAGATGCTTGATGTTGTTGAGAGAAAACCCAAATGAAAACAAACTAAGATATATTACAAATGATGAACAATACATAGTTTGTTTTACAATACATGCCCATGGAGGGTCAAAATACAACAAAAGGAAAAGTACATCAAATGGAAACAAACAACAAGCAAAGAATCAGACATCCAGTCCAAACTCATCTTCTCTGACCTCCTTCAGGAGTGCCTCAGTCACTGGACTAGTTGGGTGCTCTGTAATGGTCCTAATGAGGAGGTTCCTGGTAGCAATGGCAGTAGTCAGCCTCTTATGCCTGTCCTGGTCTTTTGATCTCTTCAATCCTTCTTTGAGCTTCAACTCTGATATCTCTTTCTGAGCTGCCAACAAAGCTTCCTGTTGCTTCTTCTCATTGGCCTCTAGCTGCTCAATCTTGGATTGAGTCTTCTGGTCTTCTTGTGCACGGGCTTCAGTGATCCTGACCCATCAAGCCTGACTTTCTTGCAGATAGTGCTCAGCCATAGCTTTCTGAATCTTGGCCTCTTTACAGGCATTCTTCAATATCTGTTCCCCAGCCATTGCTTTCCTTATGTAGTCCTCTGTCTTTTCAATTTTGGCAAGGTGTTCAACCCTGAGTTTCTCCAATCTCTCAATTTCCAGACGACCATCACTCCTTTCCCAAAGAGTCTTCTTCAGGGCTTGAGATAGCTGCTCATTCCTTTCCTTCAACTTTTCAAATTCCTCCAGGCTAACTGTTGCTGCAGGCTGTACTGTGGATGGCCCAGGTATGTCTTCCAAGGTGAAAGGCATTCTGGTAATCTGAGCTCTAGTACGGGACCAGTCTGAATACTGAGCTGAAGCAACATTGTTACATCTTCCAAGGATGGCTACTCCTTTTGTCTGGATGTTGTCCCAAGCCCAGGATGCTTGTCTGACAACAGCTGAATTAGGTTGTACTTCACAATATAAGGTCTCAGCTAAATCTTGTCCTCTGGGAGGGTGAACCAAGGTATATCGCAATTGTCTCTTAAACAGTAAAGGATTGTAGTTGATGCAACCCTTCACTCCTATCAGAGGCACATTTGGGTATTGTCCACAGCTGGTGATAATGTCTTTGCCTTTGGTGCTCTGGGTGCACCATCTGATATCATCTGAAGTCAAGGCAATGAACCTCTTGGCCCAATTCTTCTGCTGGTGAGGGTTCAAGAAAGCATCTGATTTAGGCAGGTGTCTGAGCAGCCAAGAATAAAACAAAGGAGCACAACATCTTACCAACTTCCCCCTTTGTTTCTCATTCCTCTGATGAATGGAGTAGTAAAAATCTCCTAGCAATGTTGGTACGGGGTTCTTCAGAAGAAACAGATGGATGGCATTCTTGCTGACAAATTTAGTCTCATTTGCAAACAATATAGCCCCATATATGCTGAGGGCAAAGAGTGCACAGACTGCCTTCCAGTCTCCCAATGAAACCTTCAGGATGGCCTGAGAAATCAAGAAGTCCAAATGCAAACCAGGAATCCCAGCTTTTGTTGTCATACTCTGCTCAATAAGGGCAGGCTCCAAGTATAGTGCCCTTGCTATCTCTTCATTTCTGGGAGCAGTCATCTCTGGGTTGAAGGAGATCCCACCTCTGATAGGTACTCCAATCAATAAAGAAAACTCTTCCAACAGAGGCCCTAACTGGAAGTCTGGAAATGTGAAGCATCTCAGTGGTGGGTCATAAAACTGCAAGCATGTGTGGATCATGCTCCTCAGAGAAGGATCAAGGTCCATAACCATATCCAAGATACCTCCATAGTGCTCTCTAAACAGTGGGATGTGGGCAGGTGTGATAAGTGACTGGACCTACCTGATACCAGTCAACACAGGCTCAAAAAAGTGGTATGATAGTTTGCTTTTCCTGGGAGTAGTCATGAGTGTTGCTGAAGAAGCTTGAAGATAAGTGCTGATGAAGATCACAGACTAAGATGCTGAAGGTAAATCTCTGGCAGACTGATGCTGGTGAGGATGGAGATAACTGAAGCAGATGACTGATGAAGACAGCTGAAGCAGAGGTCTATGCAGAAGAAGGGGTCAAAACCAAAACCAAGATACAATGAAATGGATACCCTGAAAAGCAAATAAAAAAATATCAAATGATGCAATGATGATATATGCAAATGATATGCAAGGGTTTTTGATCAAGCTGGATCTGATTATCTGTCTTAATATAAGGCCTATGTATGTTCAAAAGTCCAGATGGAAGTTTAGAAATCCAGTAACCAGGGTGGGGGACTCAAATAAAGAGTCACATGTCCAGGGTTAATCACAAGAACTGTCCAAAATGAAGTATTCTTAAACAATACAGTAACAGGGTATGATGTGGCCAAGGGTTCCTGCAAACCTGTAAACAGCCCAACCCCCTCACAGGTAGTGTTCTAGAACAAGGATCCTCAAACTTGGATCAGTTATGAGAAGTGTAAACACTTCTAACCCGGAGGTACAGTGTTTACAATAACCATAAAAGATCCTCCTCTAAATCACCTCAGTTTCTGAAGGTCATGATAAAAGGTCATCCAGACTTAGCAGGCTTCCCAGATAGCCCTAGCACTACAGGAAATCTGTAGCACAGAGTTCTCAAGAAGAAACCCACATCTGAACCGTGTTTCATATTCCCACACCAGACCGAAATGGAATGGGAAAGAACATGAACCACTCTAGCCTAGGTGTCACTCAGGTCCCAGGTATAGGACCTTAACCTCTCAATGGAACCCCACCCATCAAAACAGAAAACCAGACCTAGCAAATGACAGTATGAAATATGCATAAGACTTTAAAGAAAGCAAATGAATAAAGCTGTACATAAAGCAAAAATAAAGCAAAATAAACAAACACACATAGCACGTAACACCCCAGTAAACACAAATCAAACAAGCGCTAGGAGGAACCCACAAAAAGAACCAGAAGCCCTGGTTGCAGTATAAGGGTCCCCAGCAGAGTCGCAAAGCTGTCGCTCCCACCAAATGACACCTAGCCAAGAGGGGTACAGACGCGAACGGTCGGCGAAATGAGAGAACATGAAGATGAACTGAAAAGAGTCGCCAGCTAGGCATTTTTATCCCAAAGGAAAGGTAATGCTGCATAAACCTAAGAAAAGATGGATAAGACGGTCACGAACCAGAGAAACTGAGAAAGGGGGTTGGTTACAACCTGGGAAGGTATTAGCACCCAGTTTGTCCGTCTTACTCGACGGGATCCACGCTTGAAAGTCTGTGCTTAAAGGGGTAGTGTCAGTGTTATTCTGTGTGCAAAAGCTGGAAAAGAATGCAAGTGTCAGTGCAAAAGAAATGTGAAGTGAAATAAGAGAGTGACAGTGTAAATAAAGAATGTGAAGCCCAAGACTATGAGGCTTAAAAGAATAATGCTGGAAGAGGGGGGAATGTACAGAGACTTTTGTTCGATAACTGTTAAGTTATGCCTACGTATCCTCTCGTGCAATGAGGAAGTCAGAACACTGTAGTTCGACTCAAAGAGACTGAAAGATAAATTGACTTGTGAACTGCTTACTAGCCTATGCTCAAGTGTATGACCTGTCTGGCTCAGGTGCTAACTGTCTTGCATTAGACGAAAGAAGCAAGTTCTCGTTTATGAGTGAATGAGGTGAGAAGAGAATCCTGGAGGAGACGATTATTGTTTGTTTTTTGTGTTTTCAATCTTTTATTGCCTTTTGAGGTTTGTCATAAGTTAATGAGCTTAAGCCTAAACCAAGGGTTAGTAAGCTCATCACATCCTCCCTCTGATTATGGGTAATGAGAATACCTTAAGCATGAAGTAAACACCTCACACTTAATCACCATGATGCAGGATTAAGATCACTAACCTACTTGTGATTACTTAGATGTTTTTGGAGTTTTTGTTTGGAGTTAAGTAATGAATTTAAGCCATAATCAAGGATTTAATGGACCCATTACACCATCCTAATAGAAGGATAATAGATGAAAACATTTAAGCTGAGGAAGGCTCCTCAACTTAATCCATGATTAGGGATTAACCTCATGACAAAACAAGCCTTTATTAAAGTGGATTTTAGTTAATGATGAGATTAAGAAGTGGATTTTATGATTTGTAAGACAACTTGAGGGGGACTTGTCCATTAACACTAGGGTTAGTCCTTCTTAACCAATTAAGGAAGAATTAGAACCCTAATGCAAGGCCCAAGTTACAAGCTTGATGTCTTAGTGTTTTATTAGGTGGATTGATTAAAGGATTTAAACACATTAAGGGTTTAACACTTAGGATTAAAGTTATACACTCCATCCTAATAGAAGGATGCAGGCATAAGCTTAATCACAAAACCTTAAAACCTTTAAGGTTTAGTCCTTGATTAAGAGATGAGAAGAGAAGACACAAAGATGACACAAAGGTAAAACTAATGGGGGGACTAATCGAACCCTAATTGTTATCATACTTGGGTGTTCCTAAGGTTTATGAGGCTTGCAAGAGATCTTCAAGAAGAGCCACCAAGGAAGGAGCAGATGAAAGGAGGAGAAGCAGAAGAAGCAAGACAACTTACTTCGCTTAAGAAGATAAGTTGCTTGAAGAAAGAAGGTGAGCAAGTAACATGAATGAGCAAGCTCACTCTAATTCACAAGTAAAATGCAGCAATGATGCATAAAAGAGATGAGAAGAGGTTATGAGAAGTGAAGGCAAATTCACTTCTCAAACACTTACCACCTGAAAAGTTAGCAAAAGGAAATGAAATGAAATGAAAATGAGATGAAATGCAAAGATGAAAACCAAATTCAGAAGCATATCAAGATGTAAATGATGCTAAGAGATGATACAAATGTATGTCATAAGATGAAGATGATCATACAAAGGATGAGAATACAAATGAGGCATATGAAAGGAGGCATGAAAGTTCATTAAAACTTATGAAATGCAATGGATGCATAACATGGAAAATGGATGATGCAATGATCAAACATGATTTCAATATGTCCTAAGATGTCTTATATGTCATGTGGATGTACAACAAGTCATGGCAAGTTTATGTATGCAAGCATATGAAGAATGAATGCAAATGAAGACAAAGATTAGGGTTTATGTACAAGATGCAATGCAAAATTCAAAATCAAAAGCAAATAACAAGATAAAAAATTGAAAATGGAATCAAAAGTACCCTAAACCTATACAAGTTCACTACCCAAAGGGGAAGGTTAGAAACTAAACCCTAAAGGACTTATGATTTTTCTAAGTTTACTTGGGTCTTAAGGGTGATCCTAAAGGGAAAATACCAAACAAATGGAAAATGAAGGATAAAAATGAAACAAAAATGTTTTTAGATGCTTGAAAGGATGCATAACACAATGCAAAAATAACCATTCACAAACTCAACTTGGATCAAAAGTTATGAATTTTTGAAGTTAGGGTTAAAAATATTCAAATTAAAGAACCCTAATTCAAATGAAAATTGTCAAAATGTGATCAAAACCAAAAAGAAATTTGTCTTGTGAGTTTGTAAATGTTTGTAAATGTTTGTAAATGCTCTCTGAATTTTTTTTGGGATTTTTAAATACCTAAATGTATTTTTAATTAATTAATTTCCATTAACTAATTAAAAATAAACACTTAAATGATTTACAAATTATGTTTAATTTAAAAAATAAAATAAAAATTATTTTCAGGATGAGAAAAATATTTAAAGCCATGATGCAAAAAATAAAAAATTTTGAAAGTGCTTTGCTATTTTAAATAAAATGCACAAGAAAAATGCAAGAAAATGAAATAAAATTAATTTAAATGGAAAAGTAAACAGATCCTGAGGCCAGGATTTGAAGTATGGAGAAAAAAGTTGACTGGCACGCGTTTTAAGGGCTGAGATTTGTCCTGAGCTAATTAACCTAATTAATTGATTTAATGATGAATTAGGGCTTAATCAAACAATCTGGAACGTCCATACACGCGACAAACACAAGATCCAAAGGTCATTATTCAAACTTAGCCTAATTACAGGATTAGGGCATAACTACTTTCAGGTGACCGGAACAGTGTTCCGGTCATCTTCTCCGGCGAACACAAACCCTAACTTCTCCCCTAAGCCTCTAATCTCCAAATTTCTTGCCCAGAAATGATCCTCTAACATTCCTAAACCTAATTCCCCAACCAAAACTCATTTATTTCGCATCATGAACAAGATTCGAACCAAAACGTAAAAAAGGGCAAAAGTTTCAGAACTTGCATACATGGTGGTTTCTCAACCATTTTCAAAAATAACCATATCCCCATGATCAGGGGAGCATAAAGAATCATACAAGAACTTAAAAACAAGCTTCTGGGAAAAAAGTTCATGAGCTATACCTGAGGTTGAACCTTCTGGTTCTGGGCTTTCTGGCTTTTCCTTTGTTGCAAGTCCACCTCTCTGAACCTCCTGATGATGAAATGAAGCTTAGAAAACCTTGGGAGTGGCTGGCTTTGAAATTTCAGCTCTGGTGTAGCAGGTTTTGAGGTTTTGGTATGTGGTGTTTCAGGCTGTTTTGGTGGTTGATTATTGTTCCTTGGATGATATGTGACTCATTGGTGAAGAAAAAATAGAAGTTTGATGGCTGTGGAAGAAGTTTCGAAGAGGTGAAGATTTTAATAGTTTTTGCGAATCCTTGCTTATGGAAGGATGTTGGCTTGTGTGTGTGTATGTTTCAAGTCCTTGAGGTCCACATAACATGTTCTGATTGGGCAGAGAGTTGTTGTGGAGCAGTTTGATTGGTATGGGCAAAAATTAAAAAAGTCAAGATTTTGTGTACCATAGGTATGGCTCGGGTCAGAGGAGATCTTAGGGCTTGTCCTGCTTCAGCTTGAGTCAAGGAAGGCCTTTGGATCAGGTTTTGTGAACTGGATGGTCTTGATCAAGAGTTTCCAATGTTCTTGCATATTTCCCTCTTTGGAGTTTCTTGTGAATCAAGGTAAGGAAACTTATGAGTTCTTGGCCAATTTGCAGCAAAATGGACCATATGAAGTTGTTATGATGCATTGAGATCAATTATCAATCAAACCAATCATTAAAAGTTCTTCTTGCAAAAAGTTCCTTTCTTGAAAATTCATGAAAAATGCCTTATGGTAGCTTGTGATTCAAGGCATGAAACTTGAGAATTCTTTAGGAAATTCTGAATTATAGGTCATGTATGATGTTTGTGTAATGGTTAGGAGTCACTTTGAGGTCACAAATTGGTTTGACATGAGTTTTTGCAAGTTTCCCTCTTTGGTACATAAGTGAAATTTAGTGATTTTTTCCAACTTTGCAAGGCCATAACTTGAGTTCTATGATGAAACAGATCATGTTCTTGTACTTTTTGAAAAGGGAATGATCCAATCTACAACTTTCATGACCAGGAATTTTTCATTTGAAGCATTTTTGAATCAAAAAGAGGAGGTTGAAAAGCTTTCCCAAAATGGCAAGTTTGCATTACAAGTCACTTTCCCAAAATGGAAACTTTGCAAATGGATTGAAATTCCTGAATTTTGTGAACTTCTAACTTCTTATAAATCAAATAAAGATCATATACATCCAAAATGATGGAGAAGACCCTTTGGTTGGGTGATTGGGGGCCTCAGATGCCCTGATTTTACACTGACTTGCTCAAGAAGTCATCTATTGATCAGATGCCTTCCCCATTGAATTTCTTCATGAAAATTGGTGTTTATGATCCTTATAACATATAGAGACCAATAGAAACAAGAATGACCAAAAAATTTTGAGTTATGGCCTCTGAAACCAAAACCCTAATTTTAGGTCATCTGTGCAGTTAAGCTTGGCTCTGCTTCCATGCCTTTCTTAGTTCTTGTGATTTATCTGACTTTCTTGATCTTGGGAGGATATAATATGATGCTTGAACATACATGGACCCTCTTGAGATGATTGGAGACTCTTGGAGTGGCTCAGATAGCTCAGGGATTTCTCAGATCACAAACCCTAGATGCAGATGACTTAGAACCAATGCAGTGAAGCAAAAATGCAATATGAGATGATATGTTTGAACTTATGCAAATGAAAAGATCACAAGCCATGGTGTGAACTTAGTGAGGGAAAATTTGGGGTGTTTACAGGATCCACGCTTGTTTATTTGTTTCAATGGGTAAAAGAATAAGATGCTGCTGAATAAGAACTACTAACTGGAACTGGAACTGAAATGAGAAAGGGAATTGGAAAAAGAGAACGAAAAGAAAGAATAGGGAAAATGTAGGGAAAATAAAGAATGTGCTCGAACGGGCCCTACCCCGCTGCCTACGTACCTCATCGGGAAAATGAGGATCAGAGTCGACGTAGTTCGCCTAACTAAGGAGGGAACTATTTGTTTGTATTTTTTATGCGCTGGAACTGCGTATGTCTATGCTCAGGCATTGCAGGCTCGTCTGGTACGAGTGCGTTTACCGTCTTGCATGCGCGACAAGTCGTCGCGAGTTCGCGTTGAGAGTGAGTGAGGTGAGAAAAGAAGTTCCCGCAGGATAGTCGCTTATAGTATGTTGTTTTCTTTTTAAGAGTTTTGTATGAATTTGGCACAAGGAAGTGAATTCAAACTCTTTTCCATGGAATGTGTACTAGCTACTACATTCCAAGATGGAATAATATAATAGGGACACCCAACAAGGAGAATTTATCCAAGACTGGTTTCCAAGGATTAGGGTTTAAATTCACTAGCTTGATGAACTTTATTAAGTGTTTTTGTAGCTTTTGTGAAGAAGTGTCTTTTAGATTTTCTTTGTATAACAACCCCTTGATAAGACTTATACATCATGCTAGACAAGCCCACACCACCCCAATATGGAATGAATGCAAGTGCCACATGGAATAAGGCTATGCAGAGGGATCCTTTCATACATTTATTAAGTCTTTTTGGATTTCATTTGAATATGAGAAAAGAAGACTATAGTGGAAAAGGTCAATGCTAATGGGGGACGAATACACAACCCTAAGTCATCTTATTATGTACAAAGTGTGGTCCTATGGTTAATGAGGTATTCTAACCTAAGGAGAAGAAATAGCAAACTAGAATTCAACTTACTTCCTAAGGAAGTTAAGTTGAAATCTAAAGAAAGAGGGAAGTCTTATGAACAAATCACCAAGGTGCTAAGGCAAAAACAAATAAATGCATAAAAGAATAAGAATGAAGTGATTACCTCATCTTCCCCCCTACAAAACAAATATTATCATGATGAAGAAAAGTGAACAATTATAACATGGTAAATATTTCAAAACAATCCACACTATCTAAGGAAGAGATTAGTGAATTCCTAAGACAAATACATAAGCCTAAGGCATCTTACATGAGGGTAAACTTAAAAAGTCAGTAGCTAATCTCAACTTAAGTATTCTAACATTATAAGAGTGAACAATTTCCAACTATGTCCTAAAAGGAATTTAAACCCTAATAAGAGTTGAAGTGAAGTTACATGAAAAACTTAAATGGTTACGTATGCTAAACTTGTATAAACCCTAAGGTGAATAGAAAATCTAGGAGCTAATACTTAATGAAAGTATCCTATGATGTAAAATAAGATGGGCGAAAAGAGATCGAAATGAAAGAGATCCAAACTTTATGTGTAATGGTATGAGAATGAGAAGAAATGCATATAAAACTTCAAAGGAAGAAATAAACTTATAATACAACTCAAACATGACCAAGAGGATTTGCATTCCCTATACAAAAACCAGGGGCTTGATAAAGTGTTAAGATGTGGTTTAAATATGCAATGATTATCACAAAATTGGTTTTGAAAGGCTAAGATGGAGGATGAAGAAGAATTAGGTCAAAAGGAGGACAAGGCAACTTATGACTCAAGCAAACCCTAAAATAAAAAGACCAAGATCCAATGATTGTACTCTACACTTAAGGACCTCTAATGTGACCTACAAAAATCAGAATCAAGACCTTAGATCATTGGCATGAATTCCTTTATTCAAATGGAGGGAAGGAAGCTTGCAAAAAGGGGCAAAAATGACTTAGGTCTTAAGTAACTTGAGAAAAATATCAAATAACTTAGAAAAATTATGAAATTTAATATTGAACATCACAATCCAGAGAATGACATGTGTACAAAAAATCTCACAAAGACTCCTAATTTTGAATGGTCAAAGGATCACTAGAATGCAATTAGGGTTTATATGAACCTATGTGGAAGAATGGACTCAAAAGGACCTAAACATGACCTAAAAATCCAGAGAAAAATCTTTTGAAAAAGTATGATGAAATTTTAAGAGGATGCAAAAAGAATGGTATCTTTATAATTTTTTGTATAGGATAACAAAAATAGGAAAATTGATTGGTCTAAGATGAGGAAAATATGGAAACAATTAATGGGAAAATTAATTCTGGCTTCAAAAATGAACAAAAATAAAATCTAAAAATATGGAAAATTAGAGAAAATTATGAAGATCATATGTGAATATATCTGGATTTTTTTGATTTTATTTGGTATTTTTAAAATTGAAAAATGAAAATGGAATTAAATGTGAAAATAAAATAAAATAGAATCAAATGGATTGGGCCTGGGGGGTGGCAAAAGCAACAAAAACAACACAATTGGGCTGAACACACGCATGTAGGGGGTGTGGTTATCATTCTAAGAATTTGTTCACAAACTTAGGCACGTGATATGCACAGATTTTTTAATGTGGTGGCAACATGTGGGCGCTTTGATAAAATTAATCTAATGGTTATGTTATAAAGTTGGAGAAATTAGGGCAACGCTGTTCTGATGACCGGAGATGAATTCCGGTCATCTTCTCCGTTCACGTTCCGGTAGGGCATCCTCAAATCATCCCTAAAATGAATTCTAAAACCATAGAAATGCTCGGCTCTCTTAACTGGTCAAGAATCTTCCCTTTCAATCCATTTATCACTCATGAAATCACCAAATCGAAAGCAAACAAACATCAACCTAAAATTGGATCTACACCTGTATGAGGTCTATCAACTAGCCAGAAGTTATAAGGCTCTTATTGAGCTTCAATTGACATGAAACCAATGGAAAACAAGCATTTCAAGCAAGTGTAATCTCAGAGCATACCTGAATTGCAGAATGCTCAAACTGTTGCAAGAAGGCCAGAGATGAGATTCCTATGAATGATTGCACTTGATCTTGAGCAATAAGAGTGAAATAAACACTCTGTAACTTGGAACTCTTGATGTATTGATGAAGATGCAGTGAAGTACCAAAATCGTGCAGTGAAGAATTCTTGATGAACTAAGCTGAACAATCCATAAATCTCATGCTTGAACTGATGATGGTGATGGATAGGTGATGAGTACAATACTGCAACTTGTAATGAGGCAAATCTTGGCCAATTTGCAAAGTTATTCTATGGTGCAATTTGGAAGATTCAATGAAATTCTTCCATGAATTTGTTGCTTGAACCAGTGATGATGATGAACAATGGATGCTTGAACAATAATGGATGAATGTGATGCTTGCTTGAGCTTGATTTACAGAGAGAATGCAAGGAGAATTTTGAGAAGATTTTGGAGTTTCAAGTGATAATGATGCCAATCCTGCAAACTGAAGTGATGATCTCATTTTATAGAGCCCTTAACCATTGTTACCTGGCCCTGAGTTAACTGAGTAAGGCAGGTTAAGTGAGTAAGGTGGTTATGGCAGTTATGCCAGCTGGACCCTCCAGAACCTTCTCCAATAGAACTCAATCCAATGCTGCAAGTTTCATGTTGCTTATGGTGTGACTCGAGTGCATCTTGGTCTTATGTATTTGAAAATGAAATGATTCAATGCAGTCATGGACATGGTCCTTATAGTGAGGTGCATTCTGGTGTAAGCTGAAGTAATGCATTATGAATGATCGATGCTTATTGACTTGGATGCTTGATGAAGCATAGAAGCTAGGGGGGTGATGCAAGTAGGTGATGACTTGATCCCCTCAAAGAAAACTTTATGGTAATAACATGTTGAATAACACATCAAGACTTAGACTGCATTTTCCATTCAATCACTATCTTAAAATACAAGAAACCAGGCTGCACATTATGATCTTCAATGGAAGATTTCTTTGAGCTCAAGCAATCAATGGGGGTGGTTATTGGACTTAGATTGAAGCTAGTAATGTGTAGAGCAAGTTTGTAGTTGGTGCCATGATGAAACAAGTCCTCTAAGTGCTTCAAATGTACCTTTGAAAAGCATGGCACAAGACAGATCATTGGCCTTCACGAATTTGGTTGGCCTTGCATCCATTGGCCTATGTGTGACCAATTGCAACCCTCTCACTTTAGTCCCTCATAGCTCTCAATCCTTTGATCAAATGAAAAAATGTTGAACATCAATATTGTAGGGATCATGTAGGGGAATAACTTTGTAGTTTACAAAAAATTGATTTGAAGTCTTTTTTACCAAGAAAAATGGCTTGAAATTTGACCCACCACCTGTTTGATGATATGCCTGGTAGGGCGCGCGTTCTAGCCTGTAGGCTGCCTCGCCCATGCCTTGCATTTTCCCCTACTTTCCTTCCACTTTGCAAGACCATATCTCTCTCATTTTTAATGCTATGGGGGAGTTCCACCTATGTATTTTAAGCTCAAGATGCCCTCTTTAATTGGCTAAAAGTAGAGTTTTGATATCCCTCATATTTTGGGAGAAGGCCTCTCTCAAAGATGCTGCAAAAATGGCCAAAACTTGCCATTTTTGGAAACCCTAATTTTCCAAAAATGGTAAGTTTTGTTTTTCTTGATTTCCCTTGATTCCTCCATCATTTCTTGATCAAATTTGAAACATAGGATCCTTGCAACCCTAATTTCATGATTTTGATCTCAAAAAGTCAGGAGTTGACTTGTTCCCCAGCATGGTTGACTTTTCCCCAAATACTTGATTTTCAGTCATCTGGCCAATTGAACCCCTTCCAAAATGAATTTGTGGATGAATTTTGAACCCTAGGCACTTGTTATCGTATATAATACAATGGAATCCACTTTGAATCAAAACTTCATGGAGAAGGCCATTAGAAGTGAAACCCTAATTTGGCCTTTTTTGTCAGGAGATGTTGCACTGCTTGCCTCCTTTGATCATTTCAAATCTTTCCATGGATTGTGGCCTCAAATGAAGACTTGTAGGATGTTGTAAACCCTTTGCACAATATTGAGAAGCTTTGTGGCCCTTTGATAGCCTTTGTATAGCCTTCAGTTGCTCCAATCACTGATCACATACCTATGCCTCAGCTATGCTACACATGATGCAATGTTGTTGATTATTTCATGCACTTATGTATGCTAAATGCTATGCAAAATGTTGAGGAAATGAGAGGGAAAATTTTAAGGTATTACAGCTGCCCCTATTCAATCATCTGTAGGCCTGAACGAATAATTGCAAAAGCTTTTAGATGTTCAAGGTATGAAGTGATTGAATACTCAAATAAAAACTTGGAAATTTGAACTCGGTGGATAAGAGAAATGTCATATGCCTTTTATTTATATTTTTGTTGTTGTTTTGACCTCTGAATAGGTAACGGGAAGAGAACAAGGTGGAATAGAATCATTGCAATAACCTGCAATGTGACTACTGAGCGAATCAAGCCACATAGAGGATGCCTATTGGCGAAACAGGGCTTAAAAAATGAGACCATTAGCGGAATGGAACTTGACAATGTGACTGCTGAGCGAATCAAGCCACAAAGAAAGTGCATATTGGCGAAACAGGGCTTAACACGTGACTACTGAGCGAATCAAGCCACTGACGGTGCCTGTTGGCGAAACAGGGTTTGAAAACGAGACCATTGGCGAAACGAAACTCGATAATGTGACTGCTGAGCGAATCAAGCCACAAAGAAAGTGCATGTTGGTGAAACAGGGCTTGAAAACGAGACCATTAGCGAAACAGAACTCGACAATGTGACTGCTAAGCAAATCAATCCACAAAGAAATGGTGCCTGTTGGCGAAACAAGGCTTGAAAACGAGACCATTAGCGAAACAGAACTCGACAATGTGACTGCTGAGCAAATCAAGCCACAGAAAAGTTGACAAGCATTAACTTTAAAAGACAAAGATGCCTGGTAGATGGTGCAAGTATCTTCTGTAGGGAATTTCTGGTTGAGAAGATGTTATAGGTTGTATGTAATATACCTCAAAACTGGCCCATGCTGGTATGCACATGTTTGAGTTTATGGCATAATGCTCCATGATGATGGAAATGATAGGCTTTGGAGGATGTAAATGCAATGATGATTATGCATATGCAAATGCAAAAGGATCTCCTGGCAAGGAGACTGCAAGTATCCCAGATGGCTTAACTGGGGAGAAATGATAACCACTGCATTGATCTGGTTAGTCCTGGTGAGGAGGAAACAACTCTGTGGGGAATGTTATCAATGGTACACAGGCTCTGGACTGCCGCCATTTCAAAAAATAAATTAGACATTGAGATTGGAGAGCCAAGACCCTGTTGGGGATAGACCCTTCTTGCACTCTGATGGAGAAGTGAAGACACTTCTGACTTGGCTGAGGAGCCAGATGTAAGGCACTGCTGAGGAATTAACCTGCTGGGGAGGAAAAACACTCCTTGCACTACTGGGGATGCCCCTGTATTGAAAGAAAACCTCTACTTGGGGAGGACAAACATCTTTTGTCATTACTGCTGGGGAAGAAATTCAACTTTACTTCTACTGGGGATAACAGGAGACACACGGGAAGGCACATGTTCTTGTTCAAGTATGTTGTTGAAATATTCCTCCTGGAAATCTATTTTAGCTCTGCTAGCAACACATGTACCTACACCTGCGTAAACACAACTGATAGTGCCTGCAACATGGAGAGTTAGTTCTGGACCTGTATGCCCCAGTCTTATGGTATGAATCACTATCCCGACCACTTAACCTTTTTAGAGTTGTATTAAATGTTTCGGTCCTCCTGCATGAGTTAGAAAGCATTCAAATGTTCACAACACTATATAAATCACAATTTGCTGGACGTTTTTTTCCAATCAATCAATGCTAGATAAAAAAAACAAAAACAAGAAGCAAATGGTCACAAGTTAACTGAAATTGAATTTTTATTGATTTGGAACATGGCCATGAATAGGCATTACATCAGGAAGAAATTCCATGGAAAGAGGAAATAGCCCAAAAGGAAAACAGACTATCCTATTGGCAATGTGAAAAATGGATTTCATCATGTTTCGACCCGGCTATTACTTGTATATCTTCATGACTATCCACTTGCTCTGCCCTTTGAGAAAGGTGATTGAACTAGTCTTCAACCCTTAGAATAACATTTGTTGCAGATGGATTACGAATTTTGCAGATCACAGTCGTTCGTCTTAGTCCCTATTTTGCGTGGATCGCCCTTTCGGGTTTTCAATCCACCGGGATACCCCTTTTTGTCTGAGATGTCTGATGTGGCTTTTCAACTCAGCGGGTGTACATTTTTTTTCAATATTTCCCAAATTTTTGCTCGATCCTTTTATTCTGTTTTTGGCTCGCTGGGATTCCCATTTTTGCCTGGATCTTTATTCTGTTTTTATCCAGCGGGTCCTTTTACACGATGTATTTTCTTACTGCGTCTGTGTTGACAGGGAATGGAAGTCTTCTCCATCCATGGTTGTTAACATCAAGGCTCCGCCTGAGAAAACCTTTTTAACCACGAATGGTCTTTCATAATTGGGGGTCCATTTTCCCTTGTGATCGTTGAGAGGAGGAAGAATTGTTTTCAGTACCAGGTCACCTGGTATGTACCTTTGATGTCGTACCTTCTTGTCAAAAGCTTGTTTCATGCACCGTTGATACAATTGCCCATGGCATACAGCTGTTACTAGTTTCTTTTCAATGAGGCTCAGTTGATTATACTTGGATCAGAGCCATTCAGCTTCATTTAGCTTAATGTCCATCATTAACCTTAACGAGGGGATCTCCACTTCAATTGGCAGGACTGCCTCCATACCATATACCAACGAGAACGGGGTTGCCCCTGTTGAGGTATGCACAGATGTCCGGTATCCATGTAGCACAAATGGTAGCGTCTCATGCCAATCTTTGTATGTCACAACCATCTTCTGCACAATTTTCTTAATTTTTTTGTTAGCCTCCTCGACGACGCCATTCATCTTTGGGCGATACGGTGAAGAGTTGTGATGCTCTATTTTGAAATCCCGACACAAGTCAGCCATCATCTTGTTGTTGAGGTTAGAACCATTATCGGTAATGATTCTTTCGGTAATTCCATACTGGCAAATGATATCTCTTTTGATAAACCGGCCTACCACTTGTTTAGTAACGTTGGCATAAGACGCCGCTTCGACCGACTTCGTGAAATAATCTATAGCAACCGGGATGAAGCGGTGACCGTTGGAAACTGTTGGCTCAATCTTGTCAATCATATCAATGCCCCACATGGAGAACGGCCAAGGTGAAGACATGACACTCAAAGTATTCAGAGGTACATGGACTTCATCAACATAAAGCTGGAACTTGTGACATTTGCGGGAATATTTACAGCAATCGGATTCCATGGTGATCTAATAATATCCCGATCTCAACAGATTCTTTGCCATAAAGTGCCCTCCAGCATGGGTACCGAAGGAGCCTTCATGAACCTCTTGCATCAACAAGTCTGCTTTGTGTCTATCCACGCATCTATGCAGAACCATGTCGAAGTTTTGGTTATATAGCACACCATCTTAATTTATGAAGAAACCACCTGCTAATCTTCTGAGAGTCTTCTTATCTTTACTGGATGCCCAATTCGGGTACTCTTGAGTCTTCAAGAAGTGTTTGATATCATGATAACAAGGTTTGTTATCTTCACCACTATCAATTGCGAAGACATAGGTAGGTCTTTCGAGATGGGAGACCATGATTCGAGGCACGAAATTTTCTTGGCAAACTTTAATCATAGATGACAAAGTTGCTAGAGCATCAGGGAACTGATTTTCATCTCGAGGATCATAACTCAGCTTGACTTTGGTAAAGAAGGTTAACAACCTCCTGGTATAATCTCTGTAAGGAACCAAGTGAGGTTGATGGACTAACCATTTTCCATTTACCTGGTTCACAACCAGAGCAGAATCTCTGAAGATCTCGAGATTCTTGATTTGCAAGCCAATTGCCTCTTCAACTCCCATGATACAGGCTTCATACTCAGCTTCATTGTTGGTACATTCGAAAGTCAACCGAGCAGCGAAAGGCATATGGACACCCTCTAGTGAGATAATGACAACACCTACTCTGCTTCCATTTACGTTCACAGCTCCGTCAAACATCACCTTCCATTTGGATTCTAGGTCTGACCCCTCCATCGGAAGTGGTTCCTCATAGTCTTTCATCTTGAGGAACATGATGTCCTCATCCGGAAACTCAAATTTCATGGGTTGATAATCGTCAATTGGCTGCTGATCCAGGTATTCAGACAACACACTCCCTTTAATTGATTTTTGCGAAGTGTAATAGATATCATAATCCATTAGAATCATCTGCCATCGGGCTACCCTTCCTGTGAGAGCCGGCTTCTCGAAGATATATTTTACAGGATCCATCTTAGAAATTAGGAAGGTGGTATGAGTTAGCATGTATTGTCTTAGTCGGCGAGCAATACATGCCAAAACGCAACAAGTTTTCTCGAGTAGTGAGTAACGTGTCTCACAATAGGTAAACTTTTTGATGAGGTAATAAATGGGATTCTCTTTTCGAACAGACTCGTCCTACTGACCCAACACACACCCCATCGATCCTTCGAGTACGGTAAGATACATGATTAAGGGTCTCTCTGGAACTAGAGGAATGAGAATTGGAGGTTCTAGCAGGTACTCCTTGATTCAGTCAAAGGCTTGTTGGCAGTCTTCATTCCATTTGATGGTCTGATTCTTCCTCAGAAGCTTAATGATGGGTTTACATGTGGCTGTCAGGTGTGAGATAAATCGTGTAATGTAGTTTGGTCTCCCTAAGAAACCACACACTTGTTTTTCAGTCTTTAGCTCAGGCATCTCTTGGATGGATTTTACTTTGGCTGGATCAACCTCAATTCCCCGCTCACTAACAATGAAGACCAGTAGCTTGCCGAAACAGACACCAAAGGTGCACTTGTTCGGATTCAACCTCAATCTGAACTTCCGGAGTCTGTCAAACAACTTTGCTAGATTGACCAAGTGCTCTTCTTCTGTTTGAGATTTTGTTATCATATCATCAACATAAACCTCAATTTCATGATGAATAATATCGTGAAATATCGTCACCATTTTCCTTTGGTAGGTGGCTTCAGCATTCTTAAGACCAAACGACATGACCTTGTAACAGAAAGTGCCCCAAGGCGTGATGAAGGTAGTCTTTTCCATATCATCGGAAGACATTTTAATCTGGTTATAACCTGAAAACCCGTCCATGAAAGAGAACACAGAAAACTGAGCAGTATTATCAACAAGCACATCTATGTGAGGTAGAGGGAAATCATCTTTAGGACTGGCCTTGTTTAAATCCTTGCAATCTACACACATCCTGACTTTACCGTATTTTTTAGGGACCAGAACAATATTGGCGACCCATGGAGGGTAACTGGTCACAACCAAGAAACCAACATCAAATTGCTTTTGTACTTCCTCTTTGATTTTGATTGCCATATCAGGGCGTGTGCGCCTCAACGTTTACTTTACTGGCGTGCAGTCTTCTCTCAAAGGCAGCTTGTGCACCATAATATCAGTGTCTAACCCAGGCATGTCTTGGTAAGACCAGGCAAAGACATCAACATATTCTCGAAGCATGGTGATTAGAAGAGTCTTTATGGATTCCTCTAATGCAGCCCCGATCTTTACCTCTTTCTTGTCTTCTTCGAAACCCAGGTTTTATCACTTCGATGGCCTCTTCATGCGGCTGAATCATCTTTTCTTCCCGTTTCAGTAATCTGGCTAACTCTTCAGGTAGTTCGCAATCTTCTTCACCTTCCTCATCGGCTTGTTAAATCGGATTGTCAAAGTCATACTTAGCCATAGCAGGGTCGTCATTGATAAGACCCGGTGACGAGCACCTGCATGAATGGTGATTCATGCAAGGCTTTAGAAAGAGTTTGAGAAAATGAGAAACATTGCCACTTTAAAACTTTTCTTTCTTTTTGAAAACAAAAGCAAAAAAATGAAAGACAAGGAACAACATGGATGAATGCAAAACGTCAGCTTTATTAATGATTATGTATTGTGTTAAGGACAAAATAACCCTTACAATAAGCTATTATGCCCCGGGCAAGATATAGTGCTTGAGTACAGGAAATAAAAAAGCAAAAATCATTATGATAAATATATCCTCTTCTCCACAGACCATTATGATTTCCCTTTCCCAGACGAATTTCAGTTTCTGATTAAGTGTGGACGATATTGCCCCTACTGAATGTATCCAGGGCCTCCCCAGCAAACAATTATATGCAGGTTGTATGTCCATTACATAGAATGTGGCATTAAAGATTTGTGGACCTACTTTGATTGGCAAGTCCACTTCCCCAAACACTGATCTTCTCGATCCATCAAACGCTCGAACCACCGGGTCGCTGGGCTTCAGAATAACTTCGTTATAATCCAACTTCATCAATGCCTTCTTGGGAAGAACATTCAGGGATGACCCGGTATCCACCAATACATGGGATAGGATTGCACCTTTACACTCCAAAGAGATATGCAGTGCCCGATTATGAGCACGACCCTCAGATGTTAGATCTACGTCTATAAAGCCCAATCCATGACTGGCATTGACACTGGATGTCATACCCTAATTTTTGACCCTAAGATTTCCCGCATCTCATCTGCATCTCGCATACAAACAAGATCACATATTGGGTCATGTATCTCTTTTCAGTTGCAGGTCTTTGCCTCGCAGGGGATCACCGTGTTTTTACTTGCTTTTATCTATTTATACTTACTAACTTCTAACCAAAATACCAAAAAATGTTGCAGTTTGCTTCTTCTTCTCTCTGTGTTGCAGGATTTAAAAGACAGGGCAGTGATTTCAATTCAGAGGCGTTTGTTCAGTCACAATTCGATTCAGATGGACGTTTGACCTAAATTTGGTCAAACTATCAAATAAATTGTTTCAATTGCAAGTTATGTGTGCCAGTGGTCTATTCCTCAGATAATGCATTTTCAAAGTTCAAGTTGTGTTGTGTGTGAAAGTCATCAGTTATCATACAATGTTTTGTGTGAAGTTTGGTTTGAATCTTCAAGTTCACCAGTTTATCCGCAGTTCATCTGAGGATTTATTTTCCTCAGCATGGATTCAAATAATCGAGGCAAATTTCAGACGATGGTTGTGGCTTAGGTGACAAAGTTGCGATTTATTCAGTGGTTTAAGATTGACTGTGTTCATCAAGTGGCTTGTGAAAAAAAAATCAGAAATTGGTTGTGGGCTAAAATCAAGTTTTCATATCCATTATTCATTTTTCGATTAAACCATTTATTCACCCGTATTCCCTTTTCAATAATCATTTCCATTATTCCAAATTCAATTCTTTCTTCCAAATTTAATTCATTAACCATTTTTGATTCTCGATTATTTCATCCCATTTTTATATTTCAATTTCCATTATTTTTCTATCCATTTTCAATTCCTCTTTTATTCACTTTTATCCAATTAAATTCAAATATTCATTATCCATTTCATTTTTCCTTCATTTACCAAATATACCATAATTTCAATTCCATTTTTTTATATATCCATAAACCATCATTATTTTTATAGCCATTATCCATTTTATCTCAAAATTCATTTTTTTCAATTTCTATCCAAATTTTTCTTTTATTATTTTCATTACCTTTTTTTTTTAATATTTAAACCATTCTCCATTTTTAGCATATCATCTCATGAAGAAAAAACTGTAAACAAAACCATAGCAAGGCCCATTACATTTAACATGAAAATGTTATATAATATAAATAATAAAAAAAATACCAAATATTAGCCCAACCACACTTTCCTAATCTTCTACACATAGATATCCCATCTCAAGCCAGTACACACCATTTGTACATCAAGTGAAACGCAAACAGCAAGCACGTGCAAGACACACATCCGGGACCACCAAACGCACGTCACACGCATCTGAAGCCAGAACAAAACGCAGAGCTTCGCAACACAAAATGCATCATCACATGAACACCTTCACCGAAACGCACATCAACATACAAATTCAATGCACAATACAAAACGCAGACCTGTACACCATAAAACGCAGTGAAAAAAGATCACCCAAAATGCATTCAATATCAATCAAAATGCAGAGCATTTGAAGGAAGTACCACGCGGTTTTCATGATATCAAAACGCAGAAAATCCTTCAAAAAACATCATCAATTTTGTTCAGCGAAAATCTCCTTCTTCCACTCTATAAAGCCATCCATTCTTCACTTCCAAAGGCAAGCTTTGAGAGCACAATAAACCCCAGTCAAATTCAATTCATAAGCTTCAAAAATTTTCAGCTTCAATTCATCACTCTTCACCGTCAAACACCATTGAAATTCATCAAACTTTCCTCTATTTTTTTTATCCAAACCTTCAAATCATCTCCAACACAAAACCAGATCGGTGAGAAGAAGAAGTGAGAACTAAGTTTGAAACAAAATAGAGAGAGAGGTCCGCGGAGATTTAGTTTACCGGCGGTGTTTCCTTGCTTTTACCGGCGGCGTGATTAGGAGGTGAAGAAGCCGTTGTTGTTTGCTTTTCTTCCTGCGTGTGAACAGTGCCGCCGCGTTTTTGGAGGAGAAGGTGAATAGTGTACCGCGTTTTGGTTCTGCCGAGGAGAAGAAGATGAATTTGGCTGTTTTGAATTTTTTTTCTTTAGGTTGTTTATTTTCCTTTTTTGTGTTTTATCCAATGAGTTGATTGTTTTGTTTGGGCTTTAAAACTTTGACCTAATTACTATCCACCACTATCATTTTGTGCGTCTATACTCCCCCTAGTCTTCTCTGGTTTTAGTTTTCTTTTTTGTTTAATAATAGTTTTATTATTATTTTTTTGAATTTCCTAAAAAAAATAGTTCTAACTTTTGTTTCTGATTTTTTTTATTATTAAAAAATTCCTTTTCAATTTGGTTAAATGTCTTTAAAGAAAAGTCTTAAATGAATATTTTAGTTTTTTTATTACTTGAAATTTCTTTATGACTATTTCAATTTAATTTTGCTTCTTTTTGTTGATTTTTTTTATGGATTCTATTTTTAGATCCATTTTCCTTATTCATTTCATTTTATCTTTTTGGTCGATGAGATCTCCGATTCGCGATTATTGGTTTTCGAAGATGTTTAATCTTCATTATTTCAAATCTATGGATGAATGATCATTTGGATCATTCTCCATACTTTGAGATCGTGATAGGTTGCATTCGATAATTCAATGTAAAATCTCGATTAAGATTAGACCGTTACCTTTTCTTTTCGTGCGACATGTTTTCGGAGAATGATCCATCATATCATTTCTCTAACATGTATTAGCACAAATATTTTCCACCTTAATTGGTGGTGGCCGGCCTCATTTGTAGGGTAATTACTTCGTAAATTACTCTGCGATTGCTTAACATAGACCTAAACCTATCCCAAATTCGGAATAAGATCCAATTGGATCCGGTTGCCTCTCGATTTTGGTTATATTTTTGTGGTTGTGTTTGATTAAGTTCATCATACCATCTCTATGTAAATATTATTATACTATTAATATACTAACCATTTTAATTCCATCTCTCGCACCTTATCCTTTTTATTTCAATCTCTCGCTCCTTATCTCTTTTATTATGCTTTTATTATACTATATCATTCATCATATTGTTTATGTTTATATTGTTATGCTTGTGATTTTTCTTTTGTCCATTTGGACACGAAAACATTAATAATGGATCAAACATCTAAAAAGACTTGTGACTTTAATTTCGGACTATGGTTATTATCCTTAGCATTGGACTTGGAGTTTGGACTTAGATTTTAGGATCTCTCCCTTTGCTCAAGTTATTATGGATTGAAGACCTTGGCCTCGATTGAGTTCACTTGTTTATGAAGATGGAAATCCCATTGTTCTCAAAGAATGTTCACCATACGGTTTGATCGTTCTTCCTTTAACTTTTACATTCAAATCTTAGGATAGTCCCTTCTTCTCCTACCACTTCTTAAATTATCAAATCTTCTCCCTATTTTCAAATCTTCTTTGTTTTCAAACTTCAAACATTTTCACAATCAAACCATGACTTAGGTCATGCGATTATACCTTTTCATTTCATTTTCTTAATAAATGCTAAACCACATAAGCATATCGAAACTATCTTCTCAAAAAGCTTTAAAACATTCAAAACTCATTCAATTGTTTTTGTGGCCTCGTGCACGTTTCCTTTTAACCATTTTTATGTTTAGATATGATTCATTCTTTCTAGCGGAATTATTCGCTAAAGAATGACGACTTATCTTTACATTTTAAAATCAATTCAACTCATTGTTCTTTTCACATTTTGTACCACGAACTACGAGGTTTTGATCTCGCATTGCACTTTGTGGGTACGTAGGCATGAGACGTTCATCTCTTCAAACACAAAAATATTAAAACATATTTCTCTTCTCATCTATTCAATCTCTTTCAAACAAACCATTTTCAAACCAAAAAAGCAATAAATATTTCAAAGGGCTCCCGTGGAGTACCACAGACATTTTGGGTGCGTAAAACCTTCCCAATTTGTAACCTATCCCCTTACCCGTTCTCTGTTCGATTCTTTTAGCTTTTTTCTTTTAGATTCATTAGGTTTTATTCGCTCTTTTTCCTTTTTCCATTTGGAATAAAATAAAAGCGCGGTGGCGACTCTGTTTACCTTGAGTTACGTTAGCTAATAGCTTACACTCATGATTTTACCGCTACACTGGATACCACAGTTTCTGACTGGTTCACCGAGATATCCTGAGGCATATAAGCTTTGTTCAGGATGTTCAAGAGAGCTTTTCTTTGAGAGTCAGAACACATTAATAGAGACAAGATGAAGATCTTTGATGGAGTCTGTTGCAAATGGTCCACGATCTTATAATCGCTCTTTTTGATGATTCTAAAAAACTCTTTAACTTCTTTATCAAATGTAATGTCTGGGTCAACCACAGGTGTGAGCTCATTAGCAGTTACTGGTTACTTCCCTCTGGCCTTAGCTTGGGCTTCTGCAGTGTCTCTGGGTGGTATCACACTGTTTCTTAGTGTCTCCGACGCGAACAATCTTCCACATCTAGTAAAGTCTCCTACTCCAACATTTTCTACTTGAGCTGGAGATGTACTAGACATGGCCAAATATTTCTTCTGGCCGTTACAATATACTTCACCACTATAATGGCAAGGAATGGCCTTATCACTTTGACACATTACTGGCCCTGCAGTGGTGATAGTTATCGGTGCTACTCTGGCCTTTGGAGGAATTTGAGACGGGTCATAGAAAATAGTTACTGTAGAAACTTCCTTTTCTTTTACAACTTTATCAAACTGTAAAATCCCTTCATCAATCATGCTCTGTATACCCCTTTTCAAATGTTCACAACTATCAGGAGCTTTAACAAATTCTGGACAACCTTTCTTATAGCCTGGAAAGATACCCTTCTGTGACAAGCAAGCTTTGACAGCACTCAACGGAGTTTGTCGGTCATTGACATCACATACCAAATTCAGATTCTCTTCGTCATCAATTGCCCCAATAGAACCCCCGTGAGGAGGCATGGGTTTTTGTATCACATTCGGAGTGGGAGCGAAATTAATCGCTTTGGAATCTAACAAGTCTTGGACCACATACTTCAAGGCTTTTTAGTTTTCTGTGGTATGACCGGGGGCTCCGGAATAGAATTTGCATCGGGCGTTTGTATCATAACCTTCAGGGAGTTGCCCCGGCTTCAGAGGTTGCAAAGTTCTGAGCTTAACCATTTGAAGCTGGAGAAGATTCTTCAAAAGTTGCGAGTAAGACATAAGTGGAGTTTCAAACTTCCTTTCTCTGGTCTTCTGAGAATAATAGGGACGGGGAGCCCTCTGTTGATAACCCTGTTGGCGTTGTTGTCGCGGTTGTTAAGATTGTTGTTGAATAGGCTGAGCTGAGATAGTAACCACTTGCTGATAAACACCTCTATTACCTTCGCCTATCTGTGCATATACTGCCCCAGTCTCTCCTTCTCTCTTATTAAAGAATGGCTTCTTAATATCAAAAGTCGAAGCTCCACCATTCTGGATCTTTCCCTGCTTAATCTAACTCTCTATCCTCTCGCCAGTCAAAATGATATCTGAAAAACCACTTGAAGAACACCCAGCCAACCTTTCCATGAAATGCCCAGGAAGGGTGTCCAGGAAAAGGTCTACCATTTCTCTTTCTAACAATGGTGGTTGCACCATGGCGGCCACTTCATGCCACCTCTGTGCGTAATCTTTGAAACTCTCCGAATTTCTGTGTCAGACTCTGAAACTGAGTGTGACTAGGCACCATGTCAATATTATACTGATATTGTTTCAGAAAAGCTTCTCCCAACTCTTTCCAGCTTCTTACAGAACTTCTCTCCAACTTCATATACCATTCAAAGGATCCTCCGGAGAGACTATCCTGGAAATAGTACATCCAGAGCTTCTCGTCCCTAGTGTGGGCAGCAATCTTTCGGTAGAACGCCTGTAGATGAGTTTTTGGACAGGAGTTACCATTATATTTGTCAAAAGTTGGTGACCTGAACTTGTGAGGAATGACCACCCCAGGGACTAAGCCCATATCAAACACATCTATCCCAAGAGTGTCTCTACACTCGAGGGCTTTGACTTTCTCAGCGAGCAACAAGAACTCTTTAAAATTTCCTTCTCCGCTAAACCACATATCATTGTTAAAATGAGGGAACTGGTACTCCTGTCTGTCTACCACCAGAATAAAGGTTGTTGTGCCAGGTTCTGGAACTGGAGGCCCACCTTCTCCGTTGTTGGTGTTGGGAGGATTCACTTGAACCTCGGGAGTGAGTACATGAGGGTTAGTATAAGGAGGATTGAGTCCTTGAATAACATTCCTCAAATCTTGTTGTCCTAGTGCCATCCCTTGCATCATGACCATGAATTCCCCCATTCTGGTGCGAAACTCATTAAGCTCAGTTTGCATAGCATCTATGACGGTCCTCTGGTTGTTACGTGTTACATAACGATGCGGGATATTTTGTCTTAGATGCCGGGTCTAGGAAGCTCTCACAATCTTTCCCTAAAATGCAGATAAGTTAAGCAACCTGTATAAAACCTGCAAAAACAAAGAAAAAATGCAAATGATGTGCATGCAATGCAATGTGTTCCTTTTATCCCCAAGGTTTTGTTTACTTTCCCATCCTGGTGTTGAGAAAATATCCTTTGCAAGAAGATCCTGTGTGACATTCAGATATGAAGTGGTAGCATTTACTTCGTGTTCGTGCAACAAATAATAACCAGAGACTTCAGGTAAATCAGAAGATAATTGGAATAGCAAAAACCCTCACAGGGTACAAGTTCATATGTCAAAGAGAAAAATTATATCAAGAGAGAGGGGAATCCCACAACAAGCCTGTGGGTAATCCAAGTTATATGAATACAAGACTAAAGCTTAGGAAAATCTACATCATATAGCCTTCAACTGAGGCGCTTGACACCTTGCAGCAGCTGAGCTATATCTGGATGTGTAGGTTCTTGTACAAGCTTCTGAATCAAGATATCCTTAAGGTCAAAGGAGGCATGCAATTCCTCAATTTGTTGTAGGAACACCTTTTCACTCTCTTGGCTTGTAATGGAATCAGTCTGGGTTCTCTTGACATCAGCTCTCAATTTCAACTCTTCTATCTCTTTCTGAGCTTCCTTTACTGCTTGTTGACTATCTGCTAGGTCTTGGAGAAGACTTTTCTCTTGGTGATAAGGCTTCTGAAGGAGCTCTCCCTGTTCAACCAAAGAATCCTGAAGACCCTTGATCTCCAACTTGTACTTGACCTCCAGCTCTTTCTGCCTCTTCAAGTTATCTTCCCTCTTCTCTTGCCATAAGGTGATAGCTTCATTAGCTTCATTCAACTATTTCTTCTCTTTACGGCGTTGGGCCGCCTTGTGAGTTTTAGCTAATCCCCTTTTCTTGAAATAGAGCTCCCTCTCTTGAAAGTCTTGCTGCTTGAGCCTGACCATTTCTTCAGCTTTATGAGCCCTTTCTTCCAATTTATGGTTTTTCATTTTCAACTTCTGGCATGAGTTGTTGGCTTCTTGGTTCTCTAACCTAAGTTGTTTAACCAAGGCTTCCAACTTTTGATACTCCTAAAGAAGAACTGGAGTTGTGGGTGCTATCTCCTTAGGGTAGAGAGGTGTTTCCTTTGAGAATGGGAGCAACATAGTATCTACACGATCTTCCAACCAGGTGGCAAAAGGATCATAAGTCTTGGGATCTACCCTCCCAAAGTCTTTCTTCCCCTTCATCACTCTAACCTCCCAAGCTTGGGATGCTAGCATGCTCATCTTCAGATTACCTTCTGCTGGAAAGTATAAAGACTCACTCATCTCTTCAATCAAAGGTATAACTCTTAAAGGATAACCAAATTTTTTCTTTGATAAGATAAGATTGTAGCTGATCTCACCTTTCCTTCCTATCAAAGGCACATTTGGGAAGCTACCACAAATGACAAATATTTCTTTGCCCACAAGATCCCTGTTGCATCCCCAAGCAATGTCAATTGAGGTTAAGCCCAATAATCCTTTCGACCACTTCCAAGATTGTTTCAAATCCTAGAAAGGCCCTGATTTAGGGAGTTTCCTTACAAACCAATCAGCAAATAGGAGAGCTCAACAATTTACATGTCCCTTCCTCTTTTCATTCCTATGGTGGACTCCATAGTAAAAGTCACCTAGCAAAGTAGGCACTGGATTTCTTCTGGCAAATAAAGTGATAGCTTCCATGCTGATCAAACCCTTTTCTCCTGGAAACAAACTGACCCCATACACTATCAAAGCAAGCAAGGTGCTTAACTTAGCCCATTTGTTTTCAGATGCCAAATCCTGAGCTTCCTTGATAAGAAAATCCAAGAAACGTCCTTTACCTTTGGTGGCATCCAGCCCTTTACTGACCTTGGATAAATCCACATGGAAGGAATCAACTATATCTTTGGATGAAGGCATCTTCTCTAAGCCATAGTAAGGAGCACCATTTTTTATGGGAATTCTGAGGATGCTGGATATCTCTTCTAATGTGGGAGCCAAGATGTAGTCAGGGAAAACAAAGACCCACATCTGTGGATCATTAAACTGTAGTAGAGAATGCAAGCTATCCCTCTGGTCAATGGTTGGCTTATTCACATAGTCTAGGATCTTTCCAAACTCCTTTCTGAATTCATCAAGCACTTTGTCACCCATCAAGCTAATCAACTTTTGAATATCACCTGTCTCCGGATGTGGGAAAGTATAATGGACATTTCTCTTCCTTGGAATCTCCATGTTGAAGCAGTAAATATGACAAGGAATACGAGGCAATGAACCCTGAGAATAAAAAGAACACAAATGATTAATGATGTCATGATGTTATGCAAGGCAAGGCATGTGATCAATGATGTGTTTGTGTAGTGAATTAGGTAATCAAGTGTTTGTGCAAGGCCACAACATCATCACAATTATCTCTTTGATCAGGAGCTCATGATTTCAGAATCCATAATTAAGGGTTCCTACAAACCTATAAACCCCTCCCAATCTCACGGTTGTGCTACTCGGGTCAACATTACGAACTCTCAAAGCCGAATAGCAATAATACGTTCACCATTTTCGAGAAATGGATCATGACCAAATTAGGGAATCGGTTTGGCATTATGTACTACTCAGGGAAGTCTCAGCTGAGTCCAAGGAAACAAGCATCCCTCATAAGTCCTCAGCTTCAAGCACTGAATCGAGAAACAATAGTACATTCATCCTGAAGGGTACAATACTATCGTCATACGAACAGTTTGCCTTAACTGGATTCCTATGAGAGAACTAGGCCATCCTATGCGAGTTCCCAGTGGGCCCTCGGATGTGAGTGGGTTTGCCAACAAATGTGGTTTGCCACTGTCATCATTGTAGAGAGATGTTTCCACAAAGGTTCTCATTGATTGGTCCCTTGACTGCACATAACTATTAAGGTAGTGTATTGCCCCAGAAAGATTTTGGCGTTAATACATTTCCGAGAAGGTCGCAAGTCAAGGCGTGGTGTAACACCCCAAATTTGCCCTCTCCTTTCTAGCATCATCATCATATCATAAGCATCATAAGCATGGGATATCCTTAGCATTTTTGCATAGAAAAATGAAGCATAACATTCTCATGTTCTAGCATTGGGCATATGATCAATCATTGGTGCATTTGAAGCCTTACAAGTCAAAGAAAGAAGTCAAGTGACCTTGTCCAAGTCCCATGAAGTGTCTCTAGGTCATATACAAGCTCAAGATCCTTTACAAGAGCCTAGAAGGTTGGGAGATTATCAGATGATTCAAGGAAGGGAAAGCTCCTACACAAATGGTCTCCAAATTAGGGTTTCATTTTCAAGCAGGGATTCTTTGTGACTTTGGCCATTTCATGTTGGAAAAGTCCTTCATATGATATGGGAATGCTATGGATGAAATTTGGTGAGAAAATTCATTGAGGAAGGCAGTCATTTCATCAGTAGCTTGCATAAGAAGAAATTGGTCAAACTAATTATTTGAAAAGTCAACTATGACAATGCAAGGGTTCCAATCCTATTTTTCAAGCCAAGGGATGTTCTTAAGGTCATAGAAGAAGTTTGGCAAAGTCAAAAGTCAAGAATCTAGGGTTTTTGCAAGACTTGATATTTTTGGAAATAAGGCATGTAACTAACTTTCCAAATTTAGTAAGTTTTTCCCTAATCTTCAAGGCATTCTTCTATGACCAAAATGACTTCAAGTGAAAATTCTTTGAACATGAAAGTTGTAGGAAATTGTATCCCATTTCTAAATAGTACAAGAACATGATCATAGCACTCATGGTTTGAAAGTTATGGCCATAGGAAGTTCACACATTTTTAGGGTTTTACTTAAAATGCCATTTTCTACCAAGATGAAAAAACTCATGAATTTTGTTTCCAAACTATTTTATGGACAAAATCAAGTCACTATATCACAATGCATGGCATGAGAAGCATTTGGCTCAAAGAAAATTATAGAAATCGTGCATGAAGAGGGGTGTATTTCATAAAATGCAATGATGCATGAGCATTCCAAAAGCATGATGCAAGGGATATTTTGATCTCAATCTGATCCAAGGGTGCCGAATGAATGAAAGGGAATTGGATCATGCACATGGGCAAGCTAAGGCACGAGCAAATCATTCACTCACACAACTTTGGCATTTTTTCAAAATCACTCCTCCCATTCACTTCCCACATGCATTCTTTTTGCAAATCAAAACACTGAAAACTTACATCATATATAAGAAAGCTAGGGTTTCATTTCACCATATTTCATCACCATTTGCTCACTCACAACTTTTTGCATCTCAAGCCTTTCCCTTCGAGTTGCCTCACGCACTCACTCATTTCAAAAACAAACCACATATTATTGATCTCCAAGCTCCATAGTTCACTAATCCACCATCAACTGGAGCTGAATCCTCAGATTTCATATCTTGCATGTTGGTGCAAATATACTCGGGTTTCAAGATCTAGAGAGTTTCAGCCTCTCTCTTGCATTTATTTTGCAAGGAGAGGATAAAAGAAGTTGATCTGCTCCATCTGAAGCCTTCTCTTGGCCTATTTGAAGTTCTGCAAGCTCAGGTAACCTCTTGAATTCATAGATCTAGAACTTGTTTCTTTTGTGTGCTTCGTAATCTATTCACTTCTGATGATCTAGATATATTTGGTTTTGAAAATGGTTGCATATTGAGCATTTTATGTTGATCTGAAGTTTGACATGTGAAGTTTTTTTTGTTCGATTTGCTCTGATCATTGATCTTTTGTGAATTTCATTACTATATTTAGATTTATCATGTTTTAATTGTTAGATCTGGAGAGTTTGAAGCATTGTTATGGTGGTGTGTTCTTGAGTTTGAAGTTTCTGGTGCCGGAGCCCTAGCTCCGGTCACCGGATTCTGGGATTGAGTTGAATGAAGAAGATGATGTTTCATGCGTTGGATTGTTTGATCTGGATGGATATTACGCTGCCAGCATATTAAAATTGTGTGTTCCCTATCACATGCCTTCTCTCATTTTATTTTTTATGAATAATACATGATGTGTGCCAGTCCACAATAGTTATCATGTGTGTGCATCTGAATTGTTGGTTTATTGACTTGTTCCATCCTGTTGACTGGATCTTGTGCGTGAGATTGATCTGATGGCTCTTTATTTTTCCAGTTTTTATTTGAATTTCCATGATAATGTTGTGTCCTGCGCTGAGAACCATTGGGCCTGCCCTGCTATTCACACCCCCTATTCATTAAGCCCAATTAATTTGAACTAAGAGGACCTACTGATTGCACCCCTCTCCTTGTTTCTTTTATTTTTATTTCTTTTTAATATTTGTTTGCTTTCTAATTTTTAAAAATAGCTAGACACTTCTAAAATTCACCAAAGAATTCATGATTGATGCTTTGAGTTTTCTTTAATTTTTGATATTTTTATTTTCCATTTATTTTTATTTTTTATGCAGAAATTAATTGTTTAGTTTATTTTCTTTTTCTTTATTCTTTTAAATAGTATGCTGACTTGTGGATTTTCTATCTTGATCATCAATTTGAGTTTTGAGTTGGTTCTTTTTGAATCTGATTCATATTAGGATGTAGTTTGTTGATGATTTTTCTTCAGAATTTTAGAAGCTTGCTTGATTATGTTTGACATTTGACTTGAGCATGATGTTTCAAAACCCTAGTTTGTGTTCATGAGGTCCTTTGACCTAGTTTTCTTTTGATTCTGACTTTGAACTTTTGGCATGATGTTATCACTTGATTAATGAACACTTGTGGTTAGTTGTGGAATTTTTGAATGAGTTTTTGATTTGATTTGAATTTTCATATGTGAATGCCCTAGTTGTTGCTCTTTCTTGTTACATGATTGGTTCTTGGGCTAGGAAGGCACTTGTGCCAACTCTGTTAGGTTATTTAGAGCTATTTTTCTCACAAATGTATGCATATTCACCTCACCTTCTTTGTCCATTTGCTCTTCATGATGCTTACGCTTGAGTTTGTATGCTTCTTCCCCATGTTTGTTCATGATTCTTAGGCACATTTTAGCATGATTAGGTGCCTGGTTTTTTTTAGTTCATGCTTATGCTTTGATTTGATTTTCATTTATTTGTTCTTACACTTATTCACATGTTCACTTCAGTTCTCATTCTTGTGTTGATTGTGTTTGAACTTGTATGATCTTTTGGGTTGTTTGTACACATTCTTATGACGATAAGGTTCTGGTTTTGAGTTGTATAGTGCTTGTCTAACTTGCTTTATCCTTTGTACTTCATTTGTGTTTTGTTTCTTCATAAGAACTTGTGAAACTTGGTAATAGTTTGTATGCTTTAGCTCTTGTTTGATTTGATTTGATGGGTGGGTCTTTGTGCAATAAATGGATGCTTTTGCTTCTGGTTTTTGTGAGTATAGTTGATATTTTGGTTTGCTTACATTTCATTTGGCTCACGTTTATCCATCTAAGTGTATACTAACCATTTCAGGGGCTCATGGTAAGTGAAGTGTGGATGTTATCCACATTACAATTCTTTATCTCTTCTCTTACTTTGCTTTTATTTTGTAATTGCTGATGTGCCTTATGCAATCTTGTGATTCAATTCTCCATCTTCCCCCTTTAGAAATAACTTATCTCCTTTAGAGGAGTAAGTTGTTCTCTAACTTTCTTTCTTCCTCTCTTCTTCTTCAGTTCTCTTCTCATTCTCTCTTAGGATAGTTTCAAACCACACTAACCTTAGGACCACCTTTGCATGCTAATATTAGGATTAGTCATTCCCCGTTAGACTTTTACCTTTAAGATTTTTGGTTCTCTTTCTCTTCTCATCTTCAAGAAAAACCTAAAATACCTTAATAAGGAAAGAAGCGGCTTCTTGTGCAATAGCCTTATTCCATGAGGCATATGTATTCATTCCATCTTGGAATAGTACATTTGTCTAGCATGATGCACAAGTCTGATCATGAAGTCATCTTCATCAAGAAAATCATAAAAAGAAACACTTCTTCACCAATAACAAAACATTTAATAACTTCAACAGGGTGGTGAGCCTAAACCCTATCCCCGGAAACAAGTCTTGGATAAATTCTCCTTACTTGGTGTGCTTGCTCTATTATTCCATCTTGGAATGTAGTAGCAAGTACACATTCCATGGAAAAGTGTTTAGTCTCACTCTCGTTTGCCACACTCCTAAAAGACTTCTAAAAAACACAAACAAACAATAAGTGTCTCTCCTTCGGGATTTCTTTTTGCATCCCACTCACTCCTTACGTACAAACTTGCTCCTACTTGTCACTTTTCAAGACGGTTACGCACTCGTAGTCCGAGCCTGCAACACATGAGTATTGACATAGGCAGTTATAGCCTTAAGACAAAAGCAATCCTTTCCACCCCTAGTTAGGGGAACTACGACGACTCTGATCCTCATTGTCCAGATGAGGTACGTAGGCAGCGGGGTAGGGCCCGTTCAAGCACACTCTTTTATTTTCTCTACATTTCCCCTCTCTCTTTTCTTTTCTCCAGGTTCACTCAAGACGGGTATTTGGCTTATCTCACAGTAACAAAGCCCATCTGTAAACACCCCAAATTTGCCCTCACCCATTCACCATGGCTTGTGATCTCCTCATATGCATAAACACAATCATAACATCTCATGACTCAATTTTGATTCACTGCATAGATTCAAAGCCATCTGCATCTAGGGTTTGTGATCTGGGCAATCCAAGAGCTTCTTGAGCCACTCCAAAGGTCATCAATCACTTCAAAGGGATCCATATGAGTTCAAGTATCACATTACATCCTCTCAAAGTCAAAAATGCCAAAGAATCACAAGAACTGGGATTGGTATGGAAGCAGAGCCAGGCTTGACTGCACAGATGACCTAAAATTAGGGTTTTGGTTTCAGAGGCCATAACTCCAAAATTTTTGGTCATTCTTGTTTCTATTGGTCTCTATATGGTATATGGAGTATGCATATCAATTTTCATGAAGAAACTCCTTGAGGAAGTCATCTGATCAAGAGTTGACTTTCTGGACAAGTCAGTGCAAAATCAGGGCATCTGAGGCCCCCAATGACCCAACCAAGGGGTGATCTTCATCATTTTGAGTGTATTTGATCTTTATTTGATCATAGAAGAAGTTTGAAGTTCACAAAATTCAAGAATTACAAGTTTTTGCAAAGTTGACTTTTTTGGGCAAAGTTGACTTTTAATGGAATGTCATTTTATGCCACTTTTTCAACCCTTACTTTTTGATTCAAAAATGCTTCAAATGGAAAAACTTTGGTCATGAAAGTTGTAGATTAGATCTTTCCCTTTTCAAAAAGTACAAGAACATGACCTAATTCATCTTGGATCAAAAGTTATGGTTCATCAAAGTTGGCTAAAATCACTAAATTTCAAGTTATGCACCAAATGAGAAATTTGCAAAATCTTGTACCAAAGGCATTTGTGACTTCTAGTTGATATCAAACCATTACACAAGCATCATATAAGTCCTAAAGTTCAGATTGTACCAAAGAGATCACATGTTTCATGGCTTGTGAGGCAAGATATTTTCATGAAAAGCAAAAGCAAGCAAGTTGCAAAAACCATCATCACACTTCACCCACTTGCTGCCTTGGCTACTGAACCATCCTAGCCTTTCCCTCACACCATGCTGCGCAGCCCATAGCCCTTGTACTTGGCTGGAACATGACCCATGCCCCTCTTACAAGAAGTTGACATTTTGGCAAAAGCTACCACACCTATCAATAAAGGGCATGTCACATCCTCTGACCAATAGGATTAGTTTATACAAACAAATGGCAAGCCAAACAACACAAGACACAGGCCTGAAACCAGCAAGAGCATAGCATTCTCATTTTCCACCCTTGAAGCAAAATCCTTCGAAACTCAGAAAGCAAGCCACAAACTCAAAAACAAACTTCATAGAACTCATCACCACATCCTCCTGATCATTTCCCTGCCTTCATTCACCCTTGAAACACCACATAAGCCAAACACGATTCTCACCTGAGCTTGAACAGAACCTATTCAAACTCTCAAACCAGCCAACACCAGCTCCTTCTAAGCATCCAGACATCATCAAGGGACCAAGAGGAGTGGATTGCATCAAGAGGAGAGGCCAGGAAGCTGTAAACTGAAAGCTTCAAAACTCAGGTAGCTCAAGAACTTTTTTTCCAGAAATGATTTTTAAAGTTCCTAAGTTGTTCTATATGCCTCTCTGGTCATGAATATGTTATTGGTTTTGAAAATGGTGGAGAGATGAGAGTTTAATCTGCTTCTGAAACTTTTTGCCCTAGGTTTTGTTTGATTCGATTCAGCCATTTTAGGAGTGATAAATATGTTTTGATTGGGGGTTTTGATTTGTGTTTGAGTGGGGATCATTTCTGTTTAATTAGATGTCATTTTAGAAGCGTTTAGAGTGAGTTTGAAGTTTTGGGTGATCGGAGAAGACGACCGGAACAGTGTTCCGGTCGCCTGAAAGTAATTAGGGGTGTCATTAGGGCATAATCATTAATTAGCCAGGTTTGAATGCTGGCCGTGGGATCTGGCGCCAAGTCAATGCGCGCGTGTTTGAGTTTGAATGAGGGCCATCAGATCTGTTGACTTTTCTTTTTCAGCTTTTAAATTCATTTTATTTTCATATTAATTCATTTGTTTTATACAATTTATTTAAAATAGCAAAAATACATTAAAAAATCTGAAATTTTTTGTACAAGTTATTATTTAATTTCAGAACACAAAAATATTTTTACTTTTATTTTTAGCATTAAAAAGTATTTTTAAATATTTAAAAGTTTCTTTTTAATTAATTAATGAAAATTAATTAATTAAAAATACTTTTAGGTATTTAAAAATCACCAAAAAATTCATGAAACCTTTAAAAACATTTAGAAACATTGTCCAACCTTCAAACCAAATTTATTTTTTGATCTTGATGCATTTTGAGAATTTTTCATTGAATTAAAATCATTTTGATGCATTATTTTGATCCAAACTTCCAAAAATCATTTCTGCCTAACCCTAAAGAGTTGGACCTTGCTTCTTTTTGCATTGCATTGTGTTTAGCATGTAGTTTTTGAGATTAAATGTCCTTGATTTGATCTTTCATTTTCCTTTTGTTTGGTAATTTTCTTGTTAAGGAACCCTAAAACCCTAGAAAACTTAGGAAAATCATAATTTGAATTTGGTTAAGAGTTGAAACCTCTCCTTTGGGCAGTGGGTTAGTATAGGATTAGGGGTCCTTTGAGTGCATTTTCTATTTTTTTTATAATGTTGTTTGCTTCTGATTTTGGTTTGTGTTTGATGCTTTGATCATAAACCCTAATTTGGGCTTCCATATGCATTCATCTTGCATTTGCTTGCATAACATGACTTGCCTTGACATTTCAAGCATCCATTTGATTCATTTGACATCATAAGACATATTAAAAGCATGTTTGATCATTGCATCATGTGTTTGCCATGTTGTATGTCATATGCATCTCATAACTTTTCATGAATGTTCATGTTTCTTAACTTGCTCCATTTGCATCCATGAGCTTGTATGATCATCTCCATTTGTCGTCTCATGTTTGTAGCATCTCATAGCATCATTAACATCATGAATGTGCTTCTGGTTTTGGTTTGCATCATGTCATTCCATCCCATTTTTGCATTGCATTGCATTTCTTTTCTAACCTTTCAGGTGGTAAGTGACTTTGAGAAGTGAATTTGCCTTCACTTCTCATGACTTCTCTTCATCTCTTTTATGCATCCTTACTGTATTTTTGTATGTGCTTGAGATTGAGCTTGCTCATTCTTCTTCTTCTTACTTTCTTTCTTCAAGTGACTTGACTTTTTGAATGAAGCAAGTTGCTTTGCTTCTCTTGATCCTTTTCATCTGCTTCCTGGTGGTTCCATTGAAGATTTCTTTCTAAAACCTCACAAACCTTAGGAACAACCAAGCATGACAATGATTAGGGTTTTGATTAGTCTCCCCTCTTAGTTTTACCTTTGTGTCTCTTTTGAGTCTTCTCTTCTCATCTCATAATCAGGGACTAAACTCTAAAAGCTTTAAGGCTTTGTGATTAAGCTTATGCCTGCATCCTTCTATTAGGATGGAGTGTATAACTTTAATCCTAAGTGTTAAACCCTTAATGTGTTTAAATCTCTCAATCAATCCACTTAATAATCATCAAGACATCACACTTGTAACTTGGGCCTTGCATTAGGGTCCTAATTCTTCCTTAATTGGTTAAGAAGGACTAACCCTAGTGTTAATGGACAAGTCCCCCTCAAGTTGTCTTACAAATCATAAAAATCACTTCTTCATCATATCATTAAATAAAATCCACTTAATCAAAGGCTTGTTTTGTCATGAGTTTAATCCCTAATCATGGATTAAGCTGAGGAGCTTTCCTCAGCTTAAACATTCTCATCTATTATCCTTCTATTAGGATGGTGTAATGAGTCTGTTTAATCCCTGATTATGGCTTAACCTTATTACTCAACACTAAACAAAAACAACAAAAACATCTAAATAATCACAAGTAGGTTAATGATCTTAATCCTGCATCAAGGGTGATTAAGTGTGAGAATCTGACTTCACACTTAAGGTACTCTCATTACCCCTAATCAGAGGGAAGATGTGATGAGTTTACTAAATCCATTGGTTTAGGCTTAAGCTCATTAACTTATGATAAACTTTCAAAAGCAATAAAAGACTGAAAACTCAAAAACAAACAATAATCGTCTCCTCCGGGATTCTTTTCTCATCTCATTCACTCACAAACGAGAACTTGCTTCTTCCGTCTAATGCAAGACAGTTCGCACCTGAGCCAGACAGGTCATACACTTGAGCATAGACAAGCAAGCAGTTCACAAGTCAATTCATCTTTCAGTCTCTTTGGGTCGAACTACGGTGTTCTGACTTCCTCATTGCACGAGAGGATACGTAGGCATAACTTAACAGTTATCGAACAAAAGTCTCTGTATATTCCCCTCTTTCCAGCATCATTCTTCAAGCCTTAGTATTATGAGCATTTCATTCTTGTTCTCACACTGACACTGTACATTTACACACTTCACACTATACACTGACACCTGTACATTCTTTCCCAGCTATTTTATATACAAATTGCACTGACACTACCCCTTTAAAACACAAATCTTTTAAGCGTGGATCCCGTCGAGTACGACGGACAATCTGGGTGCTAATACCTTCCCAGGTTGTAACCAACCCCTTTCTCAGTCTCTCTGGTTCGCAACCGTCTTATCCATCTTTTTCTAGGTCTATGCAGCATTGCCTTTCCTCCGGGATAAAAATGCCTAGCTGGCGACTCTTTTCATCTCCAGTGAGTTCACTGCTGTGTATTCTCATTGTCCCCTTCGCCGACCGTTCGCGTTTGTACCCTATCTGACTTGGCTTCATTTAGTGGGAGCGACAGCTTGGCGACTCTGCTGGGGAAACTTATACTGCAACTAGGGCTTCTGGTTCTTTTTGTGGGTTCCTCCTAGCGCTTGATTGATTTGTGTTTACTGGGGTGTTATGTGCTATTTGTGTTTGTATATGTATCTTACTGCTTTATGTACAGTTGCTTTATTGCTTTCTTTATAGCTTTGCATTATATCATACTGTCATGCTGTCTGGCTGGATCTGGTTTTGTTTTGGTGGGTGGGGTTCTATTGAGAGTTAAGGTCCTATACCTGGGACCTGAGAGACACCTAGGCTAGAGTGGTTCATATTCTTTCCCATTCCATCTCGGTCTGGTGCGGGAATATGAAACACGGTTCAGATATGGGTTTCTTCTTGAGAACTCTGTGTTGCAGATTTCCTGCAATACTAGGGCTATCTGGGAAGCCTGCTAAGTCTGGATGACCTTTAGTATTGACCTTCAGAAACTGAGGTGAATTAGAGGAGGATCCTTTATGGTTATTGTAAACACTGTGCCTCCGGGTTAGAAGTGTTTACACTTCTCATAACTGATCCAAGTCTGAGGATCCTTGTTTTAGAACACCACCTGTGAGGGGGTTGGGCTGTTTACAGGTTTGCAGGTACACTTGACCTCAGAATACCCTGTTACTTTGTTTGATTAAGAGTACTCCATGTTGGAACAGTTCTTGTGATTCTAAACCCTGGACATGTGACTCTTTATTTGAGTCCCCCACCTTGGTTACTGGATTTATGAACCTCCATCTGGATTTCTTGACACACAGACTTATATCAGAGCACTTGATCAGATCCAGCTCAGTCACAAACCCTTGCATATCATTTGCATACATCCTCATTGCATCATTTTAACATGTGTTTATTTGTTTTTCAGGGTATCCATCCTATCATTCTGGCTTGGTTTTGACCCCATCATCAGCTTAGGCCTATCTTCACCAGTATCTACTTCAGCTATCTGCTATCTGCATCATCAGTCTCAGCCTGTCAGAGGCCCATTTTCAGTAACATCATCAGCATCTGTCTCAGCTTTTCTTTATCAACATGGCACCAAAGAAAAGTAACATCTCCTACCACTTCTTTGAACCTGAGCTAGCTAGCATCAGGAGGATTCAGACCCTGATCACTCCAGACCATATACCACTTTTTAGAGAACATTATGGAGGAATCCTTGATGTGGTTTTGGATTTGGACCCTTCACAGAGGAGCTTGATACATACTTGTCTGCAGTTTTATGATCCCCCTCTGAGATGCTTCACATTTCAGAACTTTCAGTTGGGACCCTTGTTGGAGGAGTACTCCTCATTGGTTGGTGTACCCATCAGGGGTGGAATTCCCTTCAATCCTGAGATGGCTTTCCCAAGTAATGAGAAGATAGCAAAAGCACTACATCTAGAACCAGTTCTGATTGGGCAGAATTTGACATCTAAGGCTGGAATCTCTGGTTTTCATCTGGATTTCTTGACTTCTCAGGCTAGTCTGAAGGCCTCCCTGGGGGAGTGGAAAGCAGTCTGTGCTCTGTTGGCCCTTAGCATATATGGGGTCATTTTATTTGCAGATGAGCCTAGGTTTGTTAGCAAGAGTGCAATCCATCTTTTCATCCTAAGAAACCCAGTACCCACCTTACTGGGAGATCTTTACTACTCCGTTCATCAAAGGAATGAAAAGCAAAGGGGAAGATCAGTGAGATGCTGTGCTCCTTTGTTCCATACCTGGCTACTCAAGCATTTGCCAAAGACTGATGCATTCTTGAACCCCCACCAACAGAAGAACTGGGCTAAGAGACTTGTTGCTCTAACCTCAGATGACATCAGATGGTGTACTCAGAGTACTAAGGGCAGAGACATCATTACAAGTTGTGGGCAATTTCCGAATGTGCCTCTGATTGGAGTGAAAGGGTGCATCAATTTTAATCCTCTGCTATTCAAGAGACAGCTGGGCTATGCATTAGTCCATCCTCCTAGGGCACAGGATCTGACTGAGACCCTTTATTGTGAAATCAAGCCTAACTTGGCTGTTGTCAGGCAAGCAGCTTGGGCCTGGGATAATGTGCAGACTAAGGGGGTAACCATCCTTGGGAAGTGCAACAATGTGGCATCAGCACAGTACTATGAGTGGTCCCATACCAGAGCTCAAATTACAGGAATGCCCTTCACTGTTGAAGATATGCCTGGACCTTCCACAACACCACCTCCAGCAACTGTCAGTTTAGAGGAGTTTGAGAAATTGAAAGAGAGAAATGAGAAGTTGACTCAGGATCTACAGAAGACCCTCTGGGAGAGGAGTGATGGTAGATTGGATATTGAAAGGTTGGAAAAATTGAAGATAGAGCATCTGGCTAGGATTGAGAAGTCTGAAGATTACATAAAGAAGTCTAGGGCTGGGGAACAGATCTTGAAGAATGCCTGCAAGGAAGCCCAGTTCCAGAAGGCCAGGACTGATTTGTATCTGAAGGAAAGTCAAGCTAGGTGGATCAGGATCACCGAAGCTCGTACTCTGGAAGATAAAAGGACTCAGGATAAGATTGAGCAACTGGAAGCTAGTGTAAAAGAGCAACAGGAAGCCCTGGCAGCAGCCCAGAGAGAGATTTCAGAGCTGAAGATCAGAGCTGGAGTGAAGAGGTCAAAAGACCAGAGTCAACACAAGAAGCTAACTGCAGCTGTTACTACCAGGAATCTCCTTATCAGGAATCTTACAGAGCGTCCGGCTGATCCTGTGACTGAGGCACTTCTCAAGGAAGTTCAGGAGGATGAGTTTGGTCTTGGTGTTTGACTTTTGCTTGTTGTTGTTTTCATTTCATGTACTTTTGTTTTCTTATGTTGTATTTTGACCCCTCAGAGGGCCTGGACTGTAAAAAGAAACAAACTATGTATCATTTGCTTTTGTAATATATGTATCAGTTTGTTTTATCTGAGTTTCTTTCAAGCAACCTCAGCAACATCTTCAAGGGTCTGGAAGGGTCAAAACCAAATACCAAGCCCGGATACCTTGAAAACAAATAGGCATACTGCATTGCATACTAATCCTTTTGCTTGTTTTGCAGGTTTTATCTTGTTGTTGTTGCTAACTCTGTTGTGATTTCAGGAACTATTGCTCGACGTAGGGTGTTCCCACTCAACCGTCCACATAGATATCCAACCCGCAACAACCTTCCGGGGATACAAATGGACCAGGTACAACAGGACCTTACTGAGGCCAGGAACCAAATGGCCAATGAAAGGCTAGAAATGAGGAATCAAATGACACAGTTTATGGAGGTAATGAACAATATGGCTCAGAGTCAGGAGAGGTTGAGAGCCATGGTAGAAAGGCAGAATCAGGAAGAACCCCATGTAGGGACTGCTGGAACAAGCAACAATGAAAGGGTCCAACCTCATGTCAATCCCCCTGTATTTGGACCCCACCTCCATCCAGAAATCAACATTCCTGCAAATGTTCAAGGGACTGCCACTGCAGGCAGAGTACTGCAAGAAGACCCCCAGGAAGATCAGTTCACAGTGATGGGAGCTGGGGAGGAAGCTTATGACAGAAGGTTGGATGAGATAGCTGAGAAATTAAGATCCTTAGAGTCTCAAAACTCTTTGGGTTTTGATGTTATGGACATGGGCTTGGTAGACGGGGTCAGGATTCCCCATAAGTTTAAGCCTCCTTATTTTGAAAAGTACAACAGGACTTCTTGCCCACGGACCCATTTACAATCCTTTCTAGGGAGGTTGAAAGCATATACCATGGACGAGAAGCTATGGATGTTTTATTTTGAGGATAGCTTAACTGGAGCGTCAAGGGAATGGTACTCCCACCTGACTAGAGCAACCATCAGGTGTTGGAAGGATTTGGCAGAGGCTTTCATTAGACAATATCAATACAATTTGGATATGGCACCCAACAGGACCCTCCTAATGGGAATGTCACAGTCGTCTAGAGAAAGTTTCCGAGAGTATGCCCAGAGATGGAGGCAATTGGCTGCTGCTGTTCAGCCACCTATGTCAGAGAGGGAAATGGCAGATATGTTTATGAACACCCTCCAAGGAACATACATTGACAGGCTAGCTGCCTTCTCTTCAACCAGCTTTGCAGATGTTGTCATAGCTGGGGAAAGAATTGAGAGCCTGTTAAAGATGGGCAAAATTTCTGACAACGGTGCCAGCTCATCCAGCAATACAAGGAAGCCTTTTGTGGGCCCGAGAAGAACTGGCGAGACCAATGCTATCCACACTAGCAGGGGCAGGCCCCAATATGTTCATAGGTCTGTGGCAGCAGTCACCATTCCCGCTCCAGCTCATCCACAACCAGCTTATCAACCACCGCAACAAAATTATCAGCAACAACCTCAGTATCAGCAACAAACTCAGTATCCTCCAAGAAACTACAACAATACCAACAGCAACAATCAGCAAAGGCCATTTCAGCAGAGGCCATCTCAGGCCAATAAGGTGATTGATCCAATCCCCATGCCATATGCAACATTACTGCCACAACTCTTGAAACTCAACCTAGTTGAGCTAAGGACGTTGGCACCTCCAGACCCTAATAGTCTACCCAGAAACTACGATTCCAACGCCAGATGTGCTTTTCATTCAAATGCACCTGGCCATAGTACAGAGAAGTGCAGAGCCTTGCACATGAAGGTACAAGACTTGGTAGACTCTAAGGCTCTGAATTTTGCACCACCACCAAATGTTAACAAAAACCCTATGCCACACCACGGAGGTCCCAGAATCAATGCTATTGAATAGGACAAGCCGTCTTATTTAATAACCAGTGTGGGTCAGATTCGGACACCGTTGGTAGAGATCAAAGCTCAACTCCTCGAATGTCAAATGTTCCCAGGATGTGAGTTAGGTTGTGCTTACTGCAACATTTCAGTGAATGGTTGTGATAACCTGAGGGATGGCATAGATGGCCTCATCCGGAGTGGCCTGCTTCAGATTACAACATCATTTCCTACAAACCCAGCAATCTCATCAGCAACAATTCCAGTATCTCCTATAACTACAACAACCATTGTTCCTGACAACTTTTCAGCTTCGTCAACAAATGCTTCATCTATCATTTCAACTGACCAGATATCAACAGGCATTCCTTCTACAACTTCAGCACCACTTCATTTTGAATCTCCTACAACAACAACACCCATCTTTCCAACAATGTCTCCTACAACATCAGCAGCAAACAATGAGGATGTCTCAACCGTTACAATTTATTATGATCTTGAAAACAATTCCGCCTACAACTCACAAAGTGCCACTCCAATCAGAGCACCAGTCACAATATATTATGATCCACAGACTATCATGGTCCCTTCTGCAGCTGCCATCAATCCAGTCACTATCACAGTGCCTGGGCCAATACCTTATGAAAGCAGTAATGCCATCCCTTGGCATTACGGCTCTGATCTATACTGCGAAGGACAAAGAATCACTCTCGAATCATCAACACCTGCACCACAAATAGACAATGTGGGAGGAGGTGGAGGCTTCACTCGAAGCGGACGTCTCTTTGCTCCACAAATTCAAAGACCCACTGCCGAAGCAGAAGCTGCTGCCAAGGCAAAAGGGAAGAGCTTGGTATAGGAAGATCAAGCTGTTAAAGAAGCTGTGAAAACACCCTTTGATCAAGAAGTTGATGAATTCATGAGAATCATCAAGAAGAGTGATTACAAAATAGTGGACCAGCTTCACCAGATGCCTTCCAAGATCTCTATTCTATCATTGCTCATGTGCTCCGAGGCCCATCGGAATGCACTACTCAAAGTCTTGCACGCAGCTTATGTGCCGGAAGAGATCACGGTCAATCAGTTGGAAGCTGTAGTCGGAAATGTTACTGCTAGCAATGGGCTAGGGTTCACCAACACGGATTTGACTACGGAAGGCCGCAATCATAACAAGGCCTTGCACATCACCATGGAATGTAAAGGTGCAGTCCTTTCCCATGTGCTGGTAGACACGAGATCATCCCTCAATGTCTTACCTAAAAAGGCCCTTGTGAAGCTAGAGTATGAAGGGTTGGCATTACGCCCCAGCAACCTGGTAGTGAGAGCCTTTGACGGTTCTAAAAGATCGGTTCTGGGAGAGATTGAGTTGCCTATAACGATTGGCCCACAAACTTTCAAAACGACCTTCTACGTGATGGACATTCAGCCTGCCTACAGCTATTTGTTGGGTAGACCATGGATTCATGCCGCTGGCGCAGTAACGTCTACCCTTCACCAGAAGTTAAAATTTGAGTGGGAAGGTCAAGTCGTTACTATCTGCGGAGAGGAGGATATATTTGTTAGCCATTTGGCTACTTATAAATACATTGAGATGGATGGGGAGATCCACGAAACGATGAGTCAAGGGTTTGAGGCCCTGAATGTAAATGAAGCATCTGCTATGCCTGGAATCTCCATGGCATCTTATCAACAAGCCCGGAAGGTTGTTGAGGAAGGAACTGCACAAGGCTGGGGCAAGGTCTTATCTGTGGAGAAGAAGAAAGACAAATCTGGGTTGGGTTACAGACCAACTCAGCAAAATCAAGCAGAGGCGGCTGAGAAGCCCGGTTTTGTCAGTGGGGGGATGCTCACCCCTGATGCTATCAACAATTTGGAAGACGAGTTGGAAGAGGAGCGCAATCTGGAGAATTGGATACGTCCAAAGATCCCGGGGAGCAGTATCTCAAACTGGTCTTCCCAGGAAATTATAAGGGTTACTCATGCAGAGTAATTATTATTTCCTGTATTTTTATAGTATGCATCAAAGTCTTGCATCTTGCCCAAGATGACAAGACTCATTTTGTAATAGGGCCATCTGTACTTTTTGTGCAACAAGATTAATCAATGAAATATCAGACATCTTTTTGCAAATGAGTCTTTTTTCCTTTTCCGCTCACTGTTTTTCCATTTTTCTTTTTGTACAAAAAATAAATGGCAATGTTTTCAAAATGACGACTTTATTTCACTTTTCTAAAACAAGATTAAAATCAAATCACTAAAATAAACAAACTGAACCCTTGCAGAGAGTGCCTTCCAGACAGCACCGACAACAGCACGACTATGACTTCGTATGACTTTGACAATCCAATCAATCAAGCTGATGAAGGGGTTGAAGAAGAATATGAGCTTCCTGAAGAGTTAGCCAGGTTGTTGAGACGAGAGGAGAAGGTCATCACTCCTCATCAGGAGGAGGTTGAAACAATCAATCTTGGTACAGAAGAAGACGTGAAAGAAGTTAAGATCGGGGCCTGCTTACAAGACTCAGTGAAGAGACAACTGATTGATCTGCTTCAAGAATATGTGGACGTGTTTGCTTGGTCTTATCAAGATATGCCAGGGTTGGACACCGACATTGTTATGCACAAGCTGCCTTTAAGAGAAGAATGCCCACCGGTTAAACAGAAACTACGTCGTATTCGCCCAGACATGGCAATGAAAATCAAAGAAGAGGTACAAAAGCAGTGGGACACCGGGTTCCTTGCTGTGACTAGCTATCCACCGTGGGTTGCTAACATAGTACCTGTGCCTAAGAAAGACGGCAAAGTAAGAATGTGTGTTGACTACCGGGATCTGAACAGAGCCAGCCCAAAAGATGACTTCCCATTACCTCACATTGACGTATTGGTTGATAACACGGCTCAGTTCTCGGTATTCTCCTTCATGGACGGATTTTCAGGATACAACCAGATCAAGATGTCACCTGAAGACATGGAGAAGACAACCTTCATCACACCCTGGGGCACGTTCTGTTACAAAGTGATGCCATTCGGACTGAAGAATGCTGGTGCAACGTATCAACGGGCTATGGTGACATTATTCCACGATATGATCCATAAAGAAATAGAATGTTACATGGATGACATGATTGCCTAGTCCCTTACTGAAGAAGACCACCTGGTGAATCTACTAAAACTGTTCAAGCGTCTGAGGAAGTACCAACTGAAGTTGAACCCCAACAAATGCACATTTGGGGTGCGATCTGGTAAGCTGCTGGGTTTTATTGTAAGCGAGAAAGGGATTGAAGTTGACCCTGATAAAGTCAAAGATATTCAAGAGATGCCTGCACCGAGGACAGAGAAGGAAGTTCGAGGGTTCCTAGGTCGATTAAACTACATTTCAAGGTTCATATCTCACCTTACAGCAACCTGTGAACCCTTGTTCAAGCTATTAAGAAAAAAGCAAACGGTCAGGTGGAATGAAGACTGCCAGAAGGCTTTTGACAAGATCAAGGAGTACTTACAAGAGCCTCCAATCCTTATGCCTCCAGTTGAAGGAAGACCTCTGATAATGTACTTGACAGTATTAGAAGAATCAATGGGGTGTGTGCTGGGCCAGCATGACGAGTCTGGTCGAAAAGAGTATGCAATTTACTACCTAAGCAAAAAGTTTACCGACTGTGAACAACGTTATTCACTGCTCGAGAAAACTTGCTGTGCTTTAGCGTGGGCTGCTCGCCGACTGAGACAGTATATGCTGACCCACACCACTTTGTTAATCTCAAAAATGGACCCAGTCAAGTACATATTTGAGAAGCCAGCACTTACCGGACGGGTTGCAAGATGGCAAATGATCCTTACAGAGTATGACATTCAATACACCTCTCAGAAAGCCGTCAAGGGCAGTGTATTGTCTGAATATCTTGCTGAGCAACCCATTGATGATTACCAGCCTATGAGATTTGACTTCCCTGATGAAGACATCATGTTCATAAAAGCAAAAGATCATGAAGAGCCTGTTCACACTGAAGGGCCTGACCCGGAAGAAGAATGGACTATGATGTTTGATGGGGCCGTTAATATGAATGGTCGTGGTGTTGGTGCAGTACTCATTACACCTAAGGGAGTTCACATGCCTTTCTCGGCAAAACTCACTTTCAACTGCACTAACAACGAAGCTGAATACGAAGCTTGCATTATGGGTCTTGAGGAAGCCATTGACATCAGGATCAAGACATTGACGGTATTCGGAGATTCAGCTCTGGTAGTTAATCAAACCAATGGCAAATGGTATACCCACCAGGATCATCTGATACCTTACAGGGATTATACAAGGAGGTTATTGACTTTCTTTACAACAGTCAAGCTTGAGTATATCCCTCGGGACGAGAATCAGTTTGCAGATGCTCTGGCTACCATTTCGTCCATGATCAAAGTTCAAGCTGCCAACTTTGTACCTCAGATCTCAGTGTCCAGACTTGACAGGCCAGCATATGTATTTGCAGCAGATGTTGTCAAGGATGACAAGCCTTGGTTCCATGACATTAAGTGCTTCTTGGAGAATCAAGCATACCCACCTGGGGCATCTTCCAATGATAAGAAGACTTTGAGAAGGCTCGCTGGTAGTTTCTTTCTGAACACGGATGGTTCCTTGTACAAAAGGAACTTTGATATGGTACTCCTCAGATGCGTCGATAAGACAGAAGCAGACCTGTTAATGCACGAAGTACACGAAGGATCATTTGGTACCCATGCAGGAGGGCATGCCATGGCTAAGAAGTTGCTAAGATCAGGCTATTACTGGATCACAATGGATGCAGACTGTTGTGCCTATGCCAGAAAATGCCATAAATGCCAGATTTATGCAGATAAAGTGCATGTGCCTCCCAATCCTTTAAGTGTAATGTCTTCTCCCTGGCCTTTCGCTATGTGGGGCATTGACATGATCGGCAATATTGAACCAACTGATTCAAATGGCCACAGATTCATCCTGGTCGCCATTGACTATTTCACCAAGTGGGTCGAAGCAGCTTCATATGCAAATGTTACAAGGAAGGTGGTAGCCAGATTTCTGAAGAGAGATATCATCTGTCGATATGGAGTTCCCGAGCGAATCATTACTGATAATGGTTCCAACTTGAACAACAAAATGATGGCAGAACTATGCCGGGACTTCAAGATCCAACACCACAATTCTTCTCCTTACAGGCCAAAGATGAATGGCGCTGTTGAGGCAGCTAATAAGAATATCAAGAAGATTGTGCAAAAGATGGTAGTCACCTATAAAGACTGGCATGAAATGCTACCGTTTGCCTTGCATGGGTACCGCACGTCAATCAGAACATCCACTGGGGCAACACCGTATCAACTTGTGTATGGTATGGAAGCAGTCCTACCTGTTGAGGTTGAATTACCCTCCTTGCGGGTACTGATGGATGTTAAGCTAAACGAAGCAGAATGGGTCCGGTCCCGATACGAACAACTGAGTCTGATCGAAGAGAAAAGATTGGCTGCGATCTGTCATGGGCAGTTATATCAGAAAAGAATGAAGAGAGCCTTCGATCAGAAAGTCAGGCACCGAGAGTACCAAGTAGGAGATCTTGTGCTGAAGAGAATCCTCCCTCCTCATACAGACCACCGGGGCAAGTGGACTCCAAATTATGAAGGACCATTTGTAGTGAAGAAAGTTTTCTCTGGTGGAGCGCTGATGCTCAGCACTATGGATGGCGAAGACTTCCCGTCCCCTGTGAATTCAGATGCAGTTAAAAAATACTTCGCATAAAATGACCCGCTGGACATAAAAACAGAATGTAAGTCCAGGCAAAAATAGGGCGTCCCGGCGAGTCAAAAACAGAATAAAAGACTCGGGCAAAAATAAGGGAAAATAAACAAAAAATGTACACCCACTGAGTTGAAAAGCCACATTGGACAGCTCAGGCAAAAATGGGTATCCCGATGGATTGAAAACCCGAAAGGGCGATCCATGCAAAATAAGGGAATAAGCGAACAACTGCATTCTGAATTCGTCTGTATCACTTACAAACTTGGCAAGCTTCGAAAGGATCAAGCTTCAATCAGAATCAGCCTTCTTCAGAAAGCAAGACGAGAAGAACGTCAAAAGTCATACGAGTCATAGCGAAGGGGAAGCTCCTCAAAGCGTCGTCAACATTGCCAGCATTTTGTTTCTCAATTTGTAACAATCTTCTCATTTTAGGAGATATGTTTTCTTTGACTGTATCTTGCCAATTCAGGGCACATGAATTAATAAGATCAGATTTTTTGAGTCACACGTTGTCTCGTACTCTTTTATTTGCAAAAATGTCTGATGTCTATAAGAAAAACTGATTGCATAAATACAGATGCTTATCTTCAAAAAATAAAAATACGTGCTTGCAGGAAATATATTTACTCCCGGGAGTGTCTAAACTCTCATGATGGGATCCAGTAAGAGATACCTCGGAATTACTTGTGCGTTTCTCTATCTTTGCAGATCTGCAGATACTCAAAGCACAACGTGGGGCATGGAAGCTTCATCCCAGCAGGTTGGCAAATCAACACTCACTCCGTCTTAGCACTCAAAGTGTATTCTCCCCAGCTGAGTTGCCACTTGCTACTTCTCCCAGCCGGTTTGCCAATCATTCTTTCTCCTCAGCTAAGTGCAATAGCCATGGAACCATCTCCCCACAGAGTTTCAGCCTCTACCTAGAAGAGCAACGCACGAAGGAATCACAACAGAGTGAAGAAAGTTCCTACGAACCCCAGCTGGGCCCCTCATTACAAGGATATGTCTGTCAGTGACCCTTATCCCCAAGCAGATACATCTCACCAGATCTATCAATGATCTCATCCCCAGCTGGGATGTCCATTTCAAGCAGATCGACCAGAGATCTTCGCAACAACGGGATCCGAATCCCGGTTTGGTATCTTTCGCATAATCATGGCATTCGCATCATATTCACCCACAAAGCGTAGCATTCCGTCTAATACGGAGCATTACGGCAAAAATCAAACATATAGCATAATCACAAGCCATGATCCGCATCAAACTTGTGAATAATGACCATCCATCAGCAAATACACAAAAGTCCCCAGCGGAGATATCCCCAGCAAAAAACAGTTGCATTCACAAAAACATCAGTATGTATTCCTTTCGACACTCGTCCGTGTCATATCCCCAGCAGAAAGCCAAAGACATGCTCTTTGCACTCACAAATACTTATATATATATACATTTCCTTGACATCTGTCCATGTCACTTTCCCCAGCACAGTTATATAAACACTTTGTATATCAGATACTTGTTTATACTATACTCTTCTCCTTTTGACACTCGTCCGTGTCACCCTCCCCCAGCAGGTTAAACCCTAATCTGTACATCACTCACACTTATACAGATACTCGTCCGTATCTTGTATATACCACTTATACATCCCCGCAGATTCAACATTAGTCCGTGTTCTTTGTTAACCAGTTGGTACTCGTCCGTGCCATCATCTCAGAACATGCGTCAGGCGTTTGTTTCTACCTGATACTCGTCCGTATCATAGTCATAAGGATGCTCGTCCGCATCTTTAATCCATACACTGCATCAAACACTATTGTCTTCTTGAATATAGACACTCGTCTGTGTCTACTATTCCCCAGAAGAGCCCTTCCAGATTCAACACTCGTCCGTGTTCACTGTTAACCAGTTGATACTCGTCCGTATCATCATCTCTGAACATGTGTCAGTACTTGTTTCTACCCGATGCTCGTCCGTATCGTAGTCTTAAGGATGCTCGTCCGCATCTTTAATCTATACACGACATCTAAACAATTATACCTTTTGTTTCTTGGATATAAACACTCGTCCGTGTTTACTATTCCCCAGTAAATTACCAATAAAGCAATTTTCTTTTTTATCTGACATTCGTCCTATGTCATGATAAACCCTGAGAGCAGCCATACCCTGCTAGGTGGTCGTCCTCCACCTCTTGATGGTCGTCCTCCATCACGCTCATCCGATGGCCGTCCCCATCATTGATTTTCTATCCGACACTCGTCCTGTGTCGTGATATTTAGCAGCCGTCCCCTGCTAGGTGGTCGTCCTCCACCTCTTGATGATCGTCCTTCATCATTTTATCCAATGGCCGTCCCCAATGTTGATTTTGGTTATCTGACATTCGTCCTATGTCATGATAAACCTTGAGAGCAGCCGTTCCCTGCTAGGTGGTCGTCCTCCGCCCCTTGATGGTCGTCCTCCATCATGCTCGTCCGATGGCCGTCCCCATCGTTGACCTTTTATCCGGCATTCGTCCTATGTCGCGATATTTTCGGCAGCCGTACCCTGCCAGGTGGTCGTCCTCCACCTTAGATGACCGTCCCTCATCTTTACCCAACAGAGCAGCCGTCCCCTACTAGGTGATCGTCCTTCACCTTTGATGACCGTACCTCATCATCTGTTTATTTCATTTATTCTTTAACCCGATGGTCGTCCCCGTCGTGGTCCCTTTTTCTGCTTAGCCCAATGGCCGTCCCCATCGTTGGTTACTTTGCTTTATGAACTTGATGACCGTCCCCGTCATGTTTCATTAATTCTCAGAGAATCTTACAGCTCTATCTGGATGGCCGTCCCCATCATAATACCCTTTATTCCCAGCATGTCGGTCGTCCCCGTCATTGCTCTTTACCCAGCAGTCGTCCTATGCTCGACGGTCGTCCTCCGTCGCCCTTACTTTATACTATACTTTATTTTCTTTTACAATCTATATCCCTTTTCTTCTTCATTCTGTGAGTGCAAATTTTGGGCTGTTTTTGATATTCAACCACAAGTTATCTTGTTTGCCTGTTAAGCCTTTGCTTACATCCTGCACAGCTAACTCATGTTTGAATAGGGGCAGCTGTAAACACCCCAAATTTGCCCTCACCCATTCACCATGGCTTGTGATCTCCTCATATGCATAAACACAATCATAACATCTCATGACTCAATTTTGATTCACTGCATAGATTCAAAGCCATCTGCATCTAGGGTTTGTGATTTGGGCAATCCAAGAGCTTCTTGAGCCACTCCAAAGGTCATCAATCACTTCAAAGGGATCCATATGAGTTCAAGTATCACATTACATCCTCTCAAAGTCAAAAATGCCAAAGAATCACAAGAACTGGGATTGGTATGGAAGCAGAGCCAGGCTTGACTGCACAGATGACCTAAAATTAGGGTTTTGGTTTCAGAGGCCATAACTCCAAAATTTTTGGTCATTCTTGTTTCTATTGGTCTCTATATGGTATAGGGACTATGCATATCAATTTTCATGAAGAAACTCCTTGAGGAAGTCATCTGATCAAGAGTTGACTTTCTGGACAAGTCAGTGCAAAATCAGGGCATCTGAGGCCCCCAATGACCCAACCAAGGGGTGATCTTCATCATTTTGAGTGTATTTGATCTTTATTTGATCATAGAAGAAGTTTGAAGTTCACAAAATTCAAGAATTACAAGTTTTTGCAAAGTTGACTTTTTTGGGCAAAGTTGACTTTTAATGGAATGTCATTTTATGCCACTTTTTCAACCCTTACTTTTTGATTCAAAAATGCTTCAAATGGAAAAACTTTGGTCATGAAAGTTGTAGATTAGATCTTTCCCTTTTCAAAAAGTACAAGAACATGACCTAATTCATCTTGGATCAAAAGTTATGGTTCATCAAAGTTGGCTAAAATCACTAAATTTCAAGTTATGCACCAAATGAGAAATTTGCAAAATCTTGTACCAAAGGCATTTGTGACTTCTAGTTGATATCAAACCATTACACAATCATCATATAAGTCCTAAAGTTCAGATTGGACCAAAGAGATCACATGTTTCATGGCTTGTGAGGCAAGATATTTTCATGAAAAGCAAAAGCAAGCAAGTTGCAAAAACCATCATCACACTTCACCCACTTGCTGCCTTGGCTACTGAACCATCCTAGCCTTTCCCTCACACCATGCTGCGCAGCCCATAGCCCTTGTACTTGGCTGGAACATGACCCATGCCCCTCTTACAAGAAGTTGACATTTTGGCAAAAGCTACCACACCTATCAATAAAGGGCATGTCACATCCTCTGACCAATAGGATTAGTTTATACAAACAAATGGCAAGCCAAACAACACAAGACACAGGCCTGAAACCAGCAAGAGCATAGCATTCTCATTTTCCACCCTTGAAGCAAAAGCCTTCGAAACTCAGAAAGCAAGCCACAAACTCAAAAACAAACTTCATAGAACTCATCACCACATCCTCCTGATCATTTCCCTGCCTTCATTCACCCTTGAAACACCACATAAGCCAAACACGATTCTCACCTGAGCTTGAACAGAACCTGTTCAAACTCTCAAACCAGCCAACACCAGCTCCTTCTAAGCATCCAGACATCATCAAGGGACCAAGAGGAGTGGATTGCATCAAGAGGAGAGGCCAGGAAGCTGTAAACTGAAAGCTTCAAAACTCAGGTAGCTCAAGAACTTTTTTTCCAGAAATGATTTTTAAAGTTCCTAAGTTGTTCTATATGCCTCTCTGGTCATGAATATGTTATTGGTTTTGAAAATGGTGGAGAGATGAGAGTTTAATCTGCTTCTGAAACTTTTTGCCCTAGGTTTTGTTTGATTCGATTCAGCCATTTTAGGAGTGATAAATATGTTTTGATTGGGGGTTTTGATTCGTGTTTGAGTGGGGATCATTTCTGTTTAATTAGATGTCATTTTAGAAGCATTTAGAGTGAGTTTGAAGTTTTGGGTGATCGGAGAAGACGACCGGAACACTGTTCCGGTCGCCTGAAAGTAATTAGGGGTGTTATTAGGGCATAATCATTAATTAGCCAGGTTTGAATGCTGGCCGTGGGATCTGGCGCCAAGTCAATGCGCGCGTGTTTGAGATTGAATGAGGGCCATCAAATCTGTTGACTTTTCTTTTTCAGCTTTTAAATTCATTTTATTTTCATATTAATTCATTTGTTTTATACAATTTATTTAAAATAGCAAAAATACATTAAAAAATCTGAAATTTTTTGTACAAGTTATTATTTAATTTCAGAACACAAAAATATTTTTACTTTTATTTTTAGCATTAAAAAGTATTTTTAAATATTTAAAAGTTTCTTTTTAATTAATTAATGAAAATTAATTAATTAAAAATACTTTTAGGTATTTAAAAATCACCAAAAAATTCATGAAACCTTTAAAAACATTTAGAAACATTGTCCAACCTTCAAACCAAATTTATTTTTTGATCTTGATGCATTTTGAGAATTTTTCATTGAATTAAAATCATTTTGATGCATTATTTTGATCCAAACTTCCAAAAATCATTTCTGCCTAACCCTAAAGAGTTGGACCTTGCTTCTTTTTGCATTGCATTGTGTTTAGCATGTAGTTTGTGAGATTAAATGGCCTTAATTTGATCTTTCATTTTCCTTTTTTTTGGTAATTTTCTTGTTAAGGAACCCTAAAACCCTAGAAAACTTAGGAAAATCATAACTTGAATTTGGTTAAGAGTTGAAACCTCTCCTTTGGGCAGTGGGTTAGTATAGGATTAGGGGTCCTTTGAGTGCATTTTCTATTTTTTTTATCATGTTGTTTGCTTCTGATTTTGGTTTGTGTTTGATGCTTTGATCATAAACCCTAATTTGGGCTTCCATATGCATTCATCTTGCATTTGCTTGCATAACATGACTTGCCTTGACATTTCAAGCATCCATTTGATTCATTTGACATCATAAGACATATTAAAAGCATGTTTGATCATTGCATCATGTGTTTGCCATGTTGTATGTCATATGCATCTCATAACTTTTCATGAATGTTCATGTTTCTTAACTTGCTCCATTTGCATCCATGAGCTTGTATGATCATCTCCATTTGTTGTCTCATGTTTGTAGCATCTCATAGCATCATTAACATCATGAATGTGCTTCTGGTTTTGGTTTGCATCATGTCATTCCATCCCATTTTTGCATTGCATTGCATTTCTTTTCTAACCTTTCAGGTGGTAAGTGACTTTGAGAAGTGAATTTGCCTTCACTTCTCATGACTTCTCTTCATCTCTTTTATGCATCCTTACTGTATTTTTGTATGTGCTTGAGATTGAGCTTGCTCATTCTTCTTCTTCTTACTTTCTTTCTTCAAGTGACTTGACTTTTTGAATGAAGCAAGTTGCTTTGCTTCTCTTGATCCTTTTCATCTGCTTCCTGGTGGTTCCATTGAAGATTTCTTTCTAAAACCTCACAAACCTTAGGAACAACCAAGCATGACAATGATTAGGGTTTTGATTAGTCTCCCCTCTTAGTTTTACCTTTGTGTCTCTTTTGAGTCTTCTCTTCTCATCTCATAATCAGGGACTAAACTCTAAAAGCTTTAAGGCTTTGTGATTAAGCTTATGCCTGCATCCTTCTATTAGGATGGAGTGTATAACTTTAATCCTAAGTGTTAAACCCTTAATGTGTTTAAATATCTCAATCAATCCACTTAATAATCATCAAGACATCACACTTGTAACTTGGGCCTTGCATTAGGGTCCTAATTCTTCCTTAATTGGTTAAGAAGGACTAACCCTAGTGTTAATGGACAAGTCCCCCTCAAGTTGTCTTACAAATCATAAAAATCACTTCTTCATCATATCATTAAATAAAATCCACTTAATCAAAGGCTTGTTTTGTCATGAGTTTAATCCCTAATCATGGATTAAGCTGAGGAGCTTTCCTCAGCTTAAACATTCTCATCTATTATCCTTCTATTAGGATGGTGTAATGAGTCTGTTTAATCCCTGATTATGGCTTAACCTCATTACTCAACACTAAACAAAAACAACAAAAACATCTAAATAATCACAAGTAGGTTAATGATCTTAATCCTGCATCAAGGGTGATTAAGTGTGAGAATCTGACTTCACACTTAAGGTACTCTCATTACCCCTAATCAGAGGGAAGATGTGATGAGTTTACTAAATCCATTGGTTTAGGCTTAAGCTCATTAACTTATGACAAACTTTCAAAAGCAATAAAAGACTGAAAACTCAAAAACAAACAATAATCGTCTCCTCCGGGATTCTTTTCTCATCTCATTCACTCACAAACGAGAACTTGCTTCTTCCGTCTAATGCAAGACAGTTCGCACCTGAGCCAGACAGGTCATACACTTGAGCATAGACAAGCAAGCAGTTCATAAGTCAATTCATCTTTCAGTCTCTTTGGGTCGAACTACGGTGTTCTGACTTCCTCATTGCACGAGAGGATACGTAGGCATAACTTAACAGTTATCGAACAAAAGTCTCTGTATATTCCCCTCTTTCCAGCATCATTCTTCAAGCCTCAGTATTATGAGCATTTCATTCTTGTTCTCACACTGACACTGTACATTTACACACTTCACACTATACACTGACACCTGTACATTCTTTTCCAGCTATTTTATATACAAATTGCACTGACACTACCCCTTTAAAACACAAATCTTTTAAGCGTGGATCCCGTCGAGTACGACGGACAATCTGGGTGCTAATACCTTCCCAGGTTGTAACCAACCCCCTTTCTCAGTCTCTCTGGTTCGCAACCGTCTTATCCATCTTTTTCTAGGTCTATGCAGCATTGCCTTTCCTCCGGGATAAAAATACCTAGCTGGCGACTCTTTTCATCTCCAGTGAGTTCACTGCTGTGTGTTCTCATTGTCCCCTTCGCAGACCGTTCGCGTCTGTACCCTATCTGACTTGGCTTCATTTAGTGGGAGCGACACCATTCCACAGAAAAAATGAAACCAGCATAGTCCAATCTATGATGCATGTGAAAATAAATACTGAAAGCAGTAAATAAAGTTGTAAAGTAAACTGTAAACGAAAACAGTAAATAAACATAACAGCACACACATATAAACACCCAAAGAAAACAAAAACAAATAGGCGCTAGGATTGACTCTACGAGGGAAACCAGAGATTCTGGGTTCGATCCCCAGCAGAGTCGCCAGCTGTTGCTCCCGGTATTTTCATCCTAGTACAAAAAGCGAATGTGGCGCGGAAAAGGTAGAGTCGCCAGCCAGGAAGGGGTTGAGGAAGACTGTGAACTCCCTGAAGAATTGGCCAGGTTATTAAGACAAGAGGAAAGGTTTATTCAGCCTCATCAAGAAGAGATTGAAGTTGTCAACATTGGAACGGAAGACGCAAAGAAGGAAATTAAGATTGGGGCCAGTCTGCAGGCCGGGGTAAAGGGAGAATTAATTGGCATGGTTCGAGAATACGTGGACATCTTTGCTTGGTCATATCAAGATATGCCAGATTTAGATACATACATTGTGATGCATAAGCTGCCACTGAGGGAAGACTGCCATCCTATTAAGAAAAAGCTCAGAAGAACTCGTCCTGACATGGCGTTGAAGATTAAAGAAGAGGTTCAGAAGCAGTGGGACATCGGGTTCCATGTCGTGACTAGTTATCCACCCTGGGTAGCTAATATTGTGCCAGTACCGAAGAAGGACGACAAGGTCCGGATGTGCATTGACTACCGGGATTTAAATAGAGTGAGCCCAAAAGATGACTTCCCATTACCTCACATCGATGTATTGGTTGATAATACGGCTCAATTCTCGGTCTTTTCCTTTATGGATGACTTCTCCGGTTATAATCAGATTAAAATGGATCCAGAAGACATGGAGAAGACAATGTTCATTACCCCTTGGGGTACGTTTTGCTACAAGGTCATGCCTTTTGGTTTGAAGAACGTCGGGGAAACCTATCAGTGGGCAATGGTGACTCTGTTTCATGATATGATCCACAAAGAGATTGAATGTTATGTGAACGACATGATTGCCAAGTCCCGAGACGAAGAAGAGCATTTGGTTAACCTCAAGAAGATGTTTGAACGATTGAGGAAGTATCGTCTGAGGTTAAATCCTAACAAGTGCACCTTTGGGATGTGTTTTGGAAAACTACTGGGTTTCATTGTGAGTCAAAGAGGGATTGGGGTAGATCCTGCAAAAGTCAAAGCCATACAAGAAATGCCTACACCGCGAACAAAAAAAGAATTGTGTGGCTTCCTGGATAGATTGAACTACATTGCACGGTTCATATCTCACCTCACAGCTACATGTGAGCCAATATTCAAATTGCTAAGAAAAGAGTAGGCGGTCAAGTGGAACGAATATTGTCAAAGGGCTTTTGAAAAGATTAATGAACACTTGCAGGAACCTCCAATTCGGATGCCTTCGGTCTCGAGGAGGCCACACATCATGTACTTGACTGTACTAGAATGATAAATGGGGTGTGTTCTAGGCCAACATGACGAGTCTGGTCAAAAAGAGCATGCAATATACTACCTTAGCAAAAAGTTTACCGACTGTGAATCCCGATACTCACTACTCGAGAAAACTTGTTGCGCTTTAGGATGGGCTGCTCGCCCGCTAAGACAGTATATCTTGACCCACACTACCCTGTTAATTTCAAATATGGATCATGCAACTACATTTTTGAGAAACCAACGTTAACTGGACGGATTACAAGATGGAAAATGGTGTTGACAGAGTACGATATTCAATACACTTCGCAGAAAGTCGTCAAAGGAAGTGTGCTCTCAGACTATCTTGCTCAACAACCTCTTGAGGATGATTATCAACCCATGAAATTTGACTTCCCTGATGAGGACATCATGTACCTCAAAGCTAAGGACTGCGAGGAACCACTCCCAAATGAGAGGCCAGACCCTGAATCCACATGGAGATTGATGTTTGATGGGGCTGTCAATATCAATGGGCGCGAAGTTGGTGTTGTTTTAATTACTCCTGAAGGTGTTCATTTCCCTTCGCCGCCAAAATTACTTTTGGTTGCACCAAAAATGAAGCGGAGTATGAGGTTTGTATTATGAAAATAGAGGAGGCTATTAAGCTTAGGATTAAGACCCTCGATATATTCAGAGATTCAGCTCTTGTGATTAATCAAATAACCGGCAAGTGGTATACGCATCAAGATCATTTAATAACTTACATGGATTATTCCATAAGGCTGTTGATGTTCTTCTCAACAGTTAAGCTTCAATATATACCACATGATGAAAATCAGTTTGCTGATGCGCTAGCTACGCTCTCTTAGTCTATCAAAGTAATATGTTGGAATTATGTCCCAAAAATTGACATTTCCCTACTTAATATACCTTCTTATGTGTTCTCTTTTGACGTATTATCTGATGATAAACCTTGGTATTATGACATTAAACACTTTCTGGAAAGTAAAGAATACCCAGTTGGGGCATCTTCCAACGACAAGAAGACCTTAAGGCGACTTGCTGCTAGTTTCTTCTTAAATGTTGATGGCGTTTTATACAAGAGAAACTATGACATGGTCCTGCTCAGATGTCTGGATAGACACAAAGCGGACATGTTAATGTAGGAAGTCCACGAGGGATCTTTTGGTACCCATGAAGGGGGCATCAATCGCAAAGAAGTTAATGAGATCGGGGTATTACTAGTTAACAATGGATGCAGACTGTTGTTCATACGCCCGGAAATGTCATAAATGCCAGATCTATGCAGACAAAGTGCATGTTCCTCCAAGTCCACTCAACGTCATGTCATCTCCTTGGCCCTTTTCCATGTGGGGCATTGAAATGATCAGTAAAATATAGCCTACTACTTCGAACGACCATCGTTTCATATTGGTCGCGATCGATTACTTCACCAAGTGGGTCAAAGCAGCGTCTTATGCCAACGTCACCAAACAGGTGGTGGCCAGGTTTCTGAAGAAAGATATTATCTGCAGATATGGAGTTCCCGAGCGAATCAATACTGATATTGGTTCCAATATGAATAATAAAATGATGGTATAGCTGTATCGGGACTCCAAAATCCAACATCATAATTCTTCTCCTTACCGGCCAAAGATGAATGGCGCGGTTGAGGTGGCAAACAAGAATATTATGAAGATTGTGCAGAAAATGGTAGTCACCTATAAAGATTGGCATGAGATGTTACCGTTTTCTTTGCATGGGTACCGAACGTCAGTCAGGACGTCTATTGGGGCAACTCCTTTTTCCCTGGTATATGGTATGCAGGCAGTGTTACCTGTTAAAGTCGAAATTCCTTCTTTGCGAGTAATGATGGATGTCAAGCTTGACGAGTCTGAGTGGGTGAATGCCCGATATAACCAGTTATTCTTAATTAATGAAAAGATATTGGCAGTTGTATGTCATAGTCAACTTTATCAGAGGAGAATGAAGCGGGCATTCGATCAGCTCGAGAGTATCAAGTTGGTGAGCTTGTACTCAAATGGATCATTCCTCCAGGTTCAGATCAAAGGGGAAACTGGACCCCGAATTATGAAGGCCCATTCATAGTAAAAAAGGTTTTCTCTGGTGGAGCACTGATGCTCACTACTTTGGATGGTGAAGACTTCCAGTCCCCTGTTAACTCAGACGCAGTTAAAAAAATACTTCGCATAAAAAGATCCGCTGGACAAAAAACAGAATAAAAAAAGGGCATCCTGACGAGCTAAAAAATAGAATAAAAAGCTTGGGCAAAATTTAGGGATATAATAAAAAATTGTACACCCGGTGAGTTGAAAATCCGCATTGGACAACTCAGGAAAAAAAGGGTATCCTAGTGGACTGAAAACCCGAAAGGGCGGTGCATGCAAAATAAGGGAATAAGCGAATGACTACGATCTGGGTAATCTGTACCACGTCATCGTCTCAATTAGTCTGGAAATCTCATAAGGGTAGGAATCGGTCAAAATTTCTGCTTTAGAAAGCAAAGGTAAGAACGGAAAATCTTGAAGACATGCTGGTCATAGCAGAATTGAAACTCATTGGAATGTCGAGCACATTGCCATTAAGATAGTTTCTTTTCTCAATTTGCAGTGATTACCTCTTTCTAGTTGATTGCTTCCCGATATAAATTTTCTCCTATTCACAGGCTCATCAATAAAAGAATATTCAGTCAAAAAGCTTTATCCTTGTTTTACTTTACTTGCTTTGTTTGCAAAAATATCCTGAATTTTTTATAAAAGAACGTTGTTTTTAAACAAGTGGGATTTATGAATGACATGCAAAGGGAAAACATTTAAAATAACTTTGAATGTCGGGTGACATGGGATGATTGAGTCATACCATGTAATTTCCCAAGGCATATGTGCATACTTTGTTGTTGCAGGTTTGCAGTCAGCAAGAAGATGTTATCAGCCAACTTTCCCCAAGCAGAGTGTTCCTCCCGCAGCGAGAAAGGATTTACAGTTCTTATCTCCAGTAGAGAAGGGTGATACCCAACATCCTCAGTAGAGTTAAAGTGGAATCTTCCCTAGCTGAGTTAGAGCAAGCAATGTTCCCAGCAGAACTTCGAGATCGGTTGAACAGTTCTCTTCCCCAAGCAGAGTCTTCATTTCCAGCAAGTAGCTGAGTGCATTGTCTCCCCCAAATAGTTAGAATTGTCAAAGCTCTCTCCCTAGTCAAGTCTTAGAAGATTGTTTCCCCATCAGAGTTGGAGGTTTGTTATTTCCTCTCCGAGTTGTGTGATTGGGATTCAACCCAATAATTGAAATATTCCCAAGAGGTCGCTAACTTATTTTTGACAGACATGAAAGAATCAAAATAGTGCATGCCCAAATGTATTTTTGTTCTTATCTTTCCCCAACAGATGGTTATCTACAGCCAGGGTTTTCGAGATTGTTTCAGTGTTTGTTTTACATTCCCCAGCAAGAGGTGGTTATTAACAGAAGGTGTGATCCCATTTCTTCAGCACAATGTCTTCCAGGATGTTTTCATCCCCAGTGGAGTTCTAGCAATAATTTCCCCCTGCAAGAATATATCTATGTCCAGCCTAGTGGATAAATCTTTGAAGAGGTACGAATTCCAAGTCGGAGTCGAGACAACGTACAGGTTCTGAAAAAAGGATCAAGACAATGCAAAAGGCGATATCTTGGTGTTAGGTTTTACTATTAAGGTTTAAGTTTCAAATCAAGACGGTGCATGCCCAGATGTAGATTCGAAGATGATAAGAATCGAGACAGTGCATGCCTAGATGCAAATTCCAAGTTCAAAATTAAGACAACGTATTGTTATACGGATTCTGACAACGATCCAGCCCAGTGGATCTTTTGTTTGAAATACATATCTACTTGTTAGATTGGTTATTTCATATTCGAAATCAAGATAGTGCATGCCTAGATGCAGATTCCAACTTCAAAATCAAGACAACATATGGTTATATGGATTTTGAAGCTCAAAATCAAGACAACGTATAGTTATACGGATTTTGAAGCTTCGAATCAAGAAAAAATATGGTTATACAGATTTTTGAAGATTAGAATCAAGACAGTGCATGCCTAGATGCAGATTCTGAAAGAGGGTCAAGACAGTGAATGCCCAGATGCAGATCCTGACAGGGGGGTTATATTGTTGAAATAATGCAGAAAATCAAGACGGGCGTTGTTACTTGGATTTTTAGTAATTGCACATTTTTACCGTATACCTGACCTTATGTTTTACGAAGAGAATCAAGACAGTGCATGCCCAGATGCAGATTCTGATCAAGATCAAGACAACGTATTTATTAATACGGATCTTGAAGTTGTACACGTCTATCCCACAGACTTAAGTGTACCAAGTCCACCTTCGTTGTGGCAAGTCAGTAGTCTCCTGGCGTCCTACAAAAGACATATTTCCCGTTTTTCAGTTATTACCTCTGATTACTTTTATCATTAGGCAACTGTTTTCTTTGGTTAGGTTTATTTCCCTTTTCTTCTCAAGCAGAGTGCAAATTTCAGGGTCTTTTTGGTATTCAACCACAATTCATCTCGAACGGCCGACAACCATTGCTTTCGTCCTTTTCAGATTAACAAATGTTTGAATAGTGGCAGATGTAACACCCCAAAATTTTCCCTCTCTTTTTCATATCATTTTGCATATCATAAGCATAAAAAGTAGGTGGCATACTCTAGCATTTGGCATAGAAAAATGAAGCATACGCCCCCATGATCCCAAGCATAAGGCATATGATCAATCACCTGGCAAGTCATGTTTCTTCAAAGTCAATCTAAGAGCCAAGTGACCTCAGAAGGAGCTCACAAGATATCCTCACATCTTATATAAGCTCAATGGCATCCTCAAGGTCCTGGGAGAGTGAAACATCATCAGAAGCTCAGTAGTGCAACATCCTCATACACAAACAAACCCTAATTAGGGTTTTGCTTAAGATTCAATAATTCTTATAGATTTGACCAATTCTTGTGGTCAAAGGCTCTCATCTAATATATAAGGCCTATGGATGAAGTTTGATGAAGAAACTCATTGAGGAAGTTAGCTATTTGATCAATAACTTGTAAATGAAGAAAGAGGTCAACTAAGCAAATGAAAAGTCAACCAATGGATTTCAAGGCCTCCAATCATGATTTTCAAGTCAAGAGACCTTATTAAGAGCAAAGAATGGCTTTGGTGATCTTAGGAATCAAGAAATTAGGGTTTGAGAAGTTTTTGCCAAATTTAGAAAGTGGTTTGTATGGAAACTTACTATTTTTGATAAAATTTACCCTAATCTTCATAGCATGTGTGGTTTGGAAGATATGGCCATTTGAAGTTGGATATCTTTTAAGGTTTTACCTTATTTTCAAGGTTACACCATAATGCAAAATGACTTGTAATGCATTTTCAAGGATTCTAATGTACAAATGTTGATCACCACACTCAAATACAATTCATGAAAGGTGATTTTGCTCAAAGAAACACAAGAACCTGTGGCTTGTAGAGGAGTTATTCCCTAACTTTCATTTTTGCAAAACCTTTCATAATGCATGATTCAATTGACTTTGAGCCTTGTGATTAATCCAAGGGTGCTAATAGCATAAAAAAAATCAGCTTATCCACATGGGGAAGAAGTTGCACGCACAAATCACTACATCACACTTTTCATGCAAAATTGCATTTTGATCCTTCACACACTCCTCATGCTTCTATTGCTCACAAAACCCTAATCAGTGTTATTGGTTTAGGATATATAAGCAACTCATCACAAATTCAGAGCCTCGGCCTCTTTCATTCTACACTTTCATTCTTTCTTGCTCTTGTGCAAAATCCTTCGAAACTCCTCATCCATACACACATTGCCTCACTTCTATACTTTTTCTTCATCCTTGAAGTGTTAAGATCAAGAATCAACCATTGATTCAAGCTGAAAGCAAGGTTTCATGACAGTGCCATTCAAGAGTAAGTTTCTTCGAATCTCAATTTCTAGCAATATTTGAAGCTCTATTTGCATTTATTTTGCAAATAGAGGAGCTAGGGGTTAGATCTGCACAATCCAGAAGGTTTTCTTGGTGAATTTGAAGATATGCAACTTCAGGTATGACTCTGAATTCGTAGATCTAGATCTTGTGTTTCTTGTGCATTTTGTGATCTCCTTGCTTCAATGATCATCATGATGCTTTTAGATTTGAAATTGGTTGAGTATTGAACATGTAAGGTTTATTTAAAGTTTGGATGTGAAATTTTATTCTCTTCGATTTGTTTTATATGTTGATGGTTTATCGATTCTAAGCTTGGATCTGTGTTCACCTTGTTGGAATGAGTTGATCTGGAGTTTTTTTATGGATTTCTGGTGAGTTTTGTTCTTGGTTTGAATTTTCCGGTATCGGAGCCCTATCTCCGGTCACCGGGTTCTAGGAATTTGTTTGCTGGTTTGAATGAAAGAGATGAAATCTCAGCCCTTCGTATTTTTGATCCAACGAACTTGAGTGTGACAATGCATTAAAAAGGGAGGCTCCATTGCACGTGTTTTTTTGTTTTACAATTAATCAGTATGTTTGCTTGTGTATAATAGCTACCATGTGTGTGTCTTGTGGTTGCTTGATCTGTTAGCTTGTGTGATGTGTTGACCTCATGTGGTGCATTGGATTAATCTTGCGTGTGTGAGTGAGTTTGACTTTTTGTTGAATTTTATGGTAAGCTTGTTGACTAATGCACATGTGGACCTGGGCCCTGAGTACTTTTGCCACCCCCTTTTTATGAGCCCAAACCTTTTGTAACGTATTAGGCCTGCTATTCTGACCCCCCCCCTTTATTTTGATTTTGATTTTCTTATTTGTCAATTGTTTAGATTTTATTTTATAAAAATAGTTAGAGACATTGAAAAATCTTGAGAAAAATCATGGATACTCCTCTTAATTTTCTTTAATTTTTCATGTTTTTATTTTTTATTATTTCTCTTTTCTGGATTAATTATGAGAGTTATTTATTTTATTTTAATTCCTTTTATGCACAATCTGCCTTGTTGAATTTCTATGGTGAGTTCTATAATAGTTTTGGCCTTGATTCATTTTGGTGTTTATTCTTCACTTGTTGAAGTATGCAAGAGAATTTTACCATGATTTTTAGGACTTGTTTTATTTCATTTTGACTTGTTGCTTTTGGAAGAAGTTTGTGAAACCCTAATTGATCTTTGAGATTTTAATTGATGTGGCTTGCTTCTGATTTTTTGCCATGAGGTTTTGGTATGGTGTTTTTACATGTTTAGAGAGTCTTGGTACATAATTGTGGAAATTTTAAGACATGATCTCAATTTGTTTGAATTTTGTGATTAATATGCCCTAATTTGATGCTTATATGATCATTGTTTGCTTGTTAGGATAGGAGGGCACTTGTGCCAACTCCTATGGTTTAATTTTAGGCTTTCTAACATATCAACATACCTCTGGATTTTGTATAGATTCTTGGACTTGCTTTGTTTTATGTTACTTGTTCACTAAGCTTCTTTTGCACATGTATGTTTCACAACACCTCAAACTTCTCCATGCTTCTCTTAGTTGATCTTGTATGAACTTGTATGCCTCCCATGATGTTTGAATCTCCTTCTTAGGAACTTCTTGACCATGTTTAGGTTCTGACTTTGGGTGATTTTTATCCATGTATGACTTGTTTGATGTTTCTAATCTCATGTCTTCATCTCTTTTCTCCTTTAATGCATTGTTTGTTTGCTTAGTGCTTCTCCCTTTTCCTTTTGACTAACAATGCATGACTAAATTTAGAATTCTTTCTTGACCTTTAAGTTCTGACTTTGATAGTTTGCTATGCCTAGAATTTGTTTTCTTTCATGTCTCACTCTTGTTTGAAGTTCTCTTATCATTTGTGATTACTTCTAACATTTTAAGGGCTATGGTAAGTGAGAGGTGTGGATGAGATTTCCACATCTCGAACTCTTTTCTCTTCTCATTTATGCTTATATACTTGTTCATGAGATGTACATAGTCCTTCAATTGTTCAACCTTCTCTTCATACCCTTTGGAGGTCAACTTAACTTCTTTAGGAGAAGTAAGTTGATTCTCTTTCCTTCTTCTTCTTCTTTCTTTTTTTTTCCTTCTCTTCTTTAGGATAATTGATACCTCACTAACTTAGGATCATCATTTGCATGACAACACTATGTTTGGTTAGTCCCCCTTAGTCTTTTACCTTTGAGATCCTTTTGGTGCCCTCTCTTCTCATCTTCAAACAAAAAAAACCTAAAAAACACTTAGTAAATGGTGGAAGTAGTCTCTTGTGTATAGCCTTATTCCATGGGGCACTTGTAGTCTTCCCATCTTGGGATAGTACAAGCTTGTTTATCCTGATGCACAAGTCTGATCATGAGATTATTTTTTCATAAAGAAAATCATAAAAGATACTTCTTCACCTCAAAATCACAACACATTTAATAATCTCAGCAAGTTAGTGAGCTTATGCCCTAGTCCCTGTAACCAAGCTTTGGGGATTTTCTCCTTGTTTGGGTGTGCTTTTTCTATTATTCCATCTTGGAATGTAGTAGCAAGTACACGTTCCATGGAAAAGTGTTTGAGTTTACTTCCTTGTGCCACACTCATAAAAAACTTATAAAAAACACTGGACAAAGAATAAACGTCTCTCCTTCGGGAATTCTTTTCTCATCAGCTTCACTCTCATCGTAAAAACTTGATCCTACTTGTCACTTTGTAAGACGGTAACGCACTCGTGCCAGACGAGCCTGTAACACCTGAGCATTGAAATAAACAGTTTAAGCTTTAAAACACAAGCAATCTTTCCACCCCTAGTTATGGGAACTATGGTGTCTCTGATCCTCATGTCTAGATGAGGTACGTAGGCAGCAAGGTAGGGCCCGTTTGAGCACTCTTTTATTTTCCCTACATTTTCCCCTTTATTTTCTTTTCTTATCTAGTTTCAGTCTTTCTTTTTGCAGCAACTTCCATTTCTTCACCCTTTGAAATAGTCTTTTTGCAAGTGTGAATCCCGTCGGGTACGACAGAAGATCTAGAGGGCTAATACCTTCCTAGGTCATAACCGACTCCCGAACCCAGTTTCTTTTGTTTGCAAGACCTTTGTCCTTCATTTTCTTTTCTCCGGTTTGTGCAGCATTACCATTCCCATTTCTTCGAGATAAAAATGCCTGGCTGGCGACTCTACCATTTTTCGCGCCACTTTTGTGTTTGTACTAGGATGGAAATCTAGGGAGCGACACACATATCCAAGCAATTGGAGAAGATAGGAGAAGATAGGAGAAGAAGTGAAGTGAAGTGAATCATGATTCATACTTGTGAAGGATGTGAATTGGTGCATAAGGTAAACTCAAGACAAAGGAAATGAGTGATCACATATCAAAACCAGAAGTCATACAACATGTTAACAAGCCTCAAACAAGTCCCCATATGATAGCACAAGTTACTTCCTAAACAAGCAAGCCAATCATGGTCAAAACATTCACAAATTGGACAATTCAAGGTTCAAGCATAAAAGAAATTACAAACATGCTTCAAAAATTAAGAAATTCAGCATCAAAGGACCTCAAACATGTATAACCATCAATCAAAAGTTGCAAGCCAAGAATCAGAACCAAAGGCATTCAAAAAATTAGGAAAAACAAAGCTAGGGTTTCATTTACTTAAGCACAAAGAAACAACTTGAAATTCAACCAAACAAGGCCTAAGAATCAGCACAAAAATATTTAAGATACCTCAACAAGTTATTGACACAATGCAAAAACAACCAGGGTCACAACTAATATAGAATTCAAAATATAAAATTAACAAACCAAAGTATTCATTATATAAGAAAATAAAAAGGAAATTAAGGGGAAAATTAATTCAGAGTATTAAAAAAAAGAAAAAAGAGAAAAATAAAATTTGGAAAATCTTAAAAATGTCAAAGGTTAACTGTGAGTTTTTTTGGTATTTTTGAAAATTTAAATAAATTTTTAAAATAAAAAAGGAAATGAAAAGAAAAAAAGAAAAGAAGTCAGAGGTGCAAACAGAAATCCAAATCAGTTCAATATGGGAATGGGCCCAAAAAGGAGGGTGTGAATATCAAAAGGAGACTCAGCGCATTTAAAAAGCCCAGTCAACCATAGTCAAAGTAATCATATCCAATGCTCCAAAATCAATCTCAAAAAGTATGTGTATCCAAAGGTCATCATGCAAGTCAAACAAGGTAAAAGTATGTGGATCTAATGCGCATGAGAGAGTCAAACAAATAGGTAAAACAAATCAATGGTTCACAATAGTCAGCACAAAGTATAAGGCATCAACGCACCACAACACAAGTTAACAAGCAAGTCAAACAAATGGAGAACTCATATCTAAGGACCATCAGCCTTAACATGCATTCACAAGAAAAAATTATAAAATGAAAACATAAAACCACAAGCCAGGCACGTGAGATTTTAATGTGTTGGCACGCTGACGTTTGTTGGATCAAAGAGAATCGAAGAGACCAAAAGTAGATCTACAAAACTGAAAATAACTCAAGCATCCATAATACACGTTCAATCTTCAAATTGAACACAACATTGTAATCAACAAGACTCAAGGATCATTATACACACAAGCATTCATAGAAACAAGAGGTAAAAGGAAGCTCACCTGAAAGATGATCTGGAGCTAATATACTCCTAGAAATCCAGTGTAAGAGTGAAGATCTTCCTCTTTTGAGCTCTATTTGCAAAATAAATGCAAATAGAGACTTGGAATAGGCTGGATCTTGAAATTCAAGTTGAAGCTCCTCAAATTAGAATCCCTTGAATTCTTGCACTCTAGCTTGAAATGGTGATTGATCTATGTTCCTTATACTTCATTGAGTGTAGATATGTAAAAAAGTGAGGCAATGTGTGAAAGGAGAGTGAGATTCGAAGGAAAATGAAAAATGAGCAAAAACTTTGAAACTTAGAATGAAGAGTGCATGAAGCTCTGAGAATTTAATGTTTGGCTTATATATGAAGGGTTTATGAAGCTGGTTAAGGTTTAGCAAGTGTAAGAACTCATAAATAAAATATTGGGAAGAAAATGTGCATAATTGTGCACATGTGATCATTTGCTCGTGCATCCTTCACACCAAGTGCATGATCATTCTTAATTTACTTCACTGATTTCCCTTGGATCAATCTTAGGGCTTGGAATACTTTGGATCATGAGTTTTGAATGAACATGCAATTTTGCACAATGATGAATACATGGTGAATGGTGCACAAATTTAGATGATTCTTTGAGCAAAAATGGTTGTCATGGATATCATTTTGGTATGGTGATGTGAATTGGTCCATAAGAACTCAAGAGAATCCAATTTGAACCTTTTTGTAAATGGTGTAAAACTTGAATATTTGAAAATCCCTAAAAACAACCAACATCCATCAAGCATAGCTTTTGATCTAAGAATGTTATGAAAGAGTTCTTGTACTTTTTGAAAAGGGGAGAACAAGCCCTACAAATTTGATGTTTATGTAAAATTTATTTGAAGCTTCCTTGGTCATGAAAGGGTTGATTGAAGTTAGGGCAAAAATTGCCAAAAATGGAAAGTTTCATTATAGGTCATTTTCCAATTTTAGTAACTTTTCTTCAAACTTTTTATTCTTGACTCTTTAGATCATTCATGCCATTTCTTGATCAAATCAAAGTCCCTAGACTTGAAAATCATGATTGGAGCCCTAAATATTCATTGATTGACTTTTCTTCTGCACAGTTGACCTCTTTCTTCAAGTAGAAGTAACTGACCAAATGCCTGACTATCTCAATGAATATTTGAACCAAATTTAATCCATAGGCCTTGTATACCACATAGAAGCCTTTGACCACAAGATATGGTCAAAGCTATGAGGAAAGACTGATCTGAGGCAAAACCATAATTAGGGTTTCCTTGTGTAAGAGGAAGTTGCACTGATGAGCTTCTGATGAACCACACCCCTTCTAGGGTTTTGAAGATGAGCTTGAGCTTGTATAAGATATTAGGATCCCTTATAGGCTTATTGTAAGACCACTTAGCTCTTATCTTGGCTTTGAAGAATCATAACTTGATGGATGACTGATCACATTGCCCTGTGCTCCTAACCATGGATGTTATGCCTCATCATTCTACGCAAAGATGCAATGATATGTATACTATATTCTATGCTATATGATATGAAAATGAGAGAGAAAATTTTGGAGTGTTACAAATAACACCTATAAACTCCTACAACATGCATCATCAATTATAACAACATATATCAACATCAACGAGAACACATAACAACAACACAACATACATTAACAGTTACATTAACGTATACCAACAACTATATCATGCAACAACAACAATCACATATAACAATAACAAAGATGTAGATATTAGTTCATGTTCATTTCAAGTTATGCTTATTATTCTTCTAATTAAGCTTATAACTCACCTCTACTTACGTCTAACATCTTTACATCACTCCTCGTCCTTTAATATTATAATTAAAGAATTTTAGAGAATTTTTTCAACAATAAAACATTTTATTTTTCACTCCAGGTCTCGCTAAGAGAGGGGATTGCTTGCTGAGCGAACAACTCACGGTATTTTACTCTCCAAAAATCCAACTTGCTCTCTAAGAGAGCTATGAGATTCTCAGGGTTCTTCTTCTGCGATCCAGCCACACCCAACTATGATATTTTCACCTAAAAACCAGTCTAACAACCAGAAAATACAGAACTTCACCCATTCAACATCTACTTCAACCGATTATCATACAAAACCCAATAACTACTAACAATTTAACACAATTTCATCCAAAATCACCCAAACCCTAATTCTTTATTCAACAATATTACACCTAATATTCAGATTATTAAACCCTTAGGAGATGAAGAAATCCCACCCTTATCTTAATTCAATGAGCGATTCCTTCTTCTCCATGAATTCATCCCTCAAGCCTTGCCCTTTCTCCTTCCTTCTTCTCTCCATTCACGATTATCGTCACGATCCCAAAATACAACTGAACTTCCACTTTTTCCAAATTTCCAAACTTATCCCTTAGACCTCACCTATGGTTTTCCTTATTTTCCCTCACTATCTTTCACCAATTTACCATTCTACCATTTTCCCTTAATATTCCAATTATTAGAATTATCAATATAATGTATTTACTTTAAATTAACATCATATCAAATAATATTATAATTTCTTACACACCAAAGTACAACAAATCCGATTAAATAAATAAAATAATAATCGGGGTGTTACAGTTTGTACTTGAACTACTTGTTGTTTGTTTATCTATTTATGTGACTTATCTTATATATTTTCTCTTTCTTAATTAATTTCATATTATGTGTATGATCATTAATGTATATCTATTGCAATGTGGATGAAATATTAATTTTCCGGTTACTTGTTTGGATCTTATCCATTGTCTCTTTTTGATGTTGTTAAAGGGAGAGAATAGGCTCATTATATGGAAAATGTACATGGCATATATTCAGGGGGAGATGCTTCTCAAAAAAAATTCTTTTGTGGTGCATGTTCATAAGTTTTGCCATCATAAAAAAGGGGGAGTATGTGAGAGCAAAATATGTTTTAATGATGTCAAAATTAATATGGGAGAACATGGTCATAAGGGTTGCATTGGCTTCAGAAGTGATTCGTTGGTCTTGTCAAGATTTCTGCAAAATAAATAATTTTTGAAGATGTAGTATAGATGAGTCGATTCTACAGACAATTAGGTCGACTCATTCAATTCAAAAATCACCTGGGTAGCTTTGGGTATGAACAGGTCGACCGAGGCCATTCTACAGGTCCACTCATTGTTGAAAATTCAAAATGATTTGACTTAAACCTTAAAATAGATCGACTCATTGACATGCAAATTTGAGCATGTTTCCATGGGTATCAATAGGTCGCTTGACCTGTCTGGATGAGTCGACTCATCCGGAAGGCATGCACAAAATTGCCCTATTTTTCACATTTTTTTGAATTCATTAATTTTCCTTATTTCCTTGGGTCCTATAAATAGTTGGGAAATTATCTTTTCATTGTTAACAAGAAAAGTGAAAGATATACACATTATTCTTTCTTCATCTTCATCCTCTCTTTCATTCATCAACAACTACACGTAACATTTTTTGTTGATCAAAGTGCAAAACCTTGTGGTGAGAACGTTCAAACATTAAAGGTGTATTTAGTTTGGGTTGAGAGAAGTGTGGGTTTTTCTGGAATAAAACCTTGAGGTTTTCTCCTCCAAGATCCGGTGGATTTGGGGGTTTTGCACTAATATTTGCTTCATCAATTCAGCCAAGTGAATGGGTTTGAAAAATGGTGGGTTTGTTCAACCGGATCACATTAACCGATGGATTAAGAAGAAAGATGTGGGTTCATTCCTATTGTTTCAAATCAGTCGTGCTAGAAGTTTGAATAATTATAATTTCTTGCAAGAAGGTAGCAAAAATCGGAGGTTTGATCGAAACATTTGGAAGACATGATTCATCTTGAATCAAGGGGCAAAGAAGAGTATATAATCAACATCAATAAGTATAAATGGTTTGTATATTTTGTTTCTTCTTTGTAAAAACATTGTTATAGATAATAAATATCTCAATTTCATTTTTAGAAATTGGGGGAAGAGGTACCTTTAATGAAGACGAAAGGGGAACTGCCTAAACAAACTCGGTGTGTTCTTCTCTTTCATATCTATTTTAAAATTCTGCACTAATTATAATTGTATGATATCGATTATCTCATTTTGCTCAACTGGTGTGAACTCATGGTGTTTAATTAATTGTTGCTATCATTTTGATTGCAACTTAAGGAAAATTATGCATTATCATTTGTAGAAAAATAAGGCTTGGTGTGATGCGTGTAACACCCCAAAATTTTCCCTCTTATTTATTACCAGATTCAAGTAGCTTATGCTTCTTTTCCACATCATTTTACATTACATTGCATTCAAGTCATAAATCATAATAAAAAATAATAAATAAAGCATATATCATTAGTCAAAGCATTGGGCATGGGATCAGGTGTTTTTTCAATGGCAATATCAATTATCAAGACTCAAGGTCAGGAAAGGGGAAGAACGGATGGCACAAGTGTATTTCCAAGGTTTCCCACCCAAAGGAGAGAAAATTAAAATTTTACTTGTGTTAACCGATTACTACATTAGTTAACCGGTTAACGCATGTGTTTTTGGCAAAACAAATTCAATTTTAACATGGAGGGATATTCCACATTCATTCTAACTTTCCAAGAGAATATTCTAGAATAATCCACCACTTTCCAAGGGAAGGTTCTATAATATTTTCCAAACCAACTCTTAAGCTAATATCCTAACCTCACTCCTAACCCAAAGCACATTCCAAGCCTAAGAGGTATATAAGCATCTTTTACTCCAAACCTTAAGAAGATAATTCATTTTTCACAATTTTTTCTCATCACTCTCATTTTCCCCTCACTTTTCTCTCATTTTCCAAAACCTCACACAAAGTTTCATCTTCCAAAATTCTTCAAGTTTTGCATTAAAACTTGAAGAATTCGCAGCTAAACCTCCATCATTGCATTTTTTCATGGAGTATTGAAGGACTTGCTACTGTTTTAGTGTTGAATTCACATCTTGGGAGTGATTCTTGGAAGAGTTCATTAAGGTTTTCGTCAAATCATATTTATTTTGCATATTCTTGTGGAAGAGCTTTAGATCTACAGATTTCTCGTCAATAGCGTGTTGATTTCTCTTTGCAACAATTACCAAAGAAAACCATAGTTTTGTAGTATGGTGAAGCTCATAATCACTTTTATTTTAAGTTATGTCATATTTTCTCGACATGTGTGTTCATGGTGTTTTGTTGATTGTTGATGTGTTAATTAATTGGATCATTAGTTTTTAGGATCTTGATGTGTTTGTGGTTCCAATTGATGATGTATTGGTGCATTTAGGTGTAAATTTTATGTTCATGTGATAGGGATTATAGTAGGAACTTATGGAAATAAGTTGTTGCTGGAAATGCTTTTTTCTGCATGTTTTTTTTTGCTATTGGTTCTGTGTTAACTGGTTAACACACTGGTTAACCGGTTAACACAGTGCAATTTTGTGTAATTCTGCATATTTTGAGTCTGTTAACCGGTTAACACTGAGCCAAATTGTGTTTTTTATGCATTTTCTTGTATGTTTACATACCATTCTATACCTAATAATCATAGATCTTTAGGATATGGTTTTAGGGAATTTTTAGGAGTAGTTTTGGTGCAGGTTCATATATCTTCGACATCCTTCGACACACATGTTACATACTTCCGATTTTTGGCATAATTGTATATTTGTGCTCATGATGTGTTGTAAATGTTTTTCTCATATTTGAACCTCATTGTTGGCATGATAATAATTGATCGAAGTTATGTTTTGTGTTGCATTCATGTTAGATGCATGTTTTGAACACTCATGTGCATAATTGAAAATGTTGCATATTGATTGATAAAGGTGCATAATCCATGTATGCATGCACACATTCTTGATGCATGATTCTCTATGTTTCCATTCTGGTGTTTATACTTGAATTAGATAGAATGCATTGTGATGCATGTTCGCATATTGTGGTTTCTTGTTTGCATTAAACGTTCACTTTTGAACATGTGCATTATACTTTTGTTTGCAAAAGATTTTTTGATGCAAAATGGTTAAAATGTTTGAATTTTCACATGTCCATATTCATATTAATCACGCTTAATTCTTTTATGTTGTTATTTGGTTCATATCCATGTGTTGTGATATATGCATTTACATGTTAAAAGACTTAATTCTGTCACGCATTTCACTGCTGCACTTCTAAACAATAGTTGTTAAATGTATGTTGTCGTGCCCTATTTTTTGCACTTTTAACACCTACTTCCTTGTTGTTAGGTAGCTATAATAAGTTGTTTGTATGCCATTTGCATGTGATAATTGATTGTATGTTGAAGCGATGTAGTAGCTACTTACTTTGGAATTTATCTAACCTTTAAGTACCTTTAGCTTTAGGTTTGAGTCTAGTTTGAACCCTAATCACTTTAGGAGATGTTGGATGTTTAATTGTCCTTTTTTTTCTCATTTTTTATTTCATATATCATTGATTTTGCTAACCTTTTCAGGGGATAATGGTAAGTATGAAGAATGTGGGTGTGCATCCATATTCTACCTTCTTCCTTCCTCTTTTAAGCTTTCAATTTGTGTGATTGGGACACGCATTTTATGCTTCTTTGACATTTCATTTCTCTTCATCCCTTTGAGTTCTTATTGCACATTCAATCCTTGAAGTGAGTTAGAACTTGCTTTTATCTTTTCTTTTTAAGATTATAATACCAAATTTAACCATTAGGATCTCCAACCATGATAACACTAGGGTGATTCTTAGTTTCCCATTTATTTTTACCTTTGTTTATTTGAGTCTTCACTTATCATCTCAAAATAAAATCTAAAAACGCCTAATAAAGGTTGATATCTCTTCATGTTCCAAGAGCCTTACGCCATTGGGTGCTTGCATTCATCCCATCTCGGGGTGAGTTGTAAGTCATCTAGCATGTTGAACTAGTCTTAGCATGAAGTGGTATCGCGAATAAAACCAAAATCACTTTATTAAAACAACAAAAATACTTATTAAGGGAAGTAAGTGATTGTGCTTGAGCCTCAATCTTTGGAACTAAGTTTGGGGATCTCCTCCATACTAAGGTGTGCTTCTTACACTTTCCATTACCGTTCTTTCTCCAATTCTAGTTCAACAACATATGAAGCAGATTACAACACCCTTTGAGCAACGCAAGCAAGCGTGGATCCTGTCGAGTACGACAGACGTGAAAGGGTGCTAATACCTTCCCTTCACGTAATCGACTCACTTACTTGTTCCCTCTGGTTCGCAAGACCTCGTTATTTCCTTTCCCTATGGTTTGTGCAACATTACCTTTCCATTTCCTTGTGATAAATATTCCTGGCTGGCGACTCTTCTTTTTTCGCAACAGCTGGGATGAAAATCCCAAGAGCGACCGCGGGCGACTCTGTTGGGGGTAGGTGACCTCTTGCTGGTCCCTCCCCTTTTGCGAGTCACTCCTAGTGCTTTTTTGTTTACAGTTCATTGGGTGATTTACATTTATGCTTTCAGCTGCTTTATTTATGTTTCATTTATGTATTTACTTAATTTACATTTATTTACTAACATATACTGGTTGTACTAGTTATATTTGGTGGGATGGAAGTTCTGAGAGATGAGCCTATGACCCAGGCTCGAGTATACACTTAGGATTAACGTGGTTTCATGTTGCTCCACATGCTACTTCAGTATGATGTTGTGATGTGAAACCACAATTCAGAGGAGGCTCTTTTGAGAAAATTCTACTTTGTGGGTCTCCCACTTCGGTAGAGCTATCTCACTGAGCTGTAGATTTTGGAGAATGTTAATTGAGGACCTTAGTGGAAACACCTATCTCCAGTGGTGATAATGGCATACCACATTTGTTTGAAAACTAACTCGCACCCAAGGGCCCACTGGGAACTTGCATATGTTGACCTTGTTCTTTCATGAGAACCCAGTTAGAGCACTCCTCATATGGCGATAGTATTGTATCCTTCGAGATGAATTTATTATTTCCTCTCGACCTCAGTGCTTGAATTTGTGGACTTGTGTGAGATTTTTTCTGTGGGATCAATGGAGACCTCCTTGTTTAGTAATAATGCCAAACTGGAAACGGCTCTCGTATTATTGCTCCTCGACCAGAGATTCAGAGAAGCTAGTTCTTAACACCACATGTGAGATTGGGATGGGTTTACAGGTTTGCAAGTAACCTTGACCTCAACATACCTGGTTCTATTTGGTTTTCTCATGAGTCGGATTTCTGATTGTGATGTTTACCGTCCGGTTCAGTTTCAGCAAACCAGATACCAATACAACAATGGTATTCCAGAAATGATCACATGTTTGCATCCATAACATCATTTTCATATTTGCATTCTAACCCGCGTGTTTATTCATTTGCAGGGGTCGCATCTCTTCACCCTGATTCCATAGCTAGACTTCCTTATTGCAGATATGAAGCTCGTTCGGAAAAACAACATTTCTTATCACTTCTTTGATCCATAGATTGACATGTTATAGGATATGATAGCTTTGATCACCTCGAATCGCGTAGGTGAATTCAAAAAAGAGTACGGCGGCATTACGAAGATGGTTCACAAACTTTTAGATTTTGACAAAAGTGTCATCCATACTTTGCTCCAATTCTATGACCCACCTTTGAGGTGCTTTACGTTTCCAGATTATCAGTTAGGAACGAAATTGGAAGAGTTTTCTCTTATTTTAGGGATGCCTGTCAAAGATTAGATTCCTTTCTATTATGCCATGGTGAAACCGGATGAACTTGAGATTTCTAAAGCTCTTTATTTGATCCGAGTTGTAGTAAAGAATGGGCTTTCCACCAAGGGGAAGTTAACCGATTTTCCTTTGAGTTTTCTAGCGGCTATAGATGAAGAATATGAAACCCACAACAAATGGGGTACCGTTTATGTTGTCATTGCCTTGAGAGTCTATGGTATCATTCTTTTCCCTAACGAAGAGAAGTTTGTGAACATCAACGCCATCCATATTTTCATGCAAAAGAGCCACGTGCCTACTTTGTTGGGTGATTTCTACCACTTCGTCCATTACAAAAATAAGAAGAAACGAGGGGGCTTAGTACGATGTTGTTCTCAGCTGGTGCACGATTGGTTTATGAGACTCTTGCATACTACTGGTGCTTTTGTGACTTTTGCGTCCTTGCTGAACTGGGATAAAAGGTTGATGGGACTAAGGGCCAAAGATATAGCATGGGTATACACTAGTTTACTGAAGAAAGCTTTCATCTGCAGCTGCGTGAGATACCTCATTGTTCCATTCGTTAGAATAAAAGGGTGCATAAATTACAACCTTTTTCTTCTTAAGAGACAATTGGGGTACGCTCTAGAGGACTCACCAGTGGAGAGAGAGATTAGTGAGTCCTTCTATTTTCTGCTAGAAGACAATGTATTAATGGTGGAACAAGTCGTTGCCTCCTAGCGAATCATTCAGAGGCGAGGGACATGTATTCTGGGTCGAAGTAACAATAGGTCTTTTCCTCAGTATGATGAGTGGTTGAAGTGAAGGTTCGAGATCACCCTCCATCCATTTTCTCTAGAAGAACCTTGGTATCCCGTGGTGGACGATCCAATGATGTCTATCAACATCGAAGAGTTCGACAAGGTGAAAATAGAAAGAGACTAATTGTTAAAGAAGAACGATCAACTAAGAAGAGATAGTACTAGGGTTGAGCACGCCAAGCTTGAGATTGAATGGAAGGCCAAAGAAGATGCTGAGAAACATGCTTCCGCACAAAAAATGTTTGTTGCCAATTCGGATCATTTTGCTAGATTTGAAGTTGCTACTCGGAGTTCTTCCAAGGAGCACATCAACATGAGAAGGCTGCTTGATCAAAAGACCCTGATGTTTGATAACGTGAAGAAGCGACATGTTTCCTATAGAGTAAAAAGATGAGAGTAGGATAAAGTCCTAACTGAAGAAACCATAGACAAGCTGAAGAAGAAAGATGAAGAAGTGGCTTATAAGTTGAAAGAAAAGGATGCAGAACTTACTAAAGCCCTGGAGGATGTTACCAGAAAAAGATGAAGAGGTTGGAAAACAATCAAACACAACCTAATTCATTGATTGAAGCACCAAAGTCAGAATCACATGTTGGATCGAGTAACCCGAGCGCGGGTTGAAGATCATTATGATGTAGTTGTTTAGTTGTTGTAAGGCTATCATCTGGATTGTTGATGAAATCTTTTTGATTAATGTACTCCTATTTATGACCTTTGCCTCATGTATTTCAACATTATCAACACACATTTGTGCTTTATCAATATAGTGGAGTTTTCTTTGTCTATCAATCTGTGTTGTTTCAAATTTATGGTTTCAACAATGTATCTAACACATTTGCAACACCCACACACTGGCTTTCGTATTCGGAGTTAAATATGGAACATCTGTTGCGCACACACCCTATGTTGGCAACACTGTTTATTGTTCGCATCAAATATCAGAGTGTCGTTATATGTTTCAGCTTTGCAAAGCTAGAATAGGGGGATAGGATGCCCTAAAAATGAATAAACATGTCATAAGAATTCATTTTATGCATATCATTTCTTGCATTTTAACAGGTCATCTGGGTTTCCAAACTTATTTGATTATTTCATGTAGGATTGTAACCTGAACACTCACAAGTACGTCACCCGACAAAATCAACAGTACATCATGGATGTTGTGCAGCCTGAGTTGGCTAAGCTTTGTCTCACTATGCCAAAAATGACATTTAACAACGCACCTTAGACAACACTTTATAAAGAAAGCGCTGCTATAAGTTAAAATTAAAAGAAAACACGGAACCTGGTCCAAAAAAATAATAAAAGTGCTGCTAAAAGTCATATCTTAGACAGCACTTTTGAAAAAGCGCTGTCTAAGATAGACCTTAGACAACGCTTTTAGAAAGCGTTGTCTAAGGTATATCTTAGACATTGCTTTTTCAAAAGCGTTATTTAAAGGCTTTCAATTTTTTTAAAAATTAAAATCAAAAGCGCTGTCTAAGGTTGACCTTAGACAACGCTTTTCAAAAGCGTTGTTTAAGGCCTCCCTTAGACTGCCCTTTCCACCAAAGCGCTGTCTAAGGTCTAATTATATGAAAAATACGTAGTTTCTATTTTCATTTATTTCTTTCCCTCCTTCTGCGAACGAACCGTGAGAATTCCATTTTTGCCCTAACAGAACCTTCAATCGCCACCATCGTCCACCATCGTGCTCCTCTGTGAAGTGTACTGTTGTCGTCGTGCTCCTTCCTCCACCGTACACCGTCTCATTTTTCGGTATGTTTCTTCTCTCTTTAGGGCAAGAACAAAATCCATATATCTCTGTTTAGTTTAAGCTTTTTTGTATATAGTTGACATTGTTGTAGTTGACATTGTTATAGAAGTGCTTATTAGTTTAAGCTCTTTTTGTATATAGTTGACATTGTTGTAGAAGTGCTTATTAGTTTAAGATCTTTGTGTATATAGTTGACATTGTTGTAGAAGTGCTTATTAGTTTAAGCTCTTTTGTATATAGTTGACATTGTTGTAGAAGTGCTTATTAGTTTAAGCTCTTTTTGTATATAGTTACACTATTCTATACATAAAAACTAGAATAGTGTAAGTTATTCTCCAATATTAATTGGACATGAAACTTAGAGTATGTATCAATATAGGGTATTCATGAAACTTTTGAGATTATCAAACTAATAGACAAATATATTCTCAATACATAAAAATACAAAAAATTATATTGGTTTGAAAATAATATGGATCCCTTTTTTGTTATTAGAAAATAGCTTATTATTTTAATCCCTTTTTGAGATTTAGAAAGAGCTTATTTTTTAATCTCGTTTAATTTGATTCGTTAGTACACGTTTAGTTTGAGATTAAAGTAGTGCTGATTATTAGTTCTATCCTTGTAAATTTATGTTTAGGTTGAGATGTGTGGCTTATTTGTTAATAGCGTGCGATAGTAGAATAGCATGGATAAAAAATGTGTGGCTTACTTTGTTTACCTTAATAAGTAGGAAACCCATGGATAAAACATGGATCTGTGTCGATCGATTGTCCAAAGAGTACGAGAATGGGTTGAGGAATTCGTTAAGTTAGTTGTTCAACACATTAAAAACCCCAGACGAATGAAATGTCCTTGCTTGCGTTGTTATTATATTTTGTAAGGTTGACGTAGATGGATTGAAATAGCATTTACTGAGGCATGAAATTGATCGAAGTTATCAGTGTTGGAAATTTCATGGTGAGAAAATTAACGACAATGTTGAACCAAGTGGGAAAAGTAATACGACTTATGCTTCAGACGAAAAAGACACAGAAACATACGATTGTGATCGAGTTGAAGAGATTCTAGAAGCACTTGAAGAAGATCTTCAAGATTGTCCTGAAATGTTTGAGAGGTTGGTAAGCGATGCAGAGAAACCATTGTATAAAGGTTGCACTAAATTCTCAAGACTGTCTGCAGTATTAAAGTTGTACAACTTAAAGGCGGGCAATGGATGGTCGGATAAAAGTTTCACAGAGTTGTTGGCCCTTATGAGAGAAATTCTACCGGAGGATAATGTTCTTTCTAATCTAACCTATGAGGCAAAAAAATGTTGTGCTTTTTTGGCATGAGCTATGATAAGCTACATGCTTGTCCTAACGATTACGTTTTATTTCGTAACGAATATGCATCATTAACTAAGTGCCCTAAATGCAGTTTGTCTCGATATAAGAAAGATTGTCTCTAGTAAAAGTCTTATGGTATTTTCCTATAATTCCGAGATTTAGGCGCATGTTTCATAGTGAAACCGATGCAAGACACCTGACTTGGCATGAAAATGAAAGAATTATTGATGGAAAGTATCGGCATCTGGCTGATTCACCACAATGGTCGAAGATTGATAATGAGTATCCTGACTTTGGAGAAGAAGCAAGAAACATTCGCTTGGCATTATCTACTGATGGAATGAACCCGCATGGTATTCAAAGTATCTCACATACCACATGGCATGTGATTCTTATGATTTATAACCTACCTCCATGGCTATGTATGAAGCGTAAGTACATGATGTTATTTATGTTAATCTCTGGGCCTAAACAACCAGGGAATGACATAGATGTATACTTGACACCTTTGATCGAATATTTAAAGATGTTGTGGGAGAACGGTGTGTAGGTTTATGATGGATATAGGAAATAAAGTTTCAATTTGAGGGCGATGTTGTTTGGCACAATTAATGATTTTCCAGCATACGAGAATCTATCTGGGTATAGCATTAAAGGTCAACATGCGTGTCTTGTTTGTGAAGACGGAACCGATATGATTCGATTGTAACTTTGTCAGAAGAATGTGTTTCTCGGTCATCGTAGATTCTTACATTCTAAACATCACTACCGTGGGTGGAGAAAAGCATTCAATGGAGACATCGAATAGCGTAAAGCTCCACCCGCATTGTCAGGTGACCAAGTTTTTGAAAAGGTGAAAGATGTGCGTACTGAGTTTGGTAAGCCTTTTGCACATAAGGTTTTCAAAGGTTGGTGGAATAAGAGGTCAATATTTTCTGAATTGCCATATTGGAAGTCTTTGTACGTGAGACATTTTCTCAATGTTATGCATATTGAAAAAAATGTATTTGAAAGTGTTATCGATACGTTACTCAATATAAAGGAAAAGTCTAAGGATGGCCTTAAAGCAAGGGAGGACATGTTAAAAATGGGAATGAGAACTGAATTAGCACTCGTGAAGAAAGGAAGACGAACATATCTGAGTGAAGTTAAGGTTCCAGAAGGATACTCATCAGATATTAGAAGACTTGTGTCTATGAAAGACCTCAAGTTGAAGAGTTTGAAGACACATGATTGCCATGTTATAATGGAACATTTTCTACCAATAGGTATACGTTCTATTTTGCCAGAAAAGTAAGAAGTGCCATAAATAAATTGTGGTTTTTCTTTAGGTCAATCTATAGTAAGGTGATCGATCCCGAGATCTTACCAACACTACAAAAAGAGATTGTAATTACCTTGTGTGAGCTTGAAATGTATTTTCCTCCCTCATTTTTTTACATAATGGTTCATCTAGTTGTTCATCTTATGAAAGAGACACAATTGTGTGGACCAGCTTATATGAGATGGATGTACCCTGTTGAACGGTATATGAAAATATTAAAAGGGTACATGAAATCCCGAAGTCGACCAGAGGGTTGTATTGTTGAACGATACATTGTTGAAGAAGCTATTGAGTTTTGTACTGAATATTTGTCCAACGTTCAATTGATTGGACTCCCCAAAGCTCATATTTTCGGAAAAAAAAGGAAGGTAAAAAATTAATTGGAAATAAAATTGTGACAATATCAAGGGATGAACGGGATCAAGTGCATTTGTATATTCTGCACAATGATAATGAGGTTGAGCCATATGTTGAAATGCACAAGGAAGTACTCCGAAGGTTAAATTCGAACAGAAATGAAAATTGGATAGTACGATAGCACAATCAAAGTTTCATACAATGGTTAAAGGATCAAATTTATTCGAAGCGCTCTTCAGATCCTGCTTCGGTAATAGGAAGGTTGAGATGTTTGGCATATGGTCCAAGTTTGCATGTGTTTTCTCATAGCGCATACACAATTAATGGATACACATTTTATATCAAAGAACAATATGATAAGAGTACTATGCAAAATAGTGGTGTCACCGTGCTTGTTGAAGCAATGCATATATCAAGTATGAAGGACTTAAACCCCAAATATGAAAATTTGTCATATTTTGGAGTTATTGAGCACATTTGGGTGTTTGGTTACGAGAAGTTTCAGATTCCCATCTTTGGTTGCAAGTGGGTAAATAGTAGTGGCATACGAATGTATAAGTATGGATTTTTGCAAGTAGATCTTACTAGGGTGGGGTACAAAGATGAACCTTTTATTCTAGCATCTCAAGCTAAACAAGTGTTCTATGTGAATGACCCGACGAGTACAAAATGGTCTATAGGGCTTTTCTCTAGCAAAGTGGTTGATGATAGAGGTTTCGATCAATGTGATATTGATGTTGAGAATGAGTCATGCATTAGACAGAATGAGTTAAATAGAAATCAAGATAAGGATCTTATAGAGGATGAGTCATATATCAGAAATGATCATAACGAGGGAATTTGGATCAATTTATCCGTCCGCATTGCTAAGAAACAAGTAATTAATATTCCAACAAAGAAAAGAAAGAGATGTTAGTGAAAGAGGTAAATTATATTTGATATCCTTGGTTTCTTTATTTTTCATTTTCAATTGCTTTCATTCTAATTTATATTTGATATCCTTGGTTTCTTTATTTTTCATTTTCAATTGATTCATTCTAATTTATATTTGTTATCCTTGGTTTCTTTATTTTTCATTTTCAATTGCTTTCATTATAATTTATATTTGATATCCTTGGTTTCTTTATTTTTCATTTTCAATTGCTTTCATTATAATTTATATTTGATATCCTTGGTTTCTTTATTATAGGTTAGATATGGCCACTAATGATGATCACCCACATGATGATCATTCTACGCATGAAGGAGGTAGTAAAAAAGTATATACGGAAGAAGAGATTAGAAGAGGCATATCGGTGATGAGGAGAGTGATCCAAGGTAGAGACCGAGGCATCATTCTAGATGTGCATTAGAGCCTTCACGGGCAGCTTATAGAACCTAACGGTCATACCTTGACTAGTTTCATTGGTGCAATAGTAAGGAATGAGATTCCTATTACTTATGATGATTGGAGAAACAAAGAGTTGAATGAATCCAAACAAAAAATTTGGAATGAGATAAAGGTACAATAACACACATTATGTTCTTTAAATTATTTGCATTGCTTCCAATTTATGTTCTTTAAATTACTTGTACTAACGCACAATTTATATGTTTTTCTTAGAGGTGTTTCAACATCGAAGACGATAGAAGAGATTTTTGTCTGAAATTGGCCGGAAGCTACTAAGAGGGTTTAGAACATTTTTATCATCCAAGTATCTTAGGGATGCAGATGGTAATCATGTTGATGCGGAGTGATAACACTAAATTTCACCGTATTTCTGACTCCGATTTCGCATACATTCTTAGTTTTTATTGCTATTTTGTTATGTTATTACTTTTTTTTTCTTTTTTTTCAGGTTTTCTATGTAGTCAGGGCCTAAATCGAGAAAAGGAGTGAAAAAGGAGCTGAAATGGACAAAGATCAAGTTTTTCAGCTTTTTACACATAATGCATCCACCATGGCTGGCGCCATGGGGTCAGCCATGACGTGGCCACGTCCCAAGACCACTCCACAAATGCAAGAGCCCATGTTCCCCACATTCTCCACCAAAATACACACATGGAGGGCGCATTAGGCCTGTGGCGGGCGCCACAAGGCAAAAGTTTTTCCCTCCACTTTTTAGTGGAGGGGGCATCCTAGTCTTTTCTTACTATTTGTTTTCCTATAAATAAGGTCTTAGATTTTCGTTTTCAATCATCCAAACTTAGAATCCCTTAGGCATATATTAGTTTTAAAGTAGTAATCACTTCACATCGGGGTGTTACTACAATCGAGTGATCGAGTCTGTATACGTCTGTGTGATCGAGTTTTGGAGCACTCTGGAAGGAAGTTAATCCTGCCGCCATTTTAATTCCAGTTCGTATTTTATTTTTCCGCACTCGCTTTATTTTATTTACTTTCCGCATTGCTTTACTTTATTTTATTTCCGCACTCGCTTTACTTTACTTTTATTTCTCGCACTCGCTTTAAATACTTTTATTTCTCGCACTTGCTTTACTTTCTTTATTACCCGCACTCTTACTACTTTTATTTACTTTCCGCACTCGCACTAATTACTTTTATGAAAAATAATAAAAAGAACTTTTACTTTACCATGTCTAACTAAATCCATAAAAGGTTAGAATGTAAGGATCGTAATTGAACCAGTAATTCGTACAATTGTTCGTAGAAACACTTAAGGGCTATTTTAACTTTCAATTTAAGTTTAATTGTTTTTAACTATTTCAAAAACAGCCAAAAGCTCTTTTTCTAGTTCATTAGGAGTTTTTAGATTAAAAAGAAAAGAGATTTTAAAATCATTTTCGGACGCGTTAAGAAGTTTAGAGTCTGGTTCGTGAGAACCTCTTTTTGCTAAGAAATCCAGGTTAAAATACTTTTCAACTTAGTTAAGATACTATATTTCTTAAAATTAGGTTTACTACTCTAACCCAGTACGCACCTTTTTATCCGTGACAATAGGAGGGGTTGATTAGAGAGTACAACTCAGTTCTGAATACGCGAAAGCGACAATTCCTGTTAAATTGGTTCTTTTCAAAGTAGAAAACATTGCTCATAAGTAGTTCTATTAATAAGTACCGGATTATCAATCGATTATGTGAATTACATTCGAGCCTGTCTTTATTAATTGTTTAAAATTATTATTCTATTTACCATTGCGCACTCTTTAAAACCATTATATTCAATTGCCTTAGATACTCACCATAACAACAGGTACGATAGATTGACACTTGGTCTATGTGGATCTGACAATCTTTTATATTACTCTGACGTGTTCCTACACTTGCGAAGAACACGCATCAAGTTTTTGGCGCCGTTGCCGGGGACCAATTTCGTCAAATTTCATACCCTGAAGTTATACCGTTTAAACTAAGGTTGTTAGCTGCCTGAACCTGAACGTTACGCTCGCGCACGTTTATTTTTCCATAGGATTAGGAGAGCTATGGCCGAAGATCAAAACCGAAGACCTCTTAAGGACTTCGCCCAACCATCAAATGAGGAACCTAGTTCCAGTATAGTAAACCCCGTTATCCCAACCAATAATTTTGATCTTAAACCATCCCTGCTGCAATTAGTGCAATAGAGACAATTCGCAGGTCTTGCTACCGAGAACCCAAACCAACATTTAAAAAACTTTCTCCAATTAGCAGACACCTTTAAAACCAATGGAGCTCCTCCTGAGGTAATCCGCTTAAGATTATTTCCTTTTTCCCTCAGAGATAAAGCTCTATCATGGTTAGATTCCCTTCCACCTAATTCCATAACAACTTGGGAAGACCTTAGAAGAGTTTTCCTTGCTAGATATTTCCCCCTGAGTAAGATTGTTGTTCTTCGAAACCTAATAACCAGATTTACCCAAAACCAAGGAGAATTGTTGTTCGAAGCCTGGTAGAGATATAAAGAGATATTAAGAGCATGCCCACATCATGGTTTAGAGAACTGGCTAATCATTCAAACCTTCTATAATGGACTTCATTATAACACTAAGATGAGCATCGACGTTGCCGCTGGTGGCGCACTAATGAACAAACCTTACCCTGAAGCTAGTGCCCTTATCGAAGATATGGCCCAAAACCATCAATCATGGGGAGTAGAACGAGCAATAGTGGAAAAGAAGGAAGCCCAGGGAGGAATACATGAGCTAAGCTCTATAGACATGATGCAAGATAAAAGGGACGCATTGGCCCTTAGAGTCAAACATATGTGTACAACCCCAAATACTGTAGTTGCAGTTTCGTCGAATTGTGAGATATGTGGGACGCAAGGACACCAATCCGACGAATGAAATTTGTTAAATGAGACCAACCCTGAGCAAGTGAACTACACCCAAGGGAACCCATTTTCAAACACATACAACCCTGGATGGAGGAATCACCCAAACTACTCCTATAAAAATAATAACCCTATCCAAAATACCGCACCTCTAAGACAACAAGGTTACCAAGCCCCGAGAACAAATCAACCTATGCAACATGTACCACCAAATCCGAGCCTTGAGAAAATTATGGAAAATTTTATCATCGCTCAAACACATAAAAACAAAGAGTTCATGAACCAAAACGTCCATGTTAACGAACTAATTACCGAGTTAGGAACCAAGGTTGACCAAATTATTACTCACAACAAGATGCTTGAAACCCAGATCTCTCAGGTAGCTTTAAACCAAGCCCCTCAGACTACACCTGGAGGACAGTTCCCTGGACAACCTCAACAAAATCCGAAAGGGCAAGCAAATGCCATTACTCTACGAAGTGGAACCGCTTATAAGGAACCTTCAAACCCTAAATTGAGTGAGCCCAAAACTTCTGAGAGAAATGAAGAGAAGGAATCTGAAAACCCGGAAAGTCAAGAAAAAGGAGAAGAACCTAAAAACAAAACCTATGTACTACCACCGCCATACAAACCACCAATACCATAGCCCCAAAGATTAAAGCAAACCCAGATCAATAATCAGTATCAAAAATTCGTTAAGGTTATAGAAAAATTTCACGTAGAAATCCCATTTACAGAAGCCATCACCCAAATACCTTCTTACGCAAAGTTTCTCAAAGACATACTTACAAACAAACGTAGACTTGAAGATCCGAAACCCATGGAATGTAATTCTATTTCCGAAAATAAGTTACCAAAGAAAGATAAAGATCCCAGAAAGTTTTCCATTCCTTGTATTTTGGGGAATCATGTCATCGAAAAAGCTTTTCTAGACTTAGGAGCTAGTGTGAGCTTAATGCCTTTAGCAGTTTGTGAAAGGTTAAACTTAGGAGAATTACAACCTACTAAGATGTCACTTCAATTAGCCGATAGATCCGTTACATACCCTATAGGCATACTTGAAGACGTCCCTGTTAGGATAGGTCAGGTGTTTATCCCCACTGATTTTGTTGTCATGGACATTAAAAAAGATGACGACATACCAATCATCCTAGGTAGACCGTTCTTATCAACCGCTGGAGACATAATAGATGTTAAAAAAGGGAAACTTTGAGGTAGGTAACGAGAAGATAGAATTTGTACTCTCAAAATTTCTTATGGCACCTGTAATAGGAGATGCTTGTTATGCCTTAGATATCATTGATGAATGCATTAGGGAATTAGAACAAGAAGAAAAAACTGAATCTATAAAATTACCATCAACCCTTATTTGGGAAGATGACAATTATAAAAAACTCTACATTGATGATAATCTTCACGAATGTTTATCTCTTACCCCAGATACTATGCCTTTCCCTTTGAAACCAACCGTAAAACTTAAGGAACTGCCTAAGAACCTGAGATATGAATTTCTTGATGAAGATATGGACCGTCCAGTTATAGTCAGTGCTACCTTAGACTAAGAGGAAACAAACCAATTGTTAGATGTTTTACGAAGGTACCCCTCAACCTTAGGATATAAGATCTCAGATCTAAAAGGAATAAGCCCATCCGTATGCATGCATCAGATTTTTCTTGAAGATTCAAAACCCTCCAGAGAACACCAACAAAGGATAAATCCTATGATGAGTGAAGTAGTTAAGACTGAAGTTCTTAAGTTACTAGAGACAGGTATAATATATCAGATCTCGGACAGTAAATGGGTAAGTCCTGTGCATGTAGTACCCAAAAAGGGAGGCATCACAATCGTGCAAAACGAGAAGGGCACCTGTAGCAAAAAGAACTGATGGAGGTTGGCGTATGTGCATATACTATAGAAAATTAAATAAAGCAACTAGGAAGGACCATTTCCCTTTACCATTCATAGACCAAATGTTGGAGCGCCTAGCCAGACACTCTTACTTTTGTTACCTAGATGGATATTCAGGATTCTTCCAAATACCTATTCACCCCGAAGATCAAGAAAAAACTACCTTTACATGCCCAGTTGGAACTTTTGCCTACAGAAGAATGCCTTTTGGACTATGTAATGCCCCTGCCACTTTCCAACGATGCATGATGTCAATCTTTGCAGACTATTTAGATGGAATCATGGAAGTATTTATGGACGATTTCTCAGTTTGTGGATCTGATTTCAAAAATTATCTTATCAACCTTGAGAAAATCCTGGAAAGATGTGTGGAGGTAAACCTTGTGCTAAATTGAGAAAAGTGTCATTTCATGGTCACCGAAGGGATTTTTTTAGGACATATAGTTTCCGAAAAAGGTATAGAGGTAGACAAAGCTAAAATAGAATTCATAGAGAATCTAAAACTGCCCAAGACTATCAGGGAGATAAGAAGTTTTCTTCGACATGCCGAATTTTACAGACGTTTTATCAAGGACTTCTCCAAAATAACAAAGCCCTTAACTGGTCTTTTAATGAAAGATGCTGAATTCATCTTCGATGAAAAATGTACTGAAGCATTTAATCTATTAAAGCAAGCTCTGATTTTAGCACCTATAATGAAACCCCCTGATTGGTCAGAACTGTTTGAGATAATGTGTGACGCTAGTGACTATGCTGTTGGAGCCGTTCTAGGTCAGAGAAAAGATAAAACGTTACACGTAATTTATTATGCCAGTAAAACCCCAGACGCTACACAACTCAACTATGCAACAGCCGAAAAAGAGCTCCTAGTTGCAGTTTTCGCCATAGACAAATTTAGATCTTATCTTGTAGGAGGCAAAATTATAGTTTACACCGACCATGCTGCCATTTGTTACTTACTAAGTAAAAAGGATGTCAAACCTAGGTTACTTCGATGGATTCTATTATTGCCAGAGTTTGATTTAGATATCCGTGATAAGAAAGGAACATATAATGTAGTAGCTGATCATCTTTCTAGGCTAGAATACCTGAAACCTGCCTCAGTGCCCATAAATGACGATTTTGCCTATGATTGACTAATAGCCCAACTAGAAACTATTGAAGATGATAACCCAGACCCACATGAGAATTATCATAAATATTTAGCTATAAGTAATGTACCTTGGTATGTAGACTTTGTTAATTACCTAGCCGCTGACATCATACCCCCCGATCTACATTACCACCGGAAGAAGAAGTTCTACAGTGATGTGAGAAACTTCTATTGGGACGAACCATTTCTTTTCAAGAGAGGTAAAGATGGCATTTTCTACCGTTGCGTTCCAGAAGAGGAGGTACATAATATAATTGAGCACTGTCACTTTGCACTCTATGGTGGACATGCAAGAACATCTAAGACCTATGCCAAGATTCTTCAAGTTGGCCTATTCTGGCCTACCATGTGGCGTGATGTCCATACTTTCATTGTCAAATGCGACAGATGCCAACGTATAGGAAATATTTCAAGACGTAATGAAACGCCTCTAAGAAATATCCAAGAAGTAGAACTCTTCGACGTATGGGGTATAGACTTTATGGGACCGTTCCCACCATCTTTAGGAAACCAGTACATCTTAGTAGTTGTTGACTACGTGTCTAAATGGATTGAAGCTATCACCGCACCCACGAATGACACCAGAGTAGTCATTAAATTATTTAAAAACTATATATTTCCCAGGTTTGGAACACCCTGCTTAGTCATAAGTGATGGAGGATCACACTTCATATCAAGAATATTTGATAAAATTTTAAGCAAGTATGGAGTTAAGCATAGAGTAGCAATACCATACAACCCACAGACTAATGGACAAGTGGAAGTATCTAATAGGGAGATCAAACAAATTCTTGAGAAGACTGTCTCTATATCTAGAAAAGATTGGGCGCAAAAACTTTAAGAAGCGTTATGGACCTATAGAACCGCTTTCAAAACCCCTATAGGAACAACCACTTATCAACTAGTCTATGGAAAATCATGTCACTTACCTTTTGAGTTAGAGAATAAAGCCTATTGGGCCATTAAAACTTTGAATTTGGATTACCTAACTGCTGGTGAAAAACGTATCCTTGATATCCACAAATTAGAAGAGCTCAGACAATCTGCCTACAAAAATGCCATCATATACAAAGAAAGAACAAAGGCTTGGAATGACAAAAGAATCGTAAGAAAATACTTCAAAATAGGCAATCCTATTCTTCTGTTCGATTCTAGGTTGCGAATTTTTCTAGGGAAGCTTCGTTCGAGATGGACTAGCCCTTTCGAAGTATCGAACATTCTAAGATCTGGTGCTATTGAAATCAAGAACCAAACATGTAAACCGTTCATCATCAATGGACAGAGACTGAAGCCCTACGAAGGAGGAGATATCCCAACAACATACTCCATCCATACTCTAAGTGATCCACCAAATCCTTCTAATGATGTGTAAAATCCGGTCGTCAAGCTAATGACGTTAAACAAGCGCTGCAAGGGAGGCAACCCATGGTTTTCTTATCTTACTTACTTTTATTTATTTAATTTATTTTAATTTGTTTTCTTTATTATTCTGTCAGGACTAACGATTGAATGTTTTATGTGATTTACGGACCCTTGGTTGCTAACCTTGTGCAGAATGCAGAACCCCGACGACATGCATGTGGCCTTCAGAGACGACGCACTGAGAGAGTGATTCTATGTCCACATGAGATGCCCTATGACACCTACATGGTACCCAGACCAAGATTGCATGGATGCCTTAGGGATAGAGCCAAGCGTCAGATTCTTATGCCACCAACTCTAGTGGGACCAGTTCGATGACATGAACAACACTTACAGGAACTTGACTCTAGAGTTCCTCAGCTCGTTTGATTATGATCCTTGGGTTGGACCCGATGGACATGTTGTTTTTCAGGTTGTTCGGGACTAATTACTCTTTCTCTCACAAAGTTTTTGGTGATTTACTAGGTTTCCAGACTACTCCTGATGTTATTCCAGAGACACCGATGGGGTATTTTATGAGCAGGGAAGTGGAGAAGTTTTGGAGTAACATCTCAGGTAGAGGCAGCCAAGATCCTTCCATTTAGTTTTCTCAGGTAATCCACAATCTAGCGTTAAGGTACTTCCAGATGATTCTAGCACACTCTTTCCTCGATTTTCCAGATACAAAGACTTTGCTGAGTGAGGAGGAGATTTTCCTACTGTTTTGTGCGGCTCAGTCACGCCTAGTTGCTTATGGCAATGTTCTGTTGAGGTACATTACTAGTGTCTCCAGTTCATCTATAGGCATTATACATGTCAGTGGGATTGTTACACAAATTGCTACTGCATTGGGTTTGTCTCGCAAATTATTGCATCTCAGGACCTTCTGCAACTACACCACCCTGGATGTTGACTTTTGTCTTGACAGAGGATTGATGAGGAGGGCCTCTTTTGAGCCCAACATGTTTAGATTACTGATCGACGGTGAACTGATACATTACTTTACATTACCTGACCCACTGATGACCAGTGTCCACGACCCTGCTAATTGGAGTTATGCTTTAGAGGGTTATGGAGAGACTGTCGAAGAGCCAAAATCACCTCCCGCCGCTGAGTACACTCCTACACCTCTTTCTCCCCGAATCACTGTTATGTCTAACAATATGTCTTTGCAACCGCCTGATCTACAGACCTAGATTTATGAGCTCCGCAGGGAGACTGCCCTGCTCAAGCATGAAGTAGCGGACTTGGCATTACAGATTGAGATATCCAATCTCACCCATGCCTCGGAGGCCGACGCTCTATATCAGGAGATTGGAGATCTTCAGAGGGAGATAGCTGAGATTCGTGGATCGGACTAGGCAGAGAAGCCTACCACATGATCGTTTGACACTGACATTATTACTCTAGTATTTAATATTTCATGCCTTATATTATTTCTCGCATCTCCAGACATATTTTCCATGTACTTTGATTTTTATCTTATATATTATTTCGTGCACTAATACTCATTTTTTTCTTTTTCTTTCATTTTATTTTATTTTTATTTATTGTCCAATAATGAAAAAAAGAACAAAAATATTTTTTATTTTTGCCTTCATAAAAAGTATGCAAGCTTTGTGCCTTAGAAGAAAGAAGAAAACGCTATCCGGACCCCCCAAAGATAAGAGGTACGCGAAGCCCACAAAGGGAATTAAAAAAATATATTTGGCCCAAAGGCAAAATGGCCTTGTGGCGCCTGCCACGCTGTTCCACCTTATTTCGGGGCAGATTCATGTCCCCCACCATTTTTACACTTTCAAACTTCCAAAACACATTTTTCCAACTTCCAAAACCCCCATTGAACCCCATTAAAGCTCCCACCATTCTCATACATTCACTATCTATAAAACCCATCCAAAATCCATTTATATTTTCATCCACCACAAACCATAAGAATCCAACCATTACCATTTCCTACATAAACCACTCTTCACCATATTTAACTTCTCAAGGAGCAACAACAATGGAGTTCAACGGATATCTTCTTCGCGATGGAAGAAGACCGAGAGATAGGCAAAGGAAAATCATTCAAAGGCTTCAGAGTCGAGAAATTCTCTCGACTAGGTACGTAGATGATAATTTTCTTTACTCTTTGGGTCTATATCATATTGTTTTTCATTTATTAGATTTTCTAGGCTTGCATAATATTTTTGTAAATCAGGAACCTACCTATGTGAGGCTGACAGTTGAGTTTTTGAGTTCGTTAATATACATTGTCAGTCCTAACACTGCTAGCACAGTCGGTACTATTAATTTTAGACTGTTTAGAATTGAATGCGGATACAGTACTGGAAAACTAACAGGCTTGTTAGGAATCCTCATAGGGAAGGTGCTATATGTGAGGCACCTTTGGATTCTGAATGGTCGACCGAAGTATTTTCCTTCTGGAAGAGGCTGTCAATTACTTCAATAAATTCTTTTGAAGGAATACTTGTGTCGACCATCCATAACCCGACAATAAGAGTTTTCAGATATCTTTTGGCATGTACTATTTTTGGCTGGGAGAGTCCAAATAAGGTAAACACTAAAGAGCTTCTATTTTTGCAAGGAAGCCTCACTAATACCCATATGAATCTGGTCCCGTTTATGCTTGCACACATGGATTTAACTGTTAATAAAACATGACCGATTGTTATTGGAGGACTTGTTACGTCTATTGCTCGGGCTCTTAACCTGAACAATGAGGTAGCTACACTTGAACCCCTACCTCCTTGCACAATTAATTTAAAATTTCTAAAAGACATGAAATTGTGTCGAACGAGGGAAGCAGGTGGTTATGAGTTGATGGTTCATGGGGTAGTTACCCCATCTGTTGCTTTACCTTGTAGTAGACGTACTGATGTACGTAATGAAAGGAACTGGACCTATGATTTGAAGGCTCCACCTGTTTTGGGTCCACTTCCTCCTAATATTCCTGATGGGGAGGCACATGAAACTGATGAAGAATATGAATGGAGAGAACATTGTCCCATACCTCATGTGTCTCCCCATCATCCTTCATAGTCACACACCGAACCATCTTCCTCTAACCCTGTTGCAGGTGCTACTCCTGGATTCTATATCATTGAGGAGATGTGGCGTGATATGACGGCTAGAGAGGAAAGGCGAGACAACCTACTCTCTACCATTTCACAACAACTGACGGACAACATGAGCTACATGGAACAATCGCGATCGGTATCGGATCGTGCCTACAGGAACGTTTGTCGCACCTTGACCGACACCATATCAGAGCAGGCCCGTCAGTGAGAAGTCAACCGCCGACACCACCAGCTTATGGAGGCCACTCAGGGTTCCATCCTAGGTAACCTTCGAGAGGTCCGAAGTGCCCAGGCTGCCTTATTAGCACGACTTGACCGGAGGGACCAGCAGCACAGTAGATCCCGTTGTTCCAGACCATCACAGCAGAACGGCGAGGGCACTAGTGCTTCTCCGCAGTAGTTTTCCAGGTTACTCTCCTTATCTTATTTCGAAACATTGGGGACAATGTTCGATTTAAGTGTGGGAGGGGATTTTATTGCTTTCTGTTATTTCCCTTCTTAGTTATTTATTTTCTTTCTGTTATTTTCCTTTTCAGTTAGTTATTTAGTTTAAGTTTTCTTTAGATAATGCATGAGTCTGACGAGTCACCAGTATAGTGTATCTTTAGTACATCCTCATTTTTCCCATTTCCTTAGCCTTACCAATTTTTTTTTAAAAAAAGAAAACAATGTTTTTCACATGTTTCTTGGGCTTTGAGACAGGTTTGGATTAGGATGTGGTGACTTAGATGAACATTTTGAAACATCAGTATCGTTCCAGCACCATAGACTTCTTAAATATAGGAATCACTCCTAAACCCCGCACACCATGGCCTTTATTATCATTCAAAAAAATTGTCCTAAGTAGTTTATTCTAGCAGTCAGCTCCGGCCTACACATGCTCTACGTAAGGGGCCGTTGAACATAAGTTAATGATCTAGTGCTAATAAAAAAAGAAAAAAAAGGGAAAACTCTGGGATAGGTGACCCTCACAAAGTCATTTAAACCAAAAAAAAAGAGAAGAAAAAATTTCTTGCCACAAAAAGAAAAAAAATTGCAGTCACCTATTGTTAGTTGGTTCAGAGGTATCTGGCACTGAACTTGGTAGGGTGGATTACGATCCGATCACCCGCAGCTACTATTAGGTCACATAAAATGGGTTTACACATGCTTATGTGCTAGAAACCCTATGTTTTGGGTCAGAATCACTAACCGGTCACTCTACTATGAAGCATGTACGGATAACGGGCTTAATGTGATTGCGCCAGAATGAAAAGGACCCAAAAAGAGATGAGAAGATAGGCCTAGGTATTGTGGGATTACATGGGTTGGTTAATATAGGATTGAAGTTTATGTCTGTGTCATTATGATACCCTTGGTTCACTTAGTTAGTACCTGTCATTGCATCCTGACTTGAACTTAGAAACCCTTTTAGCCCAAATCACGTGTTGACACCAGTTTTCTTAATTTTGAGCTTTAAATGTTTGCTTGAGGACAAGCAAAGGTCTAAGTGTGGGAGGATTTGATAACACTAAAATTCACCGTATTTCTGACTCCGATTTCGCATACATTCTTAGTTTTTATTTCTATTTTGTTATGTTATTACTTTGTTTTTCTTTATTTTCAGGTTTTCTATGTAATCAGCTTTTTATACTTACGACATCCACCATGGTTGGCGCCATGGGGTCAGCCATGACGTGGCCACATCCTAAGACCACTCCACAACCGCAAGAGCCCATGTTCCCCACTTTCTCCACCAAAATACACTCATGGCGGGCGACATAGGCCTGTGGCGGGCGCCACAAGGCAAAAGTTTTTCCCTCCACTTTTTAGTGGAGGGGCATCCTGGTATTTTCTTACTATTTCTTTTCCTATAAATAGGGTCTTAGATTTTCGTTTTCAATCATCCAAACTTAGAATCTCTTAGGCATATATCAGTTTTAAAGTAGTAATCACTTCACATCGGGGTGTTACTACAATCGAGTGACCGAGTTTGTATACGTCTGTGTGATCGAGATTTGGAGCACTCTGGGAGGAAGTTAATCCTGCCGCCATTTTAATTCCAGTTCATATTTTATTTTTCCGCACTCCCTTTATTTTATTTACTTTCCACATTGCTTTACTTTATTTTATTTCCGCACTCGCTTTACTTTACTTTTATTTCTCGCACTCGCTTTAAATACTTTTATTTCTCGTACTTGCTTTACTTTCTTTATTACCTGCACTTGCACTACTTTTATTTACTTTCCGCACTCGCACTAATTACTTTGATGAAAAATAATAAAAAGAACTTTTACTTTACCATGTCTAACTAAATCCATAAAAGGTTAGAATGTAAGGATCGTAATTGAACCAATAATCCGTACAACTATTCGTAGAAACACTTAAGGGCTATTTTAACTTTCAATTTAAGTTTAATTGTTTTTAACTATTTCAAAAACAGCCAAAAGCGCTTTTTCTAGTTCATTAGGAGTTTTTAGATTAAAAAGAATAGAGATTTTAAAACCATTTTCGGACGCGTTAAGAAGTTTAGAGTCTGGTTCGTGAGAACCTCTTTTTGCTAAGAAATCCAGGTTAAAATACTTTTCAACTTAGTTAAGATACTATATTTCTTAAAAATAGGTTTACTACTCTAACGCAGTACGCACCCTTTTATATGTGACAATAGGAGGGGTTTATTAGAGAGTACAACTCGGTTATGAATACGCGAAAGCGACAGTTCCTGTTAAATTGGTTATTTTCAAAGTGCAAAACATTGCTCATAAGTAGTTCTATTAACAAGTACCGGATTATCAATTGATTACGTGAATTACATTCGAGCCTGTATTTATTAATTGTTTAAAATTATTATTCTATTTACCATTGCGCACTCTTTAAAACCATTATATTCAATTGCCTTAGATACACACCATAACAACAGGTACGATAGATTGACACTTGGTCTATGTGGATTCGACAATCTTTTATATTACTCTGACGTGTTCGTACACTTGCCAAAAACATGCATCATGGAGCTTCCAAAGAAATATGAAATTTTGATTTCACAAGAAGAATGGGAAGCGTTCAAATCCAAACGAAAGGACCCAACATTTAAAAGAATAAGTGACACAAATCGGGAAAGAGCATAAAGTCCTGCGTATCCATACTGAAAAGGAAGTGTCGGATATGGACGCTTAGAACAATCTATGGTAAGTATCTATAAATTGCAATAATATATTTGTTCATCATATATGAGTTTTATTTGATCATATTGTATGAAGGAAGCCCGTGTGGGCAAATCTGGAGTTGCTAAAGAAGATGTTCTACAAGTGTATGAGAAATGTGTAAGTATAACATTATTTCTTAAATTAAATAAAAACTTTATTAACAAATATTTGACATGTATTCGACATTCATCCGATTTTCAGGAGGCGCTATCTCAGTCAGCTTTATCTCCAGATGATACAAGGAGCATACTTAGTCGGGCATTAGATGTCCGTGAGTATTCGGGTCGGGTGAGAGGTAAGGGATTTGGGGTCACTCCGACCTCCTTGAGTATTAAAAAAGGAAATGCTCCTAGTAATCGAGAGCTTAATGAAAAATTAGAAGCAATGCAAGCTGAGCTTGATGCATTAAGGAAAGAAAAAGAGGCTAGCGCTTCAACATGTTTTAAAGATGGTTCGGACAAAGATAGTATCAATTGTAACTTTCAACTGAACATTCCAGAGGTAATTATATATATTTATCTTAAATTGAACTATTAGCTTAAATTATGTAATTGACAGATATACACATTATTAACAATTTCATTTTATTATTGGTTTTAGGGCATTTCCCATTGTCAGCTATATTTATCGTCACCATATTATCGGATTGTTGGCAAGGGAAAATTGCATAACAATAGCGGAGAATTACTTCATACTAGAGAGCTCCCTACTGGATGTTTGAAAGTCTCGGTTGAAATTGCAGTTGAACCGAATGCATTATTACCATATCCTGACAATGTTTCAGATGCAACAACGGTGGAACAAGCATTAGGTTCGTTTGTTGCATGGAAGACAATCCTCATTAGCGTAGGATATGAGGTATGCCTAAAACCAATATAAACCTTTGTTAACTTTAATGTGTAGATTCAAAGTTTTTACGCGCATATTACGTACATTTTTTACTTGGTCATGTTAATTAGACTCCAACAAGATCCAAATCAAAAGATAAGGCTATTTCGCGGCATACCGAGTCCGTTGTTTAAAAAAACAGGTACATTACAATTTTATGACATTTATGTATGAAATATGTTAAATTCTTAATTTTATACTTCATCTAACTATTTATATGATATGTAGCTTCATGATAAGGAGGTTAGCAACGTCTCCACACAACAAAAAAAGGTTGGGGCTAAGAAGACCGTGGCTAGGAAAAAACCTACCTCCAAGTATAGGTCGTGCCTCCGAATGTTTCTAGAGTTAACAGATATTCCAATCGGAGGTGTTCGTTTTATACATATGGAGGAAGGTATTTTTGGCTTTGAATACGAACAATCAGTTGGTAATGAAGAATTTATGCAAGTTTTTGGTCGTGAAGAAATAGGCGTCAGTATTGTCAATACATATGTGAGGTATATCTGGTCTACTTTGTTATATTAATTGAACAACTTATTTACTTTATGTTTCAAATTAATAGTCTAATGTTAATGATGTTTTTATTTAAGGTTTTTGTATGACAAAGTGATGCGTCCAAGCGGATTGGACGAAATATTTGGATTCTCAAGCCCCGTGTCCGTCAACTTAGCTTTAATCTTAAGTAGACCAGATGACGTGATGGTGTACGTTCTTAACCTCTTCATGGCCAACAAAGATACAGAAAAATTGTTTTTTATACTGTTTAATATCGGGTTAGATTTTCATTCTAAATTCATCTATTATAGTTATTTTGTATTTTGACTTCGTGTAGAAAATTTACCTCTAATATTTGTTTAATCATACAGTGGACATTGGTTGTTGCTCGCAATCAATCCTATTAGAGAAATTGTATATTATCTTGACTCGTTAGGAAATGATTGGACATCATACCCGGATATGAAGAACACGATTGACACGTAAGTGAGATTGTTCTAAATATTCTTGTGTGTGTATTTATTAATTTATGTGAATTGTTCTAATTATTCATTTATATTTTATTAGCATCTTACGAGCTTTTCGAGCCCAAGGAGATGTCCAAGTATCAAAGAGGAGAGCCAACAATATTACATTGATAAAAGTGGTGGTATATTATTAATTATCACATTTTTTATTATATTAGTGATGATACTTGATAAAACTTAGGATTTATCAATATTTTCTTTTCATTTGTAGTGTTCTCAGCAATGCAATCAAATAGATTGCGGATATTTCATGTTGAGGTTTATGAGAGATACTCTTTCTTTTGGCCGATTAGAGATTCCATCTGATGTATGTATTTCTAACTTAGTAGTTATTTTAATATTTAACACATATCTCTCATATAATTAAATATTTGAAACTAGATCAAACTATGTTATATTATTACGTAGTACTTTGATGAATTCAAGTGTGCATATTATTCAAAAGATCAATTGGAAGAAATGAAAGAGGAATGGTATCAATACATTATAGAGCTCGGTTTTTTATCAGGTATAATATTGTACTCTTACTTTAATTGATGATAATTTAAATGTGTAACTTTGTAACTATAATATTGTATTCTTTTAATTAAATTACAATCTTTGTGTTGTTTCAGGACCTATGTAGATTTGAAGCAATGCTTTGGTTGGATGCAAAAGTAGTATAAGTAATGATTTGTAATATGTTTGAATTGGTATATTTGTAGCAAAAGTAGTATAAGTAATATGTAAATTTGTAAGTATATATGTTTGAATTGCCAATCCATTTGGATATATAATTTTGGTGCATAAATTGGTACATTTAAATAGGCCAAATTGGAATATTTTGAATATCCAAATTGTGATATTTTTCTGGAAAAAATTGGTTCAAAAATAGGTCAAAATTCTGGTTGAAAAACCTTGTATAAATTGTGGTTTAAAAAAAATTATATAAAAATTTTCGTATACCTTAGACAATGCTTTAAACAAAAAGCGTTGTCTAAGGTAGGCTTAGAAAGTGCTTTGACTAAAAGCACTGTCTATGGTGGGGCTTAGACAACGCTTGACCAAAAGCGATGTCTAAGGTATACCTAAAAAAGTTCAAAAAGGTGGGGCTTTGACAACACTTTTCTTAAAGCGATGTCTAAGGTATACCTAAAAATGTCCAAAAAGCGTTGTCTAGTTGTGGGTCATAGATATCGCTTTTAGCAGAAGCCCAGTCTAAGATATAACTTAAAATGTCAAAAAGCAATGTCTAATGGTACCATAGACAATGTTTTTCATTAAATATACCACCCTTTAGACAACGCTTTTAAAATTTAAAAGAGGGTTGTCTAAACCTTTAGCAGCGCAGGTTTAGACAGCGCTTTAAAGCGCTGTCTAAGGCCAAAAAAACGTTGTCTAAGGTCTTGTTTAACATAGTGTCTACGCATGAATGAATTCATGAACATGGTGCAAGGGGTTGCCTTGGGGAAACAAGAGTTTTGGGTCATTGTTCACAGGCTTAATGTACCACAAGTGGAGGTTCTATGCGCAGGAGTCAATCTGGATGCACGGGGGAATCCCGTCAATGTCACTGGTGCGCCTGTGGGAGATGAAATGCCCCCTACTCCGGTGTGTATTCCCGTTCCAATTCCTCATATGGAAGATAACTAGGTTGATCAGTTCTCGCTGCTAAATGAGGACATGGGTTTTGGTGCTGGTGGCGATCATCATGAACTCCAAATGCTGGCGGAAAAAGTTCTAGCTCTAGAATATTGGGACAATCTAGGGATTGATGTTTCTGACATTGGTTTCGTACAAGGGCTGGTGATCCCGCCAAAGTTTAAAGCTCGCGAGTTTGATAAGTATAATGGAAGTTCTTGTCCTAAGAATCACCTCCAGGCTTACTACCCCAAAATTGCTGCTTATACCAAACATTAAAAGCTTTAGATGTACTTTTTTCAGGACAACATGTCTGGTGGATCCTTGGAATGGTATATGAAACTGGAAAGAATAATTGTCTTCAATTGGGAAGAGCTTGGGGAATCATTCTTGAAACAATACCAATACAACATCGACATGGCTCCTAGTCGTACCCAATTGTAAAGCATGGCGCAGAAGAACTCGAAAAGCTTTAAAGAATATGCACAAAGGTGGCGCAAATTAGCTGCTAAAGTTCAACCACTTCTACTTGAAAGAGAAATGGTAGATTTGTTCATGGATACTCTTCCGCGGAATTTCATGGAGCACCTTGCAGGGTGTTCATCAAGCAGATTTTTTGACATTATAATGGTAGGGGAAAGAATTGAGAACTGGATGAAGCTAGGAAAAATCTAAAACAATTATGCTTCCATGTCCGGAACTAAGAAGCCATTCTCGAATGGTCAGAAGAGAAGGGACAGGCAAGCAGGGGCAGTGTACGCCCAAAGGAAGAGAGGAAATTTGAGATCGTATTACCATACTACAGTTGTCACAATTCCAGCCTTAACTAATCAACAGGCACCACCACAACAACAAAAACGTCAACAAAAATTCCAACAATATAGAATCCATAGGCAGTATTATCCGCCAAGGTCAAAGGATAGACACTTTGAAACACCGCCAATGTCGTACTCACAACTTTTGAAAAAATTTATATAGCTTCAGATGATTCATCTTCGAACTCTAGCACCGCCAAAGGCTGGACAAATTCTAGAGGGTTACGATGATAATGCTCATTGTGAGTTTCACTCTGGATCTCCTGGCCATACCACCGAGAATTTCAAGGCTCTGAAACACGTGGTACAAGACATGTTGGACTCAAAAGCTATCAACTTTACTCCCACTCCTAATGTTCTTCAGAATTATATGCCTCAACATGGGCGATCAGATGGAGCTGTAGAAGATGGTGATAGACTAAACTTGGTATATGATGTCAACTCCAAAAAGACTTCGTTGTTAGCAGTGATATACTATTTTTCAAAGAAGAGTTTATTCCCGAGTTGCGAAGAAGTTTTCTAGGATTGTGAAAATTCTATGAATGGATATGAAAAGTTGAAGATCGGTATCCAGAAATTGATTGATGAGGGGGCATTCAGTTTGATCGTGATTCTAAAGAAGAGGAAAAGGTATCTCCAGTGACCATATATTTCACACCTGTTGAGATTCCAGCACCGACAAGGCTAACACTTGCATGATTACTATTCTAGGGCTTGTACCATATCAGAGTGAGAGAGTCATTCCATGGCACTATGGTGATGAAGTCTATTGAAATGGTCAGAGGCAAGATACAGTTAGTTCAGGTACAGTGTAACATCAGGTTGAAATGTAGGTGTATGGGGTTTCACTAGAAGCGGTAGATTGTTCGTGCCGCAAAATTTGAGAAATCGTGGGGTATCGCCAAGGGACAATGTAGAGGCCCTACCTAAGGCCAAGGGTAAACAAGCTATGTCCGATGAGGTCCATACTCCAGACCCGAAAATTACCTTTGAGAAGGAAGTTGAGGAGTTCCTTAGAATCATCAAGAAGAGTGACTATAAAATAGTCGATCATCTCCACCAGGCGCCATCCAAAATTTCTATCATGTCCCAATTATTGTGTTCAGAGTCTCACATGAATACCTTGCTGAAGATTTTGAATAATGCATATGTCCCTCAGGAGATCTCTGTAAATCATCTCGAGACATTCTTTGCAAGTGTAAATGCGAGCCATGGGCTGGGCTTTACAGATTTTGACTTGACCACAGAAGGAAAAAATCATAATAGAGCTTTGCATATTTCCATGGATTGCAAAGGAGTTTTACTTTCACATGTGCTTATTAACACAAGGTCTTCAATGAATGTACTCCTGAAAAAGGCTTTGATCAAGTTGGATAATGATGGTGTGGTGCTCCGTCCCAGTGACCTGGTGGTCTGTGCATTTGATGGTTCAAAGAGATCCGTGTTCGGCGAGGTAGAACTTCTGATCAAAGTGGGCCCACATGTCTTCAACACAACTTTCTATGTAATGGATATTCATCCCGCTTATAGTTGTCTTCTAGGATGCCCGTGGATTCATGCAGTTGGGGGCAGTGTCCTCCACCTTACATCAAAAGTTGAAGCTCGTTATGGACGGGAAGATCGTCACGTTATGCGGGAAAGATGACATTTTCATAAGTTGTTTGTCTTCCTTAAAGTATGTGGAGATGGATGGGGAAATACATGAAACTTCATGTCAAACTTTTCTTCCATTCAAAGTTGAAGCAAGGTCAGCATCAGCATCTGCAGAGAAGAAGAGGGGAGTGTCCATTGCATCATACAAACTCTCGAGGTGATTGAATCTGGTAATAGCGAAGGCTGCGAAAAAATGATTGAAGTACCCAAGAAAGAAGATATGTTCGGACTCATTTACCACCCTGCTCAAGCAACAACAACATAGAGCGTCAAAGGTCGTAAGGGGCCAATTACTTTTTCTAGTGCCAGAGTGGTCCACTATAGTCATATCTGCGCCATCCAGGAGGATGAAGATGACAGTGACTACGAGATAGACGATTGGATCAAGCCTACTGCCCCAGGAGTGGAGCTCAACAACTGGTCGCCAGAGGAGATCATCACTGTTACCTACCAACAACAGTAATTGTCTCGTGTTTTCTTTACTTTTTTATGAAAGCTATATGCCTTGCCCAATGCATAACAACTCATTGTAAGGGTATTCTTGTTTCATTATTCAATGTTTAATCATCAATAAAATTAAATATTTTTGCATTTATGATATGGTGTTCCTTGTCTTTCATTTTTATTTAAATGTTAAATGGAAATGTACATTTTCATTTTTTCTCACACTCATTCTAAAACAAAGCATGAATCATCATTCATGCAGGTTCACACCATTCGATCCCATCGATAACAATTCTACTATGACTTCGACAATCCAATTTACCAGGCCGACGAGGAAGATGATGAAGATTTTGAATTTCCTGAGGAGTTAGCCATGTTGTTAAAGCAAGAGGAGATGGTGATTCAGCCACATGAAGAGGCCGTTGAAATTGTGAATCTGGGTACTAAAGAGACTAAAAAAGAGGTGAAGATCGGGGATGCACTAGAAGAATCTATGAAGAGCCGATTGATTTCTATGCTCCGAGAGTATGTTGATATTTTTGCATGGTCTTACCAAGATATGTCAAGACTTGACACCGATATCATAGTACACATACTACCGCTCCGAGAGGATTGTCCGCCAGTGAAACAGAAACTACATAGAACTCGACCTGATATGGAAGTGAATATCAAGGAAAAGGTATATAAACAGTTTGATGTTGGGTTTTTGGCCGTTACGAGTTATCCACCATGGATTGTTAACATTGTGTCGGTGCCAAAAAAGGATGGTAAAGTTTGAATGTGTGTTGATTACTGAGATTTGAATAGAGCTAGTTCCAAGGACGATTTCTCGTTGCCTCACATTGATGTGATAGTTGAAAACACAACACAATATTTGGTGTTCTCCTTTATGGATGGATTTTTGGCCTACAATTAAATTAAAATGTCGCCAGATGACATGGAGAATACTACATTCATCACCCCTTGAGGGACCTTTTGTTATAAAGTGATGTCGTTCGATCTTAATAATGTTGGGGTAACTTACCAATGGGCTATGGTAACTCTCTTTCATGACATGATTCATCAGGAGATAGAGGTCTATGTTGATGACATGATTGCGAAGTCACAAACAGAGGAAGAACACCTGGTCAACTTGGCCAAGTTGTTTGACAGGTTGCGAAAGTTCGGACTGAGGCTGAATCTGAACAAGTACACCTTCAGGGTGCGTTCCGGTAAACTGATGGGTTTCATTGTTAGTGAAAACAGGATTGAGGTTGATCCTACAAAAGTTAAAGCTATCCAAGAAATTCCTGAGCCAAGAACAGAAAAAGAAGTGTATGGCGTCTTAGGTAGATTGAACTACATTGCATGGTTCATATCTCACCTAAAGGCTACATATGAACCAATATTCAAGCTCTTGAGAAAGAAGCAGGCTGTCATATGGAATGATGATTTCTAAACAGCTTTCGACATAATAAAAGAGTATTTACAAGAACCTCCAATCTACATGCCTCTAGTTCTAGAGAGACCTTTGATTATGTATCTTACAGTACTTGAAGGGTCAATGGGTTGTGTTCTTATTCAACATGACAAGACAATTAGGAAGGAGCATGACATCTACTACCTGAGCAAGAAGTTCACAGACTGTGAGTCCAGATACTCAATGCTTGAGAAGACATGTTTTGCACTTGCATGGGATGATAAGTGATTGAGGCAATACATGCTTACTCACATGACCTTATTGATTTCTAAGATGGATCCTGTCAAGTACATATTCAAGAAACCAGCATTAACCGGAAGAGTCGCACGTTGGCAGGTGGTATTGATTGAATATGACATTCAATATACTTCCCAGAAAGCCATCAATGGAAGCGTATTGTCAGACTATCTTGCACAACAACCAATTGATGAATATCAGCCGATGAAGTTTGAATTCCCTGATGAAGAAATCATGTTCCTCATATCGAAAGATTATGAAGAACCACTCTTGATGGAGGGGCTAGACCCTTAATCCAAATGGAGTCTGATGTTCGATGGGACCATTAACATGAACAGTAGCAGAGTTGGTGTCGTCATTATCACACCGGAAGGAGTCCACATGTCATTCACTTCCCGTTTGACTTTTGAGTGCACCAACAAAGAGGCAAAATACAAAGTTTGCGTAATGGGAATTGAGGAGGTGATTAATTTGCAAAATAAGACCCTCAATATTTTTGGTGATTCAACTTTGGTCATTAATCAGGTTAGCGGAAAGTGGCTTGTTCATCAACCATATTTGATTCCATATTGAGATTACACGAGGAGGCTATTGACATTCTTTACGACGGTAAAGTTTCATTATATTCCTCGTGACGAGAATCAGTTGGCTGATGCCCTTGCAACCTTGTCTTCCATGATTAGAGTGCAACAATGGAATTATGTGCCCATAATTGGGGTAGATCACCTTGAAAGGCCCGCTTATGTGTATGTAGCTGATGTCATTGACGATGACAAGCCGTGGTACTACGATATCAAACGTTTCCTTAAATGTCAAGAATACCTGACAGGGGCATCCAACAAAGATAAGAAGACTCTGAGGAGGTTGGATGGTGGTTTCTTCTTAAATCAGGACGATGTGTTATACAAGAATAACTTCGACATGGTTTTGCTCAGATGCATGGATAGACACAAAGCTGGCATGTTAATGCAGGAAGTTCACGAGGGATCCTTCGGTACCCATGTCGGAGGACATGCCATGGCAAAGAAACTTTTGATATTGGTATATTATTGGATGACCATGGAATCCAATTGTTGCAAATACTCCCGCAAATGCAATAAGTGTCAAATTTATCCTGATAAGGTGCATGTTCCTCCTAATCTGTTGAGTGTCATGTCTTCTCCTTTGGTCATTTGCAATGTGGGGCATCGACATGATCGGAAAGATCGAGTCTATTGCTTCCAACGTTCATTGCTTCATTCTTGTTGCCATTGACTATTTTACCAAGTGGGTGGAAGAGGTGTCTTATGCTAATGTCACTAAGCAGGTCGTAGCCCGATTCCTAAAAAAGGATATCATTTGTCGATACGGAGTGCCTGAAAGAATCATTACTGATAATGGTTCCAATCTCAACAACAAAATGACGACGAAGTTATGTCGAGACTTCAAAGTCGAGCATCACAACACTTCTCCATACCGCCTAAAGATGAATGGCATCGTCGATGCAGCTAACAAGAACATCTAGAAGATTGTACAGAAGATGGTTGTGACTTACGAAGATTGGCATGAGATGTTTTTGTATGCACTGCATGGGTACCGAACATCTATATGCACATCAATTGGGGCAATGTTGTTTTCACTAGTGTATGGTATGGAGGCAGTCCTACTAATTGAAGTTGAGATCCCCTCCTTGAGAATAATGATGGATGCCAAGCTTGATTAAACCGAGTGGCTCCAGGCCATATTCAACTAGTTAAGCTTAATCGAATATAAATGCTTAGCTGCTATATGCCATGGATAGTTGTATCAACAGCGGATGAAACGGGCGTTCAATCAGAAGGTACAGTCTCGATGTTGTATACCCGATGACTTAGTGCTGAAAAGGATCCTTCCTCCTCTAACAGATCACAGGGGCAAGTGGAGTCCTAACTATGAAGGACCATTCGTGGTTAAAAAGGTCTTCTCGGGCGGAGCCTTGATGTTAAAAACCATGAATGGAGAAGACTTTTCATTCCCTTTCAACACAGATGCAGTTAAAAAATACTTCGTATAAAAGGACCCGGTGGACAAAAAAAGAAATTCCAGGAAAAAGGGGGCATCCCAGCGAACCACAAAAAATGGTAAAAGGTTCGGGAAAAAATTAGGGATATACAATGAAAAGAAATGTACACCCAGTAAGTAGAAAACCTGCAAGGGCCACTTAGGAAAAAATGGGTATCCCGGTGGATTGAAAATCCGCAAAGGGCGGTCCACGCAAAAGAAGGACTAAAACGAACAATTGTGATCTTCGTAATTTTTGATTCGTCATCTACAACTATGTGTAATCTGAAGGTTAAGAATCGGTCCAATTGTCTTCCTAAAAACCGAAGTATGCGGAGAGTCTTGAGGACATATGGGTCATAGCCGAATTGGAACTTGATGGGATCCAATTTCACATTGCCATTAGGATAGTTTATTTTTTTTTGCTTTTGTACAATTTCCTATTTTCGGGATTTGCTTCCTGATGTAATGCCTATTCATGGCCACCTTTCAATCAATAAATTGCATTTCATCCAAATAGCTTTTGTTGTTTTAGTTTTTGTTACCATTGTGGATTGCAAAAACATCCAATTATTGTAATAGATATTGCACTGTGAAGACATTTATGTCTTATAATACATACTTAAGAGTAAAACACTTGACATATACTTTAATTGTTGAGTGACATGGATGGTAAACTCAGACCATAGACCTAGGGCATGTGGGTTTGTCTAATCCTTTATTTTGCATGAACTATCAGACGCGTTCACCAATTTGCATGTACGAAGTAAAAAGAAAAGTCAGCTCCAGCACGGGACATCCATGATTCTCTTCCATATCATGCTTCACTGATCATGATTCCCTAGCAGGTCTAAGTGGATCACCTTTATCCAACAAAGCCATAAAAGGTAGATACCCCCAAGCATAGAGTCTTCCTCCAACAAAGAGGTATTCTCCACAAGAGTTTTCTTATCCCTAGAAGTACATGAGGACTTTGTATTTCCTAGTAGTGGCGAAGTTAGTAAGAAGTCGAATGGTTTTCCTTCTTGCACGGTGTTATTAGCAGTCTTCCCCAACCAAAGTACAATCTTCATTGGCATCTCTCCTCGACAGAGTGCTTTGTTCTTTAGTGATTCCCCAGCAGAGTTTTTCCTCCGCAAAGTACCAACAAACCCTTTCCTCACCCAGGTAGAAGGTTGTCAATTCTCCAATGAAATTCTACGGGTGGCATCCTTCCCATACAAATTCCTGTTAGTTGAAACCTGCCCCAGCAGGGTCATTATTCCTTAACACCTCAAAGTCCAATTTATTTTTGGAATATGTGGCAGTTCAGAGCCATTTTATCATTAGCATCCTCACTAGCAGAGATGTTATTCCCCCACAGGGATTCATGAAAACAGATCAGTGATTATCTTCCACAGTGAAGTCGCCTAGGTTACCTGTTATCTCCTCATTAGGAGATCCCATTGCATTTTCATTTAGTAATCATTATTATACTTTCATCCTCTAAAGCGTAGAATTTCCATAATTATGGAACATTACGCCATGGAAGAAGTCCAACATATGCACACGAAGCATAAGCTAGCTTTGGTACCTAGCGCGAAAACCTGAAGTTATGTTTCTTCAATCAGACCGGAGTAACCCCACAAAGAACTTCCATGGTCCTCTTCCTCACCATGTGGTTGAAACAAACTTGAGGGTCATAACATTATTACTCTTACCAGTCAATACTTGTCATCCCCAGTCGAGTTATCATCCAAGTATGATAGTCTCTTTTTAAGCTCACTCACGGCGTGTCTTGTTTGCTTTATCACCCATGTGTGTAAATGCTTTTCGATTCCTTCCAAGTCCGGTTTTGTTTCCTTCGAGTTATCATCCACGTATGATAGTCTCTTTTCAAGCTCACACACGGTGTGTCTTGTTTGATTTATCACCCAAGTGTGGTATATGGTTTTTGATTCTGTCCAAGTCCGGTTTCGTTTCCTTCGAGTTATCATCCACGTATGATAGTCTCTTTTCAAGTAAACTCACGGTGTGTCTTGTTTGCTTTATCACCCAAGTGTGGTAAATGATTTTCGATTCCATCCAAGTGCGGTTTCGTTCCATTGAGTTATCATCCACATATGATAGTCTCTTTTCAAGCTCACTCATGGTGTGTCTTATTTGCTTTTCGATTTTGTCCATGTTCGGTTTCGTATTTTCGAGTTATCATCCAAGTATGATATTCTCGTTCTGAGCTCACTCACGGCGTGTCTTGTTTGCTTTATCACCCATGTGTGGTAAAAGCTTTCTGATTCCGTCCAAGTCCAGTTTCTTCTTCTTTGAGTTGTCATCTAAGAATTGCATCTTTCCAAACATATATTTTCTTACCCATAGAGTACAAAATTTATGATTTATTCGGGTATTCAATCCCTCTATACCTCGAATGCCTGATAGTCATTTCTATCATCCATTCAGATCTACAATTGATTGAATAGGGGCAGCTATAACACCCCAAAATTTTCCCTCTTATTTATTACAAGTTTCAAGTAGCTTATGCTTCTTTTCCACATCATTTTACATTGCATTTCCTACATGTCATAAATCATAATAAAAATAAAAAAAGTAAAAATAAAAGCATACAACATTAGTCTAAGCATAGGGAATGGGATCAAGTGTTTTTTTAATGGCAATATCAATTATCAGGAATCAAGGTCAGGACAAGGGCAGAACAGATTACACAAGTGTATTTCCAAGGTTTCCCACCAAAAGGTGGGAAAATTCAAATTTTGTTTGTGTTAACCGGTTAATGCGTGTGTTTTTGCTAAATAATTTCAATTTTAACATGGAATGATTTTCCAAATCTTTTTCACTTCAATTTTGCACTTCATTCTAACTTTCCAGGGGAATATTCTAGAATAATCCACCACTTTCCAAGGGAAGGTTCTAGAGTTTTTCCTAACCAACTCCTAAGCTAAAATCCTAACCTCACTCCTAACCTAAATCACATTCCAAGCCTAAGAGGTATATAAGCATATTTTACTCCAAACCTTAAGAAGACAATTCATTTTTCACAATTTTCTCTCATCACTCTCATTTTTCTCTCACTTTTCTCTCATTTTCCAAAACCTCACACAAAGCTTCATCTTCCAAAATTCTTTAAGTTTTGCATTGAAACATGAATAATTTGAATCTAAACCTCCATCATTGCATTTTTTATGGAGTATTGAAGGATTTTCTACTGTTTTGGTGTTGAATTCACATCTTGGAAGTGATTCTTGGAAGAGTTCATCAAGGTTTTCGTCAAATCGCATTTATTTTGTGTATTCCTGCGAAAGAGCTTCGGATCTATGGATTTATCATCAATAGCGTGTTGATTTATCTTTGCAAAAATTACCAAAGCAAACCTCAGCTTTGTAGGTTGGTGAAGCTCATAATCACTTATGTTTTAAGTTATTTCGCATTTTCTCGACATGTGTGTTCATTGCATTTTGTTGATTGTTGATGCGTTAATTAATTGGATCATTAGGTTTTGGGATCTTTATATGTTTGTGGTTCCAATTAATGATGTATTGGTGCATTTAGGTGTAAATTTCGTGTTCATGTGTTAGGGATTGAAGTAGGAACTTATGGAAATAAGTTGTTGCTGGAAGTGCTTTTTTATGCATGTTTTTTTGCTATTGGTTTAGCGTTAACTGGTTAGCATATTGGTTAACCTGTTAGTACAATGCAATTTTGTGTAATTATGTAGATTTTCGGTCTGTTAATCGGCTAACGCTTTTGTTAACCGGTTAACACCGAGCCATATTGTGTTTTTTTTTCCGTTTTTTTGTATGTTTGCATGTCATTCCATACCTAATCATCATGGATCTTTAGGCTATGATTTTAGGGAATTTTTAGGAGAAGTTTTTGTGCAAGTTCATATATCTTCGACATATTTCGACACGTATGTTGCTTACTTCCGATTTTTGGCATAATTGTGTATTTGCGCTCATGGTGTCTTGTGAATGTTGTTCCCATGTTTGAAACTCATTGTTGGCATGATATTAATTGATCGAAGTTCTGTTTTGTGTTGTGTTCATGTTCGATTGAACACTCATGTGCATAATTGAAAATGTTGCATATTGCTTAATAAAGGTTCATAATTCATGTATGCATGCACACATTCTTGATGCATGATTACTCTATGTTTTCATTCTGGTGTTAATACTTGCATTAGATAGAATGCATTGTGATGCATGTTCGCACTTTGTGGTTTCTTGTTTGCATTAAACATTCACTTTTGAAAATATGCATTATCCTTTTGTTAGCAAAAGATTTTTTGATGCAAAGTGGTTGAAATGTTTGCATTTTCACATGTCCATGTTCATATTAATCACGTTGAATTATTTGATGTTGTTAGTTGTAGCATGTCCATATGTTGTGATACATGCAATTACATGTTAAAAGACTTAATTATGTCACGCATTTCACTGCTGCACTTCTGGACAATAGTTGTTAAATGTATGCTGCCATGCCCTATTTTTTCACTTTTAACACCTACTACCATGCCGTTAAGTAGCTGTAATAAGTTGTTTGTATGTCATTTGCATGTGATAATTAATTGTGTGCTGAAGCGTTGTAGTAGCTACTGACTTTGGAATTTATCTAACCTTTAAGTACCTTTAGCTTTAGGTTTGAGTCTAGTTTGAACCCTAATCACTTTAGGAGATGTTGGATGTTTAATTGTCCTTTTTTCTCATTATTTATTTCATATATCATTGATTTTACTAACCTTTTTAGGGGCTAATGGTAAGTATGAAGAATGTGGGTGTGCATCCATATTCTACCTTCTTCCTTCCTCTTTTAAGCTTACAATTTGTGTGGTTGTGACAAGTATTTTATGCGTCATTGAAATTTCATTTCTCTTCATCCCTTTGAGTTCTTATCTCATCTTTAATCCTTGAAGTGAGTTAGAAATTTCTTTTCTCTTTTCTTTTTAGGATTAGAATACCACATTTAACCATTAGGATCTCCATCCATGATAACACTTGGGTGATTCTTAGTTTCCCATTTAGTTTTACCTTTGTTTCTTTGAGTCTTTACTTCTCATCTCAGAACAAAAGCTAAAAACACCTAATAAAGGTTGATATCTCTTCATGTGCCATGTTCCTTATGCCATGGGGTGCTTACATTCATCCCATCTAGGGGTGAGTTGTAAGTCATCTAGCATGTTAAACAAGTCTTAGCATGAAGTGGTATCACGAATAAAACCAAAAATACTTCTTCATTAAAACAACAAAAATACTTAATAAGGGAAGTAAGTGAATGTGCTTGAGCCTCAATCCTTGGAACTACGTTTGGGGATCTCCTCCATACTTAGGTGTGCTTCTTACTCATTCCATCTCGGAGTGATGTAAGAAGTACACACTCCATTGAATGAGACTCGAATACACTCTCTTACAGAAAACACTCAAATAAAAAGCTCCAAACCAACAATGAGCGTCTTTCCTGCATGAATTCTCTTCTCATCTCCTTCACTATAAATGAAGGAACTCGCTTCGACTTGTCGTTTTCAAGACGGTAAGCGCACTCGTTCTAGACGGGCCTGCACCACCTAAGCATAGTCATAAGGAGTTCAAGCATAAAAAACACAAACAATATATTTCTTTCCTAGTTAGGGGAACTACGTCGGCTCTGATTCTCATTCCCGAAGAGATACGTAGGCAGTGGGTTAGGGCCCATTCGAGCACAATTCTTTCTTTTCCCTAAATTGTTCCTCGTTCTCTTTCTGTTCCCGTTCTTTCTCTAGTTCCTGCTTAATAGCATATGAAGCAGATCACAACACCCTTTGGGCAGTGCAAGCAAACATGGATCCTGTCGAGTACGACAGACATGTAGGGGTGCTAATACCTTCCCTTCACGTAACTGACTCCCTTACATGTTCCATCTGGTTCGAAAGACCTCGTACTTTCCTTTTGTAACTCCCATTTATTTAATTAATTATTTAATTAAATATAATTGTAGTATGTTGTGTTAAGTCACATTGATTTAAGTTGAATTCCAAAATATCGAAATATTATGTGGATAATTATAAGTTGGTTTAAGTAGAATTTAATTAATTAAGTTGATATAAGTTGTGGAAGACGATATGGTATATTCTCCGGGTATTATTGGATATGTTGATTGGACCGTTTAGACCATTTGGTTGATAATCAGAAGTTAATCGATTAAGTCGGGAATAAGTATTTAGTCGTGAATTAGAATTCAGTTGATTTGGCATTATGGTGAATTAAGTCATTAAGTCGGAATATTAGTCGGGAAATCGAGGAAATAATATTACGAGTGACATTATTGATTATTGGAGCATGTTGGTTAATGGACTTGGATTTCGTCAAATTTAGAAATTAAAGGGGGTGTAAGAATTAGGCCAATTAGTTTTTATAATTGGATTATTATTAATTTAATAAAATGAAGGAAAAGAAGATTTAGTCAAAGGAATTAGTCAGAAGAAATATAAGGAATATCAGTAAGAGGAAGAAGTGGAACTTGGAAAAGGTAGAACGAGGAAATTGGGAGAACGCGGTTACGAGAAGTCACCGTCGGAAATCAAAATCGGCCGAAGAGACTTCGAAGAAATTTACACTAGTGCAAAAAGTGTAATTTACACCCGTTTTTTTACATTTAACACCCGTTTTTAAAGTGTGTGAATTCAACGGGTGAGAAATGTCTGACGAATTTACACCTGTTTTAAAACGGGTGTAAATTTTATGTTATATTACACTCTTTTTAATAAAAATAAGGTGTAAATTATTACATATATACATTTATAGATGTTATATTACACCCTTTTTATTTATTTAAAATGGATGTATATATATTCCATTTTACACCCTATTTTATATAAAATGGGTGTAAATGTTTGACTAATTTCATATCAATTCAAATTTACACCCGATTTTATTATTGATGTTGGCAATTTTACACCCGATTTTACTATGGATGTTGGCAATTTTACACTGTAGATAGGGATTTTCAACAATGTGAAAATGAAAGGGAAAGAGATATGATTCAACATAAAAGAGTCTGGGATATGTTTGAAAGGAAGATTTTGACATGGTCAGTAAGAAATGACGTTTGCTATATCATTCGAAAGAAACAGAGAAGAAGATTGTTTTGGCAGTTTGTCCAGTCGTACAAAGGTGGTTGTTTTGACGATTTCGACAGATATAGAACAAAGGTATCGGTTCAGCAGAACAGAAGAAATTCAAAATTTAAGATTGAAACATTTGGCAGAAGTACACGTGGAAGCATCTAATGGAATGAATGCATGCCAAAAGGCCAAGTGTCAAAATATTAGGATTTTCCCGTTAGTGGCAGTTATTTTAGTTTCTTATATATAGGGTAGTTCTTATCAGATTTGGGTGTGTGAAATTCAGTTGTACAAATTCCTGTAAAAAAAACTCTAAGTTCCCATGTGAGAGAAAATAGTGTGATTTTGGAAAAATGTATGTGTAAACACCATCTTTAATTCTTCGAGTTTAATAAATTCCAAGTTATTTAACATCTTTGCACTTTTACAATTCCGTCAATTTACAAGTTCTTTCTAGTTCGACAGTCTTTACTTGTTATGATCAATTACTTTATACATTTTTAGAGGTTATTTCCTTTAAGTTGGCCAAATTATTTTACCCTTGTTCTTAGTTCTTAGTTCTATGAATCATACAAACATATGAGTGAAACTTAATAAAAAGTGAAACCATCAATATTGCTAAAAATCATCACTTTCGACCAAATCAATTCGCACTTATGTCCTAGGATTTGTATGGTTGATCCTGCAAGTAAACTAATCTAACGTTGGATTAGAATCCAGAGGTTGTTTGTCGGAAAACACCAGCGAACAAATTGGCACGCCCAGTGGGACCTTAGTGCGAAAAATATCATAACAACTTTGAGTCAAAGGAATTTTAATTCGTTGCATGATTCTAACGAGGGGTAAATTAATTGTAACCTACGTAGAAAGACCTAAAAGAACAAGAGTGAGAAGAATGGTGAATCCTCCAAATAGTCAAAATGAAAATACTACGGTGCTTAACCCTACTCCTACGACAGGAGAAAATACAAGGTCAATCTCTGTATCAGAGGTCATACCTTCATCATCGGGTTCGACACATGCGTTTGCAGTATCTCAAAGTGCGCCTAGTTTTTCTTCCATGGGACCCCAAATGCCCATAGGAACACCTCCTCCTATAGAGAGTGTTCTTAGGCCCTTTTGCGACAAACTTTTCAATGGCCATGTATGGTAGGGAACAACCTTATGGGATGCCTACTACAACGATGGCAAATTTGCAAAATGCATCCTCACTGTATTTTGACTCCTTGGCAAATAGGTCCTCACCATTCAAGGATCAGGATCGGGTGGAAACATGGGCAGATTAAACCAACCCCCACCACGATTTCAAAATTATACGCCAGAAATTACTACTAATTCGACACAAGTAATTAGGCAACAAATGGACGAAAGCAATCATGAAATGGTCCACATGTTAACAAAACAAATGGGACAAGTGTTTAACCCTTTAATACAAAACACAACCCAAACCAACCAATTGTTGGCAGAACAAATGACACGTATTGCTAATTTTTTCGGCGTATCCCAAAATCAACCTAGAGAACAAATAGTTCAAACCCCTAGGACACCTATAGAAGAGGAACCTACGATAAATCAGAGGAAAATAGAAATTCCCTAAGTAAATGTTAGAAACTAAGAGGAAATAATCGAACAACCTCGTGTAGAAATTCCTGCCCAACAAGAACCTAGGAGGATACTAGTCCAAAGGGGTCAAGACGCTGATTACATAGTGCAGCAGATGAACTATAATAATATGCCTACCGAAAATAACTTAACGGCCATGGTCGAAAGGATAGTTGAACATAATGGGGTAAATGTAGGAGTACAAGGGCCCAGTTACGTCTCCCTATTATCTAAGTATATTCTGCAACAAGAATTACCCCTAAGGTGGAAAGTGCCTAAGTTCACCAAATTCTCAGGAGATACCAGCGAATCGACCATAGAACATGTAACACACTATCTAATCAAAGCAGGAGAGATAGCAAATAATGAAAACTTAAGGACGGAATATTTTCCATGTTCCTTGACAAAAAATGCTTTTACTTGGTTTACGTCCTTACCTGCAAATTCTATATACACATGGACCCAATTAGAAAGACTGTTCCATGAAAAATTCTACATGGGGTAGACCAAAATAAGCCTGAAAGAATTGGCCAGTGTAAAGAGGAAACTTTCTGAACCAATAGATGACTACTTGAATAGGTTTAGATTACTAAAGGCCATGTGTTTCACCCAAGTACCTGAACGTGAATTGGTCGAAATGGCCGCAAGGGGTGTAGACTATTCTATAAGAAAGAAATTAGACATCCAATATCTGAGAGATATGTCACATTCAGTTGATAGGGTGATGTCGCTCCCCCGAAAAGACACCAGGGTCCCAGGGTGCAGACGCGAACGGTCGGCGAAAAGAGAAAATGAAAGATGAATTGAATAGAGTCGCCAGCTAGGCATTTTTATCCCGAAGGAAAGGTAATGCTGCATAAACCTGGAAAGAGATGGATAAGACGGTTGCGAACCAGAGAAACTGAGAAAGGGGGTTGGTTACAACCTGGGAAAGTATTAGCACCAAGATTATTCGTCGTACTCGACGGGATCCACGCTTACAAGATTGTGTTTAAAAGGGGTAGTGTATGTGCTATCTGTGTGCAAAAGCCAAGAATAAATATACAGGTGTCAGTGCAAAAGGGTGAATTGCTCAGAAACTGAGGCTTGCTGAAAGAGGGGGAAGACACAAAGACTTTTGTTCGATAACTGTTAAGTTATGCCTACGTATCCTCTCGTGCAATGAGGAAGTCATAACACCGTAGTTCGACTCAAAGAGACTTAGATGATTCTGTTGTGAATTCATTGCTTGTTTATGCTCAAATGTGTGACTCGTCTGGCTCGAGTGCTAATTGTCTTGTATTAGACGGAAGAAGCGAGTTCTCGTTTTTAGAGTGAGTGTGATGAGAAAAGAATCCCGGAGGAGACGCTTATTGTTTGTTTTTTTTGTTTTCAGGTTTTTATTGTTTTTGGTGTTTTGCATAGGATTATGAGCTTAAGCCTAAATCAGGGGCTTGTAAACTCATTATATCCTCCCTGATTAGGGATAATGAGCCTACTTAAGTATGAGATAAACATCTCAACTTAATTACCATGATGATGTAGGATTAAGATCATTAACCTACTTGTGATTATTTAGATGTTTTTTTGGATCTTTGTTTAGTGTTAAGTAATGAGTTTAATCTTTAATCACATATTAGTGAACTCATTACACCATCCTAATAGAAGGATAATAGATGAGCACACTTAAGCTGAGGAAGATACATAAACTTAATCCATGGTTAGGGACTAAATTCATTATATAACAAGCCTTTATTAAATGGATTTTAATTAAAGGATGAGATTAAGAAGTGGATTTTATGATTGGTAAGACAACTTGAGGGGGACTTGTCCATTAAACACTAGGGTTAGTCCCTCTTAACTATAAGGAAGAGTTAGAACCCTAATGTAAGGCCCAAGTTACAAGATGAAGTCTTAGTGATTATTAATGTGTTTTTACTAAGAGGTTTAAAGAAATTAAAGGTTTAACACTTAAGATTAAAGTTATACACTCCATCCTAAGAGAAGGATGCAGGCATAACCCTAATTCCAATGTCCAAAAACTTTAAGAGTTTAGTATCTGATTATTGAGATGAGAAGAGAGACTCAAGGAGACTCAAAGGTAAAAGACTAAAGGGGACTATATACAACCCTAAAATTTATCATGCTTGGATATTCTATGGTTTGTTAGGCTTAAGAGAAAGGATCTTCAAGGCCACCAATGGAAGAAGCAGATGAAAAGAGAAGGATGAAGAAGAATAAGTTACTTACTTCCTGAAGAAGATAAGTAACTTAAAGAAAGAAAGTGAGAAGGATGGAACACAGGTGAACAAGTTCACTTCAAATACATGTAAGAATTCATATGAATGATATAAGAAGAGGAGGGAAGTGAAGGCAAATCCACCTCCCAAAACTTACCAAAAGATCCTGAAAGTGTTAGTATGTATGCATAAGACATAAAGCATAAAGAAATGAAATGAAATGAGATGCAAAGACCAAATTTAGAAGTGATTATGCAATGAAAATGGCATATGAGATGATTTAAAGTCATACAATGTGAATATGAATGATCATACAAAGATGAGATGTCATGAAAGCATGCTTGGAAGCTTGAAAACACATAGATGTTTATGAAATGAAATGAATGCAAGACATAGAAAATGAATGAAGAAATGATCAAGCAATGTTCTAACATGTCCTAAAATGTCTAAGATGACATATGAATGCTTTAAATGTCATGGCAAGGTCATGTGATGATGAATATGCAAAGATGAATGCAAATGAACATAAGAAATTAGGGTTTTATGAACATATGAGATGCAAATGAACAAAACAGAAGCATATAACATGATAAAAAATTTAAACCAAGCTCAATCAAACCCTAAACCCATAAAAGGTCACACCCCAAAGGAGAAAGTCAGAAGCTAATCCTATTGAAAGTTATGAATTTACTAAGTTTGCTAGGTTTTTTAGGTGATTCTCAAAATAAAATGCAAATCAAATTGAAAATGCAAGATAAATTCATGAGAAAAATAAACTATAAACTAAATGCAATATGTAAAACAATGCAAAAAGAATCAAGTTCAAACTCCTCATGGTTAGGCAGAAATGATTTTTCAAAGTTAGGGTTAGAAAATATGATTTTTAAGAACCCTAATTCAAAGAAAATTGTGAAATTATGATCAAACCTAAAACGAAATTTGTATGAAGAGTTTGAAAATGTTTCTAAATGTATTGGAATGGTTCATGATTTTTTTGGTGATTTTGAGAAACCTAAATGCATTTTTAATTAATTAAAATCCATTAATTAATTAAAAATAACATTTAAATATTTTAAAAATACTTTTTTTAATGCAAAAAATAAAATTAAAATTATTTTCAGGTTGAGAAAAATATTTAAAACAAAAATGCAAGAAATCATATTTTTTGATGTGTTTTGCTATTTTAAATAAAATGCACAAAAGAAATGAAAAGAAAATGAATTAAAAATGAAATAAGTGAAAGTAATATGATCCAGTGGCTGAGATTCAAACCTAGGGGGGAGACGTTGACTGCGCGCGCTATCCAAGGGCCATGATTCAAACTGAGGAAATTTAATTAATTAAACTAATTAATCTAATTAATTATGATTTAAACTTAATGAATCAATCTGGACCACTCAAACGCGCGTTAACCCTAAGATCCAAAGGCCCAGATTCAAACTGACTGTTAAACCCTAAATAGAACCCGAACCATTTTCAGGTGACCAGAGCTTGCTCCGGTCATCTTCTCCGGCGAGACACTCAACCCAACTTCTTCCATAGGTCAAATTAAACCCTCTAAAGCTCCGGAAATGATCTTTTAACAACAATAAGCAAGAATCAAGCATCAAAAAACATTTATAACACGCATACATGATGAATCAAAGCAAAAACAATTTCACGGGCAAAGTTTCAGAACAACCATACATGCTCATTTCTCAACCATTTTCAATTCTAAACATATCAGAGTGATCAGCTAAGCATATAGAATCATTTGATAACAAGAAAAAGGAGTCCTGGAAAAATTGTTCTTGAGGTATACCTGAGTTGAATCTTTTCAGTTTGGAGCTTTCTGACCTTTTCTTTGATGCAAACCAACCCCAATGAGCTCCTTGATGATGTTGCAATGCTTAGAACAAGTTTGTAATGGCTGATTTTTGAGTTTCAGTTCTGAGTATGCAGAAATCGTGTTTTGGTTTGAGCTGGTTTCAGGCCATGGTGAGGGGTGGGAAATGATCCTTAGGTTGTGTGTGGTTGAATGGTGAAAGAAATTTGGAGTTTTTATGGCTGATGTGTGAGAATCGAAGAAGGGAAGTTTTTGACAAATTTTGTGCAATCTGAATTCCAAGATGTTTTAGGCTTGTGTGTTATGTGAAATGAGCTCCATAACCTTTGTTTGTAATGTCTTGATTGGTCAGAGGGTGGTTAGTGGCACAGCTTGATTGGTATGGGAGGTTTTTCAAAAAAGTCAAATTTGTGTAATTGAGGTATGGGCATGGTGAAGAGTTGTTTCAAAGGGTGTCTTGGCCTCAGCAGAGTTTGTGGATGGCCCTTGGATCAAAAGAGTGCAGCTGGAAGGCTTGGATGAAGAGATTTCATGTGTTTTTGCAACTTTCCAACTTTTAAATTTCTTGTGAATCAAGCCATGAAAATGCCAAATTCTTGGGCCAATTCTAGTTTAGGCAAGTTGTATTGACATGTTATGAAGTGTTTGTGTACATTAGAGGTCACTTAGAAGCTTGAAATGCCAATATGCAAAAATCCCTCTTTGACATGAACTTGAAAATTATAGGATTTTTGCCAACTTTGAAAAGCCCTAACTTGAGTTCTAGGATGAATCAAGACATGTTCTAGTACTTTTTGAAAATGGAAAGACCTAATCTACAACTTTCATGTCCAAGAAATTTTCATTTGAAGCATTTTTGGTCATGAAAGAGGAGGTTGAAAATCTTTCCCAAAATGGAAAGTTTCCATTACAAGTCATTTCCAAAAATGGCAAGTTTGCAATTGGCTCAAAATTCTTCAATATTATGAACTTCCAACCACTTATAAGATCAAATAAAGATCATAGAACTTCAATTTGATGAAAATGACCCTTTGGCAACCTTGCTGGGGGCCTCAGATGCCCTGATTTTGACTTAACTTGCTCAAGAAGTTACCTAGTGATCAGATGACTTCCGCAATGAATTTCTTCATCAAACTTGGTACACATGATCCTTATAACATATTAAGAACAATGGAAATAAGAATGACCAAACAAATTGGAGTTAAGGCCTCTGAAACCAAAACTCTAATTTTGGTCATCGGGGTATGAAAACCCTAGCTCTGCCTCCATGCCTTTGCCAATCTTTGTGATTTCTTGACTTTCATGAACTATGAGGAGCATAATATGATTATAGAACATACATGGACCCCCTTGGAAAGCTTCAATACCATTTTGGATGGCTCCGATTGATTATTGGATTGCTCAGATCACAAACCCTAGATGTATATGAAATGGAACTATGCAGATGAAACAAATATGCAATATGAGGTGTAATGCTTATGTTAAAACAAAAATGAAAGATCATAAGCCAAGGTGTGAGAAAAAGTGAGGGCAAATTTGGGGTGTTTACAGGTGAGGCAGGTCGAAAGACTGAAAGTTGAGAAATTCAGGGCAAATAGAAATAAGAGAGAAAGAATGGCTTAAGTAGGAATACACCAGGAGGATGAAAATGATATAGATAACTTAGATGAATAATTTAGTTTTGAAATTCTGTGATCAGGTACGAGATGTCGAATGAGATGTTTAAACACTTGAAGACTTAACTAAAAACTTAAAGTGCAGGAAAATTAAACAACACAGGAATTTGTTAACCCAGTTCAGTGTATAACCACACTTACATCTGGAGGCTACCAAGCCAGGAGGAAATCCACTATAAGTAATATTAATTCTAGACTTAAACCACCCAGTTTAATCTTTCACTTAATATCTACCCAATGCAACTTCTACCTAAGACACAACTTAGATATGAGTACCAACTCACTCCCCCTCAATCACACAGTGATCTTGTTTACAAGTTTAATAAAATTGAAGTCATACTTCAAACAAGACAGCTTGATCTTACTTCAGAGTTTCAATCAAGACACAAATACACTTTTGCTTAAAAGCTCATAAAGTGGTACAGTAAAAACAACCTGCTATAAACACAAAACACCCTATTTGGTCTTCTTAAATTCGTACTCTATTCTGAGAGTTTCTGTTGCTTAAATAGGTGTTTGGATTTTGGGCTTTCTGTAGGTTTATCCAATCCTGAAACGCATGCTGCTTCCACCTTGAATTAGGGTTTGTTACTTCCTATATTCTAAGTGATTCAGTTCTTCTAATTATGCTGAAGTCACATAACAACACTCCCTACAGATGCGCCTTATTCTGTTTTGTCCATCCATAATTAATTCCAGATAACTTTCCTTAATTTACTCAGTTCTGTTAGTCATTAGTTAATTCTGGTAGCAGGTTTGAGATGTCACAACATCTGTTGGGACATCCTGAAAAACTGAACTTACTTCATTTACTGATACAATGTCACAACATCTGATGTGACATCCTGTAAACTGAACTTATTTCATTATCTGATACAATGTCACAACATCTGATGTGACATCCTGAATCAAGTTCATTTACTTATACTCTGTTTGATAATGTCCCAACATCTGATAGGACATCCTGAACTGAATTCAACATTTCTTGTTGGTCAAAAATTCTGCCAATTCTAAACATCTACAAACTCCCCCTTTGGCTAATTTTTGGCTAACATTCTTTTCTGGTTATCAGAGTGCAGCAGAAGTTCTTTTATCAGAGTACATCAATTCTTTTCTGTTGAGTCATGTGTGAGTTTACTCCCCCTCAAACATACATGTATTCAGTCTTGTTGCAACAGAAATTTTCATTAAATTCACAGCTTTAGTTCAGAAGCAAACAAAAGTTTTTCATTAATCAGTAATTTGGATCATACATTGTTGTTGTTGTTCAGTTCTCTCCCTTGTTAGACATAAATTGGGGCCAAAGTTACTAATTCAAAATTACAATGCAAAAGCAGTCATTACATTTTCCTCACATACAGTTTTTCACTCAGACTCCTCATAATCAGTTTCTTCCTCTTCCTCAGTCTCCTCATCAGAAGTAGCAGCTTGCTGAGCATTTTCTTCAATCTCCAGCCTTTGGATGATCTCCTCAAGCTTCTGCTTCCTTGCATCCAGTTCTTTGCAAGTGATCTTCAGCTCAGCAATCAAGGCAGCTTTGGAGATTGGAGACTTTGCCTTTGAAGGACCAGCAGATGTCCCAGAGGGAGCTTCAACATCAGCTGCATGATGACTCAAGAACAGCTTGTAGTGGAAGGCCAGAGGGCTTTCTCTTTTGCAGATGGAGTCCTTTTCAGTGAGGATACCTGGATATTGACTAAGAATAATTCCACACAGCAGGGAAGGGAAGGCAATTGGCAACTTAGTGGCAGATGATCCAGCATGCTTTAATGTCTGATCAAATATATAAGCCCCATAATCCAGCTTTGTTTGGGTGCCCACAGCATATATGAACCTGCCCAATCCAGTTGATATTGAGGATGTATGGTTGGTAGGGACCCAGTTTGCAGTGCCAATCCTATTCAGCATGGCATACTTCCTTGTCAGCATGCTAACTGAGAGCTTCCCCTTAACTGGCCAAGACTTGACCTGATTAGCAGTGATAACCTTGCAAACCTGGTTATCAGTCTTCCCTAACTCATTTGGACCATCAGATTCTCTTCCAAGGTAGTGGTTGATAACCCTAGGAGAGAATTCTACACACCTTCCTCTTACATACACTTTTCTAAAGTCAGCAGACTTACCATCAGCACAATCTTCTTGGAGATTGACTATGAATTCCTTGACAAGCAGCTCATAGCAAGGAGAGAAGTTGGAGACAGTTTTGAAAAGGCCAGCAGAAGAGATGAGATCAATTACCTCTGTGCACTCAAGTGCATTACTGCTCAGCTCTCTTTCAAGTGCTACCCTTCTTTGATAAACAAACTTCCATCTATTCACACTTGAAACATGATTAAAGGAGATGTTTTCCAGAGGAGCTTCTGGAACAGCAGTTGATGACCTTGAGGGTGCTGGTTTCTTCTTTGGTGGAGATGTTGGGACATCCTCTTCAACATCTGAATCTGAAGGGGTGACAGCTTTCCTCTTCTGTGTTTGCACCTTGCTCCAATGTTTTGTAGGACCAAAAATAACTTTAGCTTTGTCCTTCTTTGGTGTAGCTTGCTTCTTCTCAGGAGTTGCATGTCCTGCATTCATCTTTTCTTTCCTAGTCCTAAGCCTTTTGGCTATGCTAGGGTTTACAGAAGCAATGATTTCTGTATCAGAATCATGCTCTATGTTCACAACAGGAGGAGGTTGAGCAGTCTCCTCTTCAGCTGGTGGATCAACAGAGATTTGCTCTTCAGTGGAGGCCTTGTGCTGGTCCTCAGATGCTTCTTCATCACTATTAGTGGAGGCCTTTTTCTGGTCCTCAGATGTATCATCAGCAGTATCAGATGAGACCTTTTGCTAGTCTTCAGATGTTTCAACATCTATTGGAACATCCTGTTGAGCAGGAGTGACCTTTTTAGCCTGAGTTTGTTGATCTTCTTGTGGAGCTGGCATGGTGTTCAGAGGGATAGATATGCCACTTACCACTCTTTGCTCAGACAGGATCCTGTTTACCAGCTCCTTTATGGAATCATCCACATATTCAGAAGCTTTTGGAGTTGTGTTTGATGATGAGGGCTTCCGTTTGGCTTTGCTAACAACAGGTTCCTTTGCCCTTCTTACAGTAGGAGTTCTTGGATTTTGAGCAAGAGGAACACTTCCTCTGATTTCGTCCATTGGAGTTGAATCCATGGGTACCATAGAAATGGGGGTTGCATGCACCACATCTTCCTTGTTGAGGATTTCTTCAGAGATGTTAGGGTTTTGGTGTTGAGCCATTTTTAGAATGTGGTGAAGAAAGAGATTGAGATTGGTTGAGTTTGATGATCTCTGAAGATTAGCTATAGCAAACAAGTTGTTGTGAGAGAATGATGAGAAGATGAATAGCTGAAAGTGAGCTGATATTCTTATAAGAGCCGTTACTTGGAGAATTTCTAGGAGTGGAATACACAAGGTGCTTGACCAGACTGGTGTTGCCATCTGGTGATCATGCCACACGATGTCATATGACATGTTGGCACATCTCCATAACTGCTAAATTTCACATAAACAGATTCCCAATTTACCCCTTAGGTTTTCAAATTGGGTAGCATCCAAGGCTTTAGTAAATATATCAGCTAATTGCAGATTTGTAGCTACATGTTCCAATGAGATCACTTTTTCTTCTACAAGATCTCTGATGAAATGGTGCCTGATATCAATATGCTTGGTCCTGCTATGTTGGATAGGATTTTTTGATATGTTAATAGCACTTAAGTTGTCACAGTACAATGTCATGACATCTTGTGGGACATTGTACTCAGTGAGCATTTGCTTCATCCAAACCAACTGTGAACAACTTCTTCCAGCTGCAATATATTCAGCTTCAGCAGTAGATAAGGATACACAATTTTGTTTCTTACTGAACCAAGAAATCAAATTGTTTCCTAGAAAGAAGCATCCTCCTGAAGTGCTTTTTCTGTCATCAGCACTTCCAGCCCAATCAGCATCACAAAAGCCAGTGAGAATTGGTTTGCATCCATGAAAGTACATTATGCCATAGTCACAAGTACCATTAACATATTTCAGAATTCTCTTGACTTGGTTAAGATGACTAACTTTTGGATCAGCTTGATATCTTGCACATACACCTACTACAAATGTTATGTCTGGTCTGCTAGCAGTTAAATACAATAAGCTTCCAATCATACTTCTGTATAGGCTTTGGTCTACATTCTCACCCTTGTCATCTTTAATTAACTTTAAATGTGTGGGGGCAGGAGTTCTCTTATGAGTAGCATTGTCCATCCCAAATTTCTTGACTATGTTCTTAGCATACTTGCTTTGGGAAATGAACATGGAGTCCTCCATTTTCTTTATTTGCAATCCAAGAAAGTAGGTTAATTCTCCTACTAGGCTCATTTCAAATTCAGATTCCATCTGATTGACAAAATGTTTAACCATCCTGTCTGACATCCCACCAAAAACAATGTCATCTACATATATTTGAGCAATCATGACATTTCCTTCTTCATCTTTAACAAACAAGGTTTTGTCTATTCCACCTTTCCTGTACCCTTGCTTGATAAGAAAAGTAGTCAGCCTTTCATACCATGCTCTTGGAGCTTGCTTCAGACCATAAAGAGCCTTATTTAGTTTGTATACATGATTTGGACAGCTTGGATCAACAAATCCTTTAGGCTGTTCTACATATACCTCTTCATTAAGATATCCATTTAAAAAGGCACTTTTCACATCCATTTGAAATAGCTTGAACTTCAAGATACAAGCAATTCCCAAAAGTAGTTTGATTGATTCAAGCCTTGCTACTGGTGCAAAGGTTTCATCAAAGTCTACTCCTTCAATTTGTGTGTATCCTTGAGCTACAAGTCTAGCTTTGTTCTTTGTAACAACTCCTTGCTCATTAGACTTGTTCTTATACACCCATTTAGTGCCAATCACATTTATGTCATCAGGTCTAGGAACAAGATTCCATACTTCATTCCTTGTGAATTGACCTAATTCCTCTTGCATAGCACAAATCCAGTATTCATCAGTAAGAGCTTCCTTGATGTTTTTAGGTTCTATTTTTGAAACAAAACAGGAACCTGAAATCACTTCTCTTGATCTAGTGCTTACACCTCTGTTGGGATCACCAATTATCAAATCTTTGGGATGATCCTTCTGGATTCTGATGGAGGGAGGTTTGCTGGATTGTTCTGTTCTTGCATCAGTTTGAGTGAAGTCAGAATGATCACTCTTTTCTTCAGCTTCAGTTTTGCTGTCAGCAGATGTTCCAACATCTTCTGTAACATCTGTAGGAGCATCATCAATTATCACATTTATGGACTCCATGATAACCTTGGTTCTAGAGTTAAATACTCTATATGCTCTGTTGTTTATAGAGTATCCAAGAAAAATCCCTTCATCACCTTTAGGATCCATTTTTCTTCTTTGCTCCCTATCAGCCAGAATATAATAGTTACTTCCAAACACATGGAAGTACTTAACTGTGGGTTTTCTGCCTTTCCAGACTTCATAGATTGTGGACAAAGTTCCTTTCCTTAGAGTGACTCTGTTATGGATGTAACAAGCTGTGTTCATAGCTTCAGCCCAGAAGTACAAAGGTAACTTTTTAGCATGGATCATAGCTCTTGCTGATTCTTGGATAGTTCTATTCTTCCTCTCAACAATCCCATTCTGTTGAGGAGTGATTGGTGAAGAGTATTCATGATTGATTCCTTCTGAAGAACATAAATCTAAGAATTTTTGGTTCTCAAATTCTTTTCCATGGTCACTTCTTATTCTGATCACACAGCTGGCTTTTTCCCTTTGTATTCTTTGGCATAAGTCTTTGAATACATCAAATACATCAGTCTTTTCTTTGATGAAATTTATCCATGTATACCTTGAAAAATCATCAACCACTACATAGGCATACCTCTTACCACCAAGGCTCTCAACCTGCATAGGTCCCATAAGATCCATATGAAATAATTCCAAAACTTTGGAAGTTGTCAGATGTTGGAGCTTTGGATGGGACATCTTGGTTTGCTTGCCTATTTGACATTCACCACATATTTTGCCATCATCAATCTTCAGTTTAGGAATACCTCTCACAGCTTCCATAGATATGATTTTCTTTATGCCTCTGAAATGAAGATGACCCAGTCTTTGGTGCCATAGTTTCACTTCTTCTTCTTTGGCTAAAGAGCAAGTTGAAGTGAGACTGAAGTCTTGAGGTTTCCACATGTAACAGTTGTCTTTAGATTTGGCTCCTCTCATGACAACCTTTTGTTCTTTATTAGACACTATGCATTCAGTTTTGGTAAAGTTTACACTGTACCCTTGATCACATAATTGACTTATGCTGATCAAGTTAGCAGTCAAACCTTTTACCAGCAACACATCATCTAGTCTTGGTACATCTGGACAGTCCAAGGTCCCAACTCCCTTGATTTCTCCTTTAGCTCCATCTCCAAAGGTTACATATCTGGATGAGTATGACTTTAAGTCTACTAGCAGATTCTTCAATCCAGTCATGTGTCTTGAACACCCACTGTCAAAGTACCAGTCTTCTTTAGCTGATACTCTTAGAGAAGTATGAGCTATATATGCAACACCCTTTTTGACCATTTGTATTGAGATTTCTTTTGATACCTCTGCCCTGTGCATTGTTCATCAGTAGAGCTCCAAGGTTGTTTGTTGATTTTGTTCTTGGGCATGTAAATTTGATTAGCATGAAGACTAGCTTTTGGTACCCATACTTTCTTGATGACCTTTGTCTTCTGCTTAGGGGGTTGCTGATTTCTTTGATGTTGATGTCTATGCAGCTCTTTCTTGATAACCTCTATCTTCTGCTTAGGAGGTTGCTGATACATCTGATTTGGATATCCATGCAACTTGTAGCAATGAGGTTTGATATGTCCAAATCTTCCACAATGATGACACCTCCATCTTTGATACTTCTTCTTCATTATGTTCTTTTCATGATGTTGAGACATCTGTTGGAACATTATGTTTGACTTTGTGTTCTTTTCATGATGTTGAAGCATCTGTTGGGACATCTTGTTTGACTGTATGGACTTTGAAGTAGTTTTGCTAGTGCTAGCTTCAACCTTATGAACTTTGTTAAATCCCAGTCCACTTTTATCCCCTGAATGCTTATTGTTGTTGAGAATAACATCCAGTGTGCTTGAGCTACTGTTCAGCATTCTAACAGATTTGGACATATGCTCCAACTTGGAGTTGAGAAGACTTACTTCACTTTTCAAGGTGTCAATGATCTCTAGATCACTTGTTTTTTCATCCTTTAGTGCCTCAATCTTCTTCTTTAGCTTTATACTCTCCCTGCATATTTCAGTGTTTCTTTTGACTAGTTCTCTGTATGATTGCTCAAGCTCTTCAAAAGTAAGCTCCCCATCACTGGATTCACTTTCAGATTCACATAATCCAGCTAGAGCAGTGATATGCTTAGCTGATTCTTCTTCTGAATCACCTCTTGAGTCTTCATCAGACCAGGTTACAGAGAGACCTTTCTTTTTCCTTTTTAAATAGGTAGGACATTCATTCCTGATGTGTCCATATCCTTCACATCCATGGCATTTAATTCCTTTTTCTTGAATGGTCTTTTCATCATAATTTGACCTTCTATTAGCATCATAAGGTCTTTTGTTCTCAGAAGAGTTTGTGTATCTTCCACTTGGTCTGGACTTGCCTTCCATCCTTCTGAGAATCTTTTTGAATTGTCTTCCAAGCATAGCAATGTTTTCTGATAAGTTTTCATCAGTTTCTGATTCATCATTTTCTTCTTCTTTATCAGTATTTGTCATCAAGGCTATGCTTTTGTTCTTCTTTACAATTGTGTCATTCATTCCCATCTCAAATGTTTGAAGGGAACCAATGAGCTCTTCAACTTTCATTTTGCATATGTCTTGAGCTTCTTCTATTGCTGTGACCTTCATGTCAAATCTTTTTGGCAAAGATCTGAGAATCTTTCTTACAAGTTTTTCATCAGTCATCTCCCAAGGCTCCAGAAGTATTGGCTATTTCTAAGATGTTCATGTAGAATTCATGAATTGTCTCATCTTCCTTCATTCTCAAGTTTTCAAACTTGGTGGTGAGAAGTTGAAGTCTTGACATCTTCACCTTTGATGTTCCTTCATGAGTTGTTTTGAGAGTGTCCCAAACATCTTTGGCCAGCTCACAGTGATGCACAAGTCTAAAGATGTTCCTATCAATGCCATTGAATAAAGCATTTAAGGCCTTGGAATTGCCAAGTGCTGAATCTTCTTCCTCCTTAATCCATTCTTCTTCAGGTTTCAACACTTTTGCTCCATCTTTGGTGTCTTGGACAGGGTGTTCCCATCCATTGTTGACTGCTTTCCAGGCCCTATTGTCAAGTGATCTTAAGAATGCAATCATTCTTGGCTTCTAGTAGTCATAATTAGATCCATCCAATATAGGTGGTCTATTTACTGATCCTACATCTCTGTCCATGTTTCCAGAATTTGTAGTCCCTAGATCTCACCCAGTATAAATAGGCAGGGTGCCTGCTCTGATGCCAATTGAAATTCTGTGATCAGGTACGAGATGTCGAATGAGATGTTTAAACACTTGAAGACTTAACTAAAAACTTAAAGTGCAGGAAAATTAAACAACACAGGAATTTGTTAACCCAGTTCAGTGTATAACCACACTTACATCTGGAGGCTACCAAGCCAGGAGGAAATCCACTATAAGAAATATTAATTCTAGACTTAAACCACCCAGTTTAATCTTTCACTTAATATCTACCCAATGCAACTTCTACCTAAGACACAACTTAGATATGAGTACCAACTCACTCCCCCTCAATCACACAGTGATCTTGTTTACAAGTTTAATAAAATTGAAGTCATACTTCAAACAAGACAGCTTGATCTTACTTCACAGTTTCAATCAAGACACAAATACACTTTTGCTTAAAAGCTCATAAAGTGGTACAATAAAAACAACCTGCTATAAACACAAAACACCCTATTTGGTCTTCTTAAATTCGTACTCTATTCTGAGAGTTTCTGTTGCTTAAATAGGTGTTTGGATTTTGGGCTTTCTGTAGGTTTATCCAATCCTGAAACGCATGCTGCTTCCACCTTGAATTAGGGTTTGTTACTTCCTAAATTCTAGGTGATTCAGTTCTTCTGATTATGCTGAAGTCACATAACAACACTCCCTACAGATGCACCTTATTCTGTTTTGTCCATCCATAATTAATTCCAGATAACTTTCCTTAATTTACTCAGTTCTGTTAGTCATTAGTTAATTCTTGTAGCAGGTTTGAGATGTCACAACATCTGTTGGGACATCCTGAAAAACTGAACTTACTTCATTTACTGATACAATGTCACAACATCTGATGTGACATCCTGTAAACTGAACTTATTTCATTAACTGATACAATGTCACAACATCTGATGTCACATCCTAAATTAAGTTCATTTACTTATACTCTGTTTGATAATGTCCCAACATCTGATAGGACATCCTGAACTGAATTCAACATTTCTTGTTGGTAAAAAATTCTGCCAATTCTAAACATCTACAAGTTTCGATGAACAAGAAATTGACCTAGCTGATCTAAAACAAGGACCACCATATTCTTGTAAAGTGCTAGTTCTGTCGAACGGAAAGAATCCAGTCGAATCTGAAAAGAACAATAAATTTCCCAAAAGAACCTATATGTTCAACGTCACTAAGTGTGAAAAAATATTTGACAAATTAGTCGAAGATGGTCAGATGATAGTTCCACCATGCACTAAAGTGCCTCCTATGGAACAATAGAAAAAGAGAGGTTTTTGTAAGTACCACAACTTTTTGGGTCATAAAATGTCTCAATGTTTCCTTTTCATGGATCTAGTGCAGAACACTATCCTTGATGGAAGGCTGAAGTTCAGTAACAAGCAGAAACAACAAATGAAAGTTGACTCAAATCCCATGCAGACCATTGAGGCCCACTACACTGAGCCATCAATCATTAACATGGTGGAAGTGGGAGAGAGTTCTGAATATAGTTTCAAAATGGTGGAAGCTGCTGAGGGTTTTGACACCAACGTCAACATGGTAGAGATTACTGAGGATCTTGCCAACCTGGACGAAGTCACTAAATGGCAGAATGTTGAACACATTGCTGAAAGTGAATCAACTAGCTACATCAAGAAGGCCACTGAAGGCCTCAACAACGTAGGCAAGATTGAAATCACAAAAAATCTTGGCAAAACAAAAGCTGGCGAGACCACTAAGGGTTCCGTCCCATCAAACCTGAAGGCCACTGATGTCCCTATTAACACGACCAAAGTTGTAGCCAATGAAGGCGACAACAAAGCAAGCAAAGACGAAGCCACTGAGCACTCCGTCGAAAAAGAATGGAAGGCTACTGAAAGCCTCAATATAACGAAGGACCAGAAAATTATTGATGATCTGGGTAAGGTGAAAGGAAGGTTGCTGAAGGCCTCACTATCAATACTGAAGTTGGTGAAAGTGCTACCATGCTGAAAGCGAAGATTGGCGAAGTGTCTGAAGAGCCAATCACCTATGGAATCTTGCAAAGTATAATGGAGGATCCCAGGGAAAAGCTAGTCGAAAAAAGCCTGTGGAAAATAATTTCCAAATGAAGAGGACGACTAAACAAAGGAGACAGTTGAGGCTGAGAGGAGGTTGATAGAAAAGATGGACAGGTTGAAGATTAGTGGTGGAAAACCAGCTAGTATCAACATGGTCGAAACATCCCAAAATAGCCTAGTGTGGGCTTCTGATGAATGTCGTCGAGCAGAGTATCAGAGGTGGCATACCCAAAAGAAGACGAGAATCTGATTGACTTTATAAAAAGGCGTCAAAGGAGGAAAGTTGAAGTGATGGTATGCCCATGTTCAGCGCCATTTTCGACAAGAAGGCAGCAAATAATCTGGAAATGATAGAAATTTCCAAGAGGAAAGGAAACTATGGGAAAATACCAGCCCCAAAAGCAGAAAGATATGACCCAAGGAGTGAGCACCACCAGCAAAGGATTGGAGGTTAAAGCTACCATTCATTCAAACCGAAAAACAAAGGCGTCTACGATAGATGGGTACAACCCATCAGGGACGCTCAAGGACGAAAAGATTGAAGCAGCTTCAACGTTCAGAGGGGACCCTCGGTAGCGCAAAGAGTTAGGGTCAAAAAACAGAAACCTATCGCTTACCCCTCAGAGAACTATAAGGGTAAAAACCCCATGATGAAGTCTCAATAGAGAAGGTTCCAAAGGAAAAAGAGGGCAGAAAAGGAAGATGCCGAAAGAGGCATGGTGAAAAAGAGATTTTGGAAGCAAATATGAAGTTGCATCAAGCCACAACATCCAAGAGTTAGAGAGGAAGGAAGTTTCTAACAACAAAATTCCAGGCGCAAGGTGTAACACCCCAAATTTTCCCTCTTCTTTTTAGCATCATCATCATATCATAAGCATCATAAGCATGTCATATCCTTAGAATTTTTGCATAGAAAAATGAAGCATAGCATTCACAAGTTCTAGCATAAGGCATATGATCAATCATCTGGGAACTCACGTTTTTGCAAGTCAAAGTCAAGAGCCAAGTGACCTGGCAGGAAGCTCACATGACCTTTTGTACAAGCTCCATATATGGTCAAAGCCCTGGGAGGATTGAGAATCAAGATCAGATTGGATTGGTTGGCGCAGATGTATTCTTGGAGTTTCCCACCAAAAGGAGGGAAAATTCAAATTTTTCCTGCGTTAACCGGTTAACGCTTTTGGTTAACCGGTTAACGGCTGCAAAAATTTGAATTTTCCAGCAAGTTCAACATGCTTGTTTTTGGTCCCTTTTTTCATTTTTCTGATTTTATTTCTTTTGAATTAATTGTGAATTATGGAGAAGGATCTAGAAAGTTTACCAAGCCTAATTCCAAAGCTAGATCCTAATCACCTTTCTAAGCTAATTCCAAACCATTTTTTTGGAATCCAAACCAAATTTTTGGGCCCCAAACCTAGAAACTATTTATCCCATTTCCCTCCAAACCAAGAAAAAAAACTCTCTCATAATTCACACTTTTCATTTTTGAATTTTCACTACTCTCTCACCATTCTCTCATTTTCTCTCCCAATTTCCAAATCACTCAAAGTTCCTCTTCTTTGAAGATCGTCAAACTTTGCATTGAAGTTTGTTGATCTTGGATCTAGACCTTCATCCATACCTTCTTTGCATCCATTCTCTGGTTTTACTATTGGTTCAGATCTGATTTGGTGGTTAGAAGTGCTTTTGGAACTAAGCTCTTACATCAAGATCATTTGCTTGCATTTATTTTGCATTGTGTGTGAAGAATAGCACCGAATCTTCGAAGTTTTCCGCGAGATTCATCATTTCCAGCTTGAACAACACTTACCAAAGCATATCTCAGCTTTGTAGGTTGGTTAATTTCAGATCCATCTCTATTTTTAGCTTATTTACATGCTTGTGTTGTAGATCCACCATGTGCTTGTGCTAATTGCTTGTTTTTCTTGTATTGTTTGGTGGATTTGTGATTGGATCTACATGTTAATGTTCATGAACATAATTGTGTTTGATTAATGTGAATTAATCTTATTATCTCATGCATAATTGATTGCTGGACCGTTGGTGGATTATTTGAAATAAGTTGTTTTGGACTGATCTTTTTCTGCAGGAATTTGCTGTTGTTCGCACAGTGTTAACCGGTTAACTCTTTAGGTTAACCGGTTAACGCATTTGTTTTCTGACTTATTTGCTGCAGGTTTAGTTTGGTTAACCGGTTAATGCTTTTGGTTAACCGGTTAACACTGAAGCAGAATGGCAGTTTTGGGTTGTTTTGAGTTTGCTTGCTTCCCATACTTGCCATAATCTCCATGGTACATTGTGTGATCATTTTATATGTTTGTTTAGAATGGTTTGCTTGCTGGTTGATGTATGTTTTCATTTTCTCGACACATGAATTAATGTATTTTCAAAGCTTGGCATGTTTGATGCTTTTGTTTTCTTGAAACTTTGAATATGTTAATTCCATGATTTGTATTGATATGTTAGCATTTGATTGATGTGTTGAATATGTGCTGGAAATTTTGCTAATATTTGTAGGTGCAATGGTAAGTGAAGTGTGGATGTTTATCTATATTTCAATACTTCATCTCTTCTTTTTACTTTGCTTTCTAGTTTGTGATTGTTGAGGTGCCTTATGTCATCATGTGAATCAACTCTCATCTTCCCCCTTTAGAAGCAATTTATCTCCTTTAGAGGAGTAAGTTGTTCTCTAACTTTCCTCTCTTCGTCTTTTCTTTCCTTCTTCTTCTTAGGATAGTTCAAACCTCACTAACCTCAGGACCACCTTTGCATGATAACACTAGGATTAGTCTTTCCCCTTAGTCTTTTTACCTTTAAGATCCTTTGTGTTTCTTTCACTTTCTCATCTCTAAACAAAACCTAAAAACCATTAATAAAGAAAGAAGTGACCTCTTGTGTATAGCCTTATTCCATGAGGCATATGTATTCATTCCATCTTAGAATAGTACACTTGTCTAGCATGATGCACAAGTCTGATCATGAAGTAATCTTCATCAAGAAAATACTAAAAAAACACTTCTTCATTTTTAATCACTAAAACATCTAATAAATTCAACAAGTTAGTGAGCTTAGGCCTTTGCCTTTGAAAACAAGTCTTGAATAAATTCTCCTTACTTGGTGTGCTTGTTCTATTATTCCATCTTGGAATGTAGTAGCAAGTACACATTCCATGGGAAAGAGTTTAATCTCACTCTCTTGTGCCACACTCCATAAAAAACTTCTAAAAAACACAAACAAAGAATAAGCGTCTGCTTCGGGACTTCTTTTCTCATCTCACTCACTCCTTACGTATGAACTTGCTCCTACTTGTCACTTTGCAAAACAGTTCCGCACTCATCGTCTGAGCTTGCAACACCTGAGCATTGACATAGGCAGTTCAAGCCTTAAGACATAAGCAATCTTTTCCACCCCTAGTTAGGGGAACTACGGCGACTCTGATCCTCATTGTCCAGATGAGGTACGTAGGCAGCGGGGTAGGGCCCGTTCGAGCACACTCTTTTATTTTCCCTACATTTCCCCCTTCTTTCCTTTTTATCCAGTTCAGATCCTTTTCTTTGCAGCAGCTTTCATTTCTTCACCCTTTGAAACAGTTTCTTTGCAAGCGTGGATCCCGTCGGGTACAACGGACGATCTGGGGTGCTAATACCTTTCCAGGTCGTAACCGACTCTTGAACCTAGTCTCTTTGGTTCGCAGGACCTTTGTCCTTTCTTTTCATTCTTCGGTTTGTGTAGCATTACCATTCCCATTCCTTCGGGATAAAAATGGCTTACTGGCTACTCTACCTCTTTCCACGCCACTTTCGCGTTTGTACCAGGATGGAAATCTAGGGAGCAACACAAGGGTCGAACAAATAAAGTCGAAAGATCAAGATGACGAAGAAATGACTGATGATTTAAAATTTGATTCAGAAGCCTCTTTCGACATTGTATGCAACATAGTCTCAGTCCTGCCCAGAGACTATGATAGGGTGATGCAGATAGAAGACGAAGATGGCATCGTCGAAGAAGAGCAAATGGCTTACAAACCAGTATGCTATTACATAATGAACAATGGTTGTGTGGAAGAACAAAATGCATTCTTTGAAAGACCATATGACTCATTGAAGGGGCACTTGAAACCTTTGTTCATAAAAGGGAAAATCGAGAACGTAGGAGTAAACAAAATACTAGTGGATGGGGGAGCAGTAGTGAACTTAATGCCTCACTTTATGTTAAGAAATATTGGTAAGAATGACTTTGACGCCTATAACACCCCAAATTTGCCCTCTTCTTTTTAAGCATCATCATCATACCATAATCATCATAAGCATATCATATCCTTGGCATCTTTGCATGGAAAGATGAGGCATAACATTCTCATGACCTAGCATTAGCTAAATGATCATCTGTGGAGGGATTTGAGGCATTGCAAGCTATAACAAGAGGCCCAGTGGATTTGTCCAAGTCCTATGAGGAGTCTACATGGTATTCACAAGTTCAAGATCAGTCACAAAAGCCCAAGAGGTTGGGAGATCATCAGGGAATTCAAACTAGGGCAAGCTCCTACACAATGATCCCAAATTAGGGTTTCACTTTCAAGCATGAAAACTTTGTGAGCCATTTCATCTGGGCAAAGTCTTTCATATGATAAGAGGATCCTAGGGATGAAATTTGGTGAGAAAACTCCTTGTGGAAGTCTGGTATTTCATCAGTTGCTTGTAAAAGAAGAAATTGGTCAACTGTGCATTCTAGAAGTCAACTGTGAGAATTCTAAGGGTCCAACCCTATTTTTCAAGTCAAGGGATGTTCTTATAACCTTAAGAGAGGTTTGGAAAGGTCAAAGATCAAGAACCAAAGGGTTTTGAGGAGTTTTCCATTTTTGGCATGTGGTTGGTCATGGAAGTTTCTAATTTTTGGCAACTTTTTGCCCTAATTTTCAAAGACTCATAACATGGTGAAAAAAGCTTCAAATGAGTTGCCATAAAATATGAAAGTTGAAGGTTAGGTTCTCCCATTTTCAAAAAGTATAAGTACATTTTCATAGCCCTCATGGATCATGAGATAGGTCCTTCGAAAATTGCTTAATTTTTAGGGCATGCCTTGAATTCCAAGCTTCATCCAAATGCAAGAACTCATGAAAGTCATTTTTAAGTTGTTTCATCGACCAAAAAAGATCATAATGTTACAAGGCATAGCATAAGTGCTATTTTTCTCCAAAGACATCATCAAATTCGTGCATGGAGTGAGGTATATTACACAAGATGCAAAATTGCATAATCATTCAAAAAGCATGACCCTCACATCCAAGGGTCAGGATGCTTCCAATTATGAATCAAAGGTTGGATCATACTTGAACATGTGAGAGGAAAGAAGGGGTAGCATGAGCATTTCATCACTTCACACCACTCTTGCATTTTTTGCAAAATCATCCTCACATCCTTTCCTCACGTGCATTCTCCTTGCAATTTCAAACACTGAAAGCATGCACCATTTATAAGCTAATTAGGGTTTCATTTCACCCCAGATCCATAACATTTGTTCACTCTCAAGTTTTTTCTCCATTTGCAATTCTCTTCGAATTTCATCATACACTCACTCTTTGCAAGAACCAGTGGCATATTCTTGATCAGTGAAGTGTAAGGAGTCAGAATCAACCACTTGTTCAAGCTAATCCTCAAGATTTCACACCTTGCCATTTCAGTGCAGCAAGCTTCAAGTTCTTAGATCCAGCAGTTTTCAAGGCTTTAGTTGCATTTATTTTGCAACTAGAGTGGATTTGGAGTGGATCTGCAGCTTCTCCTGGTTTCTCTCGAGCTATTTCCAGATCTGTAGATCTCAGGTTAGCATCAAATTCTCAGATCCAGAAATGAAATTGTTTGTGCTCATTGTGATCTACATGTTTTGCTGATGATGTTGATCTATTTAGAATGTAAAATGAGTATGAAATGAACTTGTTCCGATGAATTGCAGTTTGATGCATGAAACTTTTTGTCTTCGATATGGCTTGCTCCTTGATCTATTGTAAAATTTTGTTGTCATATTTGGATTCAGCTTGGTTTAATTGTTTGATCTGGATAGTTTGAATGATTTTTGTGTTGGTTTGTTCTTATGGATGAATTTTTCGGTGTCGGAGCTAAGGCTCCGGTCACCGGATTCTGGAATTTGTTTGTATGAAGAAGATGAACATGAGCCTTTGGATGCGTGATCTGGACGGATGGCATTGTGACAACGCATTAAAATCCCACCATCTCTCTCACGTGCTTCGTTTTATGTTTTTAATCTGAATTGGACTTTTTATTTCGCACCTCACCATAATTGTCATGCACTCACACTGGTGGCCAATGAATGAGAGGACTAGGATTAATGATTGACTGAATCTGGAGCGTGCATTTGATCCATTGGTTTTTCTTTTTTCCTGATTAAATTGAATTTCCACCCTAATTGTCGTGTGCTGCGCTGAAAACCATTGGGCATGTCTTGCTATCCCCACCCCCTGCGTTGAAATCCCAATTGAAATGAACTGTTTTGCTTGATATTAGCACCCCTGGTCCAATTTGTATCTTTTTATTTTTATTTTGTTTTTTTCAGTTTGATTTTTAATTTTTAAAAATAGATATATGTTCACAAAAATTCTAAAAAAAATCATGAATGATCCTTTAAGTTTTCTCTAATTTTTGGCATTTTTATTTTTCATTTATTTTTGATTGCCACGCTGGAATTAATTGTTTCTTTTTAATTAATTGTTTTTATTTCATTTTGGAGCCTGCTCTCTTGTGCATTTTCTATCTTGGTCATTAATTTGAATTTTGAACTGATTCTTTTTGCTCTGGATTAATGATGAGATGTAGTTTGTATATGATTTTTATTCTTATTTTTAGAAGTTTTCTTAATTGGCTTTGGTCTCTAACTTGTGCATTAAGCCTTCTAACCCTAATCCATGTTTAAGCATTTATTTGAATTGTTTAGATTCTGATTTTGATTTTCTCCTTTTTGCATGTTAATATTGTATGTTTGAAGAGTCTTTGTGCAAGGTTGTGGAATTTTTGAATGTATGTATGATTTGATTTGAGTTTTTGTTCCTTGCTTACTTCCTTTTGCTTCTCTTTTGGTCATATGTTCAATCCTTAGGTTAGAAGGGCACTTGTGCCAACTTCTTTAAGTTGTTTAGAGCCTTCTTAGGATGTTGATACCCCTCTGGTCTTGAGTTGATGCTTGTGCCTTGAGAAATTTTGTGTTTGTTTGCTTTTGAAGTTCATTCACTTCTATGCATGTTCACGTCACTTCTTTTGCTTCTTTACTTCTCATGATGGTAATACCTGAATTTGTGTGCTTCTTCTCTTATTCTTACATGATCCTTAGGCACTTTCTTAACATGTTAGGGTTCTAGTCTTGGGACTTGTGGTGTTTTTTTGTCTAATTTGCTTTGTGTTATCTCATGTTTACTTTGTTTTGTCATGGTGATTCATAATGCTTCATGTTGAGTTGTATAGTTCTTTTCTCATTCTTATGCTTTGTATTTGCATTTGGAATTTGTGATTAAGACTTCACTTCTAGTTGTGTGACTTTGGTTTGACATTATGTTCATTTTGTGTTTCATTTATTCTTATGTCACTAACCATTTCAGGGGCTTTGGTAAGTGAGAGGTGTGGATGTGATTCCCACATCTCCAAGTCTTATCTCTTCTCTTTTCTTCATTGATACTATTCTTGTGATTGTTGGGGCTTAGGCCTTACTTCCTCCCTCTTCTATTCTTCTTTCTTCTCTTTCTCTTTTTTCTTATCCTCTCTTTCTTTAGGATAGTAAACCTCACTAACTTAGGATTTTCTATGCATGATAACAATTAGGATTCATTAGTCCCCCATTAGACTTTTACCTTTGAGATCCTTTTGTTTCTCTTCTATCCTCATCTCAAAACCCTAAAATGACACTTAATAAAGATTGAAGTGATATCTTGAGCAATAGCCTTATTCCATGAAACACTTGTAGTCTTCCCATCTTGGGATAATACAAGCTTGTCTTGTGATGCACAAGTCTAATCAGGATACCATCTTCACCAAGAAAATCATAAAAAACACTTCATCAAAAATTACAAAAACACTTAATAAATTCAATGAGTTAGTGAGCCTAAGCCCTAATCTCTGGAATCAAGTTTTGGGGATCTTCTCCTTACTTGAGTGTGCTTGTTCTATTATTCCATCTTGGAATGTAGTGGCAAGCATACATTCCATGGAAAAGAGCTTGAGTTCATTTCCTTGTGACACACTCATAAAAAATCATAAAAAACACTGAACAAACAATAAGCGTCTCTCCTTCGGGACTTGTTTTCTCATCACCTTCACTCTCATCGTATGAACTTGCTCCTACTTGTCATTTTGCAAGACGGTAACACACTCGTCGTCCAAGCCTTCAACACCTGAGCATTGACATAGGAAGTTCAAGCCTTAAGACACAAGCAATCTTTTCCACCCCTAGTTAGGGGAACTATGGCGACTCTGATTCTCATTGTCCAGATGAGGTACATAGGTAGCGGGGTAGGGCCCGTTCGAGCACAATCTTTATTTTCCCTACATTTTTTCCTTTTCATTTCTTTTTCAGTTCCCTTTTCGTTTGTTTTATCTAGTTCAGTTTATTTTCTTCTTAGCAGCTTTCATTTCTTCACCCTTTGAAACAGATTTCTTTGCAAGCGTGGATCCGTCGGGTACGGCGGATGATCTGTGGTGCTAATACCTTCCCAGGTCGTAACCGACTCCCGAACTCAGTCTCTTTGGTTCACAGGACCCGTGTCCTTCCTCTTCTTTTCTTCTAGTTTGTGCAGCATTACCATTCCCGTTCCTTCGGGATAAAAATGCCTGGTTGGCGACTCTAACCTCTTCCGCGCCACTTTCGCGTTTGTACCGGGATGGAAATCCAGGGAGCGACAACGCCAAGCCCCACAACATGGTATTATCAAATTACAAAGGAAAATAGGAACTACCATGGGTGTAATCCAGGTAGATCTAACTATTGGAACTATAACAAGACCAACAATGTTCATGGTAATAGCGTCGAAAGCAAACTATAACCTTCTCTTGAGAAGAGAATGGATACATGGCATGGGAGTTGTACCTTCATCTATGCACCAATGAATTGCTATTTGGAGAGCGGATGGCATAGTGGAAAACATAGAGGCGGACCAAAGTTACTTCATGACTTACGTAAACCACGTTGACCGCCTCAATTTTGAGAAAAACTTGGCTCATATACCCCCATGTAGTCCAGCCAACTTTGACCTCAGGAAAACTGACAATGCTTATAGCTCCATGTACCTTCACCCTACGTATGGTTTCCAGTGGGATAAGGAAGTTGTCGATGAATCAAAATATATATGGGGAACTGCCCACATAGAACCAACTAGGTGGGGAAGTGAATTTGAAGACTATGACTGAATCATCAGCGTTAGAAAGAATTGCGACTTACATAGCTGAAAACAGACCTAAAGCAACACTTGAAGCCGAAGTAAAATTCATGGTCATTAAAGCCAATCAAAACAAATCCAACCAACAATGTCTAAAAGAAGACGTTGAATAAAATAACGAAAACATTCAAATAGGCGAATGGGAAGTTCAAAAGCTTGACGCCATTTATGATGACGAGTCTTTGGGGTTCGAACAAGATCCAATGATGACCAGCATGAGGATGGTGGCACAAGACCTATTGGAAGAAATAGACTTGGTACAGGGGGGAGAAAAAAGACCAACTTACATAAGTGCCAAGATGGACCCTCAGTTCAAAGTTGAAATAGTCCAGTTGTTGCATGAATATGAAGATTGCTTTGCATGGGACTATGATGAAATGTCTGCTTTAGACAGAAGTGTGGTCGAATTGAAGCTGCCAATAATGGAGGGAAAGAAACCAGTGAAGCAGGCCCCAAGATGTTTCGCACCAGAAGTTCTATCAAAAATAAAAGAAGAGGTCGAAAGACTTTTGAAATTCAAATTCTTCTGCACGGCCAGGTATGTCGATTGGACTGCAAACATAGTTCCTGTAATAAAAAAATGGTAAACTTAGGGTATGTATTGATTTTCGAGACTTAAATTCAGCCACCCCAAAGGAGGAATACCCTATGCCAGTTGCAGAAATGCTTATAGATTTGGCAGCAGGCCATGAGTACTTAAGTATGTTAGACGGATACTCTGGTTATAATCAAATCTTTATTGCCGAAGAAGATGTTCCAAAGATAGCTTTCTGTTGTGCTGGGGCAATAGGAAATTATGAATGGATAATGATGATTTTCGGCCTAAAAAATACTGGAGCGACTTATCAACGTGCTATGAATTCAATCTTTCACGATTATATTGAAACTTTCATGCAAATTTACATTGATGATATTGTGATTAAGTATGTTTCAGGAAACAGTCATATAGACCATCTTCAACAGTCCTTTGAGAGGATGAGGAAGTTTGGTTTAAAGATGAATCCCTTAAAGTGTGCGTTCGGTGTGCAGGCGGGTGATATTTTAGGCTTTGTGATTCACAAGAAGGGGATCGAAATCCATGAAAACAAAGCCAAGGCCATAATGGAAGCGAAAGCGCCATCAACAAAGAAGGAATTGAAGTCTCTGCTAGGGAAAATCAACTTTCTCATAAGGTTCATCTCTAACCTTAGTGGAAGAACGCAGGCCTTTTCACCACTGCTTCGAATGAAGAAGGAGGACTTCGCCTAGGGGCAAGAGCAGCAAGCTGCTTTCAATCTCATTAAAGAATACCTCTCTAGCCCTCCAATCTTGATGCCTGCTTGTAGAAAAAGAAGCATGAGATTATAAATTTCGGCATCAGATAAAACACTGGGAAGTAGGTTGTGTCAAGAAGACGAAAATGGCATCAAAATGACCATTTACTACCTCAGCAGGGTCCTGAATGATGCCGAAACGAGCTATAGTGTTGTAGAAAAGTTATGTTTATGTGTATATTTTTCTTGTATGAAGTTGAAACACTATATTAAACTTGTTGATGTATATGTATCTTCTCATTTAGACGTAATAAAGTATATGTTATCTAAATCTATTTTACATAGTAGAATAGGGAAGTGGGCTTTAGCATTAACATAATATTCCCTAAAATATTTACCCTGAAAGGCTGTTAAGGGAAAAGTGGTCGCTGACTTCATAGCAGACCACTCCATAAATGAAAATGAGGTAGAGTATGTCGAAATGGAACCTTGGAAATTATTTTTTGATGGCTCTGGTCACAAGAATGGAACTGGCGTTGGAATATTAATTATTTCTCCTAACAAAATTCAAGTACAAAGTTGAAGGCTTGTGTTTGAATAATGAAGCAGAATACAAAGCTTTGATTGCTAGACTTGAAACTTGTTCGAATTCGGGGCAACCAGAGTCGAAATAATAGGTGACTCTGAATTAATAGTGAAACAGTTGACTAAAGAATATAAATGCGTAAAAGAGAATTTGATTATGTATTTCGTCATAGCCAACAGACTGCTTAAAAGATTCGATAATGTGGTCATCAGACATATACATAAGATGGAGAATCGAGAGGCGAATGATCTTGCTCAAATAGCATCTGGGTACAAGGTGTCGAAAGAAAACCTAGAAAAGGCTATTGAAGTTAGAGGAAGAGTTATATCCAATAAGTTGTCTCCATCAGATTTGGAAACAATAAAGTTAGGATATGGTGATAAGGAAAACTTTGAAATTTTCAATGTAGACGACTCAAGAGTTGGAGATTAGAGAAAGCCCATCAAGGAATATCTACAAGATCCAAATATGAGAGTCGAAAGGAAAATTAAGTATAGGGCTTTAAGCTATATACTTTTTTGAAATGAGCTCTTCAAGAAAACCTCAGAAGGGGTTTTGTTAAAATGCTTAGGCGAAGAAGAGGCTTATGTAGCTTTGTCAAATGTACATAGTGGAACATGTGGTGCATATCAAGTAGGACATAAAATGAAATGGTTGTTGTTTCGACAAGGAATTTACTGGCCAGCAATGCTAAAAGACCGTATCGATTTCGCCAAAGGATGTCAAGAATGCCAATTGCACGCAGGCATACCACATGTCCCTTGTCCATTTAGGGGTTGGGATTTAGACCTAATAGGTGAAATTCGACCAACTTCTTCAAAGATGCAGAAATACATTCTTGTTGGAATAGAGTATTTTACTAAGTGGATTGAAGTTATACCTTTAGTGAATGTAGACGAGGAAATAGTCATCGAATTTATTCGACGACATATAATTTATAGGTTTGGAATTCCATAAACAATAACCACAGATCAGGGATCAGTGTTTACTGAAAAGAATATGCAAGCGTTTGCAAAAGAAGTAGGGTTCAAACTACTTATTTCGACACCCTACTACGCTCAGGCGAATGGACAAGTTGAAGCAGATAATAAAGTGGTGATCAACTTGATTAAAAAGCATGTGGGTAAAAAACCTAAGAATTGGCATAAGACTTTAGATCAAGCATTATGGGCTTGTCGAACGTCTCCAAAAAAGGCTATGAACTCAACCCCATTTAGGCTGACTTATGGTCATGATGCAGTCTTGCCAGTCAAGATTTATTTACAGTCGATTCAAATCCAGAGGCATCGTGAAATTCCATCAGATGTATATTGGAATATGATGATGGACGAATTGGTTGATTTAGATGAAGAAAGATTGCATGTGTTGAATTTGTTAAAAAGGAAAAAAGAAAGAGTTGAAAAGTTTTATAACAAAAAAGTAAAGCATAAAACTCTTTTTGTTGGTGATTTGGTTTGGAAGGTAGTTCTTCCTATGGATAGAAAAGATAGAGCATTCGAAAAGTGGTCCCCTAAGTGGGAAGGACCTTTCCCAGTTTTGAAAGTTTTTTCGAACGGCGCATATGAAATTGGAGAAATAGGGAAAGACGAAAGAATATTCAAAATAAATGGAAAGTACTTAAAAATGTATAAACCAATATTGCAAGAAGTAAAAATAGCCAAAGAGTAAAATTGCATATAAATGAAAAGATAGTGTACTTTGCCAAACAAATGGCATTAGATTCATTACAAATTGTTTACTGGAAAATTAACTTGAGCAAAAAACTAGTACATAAAAAGTTATCGCTATTACAATCCAATATCAACAAAAGAATTCTTCAGGTCATCAATTTTTTTCCTTTGAATTTGAAATCGACGATCATAGAAACTCTTGTTGGTCAAAAGATCTTGAATTTCCTGAGCAAGAGTTTGGGCCCTTTCGGCATGATGGACGCCTACTTTCAATTCTTCATTAATTTCCTTTTGATTGGGTTGTTGAAGAGATTATTTAAGTCTTTTCTCCTGGGAAATCTTCTTCTGAAGAAGGGCTATATGCTTCTCCCATTTTTAAATATTGTCGTCACAATTGGAAAGTTGTTTGGTATAAGCTTCAGATAGTTGTTGCAGCTCTAGGATCTTGTTGTTCGAAATGGCTGCAGCATCCCATTCAGCAAGTTGAGTATCTGTTTTCTCAGAGGTTTGCCTAGTAAAACCTTGGAGTCGGTTTAGATCAGCAGTCACCAAGTCGACCAGAGAGGTTAGGTTCATGACAAAGCTACTTACTTCTGCATGAGACTCCAAAACGTTCACCTGTTTCAAGATCTTCTTCAGGTCGAAGAGGGATGTTGGATGTTCTCCAAGCATTTTGAACAGGTCCACATCAAGAGTTTTCATCTTGATCTCATCCAGTATGATGTCGAGAGAGTGTGCGTTGGAGGTGGCCCCTGAGGCAGACGAAGTACTTTGGGAGGAATCCTGAAAATTATAACGAGTACTAAGTACAGCCTGCAAATACTCCAAAGTTCTTTGCACCTTAAGATTCTCAATATCCTTGCGAGTGAGACTAGTCGAACCAGTTGATAAGGAACCTCCCTTTGGGGATCAACATTAAGTTGGTTGCTTTGTCCTTTGGCCAACTCTACCATTGGCCGTTTCTACTGGTTGTTTGACATCAACTTGTTCTTCTTTCTTGTCATTTTAATTGTCGACCTCAGCTTTGCCTTCGTCGGCAGCATGTAATTGAGAGGAGGACGAGGAGAAGAATTATCGTCAGAATATTGGGAAACCTCAGGAGATTATTCATCTACTATGGTTGTTTCTTTTGGCGAAGTTTTTGGAGAAGGAGGTATTGGACTGACAGCTTGCTGGACTGGTTCATGGGGCTTTGTGGGAGTATCTTCTTTTGATGGTTGTTTTGTGTTTTCTTCCTGCGAAGAATTTTCAGAGATATTTTCCTACAAAAATGTTTTAGATTTAGGGGAAGAAATATAATGGGAAGAAAATGTCTATAGTCGAAAATTTACTAGAGGAATCTGAGTATGGAAACTAGAGTTTCCATTCTCTACATCTTTCACTTGGACTGCTTTAGATGGACTATTGGGAGGAGTAGTTTTTGGTGTCTTGACTTTGGATTTTGGAGGAGGAACTTTTGTGACTTTCTTCTTTTTGTTTGGTTGATTGGGTTCTGGTTATTCATCACCTGACTCCTCACTGGAGGCTTTTTCTTCTTGTTTTCTTTTTGGAGTAGGAGGTGGCTTTCGACCTGCCTGTATATATGAATAAAAACGTTCTAGTTCCAAGAAAACATAAAAGGAAAAGAAATTAATCCAAATGAAGAAAGGTTGTACCCTTGTCACAATTTTATTATTGGTAATAGGACGATCTTCACCCATAGGGTTGGATGTATTCTCGACAGCAATTTTCTTAGGAGTCGTCCTTTTGGCTAATAAAATAAAATAAAATAAAGTCAGACATAAGTAAGAAGCATACAAGTTAAAAATGTCGAAATAAAAAATGTTTTGTAAAAACCTTCAAGAATAGGAGTTTCCACATGAACATGTTCTATTCCAATATGAAGGTGTCCTCTCTAGTCATCCAGAGCAAACTTAGTCGGAACCACGCGCTAATCACATTTTTTAGATTGTTGGCGAAGAATTTTCAAAGAATCCCCACAGACGAACCAATCTGGAAATGGAGGGCTCAATGCCACTCCAAAGTCAGCAGAAGGTAGAGGGGGGAATTTTGGTGGATAGAGGTGGAAAGCTACCTCATATTTTAGTTCTGGTCGAACATATGAATGCAGTTTTTACTTATCCATCTTTTCTGTGAACTTATGTTTTAAAGTCACAGCTGCTTCGCTTATGGTTCGACTAAGTTCGTTTGGCCTATAAATGGTTTCAAAGTAATTTTGAAATTTTTGTATTTCTTTGATATGTTGTGCTTTACCTTTCTTTGTTTTATCCTACACAAGAGCAAAGGTATTGGTCAGATGCATTGTGAATGTTGCTACGTCGTAGAATTTTTGAAGATAGTAATCCTTCCATCAAGTATCAAATTCAGGGGTGCATAGGAAAAAGGGTTGAAAGATCGTTGGATGAATTTCCAAGGAATCATCGGTCAGTTGTTTTATTAGTTCTTGACTTTCCTCTTCATTATGCAGAGAGTTGTACCAGATAATGGAGCTTTTCTTAGAAAAATGGGTTTTAGTTTCAACTGAATCAACCCAAATTGTCTAGCAACAAAATTCGTTTGATATACAAGTAAGGAGATTTTTTCCTTAGGCGAATTTTGATGAGAAGCAAGAAGTCTAGGTGTCAGACAAGATTCCCAAATGTCAAGGAATTAATCTTCATCCTCTTGCATAGTAGGAGTGAAATTGTATATTTTGGCAAACATCATGACAAAATTGGTAAAGGAGTGACGAAGACTAAGTCCTTCCTCAAATGGGGTCAATAGTATCAAGCGAGGCCATTCGACAGATCTGGCTTTCACCTTGTCTTCATCTATGTCAGCCTTGATTGGGAGAAATGCTTCGAAAGTAGCATTAAGCCATAGTTGTAGGAGCCAAATTGGCCCTGATACGCTCATATTTCCTTTGTCCTTTACGGTTTTCAGGAAACCGACGTTGTCGCTTAAGGACTCGTAGAGGCTTTCCAAGATCATTTCACTTAGGCGTAGCTTTGTTCCTTGGTGAAGTTGGTTGGCTAGGGTAATGAAACACTTAGCTACTTGGAGCAATCGAGAACAGAAGACAAATCTTGACAACCATAAGGTCAAGAAAGCTATATGTTCCTTGTCGGAGACGTTTTTGGTTTTCTTGTCATGGTATTCTTCTATAAACCCAAAGTAAGAACCTTTGCTGGTGTAGAAACCTATGGTATCTTAGTTCAGGACATTTGGGTCGAAAGCTACCCCTAAAGGACTTAGCCCAGCAATGGCAGCTATGTAGAAGAGGGTAGGGGTGACCATTCCACATGGAAGGTGGAAAGTGTTGCAGGTGCTATCCCAGAAGTAGAAAGAAGATAACAACATGTTTGGGCAAATGTTAAGTCCCACCTCTCGACATTTGAATTAAGTCAAAGATCCCTAAATCTTTCCAAAATGGAGCCTTAACATATTCAACTTTGTTTACCCAGGCAAGGTACTCTGAAATGTCTTTCGACTTGGGAGAGGCTCTAAATATCCTAGTGTTTTGTAATTACCCTAAGTTTATGGCTGCTTCAACACTTGCCTCTACGTCTTTAGGCTCTTCGATAGAGGTTTTTGGCTAAACCCCGACACCTATGGGTTTAAGGCGTTGGTAAGAGGGGAAGTATTCTTTTAGTTTGTCTGGGTTTGTGTTTGGATTAGGAAGAGGGCCTAATGTTGCATGACATGTACCAGAGACAAGAATAGGGATTAATACCTGAGATTTATAGATACTTGCCTTCTCCTTCTCATTAGGAGGCTCTGGAATATATTGCTGATTCCAACCACCTCTGGTCCAGCCAATCGGTGAGCGTAGGCGAGAGGAGTCAATTTTTTTGTTCTTCTTGCCGGTACTGGCTTTTAATGAAGACATTGTTGCTTGGAGTTGAAGTTCTGGGCAGTTCTCACAAAAATAGGTTCTTGGTCGTTTGAAAGTGATGAAGATGTCTGAGAAGGATGAAGAAGAGAAGGACGATGAAGATGTCTGAGAAGATTGAAGAAGAGAATGACTAAAGATTTTTAAAGTGATGTTTGATGGATATTTATAGGGAGAAAGGAAAGTTTTGAAACAGTTTAATTTTTAAATTCGTGGGCCATGTGGCAGAAAAGTTCACAGAGGCAGATAGAAAGCCTATGATCCCCTAGTTTTTAGGAAATGATGGGGTAATGTCTGAATGTGGGCTGAGAGTTGACGTTTTTGTAAAAATTCTAATGATGATTTTTTGGGATTTACAATCAAATCTTGGAAACGACAAAGTAATAAAGACAATAAGGCGTCGAAAATGCTCATCGACAGCAAATGATTTTTCTTCAAGAATTAGTCGAAAACTCTTCGCTGGGGGGCAATTTGTAAACAGGATTTTCGACAATGTGAAAATGAAAGGGAAAGAGATATGATTTGACATAAAAGAGTCTGGGAAATATGTTTGAAAGGAAGATTTCGACATGGTCACTAAGAAATGACGTTTGTTATATCTTTCGACAGAAACGGAGAAGAAGACTATTTTGGCAGTTTGTCCAGTCGTTCGAAGGTGGTTGTTTTGATGATTTCGACAGATATAGAACAAAGGTATCGGTTCAGCAGAAAAGAAGAAATTAAAAATTTAAGATTGAGACGTTTTGCAGAAGTACGCGTGGAAGCATCTAATGGAATGAATGCATGCCGAAAGGCCAAGTGTCAAAATATTAGGATTTGCCCATTAGTGGCAGTTATTTTAGTTTCTTATATATAGGGTAGTTCTTATCAGATTTGGGTGTGTGAAATTCATTTGTACAAATTCCTGTAAAAAAACTCAAAGTACCTGTGTGAGAGAAAAGAGTGTGATTCTGGAAAAATGTAGGTGTAAGCACCATCTTTAATTCTTCAAGTTTAATAAATTCCAAGTTATTTAACATCTTTGCACTTTTACAATTCAATCAATTTACAAGTTCTTTCTAGTTCGACAATTTTCACTTGTTATGATCAATTACTTTATACATTGTTAGAGGTTATTTCCTTTAAGTTGGCCAAGTTATTTTACCCTTTTTCTTAGTTCTTAGTTCTATGAATCATACAAACATATGAGAGAAACTTAATAAAAAGCGAAACCATCAATATTACTAAAAATCATCACTTTCGACCAAATCAATTTGCACTTATGTCCTAGGATTTGTATGGTTGATCCTCCAAGTAAACTAATCTAACGTTGGATTAGAAACCAGAGGTTGTTCGTCGGAAAACACCAGCGAACATACACCCGATTTTTACTATTGATGTTGGCATTTTACATCCGATTTTTTACTATTTATGTTGGCCTTTTTACACCTGATTTTACTATGTTTTAGTTTCATAATTATATTTAGACCCTGTTTGATTTAATTAAATATTTTTTTAATACCACTAAGCATTCAATACACAAAAAGTACATTCAAAACAAACATCCTAACAACATTGTATATATAAGACTTATAAAATCATATTATCTAATGGCATAAAGTCTACATCAAAATCATATTAACATAAACTATCTATATATAACTTTTCTTCCTTCGCTTTGGTTTTGGATTTGGAAATATTTGAATGTCTTCTTGGCCCTCTTTCACCATTTACTCTCCCACCATTTGCATTTTCTCTTCAACCATTTCCAAAAAAATATTGGCCCAAAGTTGTCAAATGTGGTCAATCGTCTTTATTTCATAGGATGATGTGTCTCTGAATACCTACAAGTTTACAGATAATAAGTTAAACAACAGCATACTAAAACAATAATTTACATGTTGTTCATTAAATACATGCAATACAAAAATAATTTTACTTATCTACCTAGTTGAATCTTTCACCACTTTTTGTAGCTTCTAAAGAGTTTTTTCATCACTTTGTTTAAAGCGCGGTCGCCCAACTGAATATGAAAAGTGCAGTTTGTAAAAAGCAATAAATTTGACTGTCCAAATCAGAAATAAGGGATCAAGCCATAGTCATTCACTAAAACAACAAATAGAAAATTAAAACCTTGGGTTGTTGTTCATGTTTTGGAAATTGTCTTATATGTACATTCGCAAGCAAAAGAATCAAGTGCTCCCTCTGATTTTCCACATTTCCCTTCTACAAAGGTAAATGGAGATAATATTTGAACAAAATATAGAAAAAAAAACGGTGGTCATAAATCAATTTGATCTCTACCTAGAAACCACACATCAGCAAAAGTTAATCCATAATGTCTTCGTTAACTTTGTTACTGTGATTTGTCGGCCATGGCAAACCCCTAGTAGTATTATTCAATGCATAGAAAGCAAGTTGAATCAATAAATCAATAAATAAATGTAAGTAATCTAGTCAATACTCTAAAACAATTCACACATAAATTATTCATTACATAAAAGTAGAGATGGACCCAAAAACTTTAAATTGTGGGGGTGAATTTTTCATATAAATTTTTTATATGAAAAATATTATTTTCTCAATTTTTTATATATATTGCCTTAGAAAAAAGTTTTATACCAAATTATAAATTATATAATAATAACAAATTTATAATGTCCACCTTTATATAATATCATAAATATATTCTTAATATTTGTGAAAATAATAATAATAATTAATAGTAAATGAGAATATCATCTATTATTTAAAAATAAATATTGTTTTTCTAAAACAAATTAATATTATAAAATTATTAGTTCATAAGTCATTAATTAATTCTTAATTCAAAAGAAGAGTCACTCCAAATGATAAGGTAATTTTTAATTCAAAAGATTCTCTCATAATAATAAGGTCCCAATAAGTCATTGACTATTAATGAGCTGCTATTAATCTGTTACAAATTAAAATACAAATCAAATAGATAAACAAAAGAACTAATTAATTATATAACATTACTATAATGTTTTATAAACATATTGGGGGCACAAACCCACACTCTTCCTAAGCTTGATGTCGGATTCTAGGAGGAGGATGAAAACATAAACTAATTCTCTCTCCTTAATAATAAACTTGTAAAGTAAACATCAACAAACGATAAATTTAATACCACTAACAACTTTCATAACTCTAGTGATTTAGTCATCAGGGTTCTATATTTAGGGAGAGAGCTTTTATTTTTCTATTGGCTTAGTGGCAAACACATAATCATGTAAACATTTGCGGAGAGGCCTTAAACCAGGAATTCCACATAAAATGTTCTTGAAACTAAACTATTAGTCTATAACAACGAGAACAAGAACAAAGCTAGTAACTTCAATGAAAATTGAATTAAAACATAATAAAGGAGAACAAACCTCAGAATATCTCATTATAGCCTCTTTTCAACTTTCTGGATCAAGGGGAAAAATATTAAAAGGTGCATATAATTGCTTATTTTCCTCAACCCTGGTATGAGATTCCAAAATCTACAATGAAACATTGGAATGTGAAAATCAAAGGAAAAAAGGAAGAATCTTAATATCATTCTATTTATTTCTATAATCCATTTGGTAACAAATATAAAGCTAAAATGTTGAGATCTGAAATAGTGAGAGACACTTATTTTACCTCATCAGATACATACTTCTAGAGCCTATGTTTGATTAACTGCTTTCAAAACCTCAAATAAAACTGCAACAATTTTATATGCTTTTATAAGTTGGGCACTGAAAAACATGTGATGTTAATACCAATATGTCCCTTATTGGTGAACAAATATACAAATACAGAAATAAGGATAATTCACAAATAATATCTAATATAAGAGAGCTAAAGTTAAAGTCAATGTCCAAACTATTAATTGACTTCAATTATAAACTCACTGGTCCTTATCAGCAACATTTTGTAACACTTGAATATACTTTTGGTAGTAATGCCGATAAAAGCTATGCATTTCACGAGCATCTCTTTTCGCTCTTGCCTCTAGTGTGGTATCATTTTCCTGTAAAGAAAGGAAAAATACTACCACATATTCAAATTTCAAATGAAAGACATTCCAATCTTTGGAATAATAACATGGGGTAGAATTATTTTTTTATTCTTCTTTTGTCGGAACATTAATATACTAAAAATAAAAAAATAAAAAACTTAAAGTAATTAAGCCATTAATATTCTTTGGAAAAACAATGGGTAGATCTTAAAATGATTGAAGTTTGAAAGTATAAAAGAACTAAAACAAATGTATAAATTCTTAAATAATATCAGATGTTTACCCTTTCTAAACGTTGAAGAAACGTTGTTTTGAATTGATGAACATTGTGTCCACTAGATGTGGCATCTAGTCTATGAGCTTTTTCAAAAGCATAAACCTGACCTAATTACAAAATAGTCCAGTACTTTAGACAGAAAGTACACAAACAAACTTCGTAAAACATTTCATTATTGTGTCGGTAAAAATATGAGGCTAACATGCTATCCAAATAGAATAATTGAAAGAAGAGTGTCAAAGTAAAATATAAAATGATGAAAGTTACAACATATAACATAGTGGTTTCAAATTCAAAAGAAGTAAACATGTTATGACTTCATAAAATTATCAAACTCTGATGATCTAACCTATTAAAGAAAAGAAATAATGAAACTTGTGCAACAAATTTATTAACAAATCAAGAAAAACATAATGCCATAACACAACTATGAGCATATTTACACATTCACTCACCATTTCATTCTCCAACTAAACTACAAAAACTCACTCTCATGCATCATCACCACCTAGTTTCTCTTTTTTTCTTCTTCAGTAAAGTAAACATACATCTCCATAATACTGACTCCATTCTTCTTTTACAAATCTCTAACACAAACTTCTCAATTAGACTCTCTCTCACTTCCAATACACTTCATCACCTTACCCTTGAACCTGTTAAAGGAGTAATGTTTCCCAACTTAACCATAGGCTTGGCAAATTACTCAAAGAAAATATCATTTCTTGTTGTATAAGTTTTCACTAAATCTGCATAAGTTCTTGTAGTAGTTTTTATCGAAATTTACCGGGGTGACAAAGTCTAGGACAAATAGATTTTGGTCTCCACCAGATCTCGGGCACTAAACGTGCAACTAAGCTGCATAGTTTTGGTCAAGAGTGAAATCTGACTTGCCATTCCTAGTTTGGTTGTAGAGTCTTTGTCTGAAGCTAGTGCATCTTGAATCTACCTATAGTATGACTACCTATAACATAACAAGAAATTGTTTAAACAATTGGACAATTGTGATCTCCGCAACACGAAATAGATTAGTACTAAGATTTTACCAGATAGTGCAACTAGATCAACAATGTTAAGTCCCTTAAGCTTGAACTTAGTAAAGATGGTTTGGAATGTATTGCTAGGGACATGAATGTTATTATTCAAACCACTGATGCTTGCGCCGAGAGAATCCCTTCTTGCCAAAGGTACATCCCAGTTTGGTCCACCAGTCTGCAATGATTGAATATTAGATTGATACTTAACTTTTGATGGTTAAAAGTAGAGTTCAAAATAAGATGAAATTTTTTACAAGAACAGTTGAATCTCTAGCATCTTGAGTCAAAATATCAGCACAACAGACTGTATGTTGACACTCTTTCTCTACTACATATTTAATTTATTCAATGACTTCAAATCCTCTAGTCGAGTTACGGTTTAGATTCGACCTCTTTTTGCTGATGATAGTACCACTGCTGTCTAGCAACACAGAGGCATTACAACCATGCAACATCAATTCTTTGTCATGACACTATGACACTGAAAAATTTCTATATGCATTCATAAATTTAAAAACAAGTCTGTAATTTCAATTGCAGCCGCAACTTTAAGGTTTTTAATGTGTCTACGACCACGACCGCATTTTAAATATTGTTTACTAGACCATTAAGTAGTTGGCCTGTTATATGTAGATACCTTGACAAAACAGTCATGAAAATCCAGTCTCAACAACGAAGCAGCCATGCGAGGTTCTTTAGCGACATCCTTGGAAACTACAAACTTAACAATATCTTAAACTCTAGGACAAGAACCGTCGTAAAATTGAGGGTAGAGGAAATCTCCTACTTTATTATTACAATGACAAAAAGGAGCAAAGACTAGAAGAGAAAAAAGCAAGAAAAAGTTTACAGAATTGACCATTATTTCTCTTTCAAGATTACTTCAAGAACAAAAGTTATTATGAAAGAGTAGTTAAATAAGTGCTTTCAACTGGATTAAATGAACACCATTATGGAAATGATAGCATTTATAGAGAAGAATATCAATGTGACAGAAAACCAAAAGCAAAAAAGTATCAATGAGAGGGAAAAAAGTTGGAGTTGGGTACAAACTAGCTTTCAAATCTGTATAAGAAGATAATGATAAGAGTTGTTAGCTCTTACCATGTCATGTAAAAATCAAATATATAATTGTAAGGAATTAGCTTAAGTGTCTAAGTCAAATTCTAAATGTAGTGAAACATGTCCTTAGTTTTGTTTAAAGAAAAAGTACTGATATAGTAAAAGTCATAATTAACAATCAGTCTGATATCAGAAAAATATCTAAAGCATTTTTATTGTATTCTTGCTTGCACTATAAGGCAACTAACACTTGGTATTTTTATTTGATAATTTTATGAAGTCATTATTTCTTTCCTTTAATTGGCTAGATCATCAGAGTTTGATAATTTTATGAAGTCATATTACACATCATCTTCATCACCATACAAAGTTCCATTAACTACATAAATTCCATAAAATACCTAGAAAACTATTTTAAAATCTCTTTTCCAAAACCATTAAATTCATAACTCATCAACATGTTCATTTTATTTGACAAGCTTTCTTCTTCCATTTCTTTTATCATCAAAGCCATCACCTTTAACATAAAAAAACATCACTTCTAACACCATTCACTGACTCAACTTGTATCACCTTTCATCTTGACCATAAACCATACTTACCATGTTCATATAAACTTCATGGAAGAAAACCACAAGGTACCAAAACTCACCATTAAACACCCTCCATCATTTCTTCCAAAAACTCATCATTAACCTCAAACACAACAATACCACATGTGAACAACCCGCCACTACAGTAACACAACTACACCAACACAAACACACCCTCATTTTACAATAGTTCACCATCGCAAAGAATGCCAGCGAAAATGTATACTCCACCAGGACGCATTCCTTCCATCACCAAGTGTACACCAACGAAGCACTATACACGACCACCACCGCCGTTCTACTAACCGCGGCGAAACTACTAACCACGGCGAAATAGGACGAAACATCATACATGGAGTTGAGTTTTTTTTTCTTCAGTAAAATGAACATAAATCAAGAAAAACCTCAAATAAAGAATTCAGTCAAATTTATATTTAAGAGACAAGATTCAAAGAAAAGAAACATCAACTCATTGAGATACAAATTATAAACCCTAATATTCTACCTAAAAGATTAATCCCTAATGTTTACCTAAAAACTTAAACCCTAATCTTCTATCTAAACATTTAAACCCTAATTGAGAAAAGAAAGACATACTAATTAGTCTGGTTTCATCACTATTCATGTCATCATCGAGCATTGAGAATGTTCGTGCAATGATGAGAAATGAGAGAAGATTCCTGGATGTGCGATGATGGAGATGAGCTCATGATGAGAGGAAGGAGATGAGCTCACGATGAGAAAAATGAGAGATGAATGTGATGAGCTTGCGATGAGAGGAATGAGAGAAGCTCACGAGGAAGGAGACAAAGATGACGATAAGACGAATGGAAAGGGTTTACAGAGAAATGGATTTCTCACATTGAAGAGAAAAAAGGGTTTAGAGAGAAATGGGGTTTGAATGGGTTTTAATCGATCCTAATAGATTTGATATTCATAAGTAATTTCCTTATTATTTTATTTACACTATAAATTTAATTAATTTACACTCTTTAATTCATTTATTTATCCAAATAATACTTAACAAAATATATTATGATTTATTAATATGTTTAACATTAATATTTAGAGTTATTAAAACATAAAATTATTTTTCAATCAATATTAATTTACACCTGTTTTTCCTTTAATGAGAGTAATAGAGATATTAGTATAATAATGTTTTTAATTTACACCTTTTTTTTAAATAGGGTGACTATTGTCGCGTACTATTATTTTAAATGACATTTTATTTACAAATCTGCCAATGTGTTTCTTAATTACACCCGTTTTCAGTATAATGGGTGTAACATTTAAAATTATATTTGTCATTTTTCACATTTACACATGTTGTCAATATAATGGGTGTAAATTTTAAAATTATATTCGTTACTTTGCACTAGTGTTAATTCTCCTACTCTAAAGTCTGCTTTTGAAAAATATCACTATGCCAAAAATGGCATTTCGTAGCGCACAAAAGGGCACATTAGACAGCGCTTTCTAAGGTGACCACTTTAGAGAGCGCTTTTACCTTAAGCGTTTTCTAAAGTGTAAATTAAGAAATCACTTTATTTTAAATTATTTTACAAAAGACCTATAAGAGTGCTTTATAACAAAAGCGTTGTCTTTTGTGTTTGGTACAAATATATTGAACCATGTAAAGAATCATAAAATATGGCAAAATGGGGTATCGAACCCACGCCCTTTAGGTAGGGAAATGAATTTTAAATTATATTAATATATCAAATTATATTTAATATATTTAAATCATATTAAATTAAATTTTAATTTATTTTAAATTATATATATAATTATTCAAATTATGTTTTAAATATAAACATTTTAATTTATTAAAATTATATTTAAATATATTAAAACTATATTAATATATAATTTAAAATATATTTAAAATTATATCAATATATCAAAATATAATTCATATATTTAAAATTATATTAATATATCAAAATATAATTCATATCTTTAAAATTATATTAATATGTCAAAATATTTTTTTAATATATTCAAATAATATATTTAAATAACATATTCAAATATATATATATAAATTATATTCAAATAATATATTCAAATACTTTTTTAATATATTCAAATATATACAAATATATTTTTTAATATATTCAAATAATATATTTAAATAATATATTCATTAATATATTTAAATATATAAAATATATTAATTAATATATAATATTTTATTAATTTATCAAAATATAATTAATATATTTAAAATTATATTAATATATCAAAATATTATTTTAATATATTCAAATAATATATTCAAATAATATATTTAAATATTTAATATATAATTAAATATATATCAATTGATATCTAAAAATTATATTAATATATAATTTAAAATATATTAATTAATATATAGAAATTATATTAATATATAATTTAAAATATATCAATTAATATATAGAAATTATATTAATATATAACTTAAAATATATTAGTTAATATATAGAAATTATATTAATATATATCTCAAAATATATTAATTGATATATAGAAATTATATTAATATATATTTTAAATATATTAATTAATATATAGAAATTATATTAATATATAATTTAAAATATATTAGTTAATATATTTTGCATCGATATGTATCGATTCATACGAATCTTGCATCGATACATGCTTCTTTTATGTTTCTTTAAACATGCTATGTATCGACCCATACGTGTGTTGCATCGATACATGCTTTATTTGTGTTTCTGGAAATAAGCTTTGTATCGACACATTCGTGATATGTATCGATGCATGCTTGAATTAATTTTCTGAAAATTAATCAAAGCTTCAGTATGCATCGATGCATACATCTGTGTATCGACTCATACAAGTTATAAAACTAACATGCATTAATACATACGAGGTTGGCATCGATACATAATTCTGTTTTTCTTCTAACAACTTATGTTTTGACATATAAAAGGCTATGACAGTTCTGTTTTCTGGGTGAAGCGAATTCTTAGATGAAAATTGAATTTTGATGTATGCCTTTGTATTTCAAATCATTAACCTAACTAAAATTTGTAAATCAAAACAGAAACATATTGTGCAAAAAGAAATAAGTTCTCATCACCAGATTTCGAAACATATCTGTTCTTAACATTCCAACATACCAAATTACAAAGTACCTAAACATTAAATAGTACCTAAACATTACCATACTCATTTTATTTTATTTTTTACATTTTCTACTTTAGAAAGCGCTTTTATTGTAAAGCGCCCTCTAAGGTAAAACTATCAAAAGACTTTAGAAAGCGCTTTCTTGAGAAAGTGCTCTCTAAGGTTATTTATTAAAATATATTAATTAATATATTCAAATTATATTAATATATAATTTAATATATATTAATTAATATATTCAAATTATATTAATATATAATTTAATATATATTAATTAATATATACAAATTATATTAATGTATAATTTAATTTATATCAATTAATATAGAGAAATTATATTATCATATAATATAATATATCAATTAATATATAGAAATTATATTAATATATAATTTAAAATATATCAATTAATATATAGAAATTATATTAATATATAATTTAAAATATATTAATTGATATATATAGAAATTATATTAAAATATACTAATTGATATATAAAAATTATATTAATTAAATATATATGGAAACTTATATTATATGTATTTAATGTGAATTATATAAAAGGATGAGGGCGTAATACCGCTGGTCAAGGAGGTTTATCTTAATGCTTTGGGTCTGGTGTTCGAATCCCCTCGCCCCAGACTCATTTTTTTTATATTTTCTACCTTAGAAAGCGCTTTTATTAAAAAGCGCCCTCCAAGGTTATTTATTAAATATTTTATTTTATATTATTTCAGAGACCTTAGAAAGCGTTTTTTCTAAAAGCGCCCTCTAAGGTAAAACTTAAAAAAGACATTAGAAAGCGCTTTTTTTTATTAAAAAAAGCACTCTCTAAAGTCAATTATTTTATAAAATATAAAAAGTTTCTAATCATTTTCTGATTCAGTAACCAGAATCATTGTCGTTCCTAAACCCTTTCTCGCTTTTGTTGCGAACTTTTTCTTTGGTCGTGCTTCTCATTGCTGCTCATTGCTGAAGTTTATCGTTGCTTCGTCGTTCTCATTGTTCGTTCGTTGTTGATAATATTAATTGTTCGTTCTCAATATTTCTCATTGTTCGTTCTTGCTCATTGTTGAGGTACGTCGTTGCTCATTCTTCGTTCTTGATGATACTATTCATTGTAGTAGTTGTTGCTTTTGTCGTTCTTGATGATATTGTGTTGAAGAAACCCATTTATGTTATTGTCATTCTTGATGATGTTCTTGCTGATTTTATGTTAAAGAAACTATACAGCAGAGTCCTATATTGCAGAATGTCGCTCCCACCAAATGACACCTGGTCAGAAGGGGTACAAACGCGAACGGTCGGCGAAAGAGAGAACACAAGGGTGAACTGAAAATAGTCGCCAGCTAGGCATTTTTATCCCCGAAGGAAAGGTAATGCTGCATAAACCTGGAAAAAGATGGATAAGACGGTCGCGAACCAGAGAAACTGAGAAATGGGGTTGGTTACAACCTGGGAAGGTATTAGCACCCAAATTGTCCGCCGTACTCGACGGGATCCACACTTGAAAGTTTGTGTTTAAAGGGGGTAGTGTCTGTGTTATTTTGTGTGCAAAAGCTAGAAAAGAATGCAAGTGTCAGTGCTGGAAAAAAGTGTGAGGTGAAATAAGAGAGTGTCTGTGCAAGGAAAGAATGTGAAGCTCAAGACTATGAGGCTCAAAGAATAATGCTAGTAGAGGGGGGAATATATAGAGACTTTTGTTCGATAACTGTTAAGTTATGCCTACGTATCCTCTCGTGCAATGAGGAAGTCAAAACACCGTAGTTCGACTCAAAGAGACTGAAAGATGAATTGACTTGTGAACTGCTTACTTGTCTATGCTCAAGTGTATGACCCGTCTGGCTCAGGTGCAAATTGTCTTGCATTAGACGGAAGAAGCAAGTTCCCGTTTATGAGTGAAGATGATGAGAAAAGAATCCCGAAGGAGACGATTATTGTTTGCTTTTTTGTGTTTTCAGTTTTGTTATTGCTTTTGTGTTTGTCATAAGAAAATGAGCTTAAGCCTAAACCAAGGGTTAGTAAACTCATCACATCCTCCCTCTGATTCGGGGTAATGAGAATACCTTAAGTATGAGGTAGACACCTCACACTTAATCACCATGATGTAGGATTAAGATCATTAACCTACTTGCATTTATTTGGATGCTTTTGGAGTTTTTGTTTGGTGTTAAGTAATGAGTTTAAGCCATAATCAAGGATTCAATGGACTCGTTACACCATCCTAATAGAAGGATAATAGATGAGAACATTTAAGCTGAGGAAGGCTCCTCAACTTAATCCATGATTAGGGATTAACCTCATGACAAAACAAAGCCTTTATTAAATGGATTTTAGTTAATGGTAAGATTAAGAAGTGGATTTTATGGTTTGTAAGACAACTTGAGGGGGACTTGTCCATTAACACTAGGGTTAGTCCTTCTTAACCAATTAAGAAAGAATTAGAACCCTAATGCAAGGCCCAAGTTACAAGCTTGATGTCTTAGTGATTATTATGTGAATTGATTAAAGGGTTTAAACACATTAAGGGTTTAACACTTAGGATTAAATTTATACACTCCATCCTAATAGAAGGATACAAGCATAACCCTAATCTCAAAGCCTTAAAACCTTTAAGGTTTAGTCCTTGATTAAGATATGAGAAGAGATGACACAAATATGACACAAAGGTAAAACTAAAGGGGGTACTAATCAAACCCTAATTGTGATCATGCTTGGGTGTTCCTAGGGTTTATGAAGCTTGCAAGAAGATCTTCAGAGAAGTCACCAATGGAAGAAACAGAATGGAAGGAAAAGAAGCAGCAAGAAGCAAGACAACTTACTTCACTTAAGAAGATAAGTTGCTTGAAGAAAGAAGGAGGAAAAGGAGAATGAATGAGCAAGCTCACTCTAATTCACAAGTAAAATGCAAAAATGAATGCATAAAAGGGATGAGAAGAGATTATGAGAAGTGAAGGCAAATTCACTTCTCAAACACTTACCACCTGAAAAGTTAGCAACATGAAATGAAATGAAATGAAAGTGAGATGAAATGCAAAGATTAAAGCCAAAGTCAGAAGCATATTCATGATGTAAGTGATGCTAAGAGATGATACAAATGGATGTCATGAGATGTGGATGATCATACACGTAATGAAGATGCAAAAGGGACATGAAAAGAAGCATGAAAGTTCATGAAAACTTAAGAAATGCAATGGATGAATAACATGGAAAATGGATGATGCAATGATCAAACATGATTTCAATATGTCCTAAGATGTCATATATGTCATGTGGATGCACAAAATGTCATGGCAAGTTTATGTATGCAAGCATATGAAGGATGAATGCAAACGAAGGCAAAGATTAGGGTTTATGTACAAGATGCAATGCAAAATTCAAAATCAGAAGCAAAACATGAGATAAAAAATTGAAAATGGGATCAAAGGTACCCTAAACCTATACAAGTTCACTTCCCAGAGGGGAAGGTCAGAAGCTAAACCCTAAAGGACTTATGATTTTTCTAAGTTTGCTAGGGTTTTAAGGTACCTCACAAGGAAAAATGTCAAGTTTGACTTTTCTAAGTTTGACACAAAAATGTTTTAGATGCTTGAAAGGATGCATAACACAATGCAAAAAGAACCACTCACAAACTCAACTTGGATCAAAAGATATGAATTTTTGAAGTTAGGGTTAAAAATATTCAAATTAAAGAACCCTAATTCAAATGAAAATTGGCAAGATATGATCAAAACCAAAAAGAAATTTGTCTTGTGAGTTTGTAAATGCTTCTAAATGTTTTAAAATGCTCTCTGGATGTTTTTGTGATTTTTAAATACCTAAATGTATTTTTAATTAATTAATTCTCATTAACTAATTAAAAATAAACATTTAAATGATTTAAAAATAATTTTTTAATGCAAAAAATAAAACAAAAATTATTTTCAGAATGAGAAAAATATTTAAAGTCATGATGCAAAAAATAAAATTTTTTGAAAGCTTCTAGCTATTTTAAATAAAATGCACAAAGAAATGCAAAATAAAATGAAATAAATTCAATTTAAATGAGAAGTCAACAAATCCAAGGGCCATGGTTTAAACTGGGGACGCGGGAATTGACTGGCGCCTTATCCTGTGGTCCAAATTCAAACTGAGCTAATCCTATTTAATTAAATAAATAATCCTAATTAATTACTAATCACGTGATCCAGGCCCTTCAAACACGCGCGGGAGAATCAATCCAAGGGCCCAGATTCAAATACGAATCCCTAACCCTAATTAGCCTTAATTACTTTCAGGTGGCCGGAAATGACCTCCGGTCATCTTCTCCGGCCACATCCCCCCTGAGATTTTTCTAAAACGCTCCCTAGGTCATTTCTGGAGCTCTAAAGCTCCAGATTGCTTCCTTTCACCTCCCTAAGCTCATCCCTAACCTCAAACCTCATTTATTTTCACTCACCAGCAAGATACGAATCAAAGAACAAACATGGTGAAACTTTTAGACAAGCCATACATACTCAATTCTCCATCATTTTCAAAAATAAAAGGTTCCGTGTGTTCAGGGAAGCAAGCTTAAGCATTTAGAAACTTAAAACAAGAGTTCTGGAAAAATAAATTCCATGGCTACCTGAAACGAAGCTTTCAACCCAAGAGCTTTCTGGCTGTCTCCTTGGTTCCAATCACCTCCAATGATCTTCCCCAAGAGTTTGCAATGCTTGGCTGGAGTTTATATGGCCTCTATGTGAAGTTTGCTGAAGCTTAGGTCAAGGATGGTGAAAATCGTATTTTTGATATGGGGTGTTTAAAGGCAAAATGAAGGGTGGGAAATGATCAGTGATGAATGTGGAGTTGAATGGTGGAAAAAGTTTGGAGTTTTGTTGGCTGAGCTATGAATTTTGAAGAGAAATGCAAAAGGGGATGTTTTGATGAATGCTGAGTTGTGGGAGGATTCAGGTTGTGTTGTGGTATGAAATGGCTTGCTTGAGGTCCACATAACATGTTCTGATTGGGCAGAGAGTTGTTGTGGAGCAGTGTGATTGGTATGGCTCATTTTGCAAAAAGTCAAAAAAGTTGTACTTGGAGGTATGGGCTCATGGCAGGCTGAGGACAAGGGGGTGTCTGGCGCAGCTTGATTCATGGGCAGCCATGGAATTCAGATTGAGGCAAAATATCAAGTAGAATGAAGTTTGTGGGTGATTTTGCAATTTGTGAAGGTCTTGGTTAGAAGTCACTTTGAGGTCACAAATTGGTTTGACAAGAGTTTTTGCAAGTTTCCCTCTTTGGTACATAAGTGAGATTTTGTGATTTTTCCCAACTTTGCAAGGCCATAACTTGAGTTCTATGATGATTTAGATCAAGTTCTTGTACTTTTTGAAAAGGGAATGATCCAATCTACAACTTTAATGACCAATAATTTTTCATTTGAAGCATTTTTGAATCAAAAAGAGGAGGTTGAAAAACTTTCCCAAAATGGCAAGTTTGCATTACAAGTCACTTTCCCAAAATGGAAACTTTGCAAATGGCTTGAAATTCTTCAATTTTGTGAACTTCTAACTTCTTATAAGATCAAATAAAGATCATATACACCCAAAATGATGGAGAAGACCCTTTGGTTGGATGATGGGGGGCCTCAGATGCCCTGATTTTGCACTGACTTGTTCAAGAAGTCATATATTGATAAAATGCCTTCCCCATTGAATTTCTCCATGAAAATTGGTGTGTAGGATCCTTATAACATATAGAGACAAATAGAAACAAGAATGACCAGAAAATTTGGAGTTATGGCCTCTGAAACCAAAACCCTAATTTTAGGTCATCTGTGTAGTTAAACTTGGCTCTGCTTCCATGCCTTTCTCAGTTCTTGTGATTTTCTAACTTTCTTGATCTTGGGAGGATATAATATGATGCTTGAACATACATGGACCCTCTTGAGATGATTGAAGACCTTTGGAGTGGCTCAGATAGCCCAGGGATGGCTCAGATCACAAACCCTAGATGCAGATGACTTTGAACCAATGCAGTGAAGCAAAAATGTAATATGAGATGATATGATTGGACTTATGCAAATGAAAAGATCATAAGCCATGGTGTGAACTTAGTGAGGGAAAATTTGGGGTGTTTACAGCTGCCCCTATTCAAGCATGAGTTAGCTGTGCAGGATGTAAGCGACGGCTTAACAGGCAAACAAGATAACTTGTGGTTTAATACCCAAGACAGTCCAAGATTTTCACTCACTAGATGAAGAAGAAAAAGGGATATAGATTGTAAAAAGGAAGTAAAGTATGATTATAAAGTGCGGGCGACAGAGGACGACCGTCGAGCAGAGGGAGACTGCTGGGGTAAAAGCAATGACGGGGACGACCGACATGCTGGGAAATAGAAGGATCATGATGGGGACGGCCATCAGGTTTTGTAAAGTAATGAGTAAACAACGATGGGGTACGGCCATCGGGTTAAGGAAATCAAAGGTGAAGGAAGATCACCTAGCAGGGGACGGCTGCTCTGTTAGGGATAAGATGAGGGACGGTCATCTACTGGTGAAGGACGATCACCTGGCAGGGTACGGCTACCAAAAGTATCACGACATAGGACGAATGTCGGATAGAAAGAGTCGACGATGGGGACGGCCATCGGATAAGCATGATGAAGGACGATCATCAAGAGGTGAAGGATGATCACCTAGAAGGGTACGGCTGCTCCCGGGGTTTATCGTGACATAGGACGAATGTCAGATAACAAGATCAACGATGGGGACGACCATCGGATAAAAATGATGAAGGACGATCATCATGTAAGATCAGAATGCGCCTAAGAGGGGGGGGGGGGCGTGAATTAGGTGTATATAATTTTTCTCGATTCTTTTTCTTTGATGGATAGAATTTTTCTTTTTAAGTTTGAATGGAAGGAAAGCAGTAAGGCAGAAAATAAAAACGACACAGAAAGTTATCCTGGTTCCCTTCACAGTCTGAAGGTACATCCAGTCCCCTTTCAACTTGAAAGAGATTTCCACTAGTTTTTAGAAATAGTACAACCTATCACACCTTCAATGGTGAGGCCTACTTTCTAACAAACTATCATACAAGTGTGCAAGAACAATCCTCTTGCCACACTTACCCTTATGTCCAAACAAACCTTGGAACACAAATCACACAATAGAAATACCTTTCTATATTTTTAATTTAGAGTGAGTAATACAAAGACTTTAATATCAATAATGATCTTCTCCTATGTACACAATTCACTTTTCAAAATATCAATACAAGTGTTCAAACATGAAGTATGAAAAATGAATATCTTATGAACACTTTTGAAAAGTATGAAAAATATTTGAAAATTGATCAATTTGATTCAAGTGATTTTTTATAAAAATTGTAGGAGGTGTTTTTGAATTTGAAAAATTCAGATTTTATATTATACAAGATACCCTTTTGAAAAGGTGTGAAAATTATGAATCAAAAAGTTTTTTGAAGAGATATAATCAAAAGGTGCAATTTGAATTTCAAAGGAAAAATATTTTTCAAAATATTACAGTGTTAACCGGTTAACCAAATGGTTAACCGGTTAATGCCTATGAACGTTAACAGGTCTTTTGAAAATTTGAACCCGTTAACCGGTTAACCAAATGGTTAACCGGTTAACACTGTTAAAACCAGAAACAAAAGGTTTTTTAAAGAGTGTTAATCGGTTTGAAAAATATGTTAAATTATTTTATGCAATATGCTAGTATATGATTGAATGCATGAACACTTGTACATCAATTTAAAAAAGGATTGATATACCTAACCAAAAGCATCCAAGCATGAAATTGAATAATGATGCAAACGAAGCTTGATAGCGAAGCCGGTTGCTTGAAGCTTGATCAGTTGGAGCTCTTGACTTTTTGCAGATCTGAAATATATGCGCCGTGTTGTCTTCATCAAAATCTCCGAGATTGAAAGCGTGCTTCTACATTCTCCCCCTTTTTGATGATGACAACCGAAAATTCTGCGAGAGCTTTGATCAATGTTTCTCTAAGCGAATTCTCCCCCTATGGGCAGCAACTCCCCCTAACTGATAGCAGCAGTAGCGAGAAAAAAATTATGCATAGAGAGTCATTAGAGAAACAAAGGTCTTTTCCCCCTTTGGCATTAGCAAAAAGGAAGGGACCAACAAGCAAGCATGAACATGAAAGATAGCATCATACAAGCAATCATACAAGCAATCACACATATAAAATGCAAACATAGTGCAAGTAAACCAAAAATTCCTAAAAACTTAGGACTTAAGTTTGAGAGTACAAAACATAACATGATTAAAATATAAAACAACATAATAAAAACAGCATGGAGACTTGGTCCTCATTCCTCATCCGACACATCCTCATCATCTTCTTCCTCTTCTTCGGTACCGTCCACATCCTCATCAACATGCTCGGTGGTGGTTCGGGAGCTTAGGACAAGGTTCCGAAGGCTTTTGATGGCACGCATAGCTTCATGGTGGTGTGACATCATGGTTGAGTAGAGAAAGTCATTGGTAATGCCGGTTTCCGGAATATGTGGAATGGAGGTGGAGGATCCGTCATCATACTTATAAGTTCCATCATTGGCTTGGACAATACCGGTGTTCTTGATAATTGTGACTCCGTTGATTTCATTTCTCGTAGTTGTCATAGCAATAAACAGTTCTCGACCGATTTCCATATCGGTAAGTTCCAAAATCCTTGAAAGAAGGCGGCCATACGGTAAACGAGTCTTCAACAAAAGTTGTTGCTTCAAATGATATAGCATGGTAGGAAGCCAATTAATCTTAATCTTGTTCTTGATGGCAAAGAGCACTTGCATCTCCAAATCATTGATTTGGGATTGATTGGAGTCCTTGGGCAGCAAGACATGGCAAATGACATAATGAAGCATCCGGTCATCAACGGAGAGATTCTTCGCATAACAAAGTACACGAGAGGTACGCTGGCCGGAAATCACGGCTGCCTTTGGAAACCTACAAATGTTATAGTAGTATTCCATCTTATCATAGTTGGCCCATTTGCCTTCATCATGGTTGACACCCTTTCGGAGAAACACTCCCGAGTACGGTAAAGACAAAGACGTAGCAAGAGTACCTAGGTCAACCTCAATCTCACAATCTCTAATAGAAGCAAAAAGGTGGTGCTTATCATTTTCATCACAATTGAGAACCATGTTGTTCATGAAAGACTTCACCAAATCCGGATACACTTTTCCATTGTCGGCAATAAAATCTAACATTCTTTGATATTCTAGTAGTGCCGGAAACTTAAAAGATTCAAAAGATTTCAGGTTCACATACTTACCCTTGAGAAGATGTCGAACCCGAACACGAAAATCCAATCTTCTCTTCTTGGTAGATTCCATAGGCATGTCTTCTTCACTGCTAGACCTTGATGCTGACACTGGAGCTTTTCCCTTTCTTGAAGCCATGAAGATGAAGCTTAGGTTGAGGGTGAGTGAGAGTATTTTTGGATTAGGGTTTGGTGTAGAGAAGAGTGAAGTGAATGAGATGGAGTTTTTGTGAGAGTTACAATGTAGTGGGTTTTAATGGAGGAGATGAAAAGTTTGGAGAAAGAGAGTAAGTGGAGTTTAATGGTAGGTCAAAGGAAGAGGAATAGATTTATGAGGTGTCTTGAGAAACCATGCATCAAATAGACATAATACATACAACACAACATAAAAAAGTTTAAAAGTTTAAAAAAATGACAGAACCTGTCACGCAGGCAGGGCCTGCTGTTTTGAAGCTGTTAACCGGTTAACCGATCCGTTAACCGGTTAACAGAAAAAAATTTCAAAAATTAAAAAAAAAACAGCAGCTTTGGTGGGGAAAAATGGGAGGGATTTTTCAAAAAAAATTTCAATAAAGTGTTAGCACTTGTCATTCCGCAACTTTCGATCAAAAAATATTTTGAAACCGATTAATTTCGGGTATACGAAAGTGAGAAAAACCGAAAACAGTGAAATGTGAGTGCTAGCATTTTATGACTTTAAATTAAGCAAAAACACATATAAACACACATAATGCAATAAAAAACATATAACAACCAATTTTTAGGTTAAGATTAGATGTCACCTTCATTGAGAATCCCAAGTTCTCGTCGAATCTTGAAGAATTGTTCCTTAGCCAATGGTTTTGTGAATATGTCGGCTAGTTGATTGTGTGTATCCACGAATGTAACATCGACATCTCCATTTAGAACATGATCTCGAAGGAAGTGGTTCCGGATATCAATGTGCTTTGTTCTTGAATGCATGACCGGGTTCTTCATGATATTGATGGCACTTGTGTTGTCACACCGGAGAGGGATACAACCGAGATCTATACCGAAATCGAGAAGTTGTTGTTTGAGCCACATGATTTGAGCATAACAACTTCCTGCTACAATGTACTCCGCTTCGGCCGTGCTAAGTGCAACGCATGCTTGCTTCTTGCATGCCCATGACACTAGTGCATTCCCGAGAATGTGACAAGTACCACTTGTACTCTTTCTATCGGTCTTACATCCTGCATAATCAGCGTCAGAATAACCAATTAAAGAACAAGTACTACCTTTAGGATACCATAGTCCGACGTGCATTGTTCCTTTGAGATATTTCATGATCCTCTTCACGGCAGTGAGATGCGATTCCTTCGGATTAGCTTGAAAGCGGGCACACAAACAAACACTAAACATAATGTCAGGACAACTCGCCGTCAAATATAAGAGTGAACCGATCATACCTCGATACTTTGTAATATCTATTGAAGTGCCGGAAAGATCTTGATCAACATACGTTCCGGATCCCATTGGAGTAGACATCTCTTTGCAATTGTCCATATCAAATCTTTTCAATAATTCCTTGCAATACTTGGATTGATTGATGAAGATGCCATCCTTTGTTTGCTTGATTTGTAAACGAAGGAAGTAGTTCATCTTTCCCATCATGGACATCTCGAATTCTCCTTGCATCATAAGAGAGAATTCTTCGCAAAGATCTTTGTTTGTTGAATCGAATATGATGTCGTCGACATAGACTTGAACAAGTAAGGTGTTACCCTTAAGATTCTTGATGAACAAAGTCTTGTCAACCTTTCCTTTAGTAAAACCTTTCTCACATAAGAACTTGCTAAGGCGATCATACCAAGCCCTTGGTGCTTGCTTTAAGCCATAAAGAGCCTTCTTCAACTTGTAGACATGAGATGGGTTCTTGAAGTCTTCAAAACCGGGAGGTTGTTTGACGTAGACATCTTCATTGATGTAACCGTTTAGGAAAGCGCTTTTGACATCCATCTGGTACAACTGAAAATTCATAGAGCAAGTGTAAGCAAGTAAAATCTAATTGCTTCTAACCTTTCTACCGGAGCGAATGTTTCATCAAAGTCGATTCCTTCTTCTTGGTTGTAGCCTTGTGCGACCAATCTTGCTTTGTTACGAACTATGATTCCATTCTCGTCAAGTTTGTTCTTGAACACCCATCTTGTGCCTATGATATGCTTGTTGTCCGGTCTTGGTACAAGAGTCCAAACGTGGTTCCTTTCAAATTGATTGAGTTCTTCTTGCATAGCTATTATCCATTGATCGTCGCCTAAGGCTTCATCGATTTTTGCTGGTTCAATTTGAGACACGAACGCCATGTTGAGGCAAGCATCCTTGAGATTGAGTCTAGTTGCAACGCCTTGGCTAATATCACCAATCACTTTATCTATTGGGTGATCTCTATGAGTTCTCCATTCTTTTGGAAGATCTTGATGTTCTTCAATGGTTGGTGACTTATCTTCTTGTGATATTGCTTGTTCTTTTGATATCTCCCTTTGTTGTTGTGATAGATCTACTTCATCATCATCATCCACAATAATATTATCCTCTTTCGAGGGATTAGTCTCATCAAAAGAAACATGTATGGACTCTTCAATGGTAAGAGTACGTTTATTGAAAATTCTAAAAGCTTTACTTGATAGAGAATATCCAAGAAAAATACCTTCATCGGATTTCTCATCAAACTTACCAAGGTTGTCCTTACCGTTGTTGAGAACGAAGCATTTGCATCCGAAAATGTGGAAGAAAGATATGTTAGGTTTCCTTCCCTTGAACAACTCATATGGGGTCTTCTTGAGAATAGGTCGAATATTGACACGGTTACTTACAAAACAAGCCGTGCTAACCGCATCCGCCCAAAAATATTTAGGAAGATTCGAGTCGCTAAGCATTGTCCTTGCAAGTTCTACAGTGCCCTATTCTTCCTTTCTACGACACCGTTTTGTTGAGGAGTCCTTGGTGCGGAGAAGTTGTGAGAGATTCCATGCTCTTCACAAAAAACATCAAATGATGAGTTTTGAAACTCGCCACCATGGTCGCTTCTTATGGAAACAATTGAGAGTGACTTCTCATTTTGAATTTGCTTGGCATACTTCTTGAATGCTTTAAAGGCATCGCTTTTCTGCACTAAAAACAAAGTCCAAGTGTATCTAGAGAAATCATCAACAATAACTAGTGCAAAAACGTTACCTCCGAAGCTTTTTGTTCTTGATGGACCGAAAAGATCCATATGTAACAATTGGAGTGGTCTTGTAGTAGATATCACTTTCTTGGTCTTGAAGGATGTTTTGGTTTGCTTCCCCTTTTGACATGCGTCACAAAGCTTATCCTTGATAAACTTCATCTTTGGAAGACCAAGACCTAGATCATGCTTTAATAATTTATTCAAATGCTCCATGTGAATGTGAGCAATCCTTTTATGCCAAAGCCATGCATCGTTGTTGTTTGCCATTAAGCACTTCACCTTCAAGAGAGAGTCATCAAAAGAAATCATAAAAATGTTATTAAATCATTTACCTTTTAGCAAGAGTTCATGAGTGACTTCGTGTTCTATCAAACATTCCTCCTTCGTGAAGTTGATTCGGAACCCTTTGTCACACAATTGACTTATGCTAAGAAGGTTGTGTTTAAAGCCTTCCACGTAAAGGACGTCTTCGATGATTGTATGAGGAGATGCACCAATGGTTCCAACTCCAAGAATTCTTCCTTTATTATCATCACCGTAAGTAACGTATCCTTTGGCCTTAAGTGTTAGACTTGAAAATTTGTTGATGTCGCCCGTCATATGCTTTGAACAACCGCTATCGAGATACCATTGCGTAGAAGTTGTTTTCAAGCATACCTACAAAACAAAATCAGGTTTTGTTAGGTACCCAAATTGCTTTGGGTCCTTGATAGTTAGTACCCTTTTCAACCCACACATAATGCCCTTTAGCAACACCAATGTTGCGCACATAGCAAGCATTAGGTGTATGGCCTTTTATTCCACAATAAAAACACATAGGTTGAAATTGACTTTTGAATTTAGGAACATAATTTTGTTTCTTAAGACTCCTTTTCTTTTTATGACTTTGATGCATAGGTTTAGCATTGTTAGTCTTTTACGAAAACGGTTTCACTTGTGCTTGGTTTGGAAAACTTAGAATATCCTAGGCCACTTTTATCATTTGGATATCTTTGGTGCCTAAGAATTTCCTCCAAGCCAATTTGATCTTTTTCATATCTTTCTAAAACTCTTTTGAGTTGAACAATTTGAAAGGACAATGACTCACAATTTTTACATGTAAGACTTTGTTCTTCATCTATTATCTTTTGTTTTTCATTTTCAATGTATTTTTCAAAAGATGCATTTTGTTCTTCTAAAGATAATATCTTCTTCTTTTGGGATGAGATAGTTTTGTACAATGTCTTACATTCCTTAAGAAGTTCATCTATGACTTCTTGTGCATCATTTTCATAAATTGAAAAATTACTACTAACCTCGTCATTTTCTTCATTGGAGTGATGTGACGCCATTAACGCCATATTTGCACATTCGTCGCTTTCCGATTCCGATGAGGAACTAACTTCATTGTCATCCCATGAGACATAAGCCTTTTTATTCTTGAAGTCCTTCTTGCATTTGAATCCTCCTTTCTTCGCAAGTCTTGGACAATCCGGTTTTATGTGACCTTGCTTTCCACATTCATAGCATGTAACTTCTTGGTTCGATGTGGATGCATCCTTCTTCCTGAAATGTTTATTCTTTTTAGGAAAAGAAGAATTATTATTTTTGTTAAAAAACATACCAAGCTTCTAAACAAGAAGCATGAAGTTCTCATCTTCGGAGATCTCGTCATCTTTGTCATCCTTCGTGTCAATCTTCAAGGCAATTCCTTTGGACTTTTTCTCTTGACTTTCATGTTTTTAGAGCCTTCCAAGTTCCAACTCGTGCTCTTGAAGTTTGCCGAATAGAGATGCGGATGTCATTGTTGAGAGACTCTTCTTCTCCGAGATTGCGGTCACTTTCGGTTGCCATTCCCTTGTCAAAGACCTTAGAACTTTCAAATTGAGATCATCGTTGGTGAAGGTCTTTCCGAGTGCAATCAAATGGTTGGTTAGATGAACAAATCTTTTTTGTAAAGCCACAATAGATTCTCCGGGCTGCATGCGAAACATTTCGTAGCCTTGATCTTTTAACTTCTGTTGTTCCTTCATGTGTTTCTACCAAAGTATCCCAAATCTCCTTTGCCGATTTGCATTGTGATACATGAAAAAATTCGTCGATACTAAGAGCACTTTGAAGTATGTTGATTGCTTTCTTCTCATTTAGGATCTTCCTTTTATCATCTTCATCATACATATTCTTCAACTTTGCTGTTCCAACACCGTTGATTACATTGACGGGATTATGCGGACCTTCTTCGATTGCTTCCCATATGCCTTCTCTTTGGGCTTCAAGATGTGCCCTCATTCTGATTTTCCAGAAATCTAAGTATTCGCCGGAGAAGAGCGGAGGCTTGTTGCTACTTCCACCATCTTTGAAAACGGGATTCGAGTTTGCGGAAGCCATAGGATCTTGTAGGAACAGGTTACCTAAACCTGCTCTGATGCCAATTGTAAGATCAGAATGCGCCTAAGAGGGGGGTGGGGTGAATTAGGTGTATATAATTTTTCTCGATTCTTTTTCTTTGATGGATAGAATTTTTCTTTTTAAGTTTGTATGGAAGGAAAGCAGTAAGGCAGAAAATAAAAACGACACAAAAAGTTATCCTGGTTCCCTTCACAGTCCGAAGGTACATCCAGTCCCCTTTCAACTTGAAAGAGATTTCCACTAGTTTTTAGAAATAGTACAACCTATCACACCTTCAATGGTGAGGCCTACTTTCTAACAAACTATCATACAAGTGTGCAAGAACAATCCTCTTGCCACACTTACCCTTACACAAGTCACACAATAGAAATACCTTTCTATATTTTTAATTTTGAGTGAGTAATACAAAGACTTTAATATCAATAATGATCTTCTCCTATGTACACAATTCACTTTTCAAAATATCAATACAAGTGTTCAAACATGAAGTATGAAAAATGAGTATCTTATGAACACTTTTGAAAAGTATGAAAAATATTTGAAAATTGATCAATTTGATTCAAGTGATTTTTTATAAAAATTGTAGGAGGTGTTTTTGAATTTGAAAAATTCAGATTTTATATTATACAAGATACCCTTTTGAAAAGGTGTGAAAATTATGAATCAAAAAGTTTTTTGAAGAGATATAATCAAAAGGTGCAATTTGAATTTCAAAGGAAAAATATTTTTCAAAATATTACAGTGTTAACCGGTTAACCAAATGGTTAACCGGTTAACGCCTATGAACGTTAACAGGTCTTTTGAAAATTTGAACCCGTTAACCGGTTAACCAAATGGTTAACCGGTTAACACTGTTAAAACCAGAAACATAAGGTTTTTTAAAGAGTGTTAATCGGTTTGAAAAATATGTTAAATTATTTTATGCAATATGCTAGTATATGATTGAATGCATGAACACTTGTACATCAATTTAAAAAAGGATTGATATACCTAACCAAAAGCATCCAAGCATGAAATTGAATGATGATGCAAACGAAGCTTGATAGCGAAGCCGGTTGCTTGAAGCTTGATCAGTTGGAGCTCTTGACTTTTTGCAGATCTGAAATATATGCGCCGTGTTGTCTTCATCAAAATCTCCGAGATTGAAAGCGTGCTTCTACACATCAAGAGGTGAAGGACGATCACCTAGCAGGGGACGGCTGCTAAAATATCACGACATAGGACGAATGTCGGATAGAAAAGGGTTCCAATAATGGAGACTCCGCTGGGGATGATGAAGGACGATCATCAAAGGGTCAAGGACGATCACCTGGCAGGGTACGGCTGCCGGAAGTATCATGACATAGGACGAACGTCAGGTAGAAAGGAAATAATTTTACTGTAGAATCTTCTGGGGAATGGTAGACACAGACGAGTGTCTACATTCAAAAAAGGAAAAGTATAAGTGTTTGACGTTGTGTATAGATTAAAGATGCGGACGAGCATCCTTAAGACTATGATACGGACGAGTATCAGTAGAAACAAACGCTGACGCGTGTTCAGAGATGATGATACAGACGAGTATCAACTGGTTAACAAAGAACACGGACGAGTGTTGAATCCGAGAAAGATAAGTGGTGTATACAAGATACGGACGTGTATCTGTATGAGTAAAAAGTAAACATGAGTGAGACACAGACGAGTGTTCAACATGCTGGGGAGAGTATGATACAGACGAGTATCATAAAATAAAGTGTATGAGTTATGAACTTATAAGTGTAAGAGATATTCTGAAGATCTGTGGGGATAAGATGACACTGACGGGTGTCGGAAGAAGTGTGTTATAAGCAAGTGTTTGGTTTACAATAAGTGTTTAGGCAACCATGTTGGGGAATACTGACACGGACGAGTGTCCAGAGAGTGTATGGATATTTGTTTGTGATCTATATCTGCAGGGAAGTGATACGACTCGGACGAGTATCGGAAAAAGTATATATGTGCATTAGTGAGTGCAAAGGGATGCTTTGGCTTTCTGCTGCCACTGTGGGTCTTTGTATATACATATATTGCTGATGGAATGTTGGTGCATACAGATGTTTGATTCAAAGCATGGCTTGTGATTATGCAATATGTTTGATTTTTTTGCCGTAATGCTCCGTATTAGACGGAATGCTACGCTCTGGGGGGGAATAAATGATGCGAATGTTATGATTATGCAAAGATACCGATCCGGGATTTGGATCCCGTTGCGGTGAAGATCTCCGACTGATCTGCTTTGAAAGAAATGTTCCAGCTGGGGTAAAAGATCATTGGTAGATCTGATAAGATGTATGACTGCTTGGGGAAACAGGTCACTGATAGACCTATCTTAATGATGAGGAGCCCAGCTGGGGTCTGTGGAAGTTTTCATCACTTTGTTGTGAAATCTTCAGACATTGCTCTTCTGGATAGAGGTGTAACACCCCAAATTTTCCCTCTTCATTTTAAGCATCATATCATATCATATTCATCATACTCATATCATTTCCTCAGCATCATATCATGGAAAGATGAAGCATAACATCCCTCATGTCTTAACATCAAGCATATGGTCATCTGTGGAGGTCCTTGAAGCATTTCAAGCCATGACAAGGGTCCCAATGAGTTTTTACAAGTTCTATGGTGAGTCTGCACTCCATTTACAAGTTCAAGTCCATTGGCAAAAGCTCAGAAGATTGCATGATCATCAGAGATCTCAGGACAAGGCAAAGCTCCTATACAAGGCACCCAAATTAGGGTTTGAGATTCAAGCACCAAGATCTCACAACTTTGGCCATTTCTTTTGGGAAAAGTCTTCTATATGTTAATAGGATCCTATGTGTCAAATTTCATGAGAAAATTCCATGTGGAAGTCAGTCAATGCCCCAATTGCTTGCAGATGAAGGAAAAAGTCAACAGTGCCCTTAAAAAGTCAACTGTGCAATTTCAAGGGGTCTAACCCAATTTTTTTGGCCAAGAGGGGTCCTTAAAATGTTATAAGAGGTTTGGAATGCCTAAAGTTCAAGAATCATGGAGATTTGAAGGGTTTTGCAAAAATGGTACAAAGTTGGTTTATGGAATTTTCCAAATTTGACAACTTTTGCCCTAATTTTCAAATGGCCTTAACACGATCAAAAATTCTTCAAATGGACCAAAGTCAAACATGAAAGTTGAAGAGTAAGGGCTCCCATTTTCAAAAAGTACAAGTACATTTTCAGAGGATTCCTAGAACTCCCTATAGCTCATTCGAAAAAATCATCAATTCTAGGGCAAATTTCACTTTTCCTAAAGCCACCAAATGCAAAAGGGCTCAAACTTGAATTTTGTGACTTGGTACAGGCCCAATTATGTTTCAAACTTAAATTTCATTGCATTAAGACCAATTTGCTCCAAAGAATTAGTCATTTTCGTTCCAAATGAGAAAATCCCTCCAAAACATGCAAATTGGCAAAAGTCATGAAACAAGTGTAAAGTTTGAATCTAAAGGCCAGGAATGATTGGGTTTGGATCAAGGGTGGAAAATGAAAGTCACATGTGCTGAGAGGCCCAAGAGAGCATGAGCATATCATGATTATCTCACCAAGTGCAAATTATGCAAAATGACTCAAAACTCATGACTCATTCGAGCATTCTCTCTCACACTTTCAGCATTGCCTTGTGAGGTCATAACAAGAGGAATTAGGGTTTGGCAAATCTCAGATCTCCCTCATTCTCTCATTCTCAACTTTCTTGCAACTTTGCATTTTCCTCCATATCTCTTCACACAAGCAAAGTAAACTCCAAACCAATTGTGGATCTGTGATCTAGACAAGCTCAGGATCCTTAAGCATACACTCATTGAAGCTTATCCTCAAGTTTGGCCAGCTTACCATTTCAAGGCAACTTGTCTTGAAACCTCAGATCCAGTCTGTTTCAAGACCTTAGATGCATTTATTTTGCATCTAAGGAGTAATAGGAGTGATTTGCACGCATTGGTTGGTTTTCTAGCTTACTATATCAAGACCTCCATCTCAGGTATGGCTTGAAATCTCATGTTCTAAAAATGAAATTGATATGGTGTTTTGCAATCCTTGATGTTTGCTGATCATGCTGCACTTTGTAGAATTGAATTTGGTGCATTATAGTGAAAGATATATGCATTTCAAGTTTCATGGTGACACTTTATTTCCTTCGATCCGTCCAATTCTTTGAGTTTTAGCTTTTTTTGAAGTTAGATTTGAATTCAGTGATGTCTAATTAGTGGATCTGGGTTATTCATTTTTATTTTTTGGTTGATTTTCGGGACTGTCATGGATTCCGGTTCCGGAGCCCTAGCTCCGGTCACCGGAAAATTGTTGAGTTCAGTTAGGGTTTGCAATTGTAGAAGATGAAGTCTAAGCCTTTGGATCTTGCCATCTAACGCTCAACATGAAGCCACGTATACCTCCAGCCTTCTCCGTCTCATGTTGATTTCTTTTCATTTCGTTTAATCAGCGTGTTATGCAGCCCATGGTAACTAGTGTGCACCAACCAATCACCATCCACCTCACTGCCACCTCAATTAATGAGGTAATCAGCCACAGCCGCGTGATACATCTCCTGGTCCTTTCTTTTTTTCCAGCTATTTCCATTTAATCTCACTAATTCACACCATAAAACTCATGTTCATGCGCCAGATTGGGCTTTTCAGCTTGATATTCGCACCTCCCAATCACTTAGGCCCAGTCATTTCCAGCATATAATCCTTACTTTTCTCACCTCCTTCCATATTCATTTATTTCTTTTCCTTTTGTTTTCTTTTTAATTCAGTTTCCATTTCAATTTAATTAAAATAGTTTCCTTCACATAAAAAATCCCAAAAAAATCATGTGTCTTATTTTGAGTCTCTATTATTTTGTCATATTTTTATTTTATTTTATTTCCTTGTCCACATGTCTGAATTAATTCCTCATTTCACATAGCTTCATTTGAATCCTTTCTTGACCACTCTTCCTTGTATAATTTCCATACTCTTCAATATTTTGAGTTTTGATCCCATTCTTTTTGCTCTGGATTCCTAATACACTATATTTTGCATGTGATTTTTCTATGGATTTTTAGAAACTTATTTCTTGAGTCTTGATCTTGTGACTTGTGATGTAAGTTTGTGACCCCAACTTGTGTTCTTGCCTCCATTAAACCTAGTTTGCTTCTGAATCTTTTCAAATCCTATTGGCTAGTTAATATAACATGTTTCAAGATCATTTTCTTTCATTTGTGGAATTTTTAGATGGTTGGTTGTTTTGTTTTGAATTTTACCTTGAACCTTGTCCCATTTTGTTTCATTTGGACCTTTGGCTCTCATTTAAGCCTAGAAGGGCACTTGTGCTAACTTCTTCTTCTCATTTGGGGTTCCTTTGGGGTGTGGGTACCTTCCTGGTCCTAGGATAGGGTTTGTGTCTTCTGAATTTTTGTGTTTGCTTCTTCTTTAAGTCATTTGTTTCCTTAAGTGCTTTCACTTTATCTCTTGGTTTCTTTTGCTTCCATTTGGTATTGTTTGGTCTTGTACCTCTCTTCTCTTCATCTTGTTGGCTTCTTAAGCCATTATTCATCTTGTTTTGGTTCTGGTTGTGAGCTTTGAGTCCATATGTTGTGCCTTTTGCTTTGCATATTTCATAAGTGTGCATTTGTTTCCATATGTGTTTCATGTTGCATCTTTAGCTTGCATACTTCTTCTCCTCATTCCTTCTAGTTGCATTTGCATTGTGCATATGTTCTTACCATTTCACTTCTGATTGTTTGATATTAGCATGCCATTTGCTTTATCTTGCTTCACATATATGCTTTACTAACCTTGCAGGGGCTTGGTAAGTGTGAGGTGTGGGATTTGAGTTCCACATCTCCAAATCTCATCTTCTCCTCTTATGTTTATGTGCACTAACCCTTTGTTGTTGGGCTTAGGCCTTTATCATCCCTTCTTCTATCTTCTTCTTCTCTTCTTCTTTCCTTCTTCACTAGGATAGAAACCTCACTAACCCTTAGGATATCCATGCATGTTAACACTTAGGATTATTTTAGTCCCCCTTTAGAATTTTTCCTTTGAGATCCTTTGGTGCTTTCTCTTCTCATCTTCAAATTCAATTCTAATTCACTTAATAAAGGTTGAGTACTTTCATGTGACACGAGACTTTGCTATGAGATACTTGCACGTGTTCCGTTTCGGGGCGAGGTGTGAGTCATCACTCGTGGTGGATAGGTCTTAGCATGAATACATCACAAAGAAAAGCTAAAAAACACTTCTCAATCCATAAAACCACAAAAATACTTAATAATGGTAATAGGCCAGTGTGCTTAAGCCTTCACTTGTGGGACTAGCTTTGGGGATTTCCTCCATAGATAGGTGTGCCTCTTGCGCATTCCATTTCGGGATGATGTGAGATGTACACATCCCATTGAGTAAGACTTAGGTACACTTACCTATGCAAACTTTCACTCATAAAAGCTTCTAAAAAACACCAAACACACAATAAGCGTCTTTCCTTCGGGAATTCTTTTCTCATCTCATTCACTCCTTACGTGAACTTGCTCCTACTTGTCACTTAGCAAGACGGTTACGCACTCGTCGTCCGAGTCTGCAACACCTGAGCAATGGCATAGGCAGTTCAAGCTTTAATTCACAAGCAATTTCCTTTTAGTACCCCTAGTTAGGGGAACTACGGCGTCTCTGATCCTCATTATCCTGATGAGGTACGTAGGCAGCGGGGTAGGGCCCGTTCGAGCACAATCTTTATTTTCCCTACATTTTTTCTCTTTGTTTCTTATTCAGTTCTTTTCCAGTTCCAGTTTTCTTTTCATTTCCTTTTCTTTAGCAGCAACTTTCATACCCTCACCCTTTGAAACAGTTTCTTTGCAAGCGTGGATCCCGTCGGGTACGGCGGACGATCTGGGTGCTAATACCTTCCTAGGTCATAACCGACTCCCGAGCTTAGTCTCTTTGGTTCGTAGGACCTGTGTCCTTCCTCCTTCTTTCTTTTGGTTTGTGCAGCATTACCATTCCCTTTCTTCGGGATAAAAATGCCTGGCTGGCGACTCTATTCTTTTTCCGTGCCACTTTCGCGTTTGTACCAGGATGGAAATCCGGGGAGCGACAGCTGGCGACTCTGCTGGGGACTACACACCAGAGATCTCTGGTTCCCCTGTGAGTCTCTCCTAGCGCTTGTTTGTTGCAATTTCATTGGGTGATGTTTGTTTGTTGTGGCTTGTTGTATTTTATTGTTGTTGTTTATAGCTTTATTTATAGCTTTATTTACAGTTTTCAGTATTTATTTTCCGCATCATGTATATCATACTGGACTGTCTGGACTGGTTTTCTGTTTGGTGGACTCGGGTGATATTGTTACTGAGAGATAAGCCAAGTACCCGGCTTGAGTGCACTATAGGACTAGAGTGGCCATATTGTACTCACATGTGACATGATGAGTGGCGATGTGTTTCACGCCCAGATTGCGACCGTCTTGGAAATATCTTGTGTGGGGATTTGCTCTACTTTGGGATAGGACCTTGATAGTTATGTGCTTTTGGGATTGATCATTGAGAAACTTTGTGGAAACAACCCTCTCCAGTAGTGATAGTGGCAGACCACATTTTGTGCCAAACCCATTCGCACCCGAGGGTCCACTGGGGACTCGCATAGGATGGCCTGGTTCTCTTATAGGAACTCAGTCAAAGCATCTGGTCGTATGACATTAGTACTGTATCCTACGGGCTGAATGTACTATTGTTTCTCGATTTTAGCGCTTGAAGCTGGGGACTTATAAGGGATGCTTGTTTTTCCCGGACTCAGCAGAGGCCTCCCTGCGTAGTACATAATGCCTAACCGATTCCCTGATTTGGTCACGAGCCATTTCTCGGAAATGGTGAAAGTATTATTGCTATTCGGCTTTGAGAGTCCGTTATGTTTGACCCAGAGCACACATTTGAGATTGGGAATGGGTTTACAGGTTTGCAGGAACCCTTGACCTCATCATACCCTTGTTACCAGTACAGTTTCATGTTCTGATACAGTTACTTTGGTTCCAGAGTTCTTGAGTTTCTCTGGCCTTTGATTGGGATTATCTGAGCTTATCTGAGTGTTTATGGGCTGATATCCAGAGGATTTGGGGTTTCTGATCATGTGTCCTTGGTATCCAGATTCCAGACAGTCCCAGATGATCATATGTCTTTGCATTTTCATCTGCATTGCATCATTTCATCATTAATCATGTTTTGTTTTCATTCACAGGTTCATATATTTGCTTCCGGTTCCGGTATCCTCTTCAGAGATGGAAGATCCTCGCAAGCAGAATATTCACTTCAAGTTCTTTGACATCAAGGTTGGCCTATTAAAGAAGATGGTGAAGCTGATTACACCTAACCATGTGGAGAGATTCAGGAAGGCTTATGGGAGTATTCTGGATGTGGTGGTAGAGTTAGATCCTTCTGAGAGAAGTGTCATTCATACCCTACTTCAGTATTACGATCCTCAGCTCCGTTGCTTCACTTTTCCTGATTTTCAGCTAGGCCCTTTGCTGGAGGAGTATGCTCTGATCTTGGGAATGCCTGTTCGAGACCAGATTCCGTTCAATTCTGAGATGAGTATACCTGCACCCGAGGCTATTGCTAAAGCTCTTTAATTGAGCACTTTTGCTGTGAATTCTTTGACCATCATTAAGGGAGGTGTACCTTGATTTTCTTTAGAGGCTCTGGTCAAGAAGGTGGAAGAGTTGGATGTTGAGGAAGAATGGGATGATGTCTGTGCTATCTTGGCTCTTTCTATCTATGGCATTATCTTGTTTGCTGATATGGAGAAGTTCATAGATATGAATTCCATACATCTCTTTTTGCTGAAGAATCCTGTGCCTACCTTGCTCGGAGATTTGTATTACTCAGTGCACTACAAGACTGAGAAGAAGAGGGGAGGTTTAGTTCGTTGTTGCGCTCCTTTATTTCATATGTGGTTCATGAGGCATCTTCCTAGTACTGGAGTGTTTAGTGACCACACCTTGGTATGGGCTCAGAAGCTGGAAAAGTTGTTGGCTAAGGATGTCAGGTGGATTACTCAAAGGCTGCAAGGTGCACGTTTCATCACTAGCTGTGGGAGTTATCTTAGTGTACCTTTATTGGGAGTAACTGGAGGGATCAATTATAATCCAATCTTGTTAAGAAGACAATTGGGATACGCCTTGAGAGAGGTACCAGAAGAATTGAAGTTGACCCCTATTTTTTATTTCCCAGTGAAGGACAATATGCCCTTAGTGAGGAAGGTTGCTGGAGCTTGGAAGTGCATTAAGGGAGAAGGGATATCTAGCTTTGGAAAGTGCAACAATCAGACATTCCCAGAGTATGAAGCTTGGTTGAAAGACAGAGCCAGAAGGGTTTTGCTTCCATTATCATCACCAGTTCCTCCAGTTGCTGAGTCCATTGATACTGTGTCTTTAGAGGAGTTCAAGAGGTTGGAAGCCCAGCTGCATGCAGTTAGAGTCGAAAATACTGAGATGGTAAGCCTGTACCATCATGCCAACAGGGCCAAGATTGAAGCTGAAGAGAAATTTCTGAAGATGCAGACTACCTTGGAGGCTAAAGAGAAAGACTTCGCTGGAAGGGAAGCTCACTTCCATAGGTTGGGAATGATGGAAGCCAAAAGAGAAGCTGAACGCAAGAAGAATTCAAAGACTCTCAAGGAAGCTCGTCAGTCTATTGTCTGGTTGCAGGGAAAGAGAGAGCAAGAGTTGAAGAGCTATAAGGAAAAAGAAGAATTCTTCGAAGTACAGATGGCCTACAAAAAGGAAGAGGTGGAGCAAGTCCACAAGATTCACAGGGAGAAGACTCAGTAGTTAGCAGATAGTCAACAAGCCCTCGAAGCAGCACTTAAAGAGATTGAAGACCTCAAGTTGATGGCTGGAGTCAAGAAGGTTAGGTCTGATGTGGGGTTTAGTGAGGGAGGTTCAGGGTCCTCAGGAAGTGGTTTTGCTTCTTAGTTTGTTTTCCTTGTATCTGGATTACCTACAGACAGGTTGTAGGAGTCCTGGCTGTTTGTTTCCTTTTTAGAAACTTGTACCCTACGGGGAATTCTGTTGTATTTTCCTATTAGGCTGATTTATGTTATGGCTTTTTCACTATTTCTTGGTGTGCCTGCTGTTATGGTTTGAATGTGGTTTTTCGCGAAGGTTTCTGAAAGTCGAGGATTAGTACTCATCTGGTTTTCTTTGCTAAATACCGGAACCGGGGCATGAACGACATGGGATTGGAAACATAAACAACTGCATTGCATACATATGACCTGTTTGTTTGTTTTGCAGGTAGTGTCTCAGTTGCTAACGTGTTTTGTGTTTCAGGCACTATAGCTCCCCGCAAAGTTCGGGAATAACCAGTAGCACATAGATATCCAACCAAGATTAACAGAGAGCGAGTCATGGACCAGATGCAAGCAGACTTGGCAGATCCGAGACTGAGAATGGATAACTTTATGACATTGATGGCAGGCATGGGTCAAAACCAAGAGCGTCTGCGGGAGATGATAGAGAACGGTCAACCCAGGAACAACACTGCTGCTGCTGCTGATAATCGTACCGATGCGGGCGCACGTCAGGTTGAAGCTCCTATAACACAGCCAGGGGTGACAATAATCAATGATGGGTTGAATAATATTCAGATGGATAATTAAGACGAGCAGTTCACTTTGCTTGACGAAGCTGAAGGTCAAGGAGCTGAGATGAACAAGAGGTTTGAGGAAATGCCTGAGCAAATCAGAGCCATTCAATCCCAGAGCTCTTTGGGATTTGACATAACAGATTTGGGCTTGGTTCCTGGGGTCAGAATCCCATACAAGTTCAAAGTTCCAACCTTTGAGAAGTATAATGGCACTGCATGCCCGAAGACACATCTTCAATCTTTCGTTGGGAGAATGGCTACTCACACGGATGATGAGAAACTCTGGATGTATTATTTTCAAGACAGCTTGGTTGGAGCTTCGCTGGAATGGTACATGAAGCTTAGCAGAGTCAATATCAAGAGTTGGAAAGATCTAGCAGAAGCCTTTGTGAGACAATATCAATATAACTTGGACATGGCTCCAAACCATACGCAATTGCAGCACATGGCTCAGACTGTTAAGGAAGGTTTCAAAGAATATGCTCAGAGGTGGCGCCAACTTGCTGCCAGAGTACAACCACCGCTGCTTGAGAACGAAATGGCTGACATGTTTATGGGTACTCTGCAGGGTGTGTTTCTTGAAAGACTGGCGTCCAGTTCTGCCACTAAATTCAACGATATTGTTATTGCTGGAGAGAGGGTTGAGACCTTGCTGAAGATGGGGAAGATACAAGATCCAAGTGCTAGCATCTCGAACAGAGCGAGGAAAGCTTTCAGTGGACCTCCTAGGAGAAGAGAGGGTGAGACAAATGCTGTATTTGGCCGAGGCCGGGGCCGTGGTTACAGAAGACCTTATGAGCATGTGGAAGCTGTCACAATTCCTTCAGCTCCAGTGCAACAGATGCAACCTCCTCCACAACAACAACATCAACAACATCAACAACATCAACAACAACAACCTCGTAACAACTATCAGCAGAGACCGTATCAGCCAAGGAAAACTCGCCCGGCTAATAGGGTGATTGAGGCCATCCCTATTACTTATGTTGCCTTGCTTCCAAGACTGCTGGACTTGAATCTGATTCAACTGAGAACTTTGGCACCACCACCTCCTGGAGAGCTTCCAGTAGGTTATGATGTCAACGCACGATGCGCTTTCCACTCTGGAGCACCCGGGCACTCGACTGAGAAGTGCAGAGCTTTGCATCACAAGGTTCAAGATATTATAAACTCTAAAGCAATCAACTTTGCGCCACCGCCGAATGTTAATTCGAACCCTATTCCGCATCATGGAGGGGCAAGAATCAATGCTGTTGATAGTGGTGACAAGTTGAGTCTCGTGCTGAGTATTGATGAAGTAAAGACTCCTTTGAGGGTAGTAAAAGAGAGACTGTTGAATGGTCAAGTGTTTCCTGGTTGCTGTTTTGATTGTGAAGAATGTTTGAATGTTGAGAATGGCTGTGAGAAGTTGAAGATGGGTTTGCAGGGTTTGATTGATGATGGATCCTTGCAGTTCAGTAAAATTGATGATAAAGAAGCCGATGATGTGTCAACAATTACTATTTTCTATGATGAAGCTGACATGCCTGTCAGAAGAGAGCCGATTACAATCTATGCTCCTCAGATTAGTCTCGTGACTATCACCGTACCTGGGCCTGTTCCATACACAGACGATAAAGCCATTCCCTGGCATTATGGCTCAGATGTATATGTAGCTCGACAGAAGATTGAGAGCAAGTCTGTTGCTGTGGACCCGACTATAGAGAATGTCGGAGGAGTTGGGGGTTTCACCAGAAGTGGTCGTTTATTCGCTCCCCCTGTGCTGAGAGGGGATCCTGAGGCTGAGGCTTCATCCAAGGCCAAAGGAAAGCAAGCTATGAATGATGAGTCAACTACTCCTGTGGATGGGCAGGGTACATTTGAAAAAGAGGTCGAGGAATTCATGAGGATTATCAAAAAGAGTGACTATAAGGTGGTTGATCAACTGAACCAAACACCTTACAAGTAATCCATCTTGTCACTACTGACGTGTTCTCCCGCACACAGAGAGGCCTTATTGAAAGTCCTGCAAATGGCCTATGTTCCTCAGGAAATCACTGTCAACCAACTTGAAGTTGTGGTAGGAAGTGTCAATGCAAGTCATGGCCTAGGCTTTACAGACAGGGACCTCACGTCAGAGGGCAGAAACCACAACAAAGCACTACATATCACTATGGAGTGCAAGGGTGATGTGTTGTCGCATGTTCTTGTAGAAACAGGCTCTTCCCTGAATGTGCTTCCGAAGAAGGCACTAATGAAGCTTAATGTGGATGGAATAGTCCTGAGACCAAGTGATCTGATTATCAAGGCTTTTGATGGCTCGAGAAGATCATTTTTTGGAGAAGTTGAGCTGCCCGTCAAGATAGGATCTCAAGTTTTCAAAAGTGTTTTCTACGTCATGGACATCCAGCCTGCATACAGCTGCTTGTTGGGTCGCCCGTGGATACATGCTGCTGGAGCTGTTACTTCAACCCTGCACCAGAAGCTCAAGTACGTGGTTGACGGCCAGGTCATCACAGTTTGTGGAGAGGAGGACATATTCGTAAGCCACTTGTCGACGTTCAAGTATATGGAGATGGATGGAGAAATCCATGAGACCCTATGCCAAGCCTTTGAAGCAGTCAACGTCAGTATTTTGACTCCTGTGGAGAAGAGCAGTGATAAGGAGGGAACATCAATCCATTCTTATAGAGAAGCAAAAGAGGTTGTACAGTCAGGCAGTGCCCAAGCTGGGGCAAGCTGTTGGAGCTGGAAAAGAAAGATGATAAGTTTGGCTTAGGGTATCAGCCTGGTGGATCTACTCACAATGGTAAGGCTATCACGTTTACAAGCGTTGGGTTGCTCGACCGCAATCAGATCTGTACAGCAAGCCAAGATGGGGACAGTGACGGTGACTGGGACAACTGGATCCACCCGTGTGCGCCAGGAGAGGAGCTAAAAAATTGGTCTGCTGAAGACATTGTTCAAGTCACCTGGCTCTCAGAGTAATTATTTTGTTTCCTTTTATTAGCATACTGCATTGTCAAATCCAGCATTCTGCCCAAGATGCTTGGATCCATTGTATTGGGCCACCATGTTTTGTATTGCATCTTATTTTGCTATGAAATAAAAGGACATTTTCAGACAAATTGTGTTCTCTTTCTTTGTTTTTAAACTTTTTCACAAAAATATAAAAAATGGCAATGTGTTTTCCTTTTTGTGTTAGCGTCTCTTTTTCAAAATAAGCAGATTCTAAATAAGCACATCATCTGTGCAGTGTTGATCATCCGGATTCCATGGATAATGTTCCTGCTATGACTATGCATGACTTTGACAATCCTGTCTACCAAGCTGATGAAGGGGTTGAGGAAGACTGTGACCTCCCTGAAGAATTTGTCAGATTGTTGAAACAAGAGGAACGGGTTATTCAGCCTCATCAAGAAGAAATTGAGATCATCAACATTGGCAGTGAAGATGCAAAGAAAGAGATCAAAATTGGGTCCAGTCTGCAGACCGACGTCAAGAAAGAGTTGATCAGTATGCTGAAAGAGTATGTGGATATCTTTGCTTGGTCATATCAAGATATGCCAGGGTTAGATACCGACATCGTTGTGCATAAGCTACCTCTGAGAGAGGACTGTCCTCCTGTGAAACAGAAATTGAGAAGAACTCATCCTGACATGGCGATGAAGATCAAAGAGGAGGTTCAGAAGCAATGGGATGCCAGTTTCCTTGTTGTGACTAGTTACCCACCTTGGGTAGCTAACATTGTACTTGTACCTAAGAAGGACGGCAAGGTCCGGATGTGCGTTGACTACCGGGATTTGAACAGAGCAAGCCCAAAAGATGACTTTCCGTTGCCACACATTGACGTGTTGGTAGACAATACTGCTCAATTCTCGGTATTTTCCTTCATGGATGGCTTCTCCGGATATAATCAGATTAAGATGGCGCCGAAAGACATGGAGAAGACAACATTCATTACCCCGTGGGGTACATTCTGCTATAAGGTCATGCCCTTTGGTTTGAAGAACGCCGGGGCAACTTATCAACGGGCGATGGTTACATTGTTCCATGACATGATCCACAAGGAGATTGAGTGTTATGTGGACGATATGATTGATAAGTCCCGAGACGAAGAGGATCATCTGGTCAACCTGAAGAAGTTGTTTGATAGACTGATCAAATACAAGCTGAGGTTGAATCCAAACAAGTGCACTTTCGGAGTGCGTTCCGGGAAACTGCTGGGTTTCATTGTTAGTCAAAGAGGAATTGAGGTAGATCCTGCTAAATTAAAAGCTATTCAAGATATGCCTGCACCGAGAACAGAAAAAGAAGTGTGCGGGTTTTTAGGGAGGTTGAACTACATTTCTCGGTTCATATCTCATCTAACTGCCACGTGCGAACCAATATTCAAATTGCTAAAAAAAGAGCAAACGGTCAGGTGGAACGATGACTGCCAAAGAGCTTTCGACAAAATAAAAGAATATTTGCAGGAGCCTCCAGTTCTAATGCCTCCAATGGAAGGGAGACCTTTAATCATGTACTTGACCGTGCTAGAAGGGTCAATGGGGTGTGTCTTAGGCCAACATGACGAGTCTGGTCGAAAAGAGTACGCTATTTATTACCTTAGAAAAAAGTTTACCGACTGTGAATCCCGATATTCACTGCTCGAGAAAACTTGATGCGCTTTGGTATGGGCTGCTCGCCGACTGAGGCAGTACATGTTGACTCATACCACACTGCTCATTTCCAAAATGGATCTTGTCAAGTACATCTTTGAGAAACCAGCATTAACCGGAAGGGTTGCTAGGTGGCAGATGATTTTAACTGTATACGACATCCAGTATACTTCTCAGAAAGCCTTCAAGGGAAGTGTATTGTCGGATTACTTTGCACAACAACCTCTTGAGGATGATTATCAGCCAGTGAAGTTTGATTTCCCTGATGAGGACATCATGTGCCTCAAAGTAAACGATTATGAGGAACCACTTCCGGAGGAAGGGCCAGACCCCGAATCCAAATGGAAGTTGATGTTTGATGGGGCCGTCAATATCAATGGTCGTGGATTTGGTGTCGTACTCATTACTCCCGAAGGTGTTCACTCACCCTTCGCTGCCAGAATTACTTTTGGCTGCACCAACAATGAAGCGGAATAGAGGAGGCTATTAATCTTCGGATTAAGAACCTCGATATATTTGGAGATTCAGCCCTCGTCATTAACCAAGTTACCGGAAAGTGGTATACGCATCAAGAGCATCTAATTCCATACAGGGATTATGCTAGAAAACTGTTAACGTTCTTCACGACAGTTAACCTTCAATACATACCACGTGATGAAAATCAGTTTGCCGACGCATTGGCCACTCTCTCTTCGTCAATCAAAGTCTTGTGTTGGAATTATGTGCCCAGAATTGACATATCCAGGCTTGACGCTCCAGCTCATGCCTTATCTATAGACACCGTGTCTGACGAGAAACCTTGGTATTTTGATATCAAGTTATTCCTAGAAAAGCAAGAATACCCAACTAGGGCATCTTCCAATGACAAGAAGACCTTGAGGCGACTTGCTGCTAGTTTCTTCTTGAACACGGACGGGGTTTTGTACTAGAGAAACTTCGACATGGTTTTGCTCAGATGCGTGGATAGACACGAAGCAAGCCTGTTGATGCAGGAAGTCCACGAAGGATCTTTCGGTACCCATGCAGGAGGGCATGCTATGGCTAAGAAATTGCTGAGATCAGGGTATCATTCACTCGTAAGTGCTACAAATGCCAAATATATGCAGACAAAGTGCATGTTCCTCCTAGCCCGCTCAACGTCATGTCATCTCCTTGGCCCTTTTCCATGTTGGGCATTGACATGATCAGGAAGATCGAGCCAACTGCTTCAAATGGTCATCGCTTCATCTTGGTCGCGATTGATTACTTCACCAAATGGGTGGAAGCAGCTTCTTATGCCAACGTCACTCGTCAAGTGGTGGCAAGATTTCTGAAAAGAAATATCATATGCAGATACGGAGTTCCCGAAAGAATCATTACTGACAATGGTTCTAATCTCAACAACAACATGATTGCAGACTTGTGTCGGGACTTCAAAATACAGCATCACAATTCTTCTCCTTAACGACCAAAGATGAATGGTGCGGTAGAGGCAGCTAACAAGAATATCAAGAAGATTGTGCAGAAAATGGTTGTCACCTACAAAGATTGGCATGAGATGTTACCATTTGCGTTGCATGGGTACTGAACGTCAGTCATGACGTCAACATGGGCAACTCCCTTCTCTCTAGTGTATGGTATGGAAGCAGTCCTGCCTGTTGAAGTAGAGATTCCTTCATTGCGTGTGATGATGGACGTGAAGCTGGATGAGGCTGAATGGGTGCGTGCTCATTACAATCAGCTATGTCTAATTGAGGAAAAGAGATTAGCAGCTATCTGTCATGGTCAACTTTATTAGAGGAGAATGAAGCGTGCATTCGACCAATGAGTATGTACTCAAGAGTATCAAGTGGGAGAACTTGTGTTGAAGAGGATCGTTCCTCCAGGTTCAGATCACAGGGGCAAGTGGACCCCGAACTACAAAGGACCATTCATAGTGAAGAAAGTCTTCTCAGGAGGAGCACTGATGCTCACCACTATGGATGGAGATGACTTCCAATCCCTTGTTAACTCGGACGCAGTTAAAAAATACTTCGCATAAAGAGACCCGCTGGACACAAAAACAGAATTATAGTCCAGGCAAAAAAAAGGGCATCCCGGCAAGCTAAAAACAGAATAAAAAGCTCGGGCAAAAGTTAGGGAAAATAAATAAATAAATAAAAAACGTACACCCGCTGAGTTGAAAAGCCACATTGGACAGCTCAGGCAAAAAAGGGTATCCCGGTGGATTGAAAACCCGAAAGGGCGATCCACGCAAAACAAGGGAATAAGCGAACAACTGCGATCCGAGTTATCTGAACCACATCATTGTTTCGTACAACTTGACAATATCAGAAGGATAGGAAATAGTCCCCTCATCCTCTCAGAAAGCCAAAGCAGAATGGAGAGTCTTGAAGACATGCTGGTCATAGCAGAAATGGAACTCCTTGGAATGCCGTACATTGCCATTAGGATAGTTTCTTTTCTCAATTTTATAGTGGCTACCTCTTTCCAGGTGGTTGCTTTCTGTTGTAAAATCTTTGCCTATTCAGAGGCCATTCAATAAAAAGAATATTCAGTCAAAAAGCTGTGTGTGTTTATTTTTGTTTGCAAAATGTCCTGAATTTTCAGCAAAAATAGCATTGCATCTAAACATGGTGATAATTTTGGAAAAGAAAACTGACATGCGGGGAAACTGTAAACCCTCTTTGAGTGTCGGGTGACGATGGATGAACAGATCATTCCATGCAAATCCCGGGGCACACTTGTGTTTTCTGTTGTTGCAGGTTGCAGGATGGCGTCACATTCTCCCAAGCAATTTACTCTTCCCCAGTGGAGTATCTCCCCAAGCAGAGATTTCTTCCCCAGTAGGTATCTGAAATCCTTACATCTCCAGCATAGATTTTTCTCCAGCTAAGCCTTGGCAACAGCCTAAGTAGTTTCTTCTTCCCCAGTGAAGTAACAGTCCATGGTTCCCCAGGGGAGTATGCCCAGCAGGTATCTGAAATCCTGACATCACCAGAGTTGGAATTATCAGAATTCTATCCTCAGCAAGAGTCCTTCCCAACCAAGTCTGAAGATGATCCTGTCCCCACAGAGTTCATATTTGATTTTCACTTCCGTCAGTGAAATATTCCCCAGCAAAGTTGCCATACTTTTGGGTATTTTGATGATACAGTCAGGTATTCATCACCTCAGTTAGAGCTAGGTGTCCATATCTCTTGATTTGTCTTCCCCTGCAGAGCTGTGACTCTTGTGGCCAATCAGGCATTTGTCCACCGCTCTTCTGCGTTTTTCAACACTCGTCTGTGTTATCCCTAAGCGGAGTTTTCCCCGGCAAGGACATTTTACTGCTTTATTGCTGCTCGTCTGCATCTTTCAACACTCATCTGTGTTGGCCCTTTGGTATTGCTCGTTCGCTTTCCCCATCAGTGGTCTATGATTACCTTGATATTGCTCGTCTGCAAATTTCCAACACTCGTCTGTGTTTGGTGTATACTCTCTGTTGTGTTTGCTCATCTGCAATTTCCAGCACTCGTCTGTGTTCTGATATGATATCTACTGTTGCTTGTCAGCAACTCCTCAACACTCGTTTGTGTTCTAATATGATATCTGATGTTGCTTGTCTGCAATTCTCAACACTCGTCTGTGTTGTGATATCTCATAGGCTGTTGTTCGTCTGCAACTTTCAACACGCGTTTGTGTTTGGTATTGGATCCTTTGTTGCACTCGTCTGTGCCTTGATATGTATTTTCAACTGTTGCTCGTCTGCAACTTTCCAGCACTCGTCTGTGTTTGGTATGCCTGATGTTTGTGGATACTCGTCTGTATCATCCTCAACACTCATCTGTGTTGTTTATCTGTTTGAAGCTCGTCTGCTTTGTTTAGATACTCGTCTGTATCGTCCCCAGCACTTGTCTGTGTTAGTTTATATCCGTATGTGAGGATTTGCTATTTATCCTGGTATTTCTGTGACTACTTCAAATGCTCGTCTGTGTTTGAATTTCTGGTATTCGTCTATACCAGTGGCTGGTACTCGTCTGTATCATTGCCTGAGGCGCTCATCTGTGTTTCTCAGATCATCGTCTGATACTCGTCTGTATCATTGACTTATGGCACTCGTTTGTGTTATCTTGATGATCATCCAATACTTGTCTGTATTGAAGAGGTTTCAAATCCTGACAGTGGGAATTAATGTCAAAATGGTTACCGGTCCTGGCGTAATAGGTAAATCCGAAGGAGGCTCGTCTGTCTCAGGCACCAATTATTGTTGCTGCGCCTGGCGTAACAGGTTTGCTCAGAAGACTCGTCTGTCTTATACCATATATCCGCGAATAATATATGAAGAAGGTTCGTCTACCTTGATTGCATGTCTATCCCACAGACTTCAGTGCATTACCGGTCCTGGCGTAATAGGTAAATCCGAAGGAGACTCGTCTGTCTCAAGTCATATGTTAAGTGTTTGAGGACTCGTCTGTCCAGCTCCTGGCGTCACAGGATTGTTTGAAGACTCGTCTGTCTCAGATTATGTTCTTGCAGTGTTTGAGGACTCGTATGTCCAGCTCCTAGCGTCACAGGATTGTTTGAAGACTCGTCTGTCAACGCATTATTATTCCAGATCTCAGTTTCAACTTGGAAGAAGATCGTCTGCTTTTTCTCTCCTTCTTATCCCCAGAGCGTCATCTGGTTGGGTTTATTTCCCGGTGTTGCCTTCTTCGTCAGTGTGCAAATTTCTGGACTTCTTGGTATTCAACCACAGTTTATCTTGAAGGGTCGATAGCCCGTACTATCGTCCTTTTCAGATAAACTGATGATTGAATAGGGGCAGCTGTAACACCCCAAATTTGCCCTCTTCATTTTAAGCATCATATCATATCATATTCATCATACTCATATCATTTCCTCAGCATCATATCATGGAAAGATGAAGCATAACATCCCTCATGTCCTAGCATCAAGCATATGGTCATCTGTGGAGGTCCTTGAAGCATTTCAAGCCATGACAAGGGTCCCAATGAGTTTGTACAAGTTCTATGGTGAGTCTACACTCCATTTACAAGTTCAAGTCCATTGGCAAAAGCTCAGAAGATTGCATGATCATCAGAGATCTCAGGACAAGGCAAAGCTCCTATACAAGGCACCCAAATTAGGGTTTGAGATTCAAGCACCAAGATCTCACAACTTTGGCCATTTCTTTTGGGAAAAGTCTTCTATATGTTAAGAGGATCCTATGTGTCAAATTTCATTAGAAAATTCCATGTGGAAGTCAGTCAATGCCCCAGTTGCTTGCAGATGAAGGAAAAAGTCAACAGTGCCCTTAAAAAGTCAACCGTGCAATTTCAAGGGGTCTAACCCAATTTTTTTGGCCAAGAGGGGTCCTTACAATGTTATAAGAGGTTTGGAATGCCTAAAGTTCAAGAATCATGGAGATTTGAAGGGTTTTGCAAAAATGGTACAAAGTTGGTTTATGGAATTTTCCAAATTTGGCTACTTTTGCCCTAATTTTCAAATGGCCTTAACATGATCAAAAATTCTTCAAATGGACCAAAGTCAAACAAGAAAGTTGAAGAGTAAGGGAACCAATTTTCAAAAAGTACAAGTACATTTTCAGAGGATTCCTATAACTCCTTATAGCTCATTCGAAAAAATTATCAATTCTAGGGCAAATTTCAATTTTCCTAAAGCCACCAAATGCAAAAGGGCTCAAACTTGAATTTTGTGACTTGGTACATGCCCAATTATGTTTCAAACTTAAATTTCATTGCATTAAGACCAATTTTCTCCAAAGAATTAGTCATTTTCGTGCCAAATGAGAAAATCCCTCCAAAACATGCAAATTGGCAAAAGTCATGAAACAAGTGTGAAGTTTGAATCTAAAGGCCAGGAATGATTGGGTTTGGATCAAGGGTGGAAAATGAAAGTCACATGTGCTGAGAGGCCCAAGAGAGCATGAGCATAGCATGCTTATCTCACCAAGTGAAAATTATGCAAAATGACTCAAAACTCATGACTCATTCGGGCATTCTCTCTCACACTTTCAGCATTGCCTTGTGAGGTCATAACAAGAGGAATTAGGGTTTGGCAAATATCAGATCTCCCTCATTCTCTCATTCTCAAATTTCTTGCAACTTTGCATTTTCCTCCATATCTCTTCACACAAGCAAGTAAACTCCAAACCAATTGTGGATCTGTGATCTAGACAAGCTCAGGATCCTTAAGCATACACTCATTGAAGCTTATCTTCAAGTTTGGCCAGCTTACCATTTCAAGGCAACTTGTCTTGAAACCTCAGATCCAGCCTGTTTCAAGACCTTAGATGCATTTATTTTGCATCTAAGGAGTAAGAGGAGTGATTTGCATGCATTGGTTGGTTTTCTAGCTCACTATATCAAGACCTCCATCTCAGGTATGGCTTGAAATCTCATGTTCTAAAAATGAAATTGATATGGTGTTTTGCAATCCTTGATGTTTGCTGATCATGCTGCACTTTGTAGAATTCAGTTTGGTGCATTGTAGTGAAAGATATATGCATTTCAAGTTTCATGGTGACACTTTATTTCCTTCGATCCGTCCAATTCTTTGAGTTTTAGCTTTTTTTGATGTTAGATTTTAATTCAGTGATGTCTAATTAGTGGATCTGGGTTATTCATTTTTATTTTTTGGTTGATTTTCGGGACTGTCATGGATTCCGGTGCCGGAGCCCTAGCTCCGGTCACCGGAAAATTGTTGAGTTCAGTTAGGGTTTGTCATTGTAGAAGATGAAGTCTAAGCCTTTGGATCTTGCCATCTAACGCTCAGCATGAAGCCACGTATACCTCCAACCTTCTCCGTCTCATGTTGATTTCTTTTCATTTCGTTTAATCAGTGTGTTATGCAGCCCATGGTAACTAGTGTGCACCAACCAATCACCATCCACCTCACTGCCACCTCAATTAATGAGGTAATCAGCCACAACCGCGTGATACATCTCCTGGTCCTTTCTTTTTTTCCAGCTATTTCCATTTAATCTCACTAATTCACACCATAAAACTCATGTTCATGCGCCAGATTGGGCTTTTCAGCTTGATATTCGCACCTCCCAATCACTTAGGCCCAGTCATTTCCAGCATATAATCCTTACTTTTCTCACCTCCTTCCATATTCATTTATTTCTTTTCCTTTTGTTTTCTTTTTAATTCAGTTTCCGTTTCAATTTAATTAAAATAGTTTCCTTCACATAAAAAATCCCAAAAAAATCATGTGTCTTATTTTGAGTCTCTATTATTTTGTCATATTTTTATTTTATTTTTTTTTCCTTGTCCACGTGTCTGAATTAATTCCTCATTTCACATAGCTTCTTTTGAATCCTTTCTTGACCATTCTGCCTTGTATAATTTCCATACTCTTCAATATTTTGAGTTTTGATCCCATTCGTTTTGCTCTGGATTCCTAATACATTGTATTTTCCATGTGATATTTCTATGAATTTTTAGAAACGTATTTCTTGAGTCTTGATCTTGTGACTTGTGATGTAAGTTTGTGACCCCAACTTGTGTTCTTGCCTCCATTAAACCTAGTTTGCTTATGAATCTCTTCAAATACTTTTGGCTAGTTGATATAACATGTTTGAAGATCATTTGGTTTCATTTATGGAATTTTTAGATGGTTGGTTGTTTTGTTTTGAATTTTACCTTGAACCTCGTCCCATTTTGTTTCCTTTGGACCTTTGGCTCTCATTTAAGCCTAGATGGGCACTTGTGCCAACTTATTCTTCTCATTTTGGGTTCCTTTGGGGTGTGGGTACCTTCATTTTTGTGTTTGCTTCTTCTTTAAGTCATTTGTTTCCTTAAGTGCTTTCACTTCATCTCTTGGTTTCTTTTGCTTCCATTTGGTATTGTTTGGTCTTGTACCTCTCTTCTCTTCATCTCGTTGGCTTCTTAAGCCATTCTTCATCTTGTTTTGGTTCTGGTTGTGAGCTTTGAGTCCATATTTTGTGCCTTTTGCTTTGCATATTTCATAAGTGTGCATTTGTTTCCATATGTGTTTCATGTTGCATCTTTAGCTTGCATACTTCTTCTCCTCATTCCTTTGAGTTGCATTTGCATTGTGCATATGTTCATACCATTTCACTTATGATTGTTTGATATTAGCATGCCATTTCCTTTATCTTTCTTCACTTATATGCTTTACTAACCTTGTAGGGGCTTGGTAAGTGTGAGGTGTGGGATTTGAGTTCCACATCTTCAAATCTCATCTTCTCCTCTTATGTTTATGTGCACTAACCCTTTGTTGTTGGGCTTAGGCCTTTCTCATCCCTTCTTCTATCTTCTTCTTCTCTTCTTCTTTCCTTCTTCATTAGGATAGAAACCTCACTAACCCTTAGGACATCCATGCATGTTAACACTTAGGATTATTTTAGTCCCCCTTTAGAATTTTTCCTTTGAGATTCTTTGGTGCTTTCTCTTCTCATCTTCAAATTCAATTCTAATTCACTTAATAAAGGTTGAGTACTTTCATGTGACATGAGACTTTGCTATGAGATACTTGCACGCGTTCCATTTCGGGGCGAGGTGTGAGTCATCACTCGTGGTGGATAGGTCTTAGCATGAATACCTCACAAAGAAAAGTTCAAAAACACTTCTCAATCAATAAAACCACAAAAATACTTAATAATGGTAATAGGACAGTGTGCTTAAGCCTTCACTTGTGGGACTAGCTTTGGGGATTTCCTCCATAGATAGGTGTGCCTCTTGCGCATTCCATTTCGGGATGATGTGAGATGTACACATCCCATTGAGTAAGACTAAGGTACAATTACATATGCAAACTTTCACTCATAAAAGCTTCTAAAAAACACCAAACACATAATAAGCGTCTTTCCTTCGGGAATTCTTTTCTCATCTCATTCACTCCTTACGTGAACTTGCTCCTACTTGTCACTTTGCAAGACGGTTACGCACTCGTCGTCCGAGTCTGCAACACCTGAGCAATGGCATAGGCAGTTCAAGCTTTAATTCACAAGCAATTTCCTTTTTGTACCCCTAGTTAGGGGAACTACGACGTCTCTGATCCTCATTATCCTGATGAGGTACGTAGGCTGCGGGGTAGGGCCCGTTCGAGCACAATCTTTATTTTCCCTAAATTTTTTCTCTTTGTTTCTTATTCAGTTCTTTTCCAATTCCAGTTTTCTTTTCATTTCCTTTTCTTTAGCAGCAACTTTCATACCCCCACCCTTTGAAACAGTTTCTTTGCAAGCGTGGATCCCGTCGGGTACGGCGGACGATCTGGGTGCTAATACCTTCCCAGGTCGTAACCGACTCCCGAGCTCAGTCTCTTTGGTTCGTAGGACCTGTGTCCTTCCTCCTTCTTTCTTCTGGTTTGTGCAGCATTACCATTCCCTTTCTTCGGGATAAAAATGCCTGGCTGGCGACTCTATTCTTTTTCCGCGCCACTTTCGCGTTTGTACCAGGATGGAAATCCGGGGAGCGACCAGAGGCTGAAACTCTGCGGGGAGATGATTCCCTGCCTGACACTTGGCTCTGGGGAGGAATGATCACTGAACGATCTTCCTAGAGATTTCTGTGGGGATCCTGCTAAGGATGATAAAATTAGCTGGGCAAATGAGCCCTTTCTGATACTGCTCTGATGGGGAGGAGCTTTCAATCCCATGTTGCGCTTTGAATACCTGCAAACATGTTATGACAAAGAAACGTACAAATACCCCGAGGTATCCCTTACTGGATTTCATCATAGGAATTTAGACACTCCCGGGAGCGAATATATTTCCTGTAAGCATGTAATTTAGAAAAAATGCATCTGTATTTATGCAATCAATATATCAAGGATATCGGACATTTTTGCAAATGAAAAAAAATGAAATGTACGCGACGAAATGTGACTGAAAATCTGATTTTATTAATCTTTGTGCCCTGAATTGGCAAGTACAGTCAAAGAAACAGATCCCCTGAAATGAGGAGATTGTTACAAGTTGAGAAAAAAGATGCTGGCAATGTTGATGAAGCTTCAGTGCTTCCCTTTTGCTATGACTCGTATGACATTTGACGTTCTTCTCATCCTGCTTTTTGAAGAAGGCTGATTCTGACCGATGCTCGAACCTTTCGAAGCTGGCCATGTTGTAAGTGATACAGACGAATTCAGAATGCAGTTGTTCGCTCATTCCCTTATTTTGCGTGGATCGCCCTTTCGGGTTTTCAATCCACCGGGATACCCATTTTTTCCCGAGCTGTCCATTGTGGCTTTTCAACTCAGCGGGTGTACATTTTTTATTTCTTTTCCCTTATTTTTGCCCGAGTCTTTTATTCTGTTTTTGACTCGCTGGGATGCCCTATTTTTGCCTGGACTTACATTCTGTTTTTGTGTCCAGCGGGTCATTTTATGCGAAGTATTTTTTAACTGCATCCGAATTCACAGGGGACAGGAAGTCTTCACCATCCATAGTACTGAGCATCAGTGCTCCACCAGAGAAAACTTTCTTCACTATGAACGGTCCATCGTAATTCGGAGTCCATTTGCCCCTGTGGTCTGTATGAGGAGGGAGGAGTCTTTTCAGCACAAGATCTCCTACTTGGTATTCCCGAAGCCTGACTTTCTGATCGAAGGCTTTCTTCATTCTTTTCTAATATAACTGCCCATGACAGATTGCAGCTAATCTCTTCTCTTCAATCAGATTCAGTTGTTCGTATCGGGATCGGACCCATTCTGCTTCATTCAGTTTAACATCCATCAGTACCCGCAAGGAGGGTAATTCAACTTCAACAGGTAGGACTGCCTCCATACCATACACAAGCTGATATGGTGTTGCCCCAGTGGATGTTCTGATTGAGGTACGGTACCCATGCAAGGAAAATGGTAGCATTTCATGCCAGTCTTTGTAGGTGACCAACATCTTCTGCACAATCTTTTTGATATTCTTATTAGCTGCCTCGACAACGCCATTCATCTTTGGCCTGTAAGGAGAAGAGTTGTGATGTTGGATCTTGAAGTCCTGACACAGTTCTGTCATCATTTTGTTGTTCAAGTTGGAACCATTATCAGTAATGATTCGCTCGGGCACTCCATAACGACAAATGATGTCTCTCTTCGGGAATCGGGCTACCACTTGTCTGGTGACATTTGCATACGAAGCTGCGTCAACCCACTTGGTGAAATAGTCAATGGCTACCAAGATGAATCTGTGGCCATTTGAAGTAGTCGGTTCAATCTTGCCAATCATATCTATGCCCCACATGGAAAAGGGCCAAGGTGAAGACATCACATTCAAAGGATTCAGAGGCATATGCACTTTATTTGCATAAATCTGGCATTTATGGCATTTCCTGGCATAGGCACAACAGTCTGCATCCATTGTGATCCAGTAGTAGCCTGATCTTAACAACTTTTTAGCTATTGCATGCCCTCCAGCATGGGTACAAAAAGACCCTTCGTGCACCTCGTGCATCAACAAGTCTGCCTCTGTCTTATCAACACATCTGAGAAGTACCATATCAAAGTTTCTCTTGTACAAGGAACCATCAGCATTCAGGAAGAAACTACCAGCTAGCCTTCTTAATGTCTTCTTATCATTGGAAGATGCCCCAGGTGGGTATGTTTGATCCTTTAAGAAGCATTTGATGTCATAGAACCAAGGCTTATCATCTTTAGCAAGGTCTGCTGAGAATACATATGCTGGTCTGTCAAGCCTGGACACTGAAATCCGAGGCACAAAGTTGGCAGCTTGAACTTTGATCATGGATGAAATGGTAGCCAGAGAATCTGCAAACTGATTTTCATCTCGAGGGATATACTCAAGTTTGACTGTGTAAACACCCCAAATTTGCCCTCACCCATTCACACCATGGCTTGTGATCATCTCATATGCATAAACACAAACATATCATCTCATATCTCACTTTTGTTTCACTGCATAGTTTCTAAGGCATCTGCACCTAGGGTTTGTGATCTGAGCAATCCCAAAGCTTCTTGAGCCATCCCAAAGGCCACCAATCAACTCAAAGGGGTCCATGTGTGTTCTTATATCATATTTCATCTCCTCAAAGTCAAAATTGCAGAGGGATCACAAGAACTAGGGTTTGAGTGGATGCAGAGCCAGGATGAACTGCACAGTTGACCTAAAATTAGGGTTTTGGTTTCAGAGGCCATAACTCCAAATTTTTGGTCATTCTTGTTTACATTGGTCTCTATATGGTATAGGGAGTATGCACATCAATTTTCATGAAGAAATTCCATGGGGAAGTCATCTGATCAAGGGTTGACTTTTCAGACAAGTCAGTACAAAATCAGGGCATCTGAGGCCCCCAATGACCCAACCAATGGGTGATCTTCATCATTTTGAGTGTATATGGTCTTTATTTGATCATGGAAGAAGATTGAAGTTCACAAAAATCAAGAATTTAGGGTTTTTGCAAATGTTGACTTTTTGGGCATAGTTGACTTTTCAAGGATATGTCATTTTGTGCCATTTTTCAAGCCATGATTCATGATTCAAAAATGCTTCAAATGGAAAAACTTTGGTCATGAAAGTTGTAGAACTCATCTTTCCCTTTTCAAAAAGTACAAGAACATGATCAAATTCTTTTTGGATCAAAAGTTATGGTGTGGCAAAGTTAGCAAAAATCATTGATTTTCAAGTCATGCACCAAAAGGCAAAGTTGCAAATTCTCCTTTCAAGGCCAATTCAGTCATCATATGGGCTTCTAATTCACTTAACATGATCATGTAGCTTCTAAAAGTCAGATTTGAACCAAGGTGCCTCATGTTTCATGGCTTATGCAACAAGATTTTTTCATATGAACCAAAAGGTAACCAAGTTGCAAAACTCATGATCATGTTTCACCAACTTGCTGCCTTGAATGCTGGACCAAGCCTAGCCTTTCCCTTCACTTTGCTGCGCCAGAACCAGCCCATGTCCTTGCCTAGCACTTCACCATACCTCTCTTACACATAAAGTGGATTTTGAGCAAAAGTAAACTTACCAATCACTATAGGCCAGGTCACATCATCTGACCTATAGGATTATAATACAATATCCCTTGGCAAGCCAAAGATATGAAAAGGCAAGGCTGAAACACATTCATTCATCACACACACAAAAACCTACCAAGTTGCAAGTTCCTTCGATTCTCTCTGTCCAGCATACAAACACTCAAGCCAACTTCACCAATCATCTCACCTCACTCCATAGACCACCCAGCAACCAAGAACCAAGCCTGAAACAGCAAGAATCCCCCATTGCCATTCTTCACCTCAGCCTGCATTTTCTATCGAATCTCTCTCCACAAGCCATGAACACTTAAACAAACTCCACCAACAATCTCCACTCACCTCACTGACCAGAAACCACCCTTTGTTTTGGCCTGAAACACCCTATATCTCAAATACGATTTTCATCCTCCCTTGGTCAGAGCTGCTGCAAACTCACTCAGGAGGTTGTTTAAACTCCAGCTAAGCATCCAAAGCTTCAAAGGTGGACCATTGGGACCAGACTGAGCCAAAGAATCATCCAAAGAGCTCCTGAATCAAGAGCTCCATCTCAGGTGACACCATGAACTTTTTTCCCAGAACTCATTTCTCTTGTTAAAATCTTGTTGTGTGTGTTACACTGATCATTGGGATCTCTTTACTTTTGAAAATGAGCCAGAAATGAGTGTGTAATGCTGTTCTGAAAGTTTGACCTAAAAATTTCATTGCTTCGATTCTTGTTTGTGTGTGAGTTTAAATGTGATTTGATGCTGGATTCGTGCTTAGGGTAGTTAGTAGATGATTTCTGGAGAGTTAGAGCTTCTAAAATGGCCTAGGGAGAGAGATTGATTCTGGGGATGGCCGGAGAAGACGACCGGAACACTGTTCCGGTCGCCTGATTGTAATTAACGGCAAGGTTAGGGTTTTAAGCATTAATTAGCAAGTTTGAATTTGGACCGTGAGATGTGGCGGGGAGTCAATTCGCGCGCATGCAGTTTCAAATCTGGACCCTAGGATTTGAATACTTTTCATTAAATCAGATTTAATTCATTTATTTTCTTTTATTTTTCAATTGTTTTGCACAATTATTTTAAAATAGCAAAAAATACATAAAAATTATGAAACTTTTTCCTCTGAGTTCTATTAATTTTTATGACACAAAAATATTTTTATTTCATTTTTCATCATTAAAAAAGTATTTTTAAATATTTAAAAGATTATTTTTAATTGATTAATGGGAATTAATTAATTAAAAATACTTTTAGGTATTTAAAAATTACAAAAAAATTCATGAAGTGTTCTAAGACATTTAGAAACATTGTCCAACTTTCAAACCAAATTTCTTTTTTGATCTTGATGCATTTTAAGAATTTTTCATTGAATTAAATCATATTTTGTGCATTATTTTGATCATAAATTCAAAAATTCATTTCTGCCAATTGGAGAAGGTTGAGACATTGATTCTTCTTGCATTGTGTTATGTTTAGCATGTAGTTTCTAGGGTAAAATGGTCATGATTTGATCTTGCATTTTTCAATTTGTTTGGCATTTCTTTTGTTAAGAACCCTAAAAAACCCTAATAACTTAGAAAATTCATAACTTGAGTTTGGTTGAGATTTGAGAGCTCCCCTTTGGGCAGTGGTTTATCATAGGTTTAGGGTTTCTTTGGGTGCCATTTTCCATTTTTTACCTTAGGGTTTGCTTCTGTTTTGAATTTTTGTTTGATGTTTGATCCATGAACCCTAATTTGGGACTTCTCTTGCATCCTCCTTGCATACTCTTGCATAACATGACTTATCTTTGCATTTTGTGCATTCTTGTGATTCATTTGACATCTTAAGACATATAGAAAGCATGTTTGATCATTGCATTGCATATTTGCCATGTCATTTGTCTTGTATGCTTCATAACTTTCCATGCTTGTTCATGCTCTTTAGCTTGCATCATTTGCATTCATGATCTTGTATGAACATCTCCATGTCATGCCTCATGTTTGCAGCACCTCATAACATCATAATCATCATCAACATGCTTCTGGTTTTGCTTATCATCATACCATTTCATCTCATCTTGCATTGCATTGCATTTCTTTCTAACATTTCAGGTGGTAAGTAACTTGGGAAGTGAATTTGCCTTCACTTCTCATAACTTTTCTTTTCATCTCTCTTGCATCCATTGCTGCATTTCTATTTGTGTTTGAGTTTGAGCTTGCTCATTCTTCTTCCTCCCACTTTCTTTCTTCAAGTGACTTGACTTCTTGAATGAAGCAAGTCACTTTGCTTCTCTTGATCCTGTTCATCTGCATCCTGGTGGATCTTCTGAAGATTGCTCTTGAAAACCTCACAAACCTTAGGAACAACCAAGCATGACAATGAATTAGGGTTTTGATTAGTCTCCCCTCATAGTTTTACATTTGTGTCTCTCTTTGAGTCCTCTCTTCTCACCTCATAATCAGGGACTAAACCCTAAAGGCTTTAAGGCTTTGTGATTAAGCTTATGCCTGCATCCTTCTCTTAGGATGGAGTGTATAACTTTAGTCCTAAGTCTTGAACCCTTAAGGTGTTTAAATCTCTTAATCAATTCATTTAATAAGTATCAAGACATCACACTTGTAACTTGGGCCTTGCATTAGGGTTCTAATTCTTCCTTAAGTGGTTAAGAAGGACTAACCCTAGTGTTAATGGACAAGTCCCCCTCAAGTTGTCTTACAAACAATAAAACTCACTTCATCATCATACCATTAAATAAAATCCACTTAATCAAAGGCTTGTTTTGTCATGGGTTTAATCCCTAATCATGGATTAAGTTGAGGAGCTTTCCTCAGCTTAAACATTCTCATCTATTATCCTTCTTTTAGGATGGTGTAATGGGTCTGTTTAATCCCTGATTATGGCTTAACCTCATTACTCAACACTAAACAAAAACACTAAAAACATCTAAATAATCACAAGTAGGTTAATGATCTTAATCCTACACCAAAGGTGATTAAGTGTGAGAATCTGACTTCGCACTTAAGGTATTCTCATTACCCCTAAACAGAGGGAAGATGTGATGAGTTTACTAAATCCATTGGTTTAGGCTTAAACTCATTAACTTATGACAAACTTTCAAAAGCAATAAAAGACTGAAAACACAAAAACAAACAATAATCGTCTCCTCTGGGATTCTTTTCTCATCACCTTCACTCACAATCGAGAACTTGCTTCTTCCGTCTAATGCAAGACAGTTAGCACCTGAGCCAGACAGGTCATACACTTGAGCATAGACAAGCAAGAAGTTCACAAGTCAATTCATCCTTTCAGTCTCTTTGGGTCGAACTACGGTGTTCTGACTTCCTCATTGCACGAGAGGATACGTAGGCATAACTTAACAGTTATCGAACAAAAGTCTCTGTATATTCCCCCTCCTTCCAGCTTCACTCTTTTAAGCCTCATGATCTTGAGCATACTCTTTTCCTTACACTGACACCTTCATACTTCATATCACTTATACACTTTACACTGACACCTGTACATTCCTTTCCAGCTCTTTACACACAAATTGCACTGACACTACCCCTTTAAAGCACAAATCTTTTAAGCGTGGATCCCGTCGAGTACGGCGGACAATCTGGGTGCTAATACCTTCCCAGGTTGTAACCAACCCCCTTTCTCAGTCTCTCTGGTTCGCAACCGTCTTATCCTTATCTTTCTAGGTTTATGCAGCATTACCTTTCCTCCGGGATAAAAATGCCTAGCTGGCGACTCTATTCATTCTCCAGTGAGTTCACGGCTGTGTGTTCTCATTGTCCCTCTCGCCGACCGTTCGCGCTTGTACCTGGATGCTAATCTTCGGGAGCGACAGACTGTAGTGAAGAACGTGAGTAACCTTCTTGTGTAATCCCGGTAAGGAATCAGATGCTCCTGGTGAGTGTATCATTTGTCGTTGGTTTGATTAATTACCAGAGTTGAATCTCCGAATACAGTTAAAGTCTTGATCCTGAGGTCAATGGCTTCCTCAAGACCCATAATATAAGCTTCGTATTCAGCTTCGTTGTTAGTGCAGTTAAAGGTGATTTTTGCCAAGAAAGGCATGTGAACTCCCTTAGGTGTAATGAGTACTGCACCAACACCACGACCATTCATATTAACAGCCCCATCAAACATCATAGTCCATCCCTCTTCTAGGTCAGGCCCTTCAGTGTGAATAGGCTCTTCATGATCTTTTGCTTTTATGAACATGATGTCTTCATCAGGGAAGTCAAACCTCATAGGCTGGTAATCATCAATAGGTTGCTCAACAAGATAATCAGACAATACACTGCCTTTGATGGCCTTTTGAGATGTGTACTGAATGTCATATTCTGTGAGAATAATTTGCCATCTTGCAACCCGTCCGGTAAGTGCTGGCATCTCAAAAATATACTTGACTGGGTCCATCTTTGAGATCAATAAGGTAGTGTGGGTCAACATATACTGCCTTAGTCGACGAGCAGCCCACGCTAGAGCACATCAAGTTTTCTCGAGCAGTGAATAACGTTGTTCACAGTCGGTAAACTTTTTGCTTAGGTAGTATATTGCATACTCTTTTCGACCAAACTCGTCATGCTGGCCCAGCACACACCCCATTGACTCTTCTAATACTGTCAAGTACATTATTAGAGGTCTTCCTTCAACTGGAGGCATAAGGATCGGAGGCTCTTGTAAGTATTCCTTGATTTTGTCAAAAGCCCTCTGGCAGTCTTCATTCCACCTGACCGTTTGTTCTTTTCTTAACAACTTGAATAAGGGTTCACAGGTTGCTGTAAGGTGAGATATGAACCTTGAAATGTAGTTCAATCTACCTAGGAACCCTCGAACTTCTTTCTCAGTCTTTGGTGCAGGCATTTCTTGAATGGCTTTGACTTTGCCAGGGTCAACTTCAATCCCTTTCTCACTTACAATAAATCCCAGCAGCTTACCGGACCGCACCCTGAATGTGTACTTGTTGGGGTTTAACTTCAATTGGTACTTCCTCAGACGCTTGAATAGCTTCAACAGATTCACCAGGTGGTCTTCTTCTGTGAGGGACTTGGCAATCATGTCATCCACATAACATTCAATTTCTTTGTGGATCATGTCATGGAATAATGTTACCATAGCCCGTTGATAAGTGGCACCAGCATTCTTCAGTCCGAATGGCATTATCTTATAACAGAATGTGCCCTAGGGTGTGATGAAAGTTGTCTTCTCCATGTCTTCAGGTGACATTTTGATCTGATTATATCCTGAAAATCCATCCATGAAGGAGAATACCGAGAACTAAGCCGTATTATCGACCAATACATCAATGTGAGGTAAAGGGAAGTCATCTTTTGGGCTGGCTCTGTTCAGAACCCGGTAATCCACACACATCTTCACCTTACCATCCTTCTTAGGCACAGGTACAATGTTAGCAACCCACGGCGGGTAACTAGTTACAGCAAGGAAACCGGCGTCCCACTGTTTTTGTACCTCTTCTTTTATCTTCATTGCCATATCTGGGCGAGTACGGCGCAACTTCTGTTTTACTGGAGGACAGTCTTCTTTCAGAGGCAGCTTGTGCATAACAATGTCGGTGTCCAACCCTGGCATATCCTGATAAGACCAAGCAAAAACATCCACATACTCCCGAATCATGTCAATAAGTTGTTCTGTTACTAAATCTTGCAGACAGGCCCCGATCTTAACTTCTTTCAAGTCTTCTTCTGTACCAAGATTAACCGTCTCAACTTCCTCCTGACGAGGAGCGATAACCTTCTCCTCTTGTCTTAACAACCTGGCTAGTTCTTCAGGTAGCTCATAATCTTCTTCAACCCCTTCATCAGCTTGATTGATCGGATTGTCAAAGTCATACGAAGTCATAGCAGTGTTGTTGTCGGTACAGTCTGGAGGGCACTCTCTGTAAGGGTTTAGATTTGTTCATTTTAGTGATCAGTTTTATCTTGTTTAGAAAAAGTGAAAATGAAGTTATTATTTCGAAAAACATTGCCATTTTATTTTTGTACAAAAAAATGAAAAATGAAAAACAGTGAGCGTAAAATGAAAAGACTCATTTGCAAAAGATGTCCTGATATTCATTAATTGATCGTTTGATCAAAATACAAGATGAACCTATTACAAAATGAGTCCTGACATCTTGGGCAAGATGCAGAACTTGATGCATGCTTTAAAGACAGGAAATAATAATTACTCTGCAGGAGTAACTCTTATAATTTCCTGGGAAGACCAGTTTGAGACATGGTTCCCCGGGATCCTTGGACGTATCCAGCTTTCCAGGTTGCGCTCGTCTTCTGACTCATCTTCCAAACTATTCACAGCATCTGGGGTGAGCATCCCCCCGCTGACAAACTTGGGCTCCGTTGCAGCCTCTGGTTGATCTTGTCGAGTTGGTCTGTAACCCAACCCGAATCGGTCTTCTTTCTATTCAACTGGCAGCAGCTTGCCCCTGCCTTGAGCGGTACCCTCCTCAACAACCTTCCGGGCTTGTTGATATGATGTGATGGAGGTCCCAGACACAGCAGATGCTTCATTGATATTAAGGGACTCAAACCCTTGACTCATGGTCTCATGGATCTCCCCATCCATTTCAATGTATTTGAAAGTAGCTAGCTGGCTAACGAAGATATCCTCTTCCCCACAAATGGTAATGACTTGGCCCTCCCACTCAAATTTTAACTTCTGGTGAAGAGTTGACGTTACGGCGCCAGCGGCGTGTATCCATGGTCTACCCAATAGACAGTTGTAGGCAGGCTGTATATCCATCACAAAGAAGGTCATTTTGAAAACCTGTGGGTCAATCATTATTGGCAACTCTATCTCTCCCAGAACTGATCTTTTAGAACCGTCAAAGGCTCTCACTACCAAGTTGCTTGGGCGTAGGACCAATCCATCATACTCCAGCTTCACAAGGGCTTTCTTGGGTAGGACATTGAGTGATGACCCTGTGTCCACCAATACGTGAGAAAGAACTGCACCCTTACACTCCAAGGTAATGTGCAAAGCCTTGTTGTGATTGTGACCTTCCGTTGTCAGATCAGCGTTGGTAAATCCTAGTCCATGACTAGCGTTGACATTTCCAACCACAACCTCTAACTGATTGACAGTAATCTCCTCCGGCACATAAGCTGCGTGCAGGACTTTTAATAGTGCGTTCCGATGAGCCTCGGAGCACATTAGTAATGATAATATGGAGATTTTGGAAGGTGTCTGGTGAAGCTGGTCCACCACCTTATAATCACTCTTCTTGATTATCCGCATGAATTCATCAACCTCTTGATCAAAAGGAGTCTTCAAAGTTTCTTTAGCGATCTGTTCTTCTTGCACCACGTTCTTCCCTTTTGCCTTAGCAGCAGCTTCTGCTTCAGCAATGGGTCTTGGTATTTGCAAGGCAAAGAGACATCCGCTTCTAGTGAAGCCTCCGCCTCCCCCCACATTGTCTATCTGTGGTGAAGAAGTTGATGACTCTAAAGTGATTTTCTCCCTCGCAGTATAGATCTGAGCCATAATGCCAAGGGATAGCATTATTGCTTTCATAAGGAACTGGCCCAGGCACTGTGATAGTGACCGGACTGATAGCAGCTGCAGAGGGGACCACAATGGTGTGTGGATCATAATATATGGTAACGGGAGCTCTGACAGGAGTATCATTTTGTTGTGAGTTGTTGGGAGGAACATTTGCGGGATCGTAGTATATCGTAACCGTTGAGAAACTTTCATTAATTGTTGCTGATGTTGTAGATGGTACTGTTGACTGGACGGGTGTTGAAGTTGTAGTAGGAACTAATGGAGTAATGGATGTTGTCGTTGTAGAAGAAATTGTGATTGAACTTGTATCCGTTGAAGTGATTGATTGAATATTTGTTGGAGTTGTAGCAGAATCCGTTGGAACAATGGTTGCTGACATTGTAGGAGTATTTGTGATTGTTGATGAAGGAATTGTTGGAGTTGTAGTCATTGTTGTTGTAATCTGAAGAATGCCATCTCTAATGAGGCCATCTATGCCGTTTCTCAGTCTCTCACCTCCATTAACGGCAATATTGCAATATCCATAGCCGACTTCACATCCAGGGAACACTTGGCATTCTAACAGCTGAGCTTTGATTTCATCTAAGGGTGTTCGGATTTGTGCAACATTGTTAATTAATGTGGATGGTTTACCCTCCTCAATAGCATTAATCCTAGGCCCGTTGTGACTAGGCATTGGATTTCTTGTAACATTCGGAGGAGGCTCAAAATTGAGAGCTTTTGAGTCCACCAGATCCTGGACTTTCATCTGTAGGGCCGTGCATTTTTCAGTATTATGCCCCGGTGCGTTTGAGTGGAATGCACACCTGGAATTTTCATCATAGTTCTTTGGCAAATTAAGAGGATCTGGAGGAGCCAACGTCCTTAACTCAACTAGGTTGAGCTTTAGGAGTTGTGGCAAGAGTGCAACATACGACATTGGGATTGGGTCAATTACCCTATTTGCTTGTGATGGCCTCTGTTGGAAGGGACGCTGCTGTTGGTTGCTATTGCTGTTGTTGTACGACCTTTGTTGCGGATAATGAGCTTGTTGTTGATACTGTGGTTGTTGTTGTTGAGGATATGATGATTGTTGTGGAATTGGAGCTGGGATGGTAACAACTGCTACTGACCGGTGAGCATATTGAGGCCTGCCCCTGCTTGTGTGAATGGAATTTGTTTCACCTGCCCTTCGGGGTCCCGCAAAAGGTTTTCTGGGATTGCTGGAGGAACTTGCACCACTGTCGGAGATTTTGCCCATCTTCAAGAGACTTTCAATCCTCTCACCAGCTATGACCACATCAGCAAAACTGGTAGAGGAGAAAGCAGCCAGTCTATCAATATAAGTCCCTTGCAATGTGTTCATGAACATTTCAGCCATTTCCCTTTCTGACATGGGTGGTTGGATAGCAGCAGCAAGCTGTCTCCATCTTTGAGCATAATCCCGGAAGCTCTCTCTGGAAGACTGAGACAAGCCCATTAGAAGAGTTCTATTGGGAGCCATGTCCAGGTTGTACTGATACTGACGGATGAAAGCCTCGGCCAAATCCTTCCAACATCTTATGGTGGCCCTAGACAAATCCAAATACCATTCTCTCGAAGCTCCAGTCAAACTATCCTCAAAGTAGAACATCCATAACTTTTCATCCATGGTATAAGCTTTGAGCCTTCCCAAGAAAGACTGCAGATGAGTGCGAGGACAGGAGGTACCATTGTACTTTTCAAAGCATTGGGGTTTAAATTTGTGGGGAATTCTCACCCCATCCACTAGTCCCATATCCATCACATCGAAGCCCAAAGAATTCTGGGATTCCAAAGATCTTAACTTTTCAGCAATTTCGTCCAATCTTCTGTCATATACCTCATCTCCTGCCCCTATAACAGTAAATTGTTCTCCCTGGGGATCCTCCTGTAGGATCTAGCCTCTAGCAGTATTACCTTGGCTATTCCTCGGGATGTTAACTTCTGGATTCAGATGAGGTCCATATTCTGGTGGGTCAATACGAGGCTGACCCCGTTCATTGTTGCTAGTTCCTCCTGTTCCAAGATGAGGTTCCTCAGGAGTTTGTCTTTCCACCAGCTCTCTTAACCTTTTTTTGACTCTGGGCTAAGCACGTCATCACTGCCATGAACTGAGACATCTGATTTCTCATCTCTACTCTCTCTTTGGCCATCTGATTTCTGACCTCAGTCAGATCCTGCTGTACTTGTTCCATTTGAATGCCGGGAAGGATGTTACGAGTCGGGAACTGGTGTGTGTGGTTGACAGGGAACACTCAGCGACGAACAATGTTTCCTGAGATCACAACAAAGTTAGAAACAATAATAACAAAACCTACAAAACAAAAACAAAGTTAGTATGCAATGTAGTATGCTTATTTGTTTTCCAAGGTATCCGGTTCGGTTCTTGGTTTTGACCTTTCCAGACCTCGAGGAAGATGCTTGATGTTGTTGAGAGAAAACCCAAAATGAGAGCAAACTAAAATATATTACAAATGGTGAACAATACATAGTTTGTTTTATAATACATGGCCATGGAGGGTCAAAATACAACAAAAGGAAAAGTACATCAAATGGAAACAAACAACAAGCAAAGAATCAGACATCCAGTCCAAACTCATCTTCTCTGACCTCCTTCAGGAGTGCCTCAGTCACTGGACCAGCTGGGTGTTCTGTAATGGTCCTAATGAGGAGGTTCCTGGTAGCAATGGCAGTAGTCAGCTTCTTATGCCTGTCCTGGTCCTTTGATCTCTTCAATCCTGCTCTGAGCTTCAACTCTGATATCTCTTTTTATGCAGCCAACAGAGCTTCCTGCTGTTTCTTCTCATTGGCCTCTAGCTGTTCAATCTTGGCTTGAGTCTTCTGGTCTTCTTGTGTATGGGCTTCGGTGATCCTGACCCACCTAGCCTGACTCTCTTTTAGATAGTGCTCAGCCCTAGCTTTCTGAATCTTGGCCTCCTTGCAGGCATTCTTCAATATATGTTCCCCAACCCTTGCTTTCCTTATGTAGTCTTCTGTCTTTTCAATTTTGGCAAGGTGCTCCACCCTAAGCTTTTCCAATCTCTCAATGTCCAGGCGACCATCACTTTTTTCCCAAAGAGTCTTCTTCAAGGCCTGGGATAGCTTCTCATTCCTTTCTTTCAACTTTTAAAATTCCTCCAGGTTAACTGTTGCTGCAGGTTGTATTGTGGATGGTCCAGGTATGTCCTCCAAGGTGAAAGGCATTCTGGTAATCTGAGCTCTAGTACGGGACCAGTCTATATATTGAGCTGAAGCAACATTGTTACATCTTCCAAGAATAGCTACCCCTTTTGTCTGGATGTTGTCCCAAGCCCAGTATGCTCGTCTGACAACAGCTGAATTAGGTTGCACTTCACAATATAGGGTCTCAGCTAAATCCTGTCCTCTGGGAGGGTGAACCAAGGCATAACCCAGTTGTCTCTTAAACAGTAAAGGATTGTAGTTGATGCAACCCTTCACTCCTATTAGAGGCACATTTGGGTATTGTCCACAGCTGGTGATAATGTCCTTGCCCTTGGTGCTCTGGGTGCACCATCTGATATCATATGAAGTCAAGGCAATAAACCTCTTGGCCCAATTCTTCTGCTGGTGGGGATTCAAGAAAGTATCTGACTTAGGCAGGTGTCTGAGTAGCCAGGTGTAAAACAAAGGAGCACAACATCTCACCAACTTCCCCCTCTGTTTCTCATTCCTCTGGTGAATGGAGTAGTAAAAATCTCCTAGCAGTGTGGGTACTGGGTTCTTCAGGAGAAACAGATGGATGGCATTCTTGCTGACAAATTTTGGCTCATCTGCAAACAATATTTCCCCATATATGCTGAGGGCTAACAGTGCACAGACTGCCTTCCACTATCCCAATGAAGCCTTCAAGATGGCCTGAGAAATCAAGAAGTCCAAATGCAAACCAGGAATCCCAGCCTTTGTTGTCATACTTTGCTCAATAAGGGAAGGCTCCAAGTACAATGCCCTTGTTATTTCTTCATTTTTGGGAGCATCGTCTCTGGGTTGAAGGGGATTCCACCTCTGATAGGTACTCAAATCAATAAAGAAAACTCTTCCAGCAAAGGCCCTAGCTGAAAGTCTGGAAAGGTGAAACTTCTCAAAGGAGGGTCATAAAACTGCAAACATGTGTGGATCATGCTCCTCTGAGAAGGGTCAAGGTCCATAACCATGTCCAGGATACCTCAATAGTGCTCTCTAAATAGTGGGATGTAGTCAGCTGTGATAAGTGACTGGACCTGCCTGATACTAGTCAACACAGGCTCAAAAAAGTGGTAGGATATGTTGCTCTTCCTGGGAGTAGCCATGAGTGTTGGTGAAGAAGCTGAAGATAAGTGCTGATGAAGATCACAGACTGAGATGCTGAAAATGGACCACTAACAAACTGGTGCTGGTGAGGGTGGAGATAACTGAAGCAGATAACTGATGAAGACAGCTGAAGCAGAGGTCTATGCAGAAGAAGGGGTCAAAACCAAAACCAAGATACAATGAAATGGATACCCTGAAAAGCAAATAAACAAATGTTAAATAATTGAATGATGATATATGCAAATGATATGCAAGGGTTTGTGATCAAGCTGGATTTGATTATCTGCCTTGATATAAGGCCCATGTATATTCAAAATTCCAGATGAAGACTCAGAAATCCAGTAACCAGGGTGGGCGACTCAAATAAAGAGTCACATGTCCAGGGTTAATCACAAGAACTGTCCAAAGTGAAGTATTTTTAAACAATACAGTAACAGGGTATGATGTGGCCAAGGGTTCCTGCAAACCTGTAAACAGTCCAACCCCCTCACAGGTAGTGTTCTAGAACAAGGATCCTCAGACTTGGATCAGTTATGAGAAGTGTAAACACTTCTAACCCGGAGGTACAGTGTTTACAATAACCATAAAGGAGCCTCCTCTAATTCTTCCCAGATTCTGAAGGTCATAATAAAGGTCATCCAGACTTAGCAGGCTTCCCTGATAGCCCTAGCACTACAGGAAATCTGTAGCACAGAGTTCTCAAGAAGAAACCCATATCTGAACCGTGTTTCATATTCCCGCAACAGACCGAAATGGAATGGGAAAGAACATGAACCACTCTAGCCTAGGTGTCACTCAGGTCCCAGGTATAGGACCTTAAACTCTCAATGGAACCCCACCCACCAAAACAGAAAACCAGATCCAGCACAGTGACAATGATAGTATGAAATATACATAAGACTGTAAAGAAAGCAATAAATAAAGCTCTACATAAAGCAATAAATAAAGAAAAATAAATAAACACACATAACACCCCAGTAAACACAAATCAAACAAGCGCTAGGAGGAACCCACAAAAAGAACCAGAAGCCTTGGTTGCAGTATAAGGGTCCCCAGCAGATTCGCCAAGCTGTCGCTGCCACCAAATGACACCTGGTCAGATTGGGTACAAAAGCGAACGGTCGACGAAAGAGAGAACACAAGGGTGAACTGAAAAGAGTCGCCAGCTAGGCATTTTTATCCCGAAGGAAAGGTAATGCTGCATAAACCTGGAAAAAGATGGATAAGACGGTCGCGAACCAGAGAAACTGAGAAAGGGGGTTGGTTACAACCTGGGAAGGTATTAGCACCCAGATTGTCCGCCGTACTCGACGGGATCCACGCTTGAAAGTTTGTGTTTAAAGGGGTAGTGTCTGTGTTATTTTGTGTGCAAAAGCTGGAAAAGAATGCAAGTGTCAGTGCTGGAAAAAAGTGTGAGGTGAAATAAGAGAGTGTTTGTGCAAGGAAAGAATGTGAAGCTCAAGACTATGAGGCTCAAAGAATAATGCTGGAAGAGGGGGGAATATACAAAGACTTTTGTTCGATAACTGTTAAGTTATGCCTATGTATCCTCTCGTGCAATGAGGAAGTCAGAACACCGTAGTTCGACTCAAAGAGACTGAAAGATGAATTGACTTGTGAACTGCTTACTTGTCTATGCTCAAGTGTATGACCTGTCTGGCTCAGGTGCAAACTGTCTTGCATTAGTGAAGATGATGAGAAAAGAATCCCGGAGGAGACGATTATTGTTTGTTTTTTTGTGTTTTCAGTTTTGTTATTGCTTTTGTGTTTGTCATAAGAAAATGAGCTTAAGCCTAAACCAAGGGTTAGTAAACTCATCACATCCTCCCTCTAATTAGGGGTAATGAGAATACCTTAAGTATGAGGTAAACACCTCACACTTAATCACCATGATGTAGGATTAAGATCATTAACCTACTTGCATTTATTTGGATGCTTTTGGAGTTTTTGTTTGGTGTTAAGTAATGAGTTTAAGCCATAATCAAGGATTTAATGGACTCGTTACACCATCCTAATAGAAGGATAATAGATGAGAACATTTAAGTTGAGGAAGGCTCCTCAACTTAATCCATGATTAGGGATTAACCTCATGACAAAACAAAGCCTTTATTAAATGGATTTTAGTTAATGGTAAGATTAAGAAGTGGATTTTATGGTTTGTAAGACAACTTGAGGGGGACTTGTCCATTAACACTAGGGTTAGTCCTTCTTAACCAATTAAGGAAGAATTAGAACCCTAATTCAAGGCCCAAGTTACAAGCTTGATGTCTTAGTGATTATTATGTGAATTGATTAAAGGGTTTAAACACATTAAGGGTTTAACACTTAGGATTATAGTTATACACTCCATCCTAATAGAAGGATACAGGCATAACCCTAATCTCAAAGCCTTAAAACCTTTAAGGTTTAGTCCTTGATTAAGAGATGAGAAGAGAAGACACAAAGATGACACAAAGGTAAAACTAAAGGGGGGACTAATCAAACCCTAATTGTGATCATGCTTGGGTGTTCCTAGGGTTTATGAAGCTTGCAAGAAGATCTTCAGAGAAGTCACCAATGGAAGAAACCGAATGGAAGGAAAAGAAGCAGCAAGATGCAAGACAACTTACTTCACTTAAGAAGATAAGTTGCTTGAAGAAAGAAGGAGGAAAAGGAGCATGAATGAGCAAGCTCACTCTAATTCACAAGTAAAATGCAGCAATGAATGCATAAAAGGGATGAGAAGAGATTATGAGAAGTGAAGGAAAATTCACTTCTCAAACACTTACCACCTGAAAAGTTAGCAACAAGAAATGAAATGAAATGAAAATGAGATGAAATGCAAAGATGAAAGCCAAATTCAGAATCATATTCATGATTTAAATGATGCTAAGAGATGATACAAATGGATTTCATGAGATGTGGATGATCATACAAGTAATGAAGATGCAAAAGGGACATGAAAAGAAGCATGAAAGTTCATAAAAACTTAAGAAATGCAATGGATGCATAACATGGCAAAAGGATGATGCAATTATCAAACATGATTTCAATATGTCCTAAGATGTCTTATATGTCATGTGGATGCACAAAATGTCATGGCAAGTTTATGTATGCAAGCATATGAAGGATGAATGCAAATGAAGGCAAAGATTAGGGTTTATGTACAAGATGCAATGCAAAATTCAAAATCAGAAGCAAAACATGAGATAAAAAATTGAAAATGGGATCAAAGGTACCCTAAACCTATACAAGTTCACTTCCCAAAGGGGAAGGTCAGAAGCTAAACCCTAAAGGACTTATGATTTTTCTAAGTTTCTAAGGCTTTAAGGATGATCTTAAAGGAAAAATGCCAAACAAATTGAAAATGAAAGATAAAAATGAAACATAAATGTTTTTAGAAGCTTTAAAGTATGTAGAACACAATGCAAAAAGAACCATTCACAAACTCAACTTGGATCAAAAGTTATGAATTTTTGAAGTTAGGGTTAAAAATATTCAAATTAAAGAACTCTAATCCAAATGAAAATTGTCAAAGTATGATCAAAACCAAAAAGAAATTTGTCTTGTGAGTTTGTAAATGTTTGTAAATGTTTTAAAATGCTCTCTGATTTTTTTTGCTTCCTTTCACCTCCCTAAGCTCATCCCTAACCTCAAACCTCATTTATTTTCACTCACCAGCAAGATACGAATCAAAGAACAAAAATGGTGAAACTTTCAGACAAGCCATACATACTCAATTCTCCACCATTTTCAAAAATAAAAGGTTCAGTGTGTTCAGGGAAGCAAGCTTAAGCATTTAGAAACTTAAAACAAGAGTTCTAGAAAAATAAATTCCATGGCTACCTGAAATGAAGCTTTCAACCCAAGAGCTTTCTGGCTGTCTCCTTGCTTCCAATCACCTCCAATGATCTTCCCCAAGAGTTTGCAATGCTTGGCTGGAGTTTATATGGCCTCTATGTGAAGTTTGCTGAAGCTTAGGTCAAGGATGGTGAAAATCGTATTTTTGATATGGGGTGTTTAAAGGCAAAATGAAGGGTGGGAAATGATCAGTGATGAATGTGGAGTTGAATGGTGGAAAAAGTTTGGAGTTTTGTTGGCTGAGCTATGAATTTCGAAGAGAAATGCAAAAGGGGATGTTTTGATGAATGCTGAGTTGTGGGAGGATTCAGGTTGTATTGTGGTATGAAATGGCTTGCTTGAGGTCCATATAACATGTTCTGATTGGGCAGAGAGTTGTTGTGGAGCAGTGTGATTGGTATGGCTCATTTTGCAAAAAGTCAAGAAAGTTGTACTTGGAGGTATGGGCTCATGGCAGGATGAGGACAAGGGGGTGTCTGGCGCAGCTTGATTCATGGGCAGCCATGGAATTCAGATTGAGGCAAAATATCAAGTGGAATGAAGTTTGTGGGTGATTTTGCAATTTGTGAAGGTCTTGGCCCCTTTTGAAATACTTGATGATCAAGGCATGAAACTTGGGATTTCTTTGGGCAATTCTGAATTATAGGTCATGTATGATGTTTGTGTAATGGTTAGAAGTCACTTTGAGGTCACAAATTGGTTTGACAAGATTTTTTGCAAGTTTCCCTCTTTGGTACATAAGTGAGATTTTGTGATTTTTCCCAACTTTGCAAGGCCATGACTTGAGTTCTATGATGAATTAGATCAAGTTCTTGTACTTTTTGAAAAGGGAATGATCCAATATACAACTTTCATGACAAAGAATTTTTCATTTGAAGCATTTTTGAATCAAAAAGAGGAGGTTGAAAAACTTTCCCAAAATGGCAAGTTTGCATTACAAGTCACTTTCCCAAAATGGCAACTTTGCAAATGGCTTGAAATTCTTCAATTTTGTGAACTTATAACTTCTTCTAAGATCAAATAAAGATCATATACACCCAAAATGATGGAGAATACCCTTTGGTTGGATGATGGGGGGCCTCAGATGCCCTGATTTTGCACTGACTTGTTCAAGAAGTCATTTATTGATCAGATGCCTTCCCCATTGAATTTCTCCATGAAAATTGGTGTGTAGGATCCTTATAACATATAGAGACCAATAGAAACAAGAATGACCAGAACATTTGGAGTTATGGCCTCTAAAACCAAAACCCTAATTTTAGGTCATCTGTGTAGTTAAACTTGGCTCTGCTTCCATGCCTTTCTCAGTTCTTGTGATTTTCTAACTTTCTTGATCTTGGGAGGATATAATATGATGCTTGAACATACATGGACCCTCTTGAGATGATTGAAGACCTTTGGAGTGGCTCAGATAGCCCAGGGATGGCTCAGATCACAAACCCTAGATGCATATGACTTTGAACCAATGCAGTGAAGCAAAAATGTAATATGAGATGATATGATTGGACTTATGCAAATGAAAAGATCATAAGCCATGGTGTGAACTTAGTGAGGGCAAATTTGGGGTGTTTACACAGAACTATATTGATGATGTTCTTGCTGATTTTGTTGTCATTTGATATTGAAAGTGTGGTGTCCATTGAAAAAGCTCCTTAAAGTAGAGTCCTATATTGTAGAACTATATTGTTGACGTTCTTGTTGATTTTGTTGTCATTTGATATTGAAAGTCCTTAAACTATACAATAGAACTTTCAAATGTGTATACAATGAGTAACATTATTTTGCTATCGGAGAGATTGATGTCAATAATTTAATAATTAATTTATAAAGACATCTTCAAGTAACCATAATTATATCACTCTCACTAGTTTCTCAAATTGATTATGAGTTATCGTTCTTTAAACACGTTAGAACGAGAAGTTTAGGAACCACTATCTTATTTACTCGATGATATTGTTATTTTTTCCGTTCTTTATGATTGATTTGTATATTAAAAGACGATATCAACTTCTAATAATCTTCATTTTGTATGTAAATTGAAGGTAGATTTTTAGGTGAGGCCTAGAAGTTGTTTACATCTAGATTTTGAGGTGAGGTCTAGAAGTTGTTTACATCTCTACAAGTATATTTGCTTTTTTTATTTTTATTTTTGTTTTTGTTTATTTTAATTAGTGTAACTATGGATAAGAAATGGATGAATTCAAATCGATTGACGAAAGAGTACGAGAATAGGGTCAAGGAATTTATTAAGTTTGTTGTTGCGTGTAACACCCCAAATTCGATTATGAGAAATTGTTGCTTAATTGAGGATATATGATAATTTTGGAAAATAAGTGGTTATGTGGCCAAATGCATTGTGGTGATATTATTTTAATAATATTAATAATAAGAATAATCATGTAGTATTATTCGAAATTATTGTTTATTATTAGATAATAATAAAAGTGGGGGTATGGAGGTTATGTTGGTCAATTGGGAATATGAGGAGTACTTTTATATAATATGAATAATTAGTATATTATTATATTAGTATTATTGAATAAAAATATTGAGGAAAAGGGCAAGATGGTCTTTATGAGCAAAGAGTAAGGTTAAGTTGGGAAAAACATAAACTGGAATAGTTTTGTAAAAGAGAGAGTACGATGAGTTTCTCATTTGGTTGTTTCCTATCGTGTTTGGGAAGTGTTCTGAAGAAAGGAGAAGCTCAGAGTCAGGAGGCTGTGGAGAACCCCAAAGAAGCGTGTAAAGCGGCGAAATTCTATAAGGTATGGGGAGTTTTCATAATCTATTGTAATTATATAGGAATTGGTGTATGAGTAGATTGGATTTGTATGAGTTTTGTGAAGTTTGGAGATTTTGATTTAGGTTGAGTTTATGAGTAAAATTATGATGAATTGGAGTGATTAAAACATGTTAGGATCATATAATTTATTATGTAAATTGTTGTCTTGATGTTAGTGTGTATGATTAATACCTTGGAATAGTTTTGGGGTGATTTGATATGGAACCCGTAGTGGAATTTTGGGGTTTTTGAGCTTCTGCAACATGGTTAACCGATTAACCAATGAAAAATAGTGTTTTACATGAAATTTAGACTGGTTAACCGGTTAACGCTTTGGTTAACCGGTTAACATTGAGTCAGTTTTGGAAAAATGTTTAAAAACCCGTATCTTTTGAACCGTAAGTCTGTTTTGGTCCCCGTTCGAAGCATCGGAAAGCTAACGAGATGAACTTTAATTTAATGAAATAAAATGAGTGAAATGATACATTTTTAAATGATGAATATTTAGAAAAAAGTTGAGTTGGTTTTATGATTATAAATAGGATTCTATTGTAAGTTGACGGTTTGTTGTTGTTGATGAAGGAAGTCGTTTACTTTGCTGTTAAAAATTGGTTTCATGATTATGAACATGATGTTATTGTGAATTGGCATTTTGTTGTTGTTGATGAGGGGATTTGTTTGGTTGTATCGTTGATTTGAATAATTGTTTTGTGGTATGGTTGATAAAAGAAGTATGGTTGATGTGTTGTTGTGATGAAATACATGATTTTATGATGATTATCTGTTGAACATAAAAATGATGGGTTAATTCTTGATATGTCAGAGTGGTTAGAAAACTAGTGTTCAGGGTGTAATATCATGATGATATATATGAATATTTGATGATTGTTTTGCTGATTGAAATGAATGATGCGAATTATTTTTGGTGAATTTTTCGATGTAGCGCATCATTGCATTTCATAACATTCACGATGGGGCTTCGGCCATTTTATTTGCTTCAATCCCATTGTGTGGATTTTAGTTTCTCGATGATTATGGTTTGCTACCTTGTGGAGGGTTGATGGTCATGTATACATCTTATGGTGTGTTCCCTTGTGGAGGGTTGATGGTCATGTATCCATCTTTTGGTGAAATGGTACCACATGCATATTGCATATCAGGATGTTAGAACTGCATATTCTGGATGAATTTCATGACTGTGTTGGTGTTGATCTATTTTATGATAGTGTTGTGGTTGTTGCTGAGTTTAATTGTTAATGATGTTAGGACATGTTAATCTAATTATTTATATTTAATATTCTTATATGTTTATGATATATTATGATTACACACCCTGCCTGCTTGGAAATGTTGCCTCCTTCGTGGGTAACTTGCAGATGTCGAAGAATAGTCCTGCAGTGTAATAGGAATAATTCATGAGTCTCGGAGCATGCTTTAGTGTTCCTTAGGAGTGGTTATGGTTACGTGTCCTGCTCTATGTCATGTAACACTGGGATGGGTTTCTTTTGTTAAACTGTTTTCAGTATGTTGTTATCTGGATAATGTTTTCCAGTTTAAGATGTTAAATTCAGGATGGTGAAAATTATTATAATGAAGTTTTTGAATTTATGAAGTAAAATTCCTCTCCGAAATGTTTATGATATTTTAATGCTGATTAACCCGTGTTACGGGACAGGACACTGTTTGTGTTTATTTATGATGAAAATGTGATACCCTTTTTGATGATTACTCTGATAGTATTTAAATATTAAGTTTTGGGGTAGAAGGGTGTTACATTTTTTGTAACAGCCCGGGCCCCTCGCAAGGCAATCCCGGCACTGCCACCTCACGATCTTCTCTACCCCCCTCTCTAGTAGAGTTTTTGCCTTCCGTGGGAATCGAACCTTGTACCATGGGGTTCAAGTACATGTTCATTCCATTCCCACTACCACTTGAGCTAGTAGCTCAATTGGTAGTGGGAATGGAATGTACATGTACTTGAACCCTAGGGTACAAGGTTCGATTCCCACGGAAGGCAAAAACTCTACTAGAGAGGGGGGTAGAGAAGATCGTGAGGTGGCAGTGCCGGGATTGCCTTGCGAGGGGCCCGGGCTGTTACAAAAAAAGGGCCTTTTTTTGTAACAGCCCGGGCCCCTCGCAAGGCAATCCCGGCACTGTCACCTCACGATCTTCTCTACCCCCCTCACTAGTAGAGTTTTTGCCTTCCGTGGGAATCAAACCTTGTACCCTGGGGTTCAAGTACATGTTCATTCCATTCCCACTACCAATTGAGCTAGTAGCTCAATTGGTAGTGGGAATGGAATGAACATGTACTTGAACCCCAGGGTACAAGGTTCGGTTCCCACGGAAGGCAAAAACTCTACTAGTGAGGGGGGTAGAGAAGATCGTGAGGTGACAGTGCCGGGATTGCCTTGCGAGGGGCCCGGGCTGTTACATTGCGCACGTCGAAGACCCAAGTCGAATGAAATGCCCTTGCTTGGATTGTTGTTTTGTGGGTCGGGTTAATGCGAGTAAGTTGTTATCACATTTACTGAGGCATGGAATTGATCGAAGTTATACATGTTGGGATTTTCATGGTGAGAAAAGTAATGGGGTTGTTGAACTGGAGGATAATACAACCTAAGCTTCAAACAAAAAATGGCACAAATACATACGATTATGATCGAGTCGAAGAGATTGGAGAAGCACTTGAAGATGATCTTAAGGATTGTCCTCAAATATTTGAGAGGTTGGTAAGCGATGCAGAGAAACCATTGTATAATGGTTGCATTAAATTCACAAGTTTGTATGTGGTATTAAAGTTGTACAACTTAAAGGAGGGCATTGGATGCTCGGATACAAGTTTCACAAAGTTATTGGCCCTTATGAAAGATATGCTTCCAGGGGATAATTTTCTTCCTAATCGAACATATGAGGCCAAAAAAAATGTTGTGCTCTATTGGCATGAGCTATGATAAGATACACGCTTGTCCAAACGATTGCGTCATGTTTCGAAACGAGTATGCATCGTTAAATGAGTGTCCTAAATGCGATGTCTCTCGATATAAGAAGAAATTGTCTCTATCAAAAGTCTTATGGTATTTTTCTATAATTTTGAGATTCAGATGCATGTTTCGTAGTGAAACTGATTCAAGACACTTGACTTGGCATGCAGATGAAAGAATTATTGATGGAAAGTTTTGACATCCGGAAGATTCACCACAGTGGATGAAAATTGATAATGATTATCCTGAATTTGGAAAAGAAGCAAGAAACCTTCGTTTGACATTATCTACTGATGGAATCAACCCATACGGACTTCAAAGTATCTCACATAGCACTTGGCATGTGATTTTAATGATTTATAACCTACCTCTATGGCTATGTATGAAGCGTAAGTACATGATGTTATCTATGTTAATTTTTTGGCCTACACAACCAGGGAATGACATAGACGTTTACTTGGCACCCTTAATCGAAGATTTAAAGTTTTTGTGGGAGAACGGTGTGGAGGTTTATGATGGGTATAGGAAAGAAAGTTTCAACTTGAGGGCGATGTTATTTGGCATAATTAATGATTTTCCAGCATACGGAAATCTATCAGGGTACAAGATAAAAGGTCAATGTGCGTGTCCAATTTGTGAAGATAAAACATATTCGACGCGATTGGAGTTATGTCAGAAAAATGTCTTTCTCGGTCATCGTAGATTCTTACATTCGAGACATCACTATTGTGGGTGGAGAAAAGCCTTCAATGGAGACACAAAACAAAGTAGAGCTCCACCTATATTGACAGGTGATCAAATTTTTGAAAAGGTGAAAGATGTGAATACTCAGTTTGGCAAGCCTTTTGCACATACACTTGTCAAGAAAGGGTGGAAGAAGAGGTCAATTTATTTTGAGCTGCCATATTGGAAGTCTTTGTATGTAAGACATTTTCTCGATGTTATGCATATTGAAAAAAATGTGTTTGACAGTGTTATTGGTACATTACTCAATATACCTGGAAAGTCTAAGGATGGCCTTAAAGCAAGAAAGGACTTGGTAGCGATGGGGATAAGAACTGAATTAGGGCCCGTGAAGAAAGGAAACCGAAAATATCTACCACCTGCTGCATATACTCTATCTAGAAAGGAGAAAAAGATATTATGTAAGTTTCTAAGTGAAGTTAAAGTTCCAGAAAGATACTCTTCAGATATTAGAAGACTTGTGTCCATGAAAGACCTCATGTTAAAGAATTTGAAGACGCATGACTGCCATGTTATAATGGAACATTTTCTACCAATAAGTATACGTTCTATTCTTCCTGAAAAAGTAAGAAGTGCAATAACTAAATGGTGTTTTTTCTTCAAGTCAATTTGCAGTAAGGTAATCGATCATGCAATCTTACCAACATTGCAAAATGAAATAGTTATTACTTTATATGATCTTGAAATGTATTTTTCTCCCTCCTTTTTTGACATAATGGTTCATCTAGTTGTTCATATGGTGAAAGAGACACAATTGTGTGGACCGACTTATATGAGATGAATGTACCCTACTGAACGTTATATGAAAATATTAAAAGGGTATGTGAAAAACCAAAGTCGACCAGAGGGTTGTATTGCCGACCGATACATTGTTGAAGAATCGATTAAGTTTTGTACTGAATATTTGTCCAATGTAAAATCAATTGGACTCCTCAAATCTAATGTTGTCGAAAAAAAGCAGGAAAAAAGCTAATAAGGAATTAAGTTGTGACAATATCAAGGGTCGAACGGGATCAAGTGCATTTGTATGTTCTGCACAATAAGAATGAAGTTGAGTCGTATGTTGAAATACACAAAGATGTTCTCTGAGGTTTAAATACGAATAGAAATGAGAATTGGATAGTACGAGAGCACAATCAAAGTTTCATACCTTGGTTAAGAGTCACATTTTCGAAAGGTATTATTCAGATCCCGCTTCAATAACAGAAATATTGAGATGTTTAGCATATGGTCCAAGTTTGGTTGCGTTTTCTTATAGCCATATGAAATTAATGGATACATATTTTATACCAAAGAACAAGATGATAAAAGTACAATGCAAAATAATGGTGTCACTGTGGTAGCTGAAGAAATGCACATTTCAAGTGTGAAAGACTTAAACCCCAAATTTGCAAATATGTCATATTTTGGGGTTATCGAGCGCATTTGGGTGTTTGATTATGAGAAGTTTCAGATTCCTATATTTCGTTGCAAGTAGGTTGAAGACAATAGTGGTGTACGAATGGATAAGTCGGGATTTTTGCAAGTGGATCTTAATAGGGTGGGATACAAAGATGGGCCTTTTATTCTTGCCTCTAAAGCTAAACAAGTGTTCTATGTTAATGATCCAACAAGTACAAAGTGGTCTATAGTGCTTTTATCGAACAAAGTACTTGATGATAACATTGGGGATCAAGGTGATATTGATGTAGATATTGAATCATTGACTAGAAACGATCAAGGTGATATTGAATCATTTTCTAGAAATGATCATAATGAGGGTATTTGGATCAATCCAACCGTCTGTGTTGTTAAGAGACGGGTAAAACATATTCCAACCAAGAAAAGAAAGAGACGTGCCTAAAAAAGGTACTAATGGATAGTAATTGATTATAGATTAAGAATTTAGATTTGTCATTTAATTTTTTTATTTTAGATTTGTCATTATAATTTGACATGTTATATCATTCGATGGATTATAGATTATGGATTTTAGATTTGACATGTTGAATTTTAGATTTGTCATTTAATTTTTGTTTTTTCTTTCTTACAGGTATAATGGCTAGTAATGAGGAAGACGCACACGGGACACACGAGACACATGATGCAAATGAAACTCAAGAAAAAGCTTCGAATGTAGAAAGTGAAATAAAATGTGGAATAACAATTATGAGGTTAATTCACCGTGCTAGAGATAAAGGGGTGAAATTTAATGTACATTGGAGCGATGAGGACCAACTAATTGAGCCTAATGGTTCAATGTTGGCTTCATACATCGGTTCACTTGTCCTCCATCACATTCTAATTACCAGTGATGATTGGAGGAAACCATTCTTGAAAGCTGGTAAAGATAAGATAAAAAGTGAGATACAGGTACTTGATTACCAAAAATTGATGTGTTATTAGATTTCTTTTGACTTATATTAACACACTTATACTAACACATTTTATGTTTATATGTGTATGTGTTTTTTGTAGAGGTCCTTTAATATTCATGAAAGCCGCAAAAAGTATTGTCTCCAATTGGCCAGAAAGAGACATAGGGGATTTCGAGCCTTATTATCAAACAAATATCTGAGGGATGATAAAAAAAAACATTTGTTGAAGCAGAACTTCCACCATTGTATGCAGATTTGATTACACCGGAAGATTGGAAAGTTTTTTAGGCAAACGGAAAAGCAAAAAATTCAATGTAAATTTATTTATCTTTTAATTTCATGTCTATTAATTGTATTATATACTTGTTTATCTTTGCATTATTTTTTTCTGATATGCCTTAAACTTGTTTATCCAGGATTTGAGTGCCACTAATCGCAAAAGAACCTCAAAACCCACATATCCATACAGAAAAGGCCGAAAGGAATATGCACGATTACAACAACAAATGGTAACTATATATAAATGATATGATCTTATTAATTGTCTCAATATGTTATAATTGACGATCTTATTATTTTTCTCAATTTGTAGTTGGAAGAGGAGAAAAGTGCAGAAAAATCTCTTCCGGAACATGTTTTGTGGAAGGCTGCTCGTGTGGGAAAGAGTGGAGTTCCTAGTAAAGACGTTTAACAAGTTTATGAGAAATGTGTAAGTATAACATTAAGTATAACATTATGTATTTAACATTATTTCTTTAATCCCCACTAATAATTTTTTGATTTGTCAATTAATTTCAAGACAGTCTATCTAAATCCTTAACCACAGGTGAGGATCAGGATTGCAGGAGCATTCTTAGTCGAGTACTAAATGTTCCTGAGTATTCCAGTCGAGTGAAGGGTAAAGGATTTGGTGTGACGCCTTCTTCCTTGTATAAGCAACCAAAAAGAAAAAATCCTAGAAATCAAGAAGTGATGAAAACATTGGAGGAACTTAAGGCGCAAGTTAGTTCATTGCAAAAGGATAAAGAGATGTATGAGGCTTCTAAGCGCAGTTCCGGGTTGAAAGATACTAGTGACAAAGCTAGTAACAATTGTGAAAATAAAATTCCTGAGGTAATTATAGCACATATTTATCTTAATTAAATTAACACTTTTATTTTAATTAACCTTTACACACATTAACAATTATGCTTTCACTATTGCTTCAAGGCATTTCCTCTTGTCAGTTGTATTTGTCGTTACCGACTTATCGCATGGTTGGCAAAGGAAAAGTGTATAACAAAGCGAGAGAGTTACTTCACCATAATCCGCTCCCTCATGGATGTCTGGAAGTGTCAGTTGATATTGCTGTAGATATGGGTGTGACACTACCTATACCTAACACGGTTACAGCGATAACATCGTTGGGAGAGGCTTTAGGCTCGTTTGTTGCATGGTCGTTAAACCTCATTATCATAGATGATGAGGTAAGGTTAAAATCGTTATGAATCTCTTAGAATTCAAATGTCAGTTCTGAACCATTATGAAAATCATTTTGAACCTTACGTACATTTTTTTGCAATATGATAATTTTAGACTCCTACAAAACCCGCATCTAAAAGGCTTTTTTCCGGAAAAAAGAGTCTGTTGCATCTCAAAAAAGAGAGGTACATTTAAAGTTTTATTCTATGATCTAGATTCAAAAGTTTTATGATTTTCTACTTTACCTAACTTATATGATTGTTAGGTTCCTTCTTCTCAAGCTTCACAAGTTCCTTCTACTTAAGCTTCAAAAGTTCCTCCTGCTTAAGCTTCAAAAGTTCCTCCTACTTAAGCTTCACAACTGGTCGAGAGCAAGAAAAAGGTTCCTGCAAGAAGAACTATTGCAACTCGCTTTCGGTCGCGTCTTGATACACTTGTGTCAGTATCAGATGTGATTCAAGGTTGTATTTGTCAAATAGACTTGGAGGAAGGTGTTTTTGGTTTTCCTCATTCAGACATAATCAGAATAGAGGAAATTGAGAAGATTCTCAAGTATCAAACATTAGGCATCGGTGTTATGCATGCCTACAGCTGGTACTCCGATCAATCTATTATTTATTTACTTGAACAATTTATTGGAACATTTCAATGAAAATAGTCTAATGTATATTATTTGTTTTTATTTAAGGTACTTGTATGACAAACTCATGCGTGTGTCAAAATTGTCAAACCGATTCCATTTCCTTGCTTCCACTAGTGTCAACTGTACAATAATTGGTTTGAATGCAGATACAGTAAGACAATACTTAGTTGACAGATACATGGCATCCAATACAGAAACTTTGTTTTTTTACCTTATAATACTGGACACAAGTAAGATTGTCATTCTAATTTCATTCTAATCTTTGTATCTTTTGTGTATAAGTTATCCATCTAAACTTTCGTTATATTTTACAGTGGACACTGGTTGTTGGTTGCCATTAATCCTATAAGAGAAGTGATCTATTATTTGAATTCAATGGGGCATGATTGGTCAACATATCTGAGTATGAAGGAAGTGGTTGATACGTAATGAGATTGTTCGAAAAATTCATGTGTATTTGTATATTTAATTATTTTTGTGAGATTGTTCTAAATTTACGTTTTTCTTTTATAGATCTATACTAGTGTACCGAGCACAAAGAGATTATCGAGTTGCACAGGCTAAAGAAAACACTATTCCATGGATCCATGTGCAGGTAATTAATTTAATTTTCACAATGTCACTTATTAGTGATGCTACATGATAACATAAATTTGTTTTTCTATGTGCAGTGTCCTCGACAAAAAAATGGCATAGACTGCGGGTACTACGTTTTGAGGTTCATGAGCGAAATCATTCAATTGGATCAATTAGAGATTCCTAATCAGGTATGCATAGATTTATAACTTAGGATTTATTTTAATATCGTATATTATGCATATTATCAGATATTAACTAATTAATGCATATTTTGTTTTGTTATGTACTACTTTGAAGAATTCACGTGTCCTCATTATACGGCCGCAAAAATTGTTGAAATTATGGAGGAATTGAGTGAATTTATTATAGAAAAATGGATAATTTAAGGTATAAATAGGTTAATATTGTGGTATATATGTACATGACTTGTGATGTTAATGAATTGGTTTGGAATGGATAGAAATGAATTGGTTTAAGGTATATATATATAGTTTCCGGTGATAAATACCGATAATATTGAGATTGTTTATATTGGTTTGAAATGGATAGAAATGAATTGGTTTATATAAATGATGAAATGGTTTGAAAAAATCGTTTGGAATGGTTTATAATAATGTGAATTATACTGGTAGAATTGTTTTATACAAGTATATTGCCTAAAAAAAGGCATTTACAGGTTCTGCGTATAAAAAGGGAAAAATGCGATGTTTTGAAAAAAATCATTAAAATTATAGGTACACTTTAGAGAGCACTTTCTTTTAAAAGCGCTCTCTAAGGTCCACAATAGAAAGTGCTTTCTCCTAAAAGCACTCTCTAAAGCGCTCTATTTGGGGCCTTTTAAAGCGGTGTTTCCTTTAAAAAAAGTGTTGTCTTTACCTAAGACAACTCAACCTTTTACAGCGCTTTAAAGCGCTCTCTAAGGTCAAAAAAAGCGCTCTCTAAGCCCGGTTTTCCCATAGTATATGGTGACAAGTCTAAAAGATCTTCCAAAGAATCTGATGATGAAGATATGGCTTGCTTCATCAGAGGTTTTCATTAAATGGCAAGCAAAAACAGGAAATTTCCTAAGGTAAACAGAAGGTTCAACTTCAAAGAAGAAGACAGAATATGTTACAATTGTAACAAACCTGGTCACTTCAGAAACGACTGTCCTGATCTTCTAAAAGAAATCTAGAAGAAAGAAAGTCATCAGAAAGATAAGTTCAGAAACAGGTTCAAGAAGAACTACATGACAACATGGGAGGAACTGGAAGAAGAAGAACAAGATGATGCAAATATTGCATTGATGGCGCACTCATCTGATGAAGGACTCCTGTTTGAATCAGAAAATGATGAAGAGGTATATCTTTATTCAAACTTTATGTCTTGTGCTAAAAATATCTTAAATCTTTGCAAGGAACAAGCTGGTCATATTAAAAATTTTAAACGGGATAATTCTCTCCTAAAAGAAGAATTAAATGCATCTCAAAATGTATGCTCATCTCTTGGTAAACATGATTAAGCTTTTCATAAATTCATCATATCTGGAATTGATTGTACCAAACTTGCATCTATGATTTATGGAGTTGTAAAATTTGATAAAGAAGGTTTGGGATATGAGGAAGGATGCTCTAATCCTAATGAATCATTAAGAGTACTTCAAAATTCCTATTCTTCCAGTATTTCTCAAACAGTGTTGAGAAACTATTTTGTTCCTGCTGCCAGTACCCTAAATGTTAAGAATTTAATTGAGTCTATTGATCAAAAACTGTAAGGTATCGCTATATTAGAATCTGATATCTCAGTATCAAATGTTTCTGATTCAATGTCTAAGACTAAATCTGAAACCAAGGTTAACTCCAATCAAAATAATTGGACATAACCTATTGGGGGTGAAACAAAAAACTCCTACAAGGAAAACGAACATAATAGTAGAAGACTTGTTAAAAGCTAACCAGAAAGGACCCTTATGTATATGGGTACCTAAATATCAAATTGTCTTTGTTGCAGATATGCCAAAAGGAAAGGATTGAAAACCACTATTGGTTCCTGGATAGTGGCTGCTCACGACATAAGACCAGAGAAAGGAGTATGTTCCAAACCCTGAATCTGAAAGAGGAAGGAAATGTGGGATTTGGAGGAGGCCGGAAGGGAAGGATTATTGGAATCGGAACCATAGGTAACTCTCAAACTGTCATCAACAAAATATGGCTGGTAGATGGTCTAAAACATAATATACTTAGTATTAGTCAGTTGTGTGATGTTGGTTGTGAAATTGTGTTCAACAAGGAGTTCTGTTCTGTTATCAATTCTGACAAAAATATAGTATTCAAAGGGAAAAGGAAAGGGAATGTTTATAAAATCAATCTTTTTGAGTTGAAGATATGGAAGTTCGTTTTCCTGATGACAATGAGTGATGAGAAGTGGATATGGTACAAAAAGTTAGGTCATGCTAACCGGAGATTAATCTCTAAACTTTGCAAGTTAAAACTTGTTAAAGAACTGCCAAACATTGATTATCACTCAGATGCTCTTTGTGGAGCATGTTAGGTTGGAAAGATTACGAAAATTCTTTTAAAAATAAAAATAAAACATTGTCTCTTCCTTTAGACCCTTGGAATTGCTTCACATTAATTTACTTGGTCCTATTGGACTGCTTCAATTAGTGGGAAGAAATATGGTTTGGTTATTGTTGGAAATTTTAGTAGATGGGCTTGGGTGAAATTCCTTAGATCCAAAGATGAAACATATGAAGTGTTTAACATCTTCTGCAATCGAGTACAATCTGACATGGAACTAAAAATCCTAAAGGTCAGAAGTGACCATGGATGTGAGTTTCAAAATGAACCATTTGAGCTCTTATGTGAAATACATCGTATTGCCAATGATTTATCTTCTCCCAGAACTCCATGGAAAAATGGGGTTGTTGAGAGAAAGAACAAATCTTTGTAGGAAATGTCAAGAACAGTGATTCATGAAAACAAACTTCCTAAACTCTTTTGGGAAGAAACTATTAATATTGCATGTTATATTCAAAATCAAATATATATCAGACCAAATATGGATAAAACATCATATGAGTTATTTAACGGTAGAAGACCTAGTATTTCTTATTTTCATCAATTCAGATGTATTTGTTACCTCCTGAATAACAAGGTCTCCCTAAAGAAATTTGATGCTAAAGCTCAGAAGGGTATCTTCTTAGGATACTATGATCGCTCTAAAGCATACAAAATGTACAACTTGGAAACCAAAGAGGTTAAAGAGTCTATGCACATTGAATTTGATAGCAAGGTACTTGACTATGATAAGTCAGAGTCACTGGCCAGTTTAGTAATTCTGCAAGCATCCTGAATTCAGAGGAGATGTAGGACCCCGATGTGTTGGTATGAATCTGGAGAGAGTGTAGTGCTTGGACCAAAGATAGTTCGAGAGACTACTGAGAAGGTGAAGTTGATTCGAGAGAAGATGAAGGCTTCTCAAAGTCAGCAGAAAAGTTATCATGATAAGCGAAGGAAAGATTTAGAATTTCAAGTTGGTGATCATGTATTTTTAAGAGTTACGCTTGTGACAGGTATTGGACGAGCGTTGAAATATAATAAGCTTACTCCTCGTTTTATTGGTCCATATCAGATTTTAGATAGATTTGGAAATGTTGCTTATAGAGTGGCGTTACCGTCGAACTTGTTGAATTTGCATGACGTGTTCCATGTGTCGCAACTCCGGAAGTATATTTCAGATCCTTCTCATGTGATTAGTATGGATGTGGTGAAAGTACGGGATAATCTCACCGGGGAGACTATGCTGGTATGAATTGAGGGTCGTGAAATGAAGTCTTTAAGAGGAAAAGAGATTGCTTTAGTGAAGGTTGTTTGGTTGGGCACGGCCGGAGAAATTATAACTTGGGAGTTAGAAAGCAAGATGCAAGAATCATATACTGAGTTGTTTGAGCGAGGTAAGATTTTCGAGGACGTAAATGTTCTAAGTGGAGGAGAGTTGTAACGCTGTATTTAATTAATTTATTTAATTAAATATCGTCACGCAATTTCCGGATTGTTTGTTGTTGTGCGTCATTTAGTCGTTTGTGTTTTTAAATTGTTTGAGTTGGTATTCGAGTCATTTATGTTGATAAGTTGGTAGAAGCTGTTTAAGTTGATTTTATGTTGTGGGTTAAGTTGTGTTTGGGTCGCTTAAGTTGATTAAGTCGAATTTAATTAATTAAGTCGAATAATAATAATAATTATAGAGATGATATTAAGTTGGACTTTGTTTTGTTGTATGAGAATAGTAATGTTGGGGGTGCTAATTAGGCCCATAGTAATTAAGTGGATTAGTGAGAGTTTAGTAAAAACAAGCTGAAAAAACCTAATTAGACTAATCCTAATTTTTGTAAGAAGAACAATCTTAAAGAGAGATTAAGGAGAGGCTAGGTCAAAGATTTTCGCGGGAATTTTTGCGGTGAATTCGAGTTTCCTTCAATTCAAGGTAATGGTGGGGTTCGAATTCCATAACCGGGACTAGATGATCGTATGTAGGTTGGGATTTTCGTGTAAATGCATTGTTATGTTTTGATATATTTGTTGTTGTTGATTTCGTGTTGATATCTGATGAAATACATGTTGTTCTTGTTGTATTGCTGATATATTCATTGTTGCATCTGTTGTCTGTGTTGTTGTTGGATTGTTGTTTCAAAATTCATGTAGAAGGAGTTAGATTTCGTAAAATTAACCATAGGAATTTATAGATGGATAGTTGTAGAATTGTTTGAGAGTAAAATCAATATATAAACCCAATTAAGATTGAACAAAATGGTGAAAATATGAGAAATCGTAGAAGAAGTGAAATTGTAGGCTTTCTGTCCATTTGTGTAACAGATCTGGTGCTACGTGTATCAAGATGGGCAATACGCATAACAAGACCCTCATACGCAGGCCTTACGCATATCAGTCAAGGCCATACATGTATGAAGGAGGCCATACGCGTATGAGTAGGGCAGGTGCGGAAAAATGTGATTTTTGGCGATTCGACCTGTTTTCGCATCCGTTTCAAGTTGGATTGATCTTATACTTAAAGTAAAGATAAATTAAGTTGTTTAGCATAGATTTGAGAATTTAAAATAATTAATTTAGTAATTTAGTCGATTAAGTTGTAAATTGTCGTTTTCATGTCGAAGTGGTGATAAATTTGTTATAAGATGTGTTGTCCCGATTTTTGGGAAGATTAATATGATGTAGGTCCTATGCCCAATGTTGATTCATGTTTCTAAGTTGTTCAAGTCGTTATGTTGATAAGGTGATGATTATATTGTTGTTTTTGTATGCCATTCATAGTTGCATACATGTGCATATTTCAAGTTGGAGCGTATGCTCGATTCAAGTTGGCCTGGATTGGCAAATAAGTTGATAATGCGTCGATAACCTGGCAATGTTTCAAGTTGGGAGTTTACTCCAAATGGTACCATATGCATATTTAATTTGAGTTGCATTCACGTTGCATTAATTACATTGTTATCTGTTGTTGGTTGCAAGATTGTGTGTTGATTGTAGGAAGTGGTGTGATTATATGACTATATCATTTACATATTGATTATCATATCCTGTTATGTTATTCGATATCCTACCCCTTCTGTTTGAATGTTGACCTTTGTTGGTAACGTGCAGGTAATGAAAAGTCCAGTACTTAGTAGCATCGAGTTGGTGTTTGTCGCTCTGATGCGCAGCACTTCGGGGGGATAAACGCTTGTTTTGCCTTTATGATTTTGTCTAAGTTTATGAACAAGTTTTAAGTTGTTTTATGTTGAATAACCAAGTTGAGATATGTTGATGATTGATTTATTTGAAGTTGCATAAGAGTTGAAACATGTTGATCCACTGCTTTGTTTTTTTTAGGTTATAATATTAATGAAGTTGTTATTTGTTTTAAAAGTTTAAGAATGTGATATCACATGTTTGTCGATGAAATTGTATAACTCTGATTTAATTTATAAAGTCGGGTAGAAATGGGGTGTTACACCCACCACAAGCCTAAACCAGGCTTCCCGTGGGACTCAGTGTAATACCCACTGTAAACACCCCAAGTTTGCCCTCACTTTTTCTCACACCATGGCTTGTGATCTTTCATTTTTGCATTAGCATAAGCATACCATCTCATATTGCATATTTATCTCACTGCATAGTTTCATTTCATCTACATCTAGGGTTTGTGATCTGAGCAATCCAAGAATCAATCTGAGTCATCCCAAAGGTCTTGAAGCTTTACAAGAGGGTCCATGTGTGTTCTATGATCATATTATGCTCCCCGAAGTTCATGAAAGTCAAGGGATCACAAGAATTGGCAAAAGCATGGAAGACGAGCTAGGGTTTTCACTACACATATGACCAAAATTAGGGTTTTGGTTTCAGAGGCCTTAAATCCAACTGTTTTGGTCATTCTTGTTTCTAATGTTCTTAATATGTTATAAGGATCATGTGTACCAAGTTTGATGAAGAAACTCATTGTGGAAGTCATCTGATCATTGGGTAACTTCTTAAGCAAGTTAAGTCAAAATCAGGGCATCTGAGGACCCCAACAATGAAACCAAAGGGTCATTTTCATCAAATTAGAGTTATATGATCTTTATTTGATCTTAGAAGTGGTTGGAAGTTCAAAAGATTGAAGAATTTTGAGCCAATTGAAAACTTGCCATTTTTGGAAATGACTTGAAATGCAAACTTTCCATTTTGGGAAAGATTTTCAACCTCCTCTTTCATGACCAAAAATACTTCAAATGAAAAGTTATTGGGCATGAAAGTTGTAGATTAGGTCTTTTCCTTTTCAAAAAGTACAAGAACATGTCTTAATTCATCCTAGAACTCAAGATATGGCCTTTCAAAGTTGGCAAAAATTACATAATTTTCATGTTCATGTCAAAGAGGGAATTTTGCAATTTCACTTGCCAAGCATTCTAATGACCTCTCATCAACTCCTATGCACCATAACATGTCAAAGCAACTTCAAAAGATCATAATTGACCTTTAAACCAAGGGTTTTGATGGCTTGATTCTCAAGAAATCTCAAAATGACAATTATGCATAACTTTGCAAAACCTTTTCAATCTCACCATTCAATCATCACAGCTCATCACAATCAATCCTATGGTGCTCCACAAACTCAGCTGAACTCAAAGCAGCCCTAAAACAGCTTCTACCATGGCCCATGCTTGTAGTACACCAACTATTGACTTTTTGGCCAATTTCTCCATACCATTCCCACAATGTTATGCAGTCTTTCTGACTCATTTCATTTGTTTATTTATGGCACAAGGATCATAAAACAACAAACACACAAGCCTGAATGGAACCCTAAGCTCAGATTACCAAAAATTTGCAAAAACTTCAAGTCTTCGAATCTCACTGCCTAACCATCAAAACTTCAAACTTCTTCAACCAATCAACTCAAAAACACTCAAAGATCATTTCCCACCCATTTCCATGACCTAAAAGCCACTCAAGCAAAAACACGAATTTTGCCAAACCAGAACTAAATCTTCCAAACCAAGCCATTTAAACTTCATTCAAGCCTTCCAGAAGCATCAGGGGATCAAGTTGGGGGATTTGCACCAAGAAAGAGGCCAGAAAGCTCAAGGAGTGAAAGCTTCATCTCAGGTAGCTCCTTAGAACTTTTTTCCAAGAGTCTTATTTTATGTTCTAGAAATGTTCCCCATGCTGTCTTGATCACACTGCACTTGTTGGTTTTGAAAATGATGAAGAAATAAGCATGAACTGTATCTCTGAAACTTTGACCTAATTTTGGTTCTTCTTCGATTCTCTTCATTCACGCATGATTAATTGTTTTTATTGCTGGCTTTGAGTTTGTTGATGTTTAAGGATCCATTTTAGAGCTTGTGGTGAGTTTTTGTGGAGTTTTGAGAGATTCAGGGAGAGAGTCTGGTCGGAGAAGATGACCAGAGGTCTTCTCCGGCCACCTGAAAGTCATTAGGGCATAATTTTAATTAATTAGGTTAGTTTAAATCTGGGCCATTGGATTCAGCTTCCCGCGCGTGTGGACGGCCCAGATGCTTCATTAGTCTTAATCTTTTAATTAATTAGTTTAATTATGTTTAATTAAAATAAATTAATCAGAGTGAATCTCATCCACCCATCTACGCGCGTAGTCTCCCTAGGTTTGAATCCTGGCCATAGATCTTGCTGACTTTCTTTTTTCTTTTGTTTTTATTTCATTTTATTTCATTTCTTTTGTGCATTTTATTTAAAATAGCTAAAAATATCAAAAAATTCCCAAATTTTGAATTTCTGATTCAAATAATTTTCTTAACCTAAAAATAATTTTTATTTTATTTTTTGCACTTAAAAAGTATTTTTAAAATATTTAAATGTTAATTTTAATTAATTAAAGTATTTTAATTAATTAAAAATGCATTTAGGTTTCTAAAAATCACCAAAAAAATCATGAACCATTCCAATGCATTTAGAAACATTTTCAAACTCTTCATACAAATTTCTTTTTAGGTTTGATCATAGTTTCCCAATTTTCTTTGAATTAGGTTTCATTAAAATCACAAATTTTAACCCTAACTTTAAATAATCATTTATGTCTAACCAAGAAGAGTTTGAACTTGATTCTTTTTGAATTGTTTCACCTATTTCATGTAGTTTCTAGGTTATTTTTCTCATGAATTTATCTTGCATTTTCAAATTGATTTGCATTTTTCCTTTTGAATCACCCAAAAACCCTAGCAAACTTAGAAAAATCATAACTTTCAATAGGTTAGGCTTCTGACCTTCTCCTTTGGGGTGTGACTTTGTGTGGGTTTAGGGTTTGATTGAGATTGGTTTCATTTTTTTATCATGTTGTTTGCTTCTGTCTTGTTCATTTGCATCTCATATGTTCATAAAACCCTAATTTCTCATGTTCATTTGCATTCACCTTGTATATTCATCATCACATGAAGTTGCCATGACATCTCAAGCATTCATATGTCATCTTAGACATCTTAGGACATGTTAGAACCTTGCTTGATCATTTCTTCATTCATTTGCCATATGTTGCATTCATTTCATTTTATAAACATCCATGTGTTTTCAAACTTCTAAGTATGTTATCATGACATCTCATCTTTGTATGATCATTCATATGCACATTGTAGGACATTTCATCATCTCATATGCCATTTGCATTGCAAAAACACTTCTGACTTTGGTCTTTGCATCTCATTTCATCTCATTTCAATTCATTTCTTCATGTTTTATATCTTATGTATCCATACTAACTTTTCAGGAACTTTTGGTAAGTTATTTTGGGAGGTGGATTTGCCTTCACTTGCCAAGCATTCTAATGACCTCTCATCAACTCCTATGCACCATAACATGTCAAAGAAACTTCAAAAGATCATAATTGACCTTAGAACCAAGGGTTTTGATGGCTTGATTCTCAAGAAATCTCAAAATGACAATTATGCATAACTTTGCAAAACCTTTTCAATCTCACCATTCAATCATCAATGCTCATCACAATTAATCCTATGGTGCTCCACAAACTCAGCTGAACTCAAAGCAGCCCTAAAACAGCTTCTACCATGGCCCATGCTTGTAGTACACCAACTATTGACTTTTTGGCCAATTTCTCCATACCATTCCCACAATGTTATGCAGTCTTTCTGACTCATTTCATTTGTTTATTCATGGCACAAGCATCATAAAACAACAAACACACAAGCCTGAATGGAACCCTAAGCTCAGATTGCCAAAAATTTGCAAAAACTTCAAGTCTTCGAATCTCACTGCCTAACCATCAAAACTTCAAACTTCTTCCACCAATCAACTCAAAAACACTCAAAGATCATTTCCCACCCATTGCCATGACCTAAAAGCCACTAAAGCAAAAACAAGAATTTTGCCAAACCAGAACTAAATCTTCCAAACCAAGCCATTTAAACTTCATTCAAGCCTTCCAGAAGCATCATGGGATCAAGTTGGGGGATTTGCACCAAGAAAGAGGCCAGAAAGCTCAAGGAGTGAAAGCTTCATCTCAGGTAGCTCCTTAGAACTTTTTTCCAGGAGTCTTATTTTATGTTCTAGAAATGTTCCCCATGCTGTCTTGATCACACTGCACTTGTTGGTTTTGAAAATGATGAAGAAATAAGCATGAACTGTATCTCTGAAACTTTGACCTAATTTTTGTTCTTCTTCGATTCTCTTCATTCACGCATGATTAATTGTTTTTATTGCTGGATTTGAGTTTGTTGATGTTTAAGGATCCATTTTAGGGCTTGTGGTGAGTTTTTGTGGAGTTTTGAGAGATTCAGGGAGAGAGTCTGGTCGGAGAAGATGACCAGAGGTCTTCTCCGGCCACCTGAAAGTCATTAGGGCATAATTTTAATTAATTACGTTAGTGTAAATCTGGGCCATTGGATTCAGCTTCCCGCGCGTGTGGACGACCCAGATGCTTCATTAGTTTTAATCTTTTAATTAATTAGTTTAATTATGTTTAATTAAAATAAATTAATCAGAGTGAATCTCATCCACCCATCTACGCGCGCAGTCTCCCTAGGTTTGAATCCTGGCCATAGATCTTGCTGACTTTCTTTTTCTTTTGTTTTTATTTCATTTTATTTCATTTCTTTTGTGCATTTTATTTAAAATAGTTAAAAATATCAAAAAATTCCCAAATTTTGAATTTCTGATTCAAATAATTTTCTTAACCTAAAAATAATTTTTATTTTATTTTTTGCACTTAAAAAGTATTTTTAAAATATTTAAATGTTAATTTTAATTAATTAAAGGATTTTAATTAATTAAAAATGCATTTAGGTTTCTAAAAATCACCAAAAATATCATGAACCATTCCAATGCATTTAGAAACATTTTCAAACTCTTCATACAAATTTCTTTTTAGGTTTGATCATAGTTTCCCAATTTTCTTTGAATTAGGTTTCATTCAAATCACAAATTTTAACCCTAACTTTAAATAATCATTTATGTCTAACCAAGGGAGTTTGAACTTGATTCTTTTTGAATTGTTTCACCTATTTCATGTAGTTTCTAGGTTATTTTTCTCATGAATTTATCTTGCATTTTCAAATTGATTTGCATTTTTCCTTTTGAATCACCCAAAAACCCTAGCAAACTTAGAAAAATCATAACTTTCAATAGGTTAGGCTTCTGACCTTCTCCTTTGGGGTGTGACTTTGTGTGGGTTTAGGGTTTGATTGAGCTTGGTTTCATTTTTTATCATGTTGTTTGCTTCTGTCTTGTTCATTTGCATATCATATTTTCATAAAACCCTAATTTCTCATGTTCATTTGCATTCACCTTCTATATTCATCATCACATGAAGTTGCCATGACATCTCAAGCATTCATATGTCATCTTAGACATCTTAGGACATGTTAGAACCTTGCTTGATCATTTATTCATTCATTTGCCATATGTTGCATTCATTTCATTTTATAAACATCCATGTGTTTTCAAACTTCTAAGTATGCTATCATGACATCTCATCTTTGTATGATCATTCATATGCACATTGTATGACATTGCATCATCTCATATGCCATTTGCATTGCACAAACACTTCTGACTTTGGTCTTTGCATCTCATTTCATCTCATTTCAATTCATTTCTTCATGTTTTATATCTTATGCATCCATACTAACTTTTCAGGAACTTTTGGTAAGTTATTTTGGGAGGTGGATTTTCCTTCACCTCTCACTTCTTCTTATCTCTTTCATATGTATTTTAACTTGTCTTTGAAGTGAATTTGATTCACTTATGTTCCATCTTTCTCACTTTCTTCCTTTAAGTTACTTATCTTCTTAGGAAGTAAGTAACTTATTCTTCTGCTTCCTCCTCTTTTCATTTGCTTCTTCCATTGGTGGCTTTCTTGAAGATTACTTCTCTTAAGCCTCATAAACCATAGGATGCCTAAGCATGATAACTTTTAGGGTTGTGTATAGTCCCCCTTTAGCTTTTTACCTTCGATTCTCCTTGAGTCTCTCTTCTCATCTCAATAATCAAAGACTAAACTCTTAAAGTTTTAGGACTTTGGAATTAGGGTTATGCATGCATCCTTCTCTTAGGATGGAGTGTATAACTTTAATCCTAAGTGTTAAACCTTTAATTTGTTTAAACTTCTTAATCAAATGACCTTAATAATCACTAAGACTTTATCTTGTAACTTGGGCCTTACATTAGGGTTTTATCTCTTCCTTATGGTTAAGAGGGACTAACCCTAGTGTTTAATGGACAAGTCCCCCTCAAGTTGTCTTACAAACTTAAAATCCACTGCTTAATTTCATCCCTTAATTAAAATTCATTTAATAAAGGCTTGCTATATAATGAATTTAATCCCTAACCATAGATTAAGTTGATGTATCTTCCTCAACTTAAGTGTTCTCATCTATTATCCTTCTATTAGGATGGTGTAATGAGTTCACTAATCTATGATTAGAGATTAAACTCATTACTTAGCACTAAACAAAAACCCAAAAACATATATTTAATCACAAATAGGTTAATGATCTTAATCCTATATCATCATGGTAGTTAAGTTGAGATGCTTATCTCATACTTAAGTAGGCTCATTATCCCTAATCAGGGAGGATATAATGAGTTTACAACCTTTAATTTTGACTTAAGCTCATTATCCTATGCAAAACACCAAAAACAATACAAAACTGAAAACACAAAACAAACAGTAATTGTCTCCTTCGGGATTCTTTTCTCATCACACTCATTCATAAATGAGAACTTGCTTCTACTGTCTAATGCAAGACAGTTAACACTCGAGCCAGACGAGTCATATACTTGAGCATGGACAAGCAAGAAGTTCACAGTCAAAATCATCCAGTCTCTTTGATTTGAACTACGGTGTTCTGACTTCCTCATTGCACGAGAGGATACGTAGGCATAACTTAACAGTTATCGAACAAAAGTCTCTTTTTCACCCCCCTCTTTCAGCATTCTTTTCTAAGCCTCAGTTCCTAGGAAATTCACCTTTTGCACTGACACTTGTATATTTTTTTCTTAGCTTTTTCACACAGATAGCATATACACCTGCCCCTTTAAACAGAATCTATTAAGCGTGGATCCCGTCGAGTACGACGGACAATCTGGGTGTTAATACCTTCCCAGGTTGTAACCAACCCCCTTTCTCAGTTTCTCTGGTTCGCAACCGTCTTATCCATCTTTTTCCAGGTTTATGTAGCATTACCTTTCCTTTGGGATAAAAATGCGTAGTTGGCGACTCTATTCACTTCCTTTTCATTTCCCTTTTCACCGACCGTTCGCGTCTGCAACCTGGGACCCTGGTGTCTTTTCGGGGGAGCGACAGCCTGGCGACTCTGCTGGGGAACCTTATCTTGCAACTAGGGCTTCTGGTTCTTTTCGTGGGTTTCTCCTAGCGCATGTTTGATTTGTGTTTATGATGGTGTTATGTGCTACTTGTGCTTGTTGTTTATTGATTTTTTTTTTCTGTATAGCTTTATTTAATTTCTTTCATTTACTGTTTTTATGCATTTCATATTACTGTCATCATATCATGTGTTGGATCTCTTGTTTGTCTTAGTGGGAGGGATATTTAGTGAGTAAGGTTCCATACCGGGAGCCTGAGTGACACATAGGATAAAGTGGCTTCATATTCTTTCCCATTCCATTTTGGTCTGGTGCGGGAATATGAAACACGGTTCAGACATGGGTTTCTTCTTGAGAACTCTGTGCTACAGATTTCCTTTAGTACTAGGTCTATCTGGGAAGCCTGCTAAGTTTGGATGACGTTTTTATGACCTTCAGCATCTGAGGTGAATTAGAGGAGGATCCTTTATGAATATTATAAACACTATACCTTCAGGTTAGAAATGTTTACACTTCTTATAACTGATCCAAGTCTGAGGATCCTTGTTCTAAAACAATACATGTGAGGGGGTTGGGATGTTTACTGGTTTGCAGGAACCCTTGGCCTCATCATACCCTGTTACCAGTTTTGTTTTAAGGTTACATCATTTTGGACTATTCTTGTGAAACCCTGGACTTGTGACTCTTTATTTGAGTCCCCCAACTGGTTACTGGTTCTCTAGACTCCATCTGGACTTATGAACACACATGGACCTTTATCAAAGCAAATAACAGATCCATCACTTGATCACAAACCCTTGCATATCATTTTTCATATATCATCTTGCATCATTTTAACATTGTCTATTTGTTTTACAGGGTATCCACATCATCTTTGGTTTGGTTTTGACTATTCTTCTGCATCAACCATCTTCACCAGCTATCTTCATCAGAGATTCTCTTTAGCATCTTCTTCAGTTTCCTTCATCAGTACTTCTTCTCAGTTGTTTCCTACAGCATCCATTGTCAGTATGGACCCATCCAGGAAGAGCAACATTACTTACCATTTCTTTGAGCCCACTTTGGCAAGCATCAGGCAGATTCAGACATTTATCACTCCTGATCATGTCCCTTTATTCAGGAAACATTATGGTGGCATTATGGACATGATCATGGACTTGGATGCATCACAGAGGAGTATGATCCACACTTTCCTTCAGTTCTATGACCCTCCTATCAGATGTTTTACCTTTCCAAACTTTCAGTTGGGCCATTTACTAGAGGAGTTTTCCGTGTTGTTGGGTGTCCCCATCAGGAGAGGGATTCCTTTCAACCCTGAGATGATTTCTCCCAGGAATGAAGATATAGCAAAGGCTCTGTGTTTGGAAACCACCATTAATGATCTGAATATGACCACCAAGGCTGGAATCCCAGGCCTCCATTTGGACTTCTTGGTTACTAAGGCCACCATTCATGCTGCAGCAGGGAAATGAGACATTGTCTGTGCTCTCTTGGCCCTTAGCATATATGGTATCATCTTGTTTGCAGACGTGCCTAAGTTTGTAAGCAAGAGTGTTATCCATCTTTTCCTGTTGAAGAATCCATTTCCTACCTTGCTTGGGGACTTTTACTACTCAGTGCATCAGAGAAATGAGAAGCAGAGGGGAAGATTAGTCAGATGTTGTGCACCTCTCTTTTACTGCTGGCTATTGAGGCACTTGCCAAAGTTAGAAGCTTTCTTGAATCCTCATCGGTCAAGAAATTGGGAAAAGAGAATGATTGCTCTCACTTCAGAAGACATCAGATGGTGCACTCAGAGCACCAAGGGCAGAGATATAATCACAAGCTGTGGGCAGTATCCCAATGTACCTCTGATTGGAGTAAATGGTTACATCAACTACAATCCTTTACTGTTCAAAAGACAATTAGGGTACGCCTTGGTACATCCACTAAGAGATCAAAACTTATCAGAAACCCTTTACTGTGATATCCAGCATAACCATGCCATTGCCCGGCCAGCAGCTTAGGCTTGGGACAACATCCAGACAAAAGGGACTGTCATTCTAGGCAAGTGCAACAACATAGCTTAAGCTCAGTATCTTGATTGGTCTCGTATCAGAGGATAGATCACCCGCATGACATTCACCCTGGAGGATGTGCCTGGACCATCAGCAGTAGAGCCTATAGCTATAGTCAGTTTAGAGGAGTTGGAGAAGTTGAAGGAAATGAATGCTCAGTTTTCTTCAACTTTATGAACTTCCAACCACTTATAAGATCTAAGAAAGATCATAGAACTTCAATTTGATGAAAATGATCCTTTGGTACCCTTGTTGGGGGCCTCAGATGCCCTTATTTTGACTTAACTTGCTCAAGAAGTTAGCCAATGATCAGATGACTTCCAAAATGAGTTTCTTCATCAAACTTGGTACACATGATCCTTATAACATATTAAGAACATTAGAAACCAGAATAACCAAAAAAATTGAGTTAAGGCCTCTGAAACCAAAACCCTAATTTTGGTCATCTGTGTAGTGAAACCCTATCTCTGCTTCCATGACCTTGCCAATATTTGTGATTTCTTGACTTCCATGGACTTTGGGGAGCATAATATGATCATAGAACACACATGGACCCTCTTGGATAGCTTCAAGACCATTGGGAGGGCTCAGATTGATTCTTGGATTGCTCAGGTCACAAACCCTAGATGCAGATGAAACAAATATGAAATATGAGATGTAATGCTTATAATAAAACAAAAATGAAAGATCACAAGCCATGGTTGAGAAAAAGTGAGGGAAAATTTGGGGTGTTTACAGCTGCTCGCCAACTAAGACAATATATGTTGACTCACACTACTTGTTGATCTCAAAAATGGACCCCGTCAAGTACATATTTGAGAAGCCAACACTTACCGGAAGGGTTGCAAGATGGAAAATGATTCTAACAGAGTACGACATTCATTAAACTTCTCAAAAATCCATCAAGGGCAATGTATTGTCTGACTACCTAGCTGAGCAACCCATTGATGATTACCAGCCCATGAGATTTGACTTCCCTGATTAACACATCATATTCTTAAAAGAAAAAGATTGTGAAGAGCCAATTCACACTAAAGGGCCTGACCTAGAAGAAGCATGGACTATGATGTTTGACGGGGTAGTTAATTGCAACGGTCGTGGAGTTAAAGGAGTTCATATGCCTTTCTCGGCAAAACTCACCTTTGCCTGCACTAACAACGAAGTAGAATACGAAGCTTGATTATGGGTCTTGAGGAGGCCATTGACCTCAGGATCAAAACTTTGAATGTATTCGGAGATTCATCTTTGGTAATCAACCAAACCAACGGCAAGTGGTACACTCATCAGGAGCATCTTATTTCATACCGTGATTATACGAGGAGATTGTTGACCTTCTTTATTACAGTTAAGTTTGAATACATCCTTCGAGATGAGAACCAGTTTGCAGATGCTTTGGCCACTATTTCATCCATGATCAAAGTAAAAGCTGCCAATTATGTGCCTCAGATTTTGGTATCCAGACTGGACCGACCGACATATGTGTTCTCTGGGGACACTGCTAGTGAAGACAAGCCTTGGTTCCACGACATCAAATGCTTTTTATAGAATCAGGCGTACCCACCTGGGCCATCATCCAATGATAAGAAGACATTAAGAAGGTTGGCCGATAGTTTCTTCCTTAATGCTGATGGTTCATTATACAAGCAAAACTTCAACATGGTCTTGCTCAGATGTGTTGTCAAGAAGGAAGCAGACCTACTGATGCACGAAGTACATGAAGGTTCTTTCGGTACCCATGTCGGCAGACATGCAATGGCAAAGAAGTTATTAAGATCAGGTTACTACTGGATTACAATGGATGCAGATTGTTGTGCCTATGCCAGGAAATGCCATAAATGCCAGATCTACGCAGATAAAGTGCATGTGCCTCCGAGTACTTTGAATGTAATGTCTTCACCCTGGCCCTTCGCCGTGTGAGGCATTGATATGATTGGAAAGATTGAACCGACTTCTTCAAATGGTCACAGATTCATCCTGGTAGCCATTGATTACTTCACCAAATGGGTTGAAGCAGCTTCGTATGCAAATGTCACCAGATAAGTGGTAGCTCAATTTCTGAAAAGGGATATCATCTGTCGATATGGAATTCCTGACCGAATCATTACTGATAATGGTTCCAATTTGAACAACAAGATGATGGCAGAACTTTTCCAGGACTTCAAAATTCAACATCACAACTCTTCTCCTTACAGGCCAAAGATGAATGGCGTTGTTGAAGCCGCTAACAAGAATATCAAGAAGATTATGCAGAAGATGGTAGTCACCTACAAAGACTGGCATGGAATGCTACCATTTTCCTTGCATGGGTACCGAACCTCTATCAGAACATCTACTGGTTCAACACCTTATCAGCTTGTGTATTGTATGGAAGCTGTCCTACCTGTTGAAGTTGAACTACCCTCCTTACGGGTAATGATGGATGTGAAACTTGATGAAGCAGAATGGGACCGATCTCGATATAATCAACTGAGTCTGGTTGAAGAAAAGAGATTAGTAGCCATCTGTCATGGGCAGTTATATCAAAATCGAATGAAGAAAAACTTCGATCAGAATGTCAGACCTCGGGAATACCAAGTGGGATAGCTTGTGCTGAAATACTTCTTCCTCCTCATACAGACCATAGGGGAAAATGGACGCCAAACTACGAAGGCCCATTCATAGTAAAGAAAGTCTTCTTAGGTGGAGCACTGATGCTCACTACTATGGATGGCGAGGACTTCTTATCTCCTGTGAATTCAGATGCAGTTAAAAAATACTTCGCATAAAAAGTCCCGCTGGACATAAAAACAGAATGTAAGTCCAGGAAAAAATAGGGCATCCCAGCGAGTCAAAAACAGAATAAAAGACTCGGGCAAAAATACGGGAAAAATCAAAAAAATGTACACCCGCTGAGTTGAAAAGCCGCATTGGACAGCTCAGGCAAAAATGGGTATCCTGGTGGATTGAAAACCCGAAAGCATGATCCATGCAAAACCAGGGAATAAGCGAACAACTGCATTCTGAATTCGTCTGTATCACTCACAACATGGTAGGCTCCGAAAGGACGAAGTGTCAGTCAGAATCAGCCTTCTTCAGAAAGCGAGATAAGAAGAGCGTCAATGTCATACAGGTCATAATAAAGGAAGCTCACTGGAGTGTCATCTTCAACATTGCCAACACTTTTACTTTCTCAATTTACAACAATCTCCTCCTTCTAGGGGATTCGCTTCTTTGACTGTACTTGCCTATTTAGGGCACACAAATCAATCAAATCAGAATATTCAGTCACACTTCATTTTGTACATTTTTGTTTCGTTTGCGAAATGTCCAATGTTCATGATATAACACTTGCATAGGACATATAAACTGTTCTAATAAATGCTTGCAGGAAATATGAATTCTTAAGCAAATCTAATTCCTATGGCGGAATCCGGTTAAGGATACCTCAGGACACTTGTGTGTTTTCCTTTGTCTTAACAGGTCGCAGGTACTCAAGGCAGACAATCTTTCTCAACATGGGGTATATCAAGCATTACATCCCCAATGCACTACTTCCCATAAGTTATTTCCTCCCCAAGGGGATCTCCCGAGCAATGCCTGTCAACTCTTCCACAACAAAGTAGTCAGAGAACTTTCTTTCCCCCACCAGAGATGCCAGATTTCCCTCATCCTCAGCAGAGTTGGAGGAATTGGTTCCCCCACAGATTTGCCTCCCCAGTAGAGCAATACCTGAAACATATCCCCAGCGGAGTTGCTAAAACTTCCTCATCCCCATTAAGAGTCCTCCCTCCGGGCAGATCAATCAATGATCTCTTTCCCTAGCTGAGTTCTCTCTCCAAGCAGATCGGCCAAAGATCTTTATATCCGCAGGATCCGAATATCGAATCAAGTTTCTCATTTGCATAAACATAGCATTCACATCATATTTTCCAAAATAAGCGTAGCATTCCGTCTAATACAGAGCATTAAGGCAAAAATCAAACATTTGCATGATCATGAGCCAGGTTCGAGCCAGTCACCTGCAAATACCATCATCATTTCATCAACAATATACAAAACTCATATCCCCAGCAGATAAAAGCCAAGGCATCCCCTTTGCACTCACAAGTACAGATACTTGTTCATGAAATGCTCTTCTCGACACTCGTCTATGTCATCTTATTCCCCCGCAGGTCGCCAGAATACCTTCTACACTCTCAAATACAAATATTTGTTCATAACTCGTACATTTTCTTTTTGACACTCGTCCGTGTCATACTTCCCCAGCTAGTCAAACACTCGTCCGTGTCTTGCACATACTTCATCAACAGATCAACACTTGTACATATACAATCATCTGATACTCGTTCGTATCTTGTGTATATCACCCCCCGGCAGAATAAACACTCGTCCGTGTTCCTTGCTTAACCATTTGATACTCGTCTGTATCCTCATCTTTAAACACACGTCATCATTTGTTTCTATCGATACTCGTCCGTATCGTGGTCCTAAGGATGCTCGTCCGCATCTTTAGTCTATACACACCGTCAAACACTTATATCTTTTATCTTAAAGGCGTAAGCATTCGTCTGTGTTTACCATTCCCCGGTAAGTCGCCAACAAAACAACTTTCTTCTATCCGACATTCGTCCTATGTCGTAATACTTTCAGCGGTCGTCCCCTGCCAGGTGATCGTCCTTCACCTTCGGATGATCGTCCCTCATCCTTTTCCCCGATGGAATCTCCATTATTGGAACCTTATATCCGTCATTTGTCATATGTCATGATATTTATAGCAGTCGTCCCCTGCTAGGTGATCGTCCTTCACCTTTGGATGACCGTCCCTCATCATTTATCCGATGGTCGTTCCCATCGTTGATCTTGTTATCCGACATTCATCCTATGTCGTGATAATCCCCGAGAGCAGTCATACCCTGCTAGGTGATCGTCCTTCACCTCTTGATGATCGTCCTTCATCATTCTTATCTAATGGTCGTCCCCATCATTGGACTTTTCTATCCGACATTCGTCCTATGTCGTGATATTTTCAGCAGCCGTCCCCTGCTAGGTGATCGTCCTTCACCTTTGATGATCGTCCCTCATCATTATTTCATTTATTCTTTCACCCAATGGTCGTCCCCATCATTGTTTACTTTACTTTCCAAACCTGATGGTCGTCCCCGTCATTGCTTTCCTCAAACCCCCAGAGAGTTTTATTTCCGTACCCGATGGCCGTCCCCGTCGTGGTCTCTTTATTTCCCCAGCTTGTCGGCCGTCCCCGTCATTGCTTAGCTTACCGTTTACCCCCAGTAGTCGTCCTCTGCTCGATGTCATCGTCCATCGCGTTCATTTGATACTCATACTATACTATCTTTCATAATTTATATCCCTTTTCTTCTTCTCCCCAGCGAGTGCAAATTTCGGATTGTCTTTGGTATTCAACCACAAGTTATCTTGTTTGTCTGTTAAGCCGGGCGCTTACACCCTACACAGCTAACTCATGCTTGAATAGGGGAAGCTGTAAACACCCTAAATTTTCCCTCACTTTTTCTCACAACATGGATTGTGATCTTCATTTTTTGTTTTAGTATAAGCATACCATCTCATATTGCATATTTGTTTCACTAAATAGTTCCATTTTCATCTGCATCTAGGGTTTGTGATCCGAGCAATCCAAGAATCAATTTGAGCCATCCTAATGGTTTTGAAGCTTTCCAAGAGGGTCCATGTGTGTTCCATGATCATAATATTCTCCCCAAATTTCATGAAAGTCAAGGGATCACAAAGAATGGCAAAGGCATAGAGGCAGAGCTAGGGTTTTCCTGCACAGATGACCAAAATTAGGGTTTTGGTTTCAGAGGCCTTAACGCCAAATTATTTAGGCATTCTTGTTTCTAATGTTCTTAATATGTTATAAGGATCATGTGTACCAAGTTTGATGAAGAAATTCATTGTGAAAGTCATATGATCATTGGGTAACTTCTTGAGCAAGTAAAGTCAAAATCGGGGCATCTGAGGCCCCCAACATGGGTACCAAAGGGTCATCATCATCATTTTTAGTCTCTATGATCTTTATTTGATCTTATAAGTGTTTGGAAGTTCACAAAGTTGAAGAATTTTGGGCCAAATGCAAACTTGCCATTTTTGGAAATGGCTTGTAATGGAAACATTCCATTTTGGGAAAGATTTTCAACCTCCTCTTTCATGACCAAAAATGCTTCAAATGAAAAATTATTTGGCATGAAATTTGTAGATTATGTCTTTTGCTTTTCAAAAAGTACTAGAACATGTCTTGATTCATCTTATAACTCAAGATATGGCCTTTCAAAGTTGGCAAAAATCCTATAATTTTCAAGTTCGTGCCAAAGAGGATTTTTTGCAAATTCAAGTTCCAAGCCATTTCATGACCTCTAATTGATTGCTAGGAATCATACAAACATAGTGCAATGCATTTGAACCAAAATTGTGCCTTGGATTGCAAGTTTCCACAGGACATTTTCATGAAATTCTCAAAGAGGGAAAAGTTGCAAAACCTCTTGAAAACATCCCTCCACTTGTGCCAGCTGCTTAAAACCAATCCTACGACCCTCCTTGATGCAAGATGAGGCCAGGCACCCCTTGAAGCCAGCTCTGCCATAGCCCATACCTCCAAGTACACAAAATTGACTTTTTTGCAAAACCTCCCATACCAATCAAGTTGTGCCACACCAACTCTCTGAACCAATCACAATTGTTTATACTAACCTCAAGCATCCCAAAGCACAACACACACAAGCTCAGAACCTCCTACAAGTCAGCATTCACAAAATTGGCCAAAATTTTTATCTCTTCGAAACTCTCGGTACAAGCATCAAACCTCAAATCTTTTTCCACCAATCATCTCCACACATCACAAGGATCACAAACCATCCTTCACTTTGCCCAAAAAGCCACTGAATTACAAATACAATTTCTGCCACACCAGAACCAAACATCACAAACCAAGCCACACAAACTTGTTCTAAGCATTGCAACATCATCAGGGAGTTCATTGGGGTGGATTGAACAAAGAAAGAGGCCAGAAAGCTCAGGGAATGAAAGCTTCATCTTAGGTATAATCAAGAACATTTTTTCCAGAACTCCTATTTTAAGTTCTTAATTGATTCTATATGTCTCTCTGATCATGGTTATGTGTTTAGTTTTAAAAATGGTTAAGAATCAAGCATGTATTTAACTTCTGAAAGTTTTGAATATTTTTTCGTTTTGCTTCGATTCATGATTTTGGTGGAACATAAATGTTATTTGATGCTGGATTCATGCTTAGGGATGTTAGAGGATCATTTCTGGAGCTTTATAGGGTTTGGGTTAGCTCATGGAAGAAGTTAGGTTGAGAGGTTGAACGGAGAAGATGACCGGAGCTTTCTTTGATCACCTGAGAGTGATTAGGGTTAGGTTTAGGGTTAATCAACTCAGTTTAAATATGGACCATTGGATCTGGTTTCACATGCGTGTGTGTGGTTCAGATCATTTCACTTAAGTTTAAATTTTAATAAATTAAGTTAATGGATTAATTAGCCAGCTTCAATCCAGGCCCTCCATCTGCGCGCGCAGTCAAGCCCAGTTTAAACCTCAACCCTCAGATCAGTTGACTTCCACTTTATTTCATTTTTAATTCATTTTTATGGCATTTTATTTTTGCATTTTATTAAAAATAGTAAAACACATTAAAAAATTCTCATATTTTGCATTTCTGATCCAAATATTTTTCTCAACCCAAAAATGATTTTTATTTTAATTTTGAATTAAAAAAGTATTTTAAAATATTTAAATGTTATTTTTAATTAATTAATGGATTTTAATTAATTAAAAATACATTTAGGTTTCTAAAAATCACCAAACAATTCATGAACCATTCCAATACATTTAGAAACATTTTCAAACTCATCATACAAATTTATTTTTAGGTTTGATCATAATTTCACAATTTTCTTTGAATTAGGGTTCTTAAATTTCACATTTTTTAACCCTAACTTGAAAATTTCATTTCTGCCTAACCATGATGAGTTTGAACTTGATTATTTTTGCATAGTTTCACATATTGCATGTAGTTTCTAGGTTATTCTTCTCATGAATTTATCTTGCATTTTCAATTTGATTTGCATTTTCCCTTAAGAATCACCCAAAAAACCTATTAAACTTAGAAAATTCATAAATTTCAATAGGATTAGCTTCTGACTTTATCCTTTAGGGTGTGATCTAATATGGGTTTAGGGTTTGATTGAGCTTGATTTCAATTTTTTATCATGTTGCATGCTTCTGTTTTGGTCATTTGCATCTCATACATTCATAAAACCCTAATTTCTCATGTTCATTTGTATTCATCTTTGCATATCATCATCATGTGAACTTGCCATGACATTTCAAACATTCATATGACATCTTAGAATCCTTAAGGCATGCTTGAACATTGCTTGATCATTTCTTCATTCATTTGCTATGTCTTGCATTCATTACATTTAATAAACATCCATGTGTTTTCAAACTTCTAAACATGCTTCCTTGCACCTCATCTTTGTATGAACATTCATATGCATATTGTATGACTTTGCATCATATCATATGCCATTTGCATTGCATAATCACTTATGACTTTGGTCTTTGCATCTCATTTCATTTCATTTCCTTTTCCTTTATGTCTTATGCATCCATACTAACATTTTCAGGAACTTTTGGTAAGTTATTTGGGAGGTGGATTTGCCTTCACTTCCCATATTTTTCTCATCATTCATATGCATACTTACATGTCTTTGAAGTGAACTTGTTCACTTTTGTTTCATCCTTCTTACTTTCTTTCTTTCAAGTTACTTATCTTCTTCAGAAAGTAAGTAACTTGTTCTTCTTTCTCCTCCTCTTTTCATCTGCTTCTTCCATTGGTGGTGTCGTACCTCGAAAAATACGATCCAGGCGAATGCGGTCGCGGCTGGGCTGACTTGAGAGTCGTCACCTAATTTTGATTTATTCCCAAAGAGGGAAAGGGAAAATATAGATAAAACCCGGGAAGAAAGGATAAAGACAAGGTCATCGTAACCATTGTCGGGGTTCGGAAGTCGGTTATGCAGGGGGAAGGTATTAGCACCCCCTACATCCATCGTACTCGATAGGAACCTTTTAAGTTGTCACGCACAAAATGAATGTCTATGCCTAATGAATTACTTGCTAAAGGAGGAAAAGGATTCAAATTTTATTTATCTTTCTTTAGGATTCGAATTGCACTAAAGACTATGGATAGTTTATTCCGAACCAACAAGCCAAGTGTCTTGCGACGGAATAATCGGAGCGAAAAACGAGAGCTCGTAATCCTCCTTTCTACCACTTAAGGCTCATGGCGTACAATTTCTCTCATATTATTAAAGTGTTTTAATACCTAAGACCACTTGACGTTGGATCAAGGGTTTGGATTTAAAAGAACCATCTTGGTAGGTCGATTGCGAGGATAAAAGCGGTCGCGAGGGGTGAGTGCAAAATGGAGGTTAAGGATTAAATGGTTACGCAAGAACGATTCCTAATACTAAGCTAAGGTGAAGCCGTTGGAGCTCGAATTAAACCGAAAGCGTCGAAATTTAGCTCTTTAACTATCTTAGAATCGATTCAAAGTTAGAATCATTCTATGAGAGGTCGAGCATTACCTTATAAATCGAATAATTATTTAAATAAAAGAAATGCGATGAAAGAGTACAATTGGTCTCATATTGATCTAAATGACACCGATTTGTCGAAATCGAACATTTAGATCGTTTGTTATATCATCGACCATAAAAATAAAATAAAGTTGAAGTAATAATAAAATAAGAATTTGGCCTCATATTTAATTTAAATAACGCCAATTTATTCGAAATCGACTATGTAAATATTTATTCATCGGCCGAATAAATAATAAATCAAGATAATATGAAACATTAAGAAAAATAAACGTGTGGCCTCAAATTAGGGGATAACGTCGATTTATTAAAAATCGAATATCACCATTTATCCTTGGCCGAAATAAGAATAAAGTCGATAAATGACAATGGATCTAAAATAATTAGAAACCATAAGAAATAATAGAAAACGGTCTCATATCAATTTGGACAACGTCGGTAAATCGAATGTCACAAATCGGATAATAATATCATAGACCAAAATATGAATAAATTAATAAATTGATAAAATAATAGATAAAGAAAAATCGGCCTCAAATCGGTTTAGATAACGTCGCTAAATGGAATATCGATAAACCATATTTTTATCATAGGCCCAAAAAATGAATATAAAACAATGAGAAAATAATGGAATCGGTCTTAATATAATGGATAACGTCGATTAATAATCGAATATCACATTTTATCATTAACCGGATAAATCGAATAATCGATTAAATAATAATGAATAATAAAATTGAAAATGGCCTCATAACAACTTTGATAACGCCGATTTAGAATCGAATATCAAAAAGTCATAATTATTTCATTGGCCCAAAATAATAATAAATCAATAACAATAAATCTAAAAATTAATTAGAAATTGTTAGAAATAAAATAAATAAGAGGTGGTCTCATAACAACTTTGATAATGTCGGTAAATCGAATATCGAAAAGTTGCGTTCATATCATAGACCATAAGAATAAAATAAAATAAAAACACTATAGAAAAATATATATTCAATCTAAATGTTCTAAAGAAAATAACCTAATCAAATAAAAGACAGAAGGGTGTAAATTGTGATATTGAGAGTATATACAAGAAAATCAAAACGGGCCAGGATATTCCTGAAGCCCAACCAACACAAAAAGAATTAATTAAAAAAACTAAATAAAGTTTGAGAAAATAAAAAGAAACAGGGGAAGGCACCATCCGTTCCACAATTTGGGAAAAGAAACCAACAGAGAAAACAAAAATAAATCGAGATCAGAAAGCTCACGCTATCGCCCGGCCCTAATTCATGGTGCTTCCGAGACTCTCTCTCTCCCAAACTCGGTGATTTCGACTCAGCGAGATGCTTAGATCTCGTTGGTTCGCGTTTTCATCCTCTCAACTCATGGATTTCACAGCCAACAGCGCGATGCTCTTACAAAATGGAAGCGGCGATTGTAACGGTGATGGACGATGTTGTTTCGGATCTGCATTCATTTCTCTCGCGAGTTTCAACATTTTGGTTTTTTACTCACACACGACTTGACAGTGGGACGGTGGTGGTTTCATGATTTTACGGCTTTGTGTGCTTCAATGGTGGTTGTGAGTTATTGGATTCGGTGGAGGTTCAACGTCAGCAAGTTGAAAACAGAGATGAAATATGAAGGTTGAAGGGCGTGGGTTGCAATCAATTTTGGTGAGTTATTCGGATTTGGGGTTTTTGGGAGGATGGTACGGCTTTTCTTTTTGTGTGCGGCTTTCCTCTCTCCTTTCTTGCAAATGATTTGAGGAGTTTTATAGAGGGTTTGAGTGAGGATGGTATGTGAGAACTCTTGTGAGAGAATGGTGAGATACGTGGGAGTGAGTGAGCTGGGATATTTCATTCTGTTAGAAAGAATCTCTGAGTAGAATTCTGTGGGATTGTGTGGGGTCCAAAAGGGTGAGTCACAGTTTGTATTTGTCTGTAGTGTGAGTCTAGAAGGGAGGTGGTCCCCTGTGGAAACTTAATTTTTACTGACTGAGAATTGTAACTTTCACGGCTGCATAGATTATGTGTAACTGCTGCTTGATTTTTTCTTTTAACAACCTTGTTTTTCATTACCTGTTCTTGTTTGTGACAGGTTTCTTGCGTGACTGGTTATATGCTAATCTCGGTCATTCGCGAAGTCTTCTACAACTGCTTGCGAGTTGGTGGAAACATCAACCTCTTGATGACGGACTATCTCCTCATTGGCAACACCATATCGAGTAGGGAACTTGGTGGAAGAAATTTCAAAGTTGGGCAAGAGAGATCATAGCTTGGCTTGCGGTGACTTATGCGAAGAACGAACAATGGCAAGGTAGCGAAAATAAGTGGCTTTGGAAGGTTTGAAAAAGGTAAGTAGCAGCCATAGCTTAAAACATCTCGCAATATTGATTTGCCAAGTTAAACATTTCATTCATTAATCAATGCATTCATTTTCTTTTCATGTACCTCTGAGCACCATGAAAGAGCCTTAAAGTAGGTTTGAGGTGAGCCTTGAAGATTGCTTGGAACAGAGAAAACAAAGACTCAGAATTTCGTCCTGACTTGTAAGTTTGCCACTTAGCGTCATGGCTGAATTTGAATTCAAATTTGAATCCTTCATTTGAACTTGATGAACTTCTTTGTCTATGTCAATTTGAAATTGTGAATGTAATCTCTCTGTGTTTGTACTTGACCCATGATCCATTTCTGGCCTCCCATTTGCATATGCGTGATGTTGTAGCAAATCACTGTTTTCCTTTTATCCTGTACCACAACTATTTTCATGAAGGCTGCAAGTTTAAATATGGAAACATGGAATTTTTAATTGTCATGTATCTTTTGCAGGTGAAATCGTGTCCTTGGCTCACGACTTGGAATACTTTTGACGAATGAAGGCTGAAGCTTGCCAAGAGACACATTCCTGCTATGAATTTGCTCGCCGTTTAATCATCACCCTGTTCTAAAGATGTCCGTTCCATGGGTTTGGCATGAAGATATTGGAAGTCACCATAAGAGAAGAACACTTAACCTATAATACTTCGACGGAAGAACAAAGACATAACCTGCCTCGATGAGGGCCTACTTTTGGCTGATACTTCCTCTGTTTCCATTTCTGTATCTGTGTTGTCAGCAACTTCAATAGAAGATTTCATGACATCAATGTTCTTATGTGGGGCAACTCCCTTATCATAAAATTCCAGTCGCTCCTCAACTTGCTCATGGAGTTTCTCCCCAAATGCAGAAGTACCCTTTTCAGAAAAGCAGTCAATCCTAGATGCAATAGAGCATTTGTTTGCAAGATAGCGAGCCATGCGGCCCTTGTTTTTGGCAGATGCTCGACCAATAAAAGAAGAGTGGAATATGAGACCATACTTAGGAGTATTTCCTCTTGTTTTTTGGTGCCCTGAATAAAGCTTTCTCTGCATTTATACTTTCACCGGCAAGAAGCCTAGTTGCAGCACTGGATGGTGAAGGAGTCAGTTGGTATTCATATGGACAATCATCACACGGCTTGGATTTTGTTTCCGAAACAGTGTCATGGAAGAATTTGCTGTGTATCACCCTCATTGCGCCTTCCTTTCATATAATGGCGACAAAACGCGATGGCTTTTGGTTTGTCCTGAGGTAACCGCAAGTTTTGTTGACATCAATGATTGGATGCCTTGCATTTTAGATTATAATTTAGCACTGATTCTGTCTATTCTTTGTAGGTTGTGAAAAGTCAAGGAGTATCACATAAGTATGCTTTCATCATCTTCCGCCTTGAGGTACCTGTTTCTTTGTGATTTTTTGTGTGCTGCCAGTTATGTGTATTGAGAATTAACATACATCTTAACACCGTATAACTGGTACTGTCATTACCTTCATGACTTTTAAATGATCCCTAGTTTTCTAGTTATGATTATTGCATTTAAAAATGAACAATCACAACACATGGAAAGTTGCTTAGATACGAGCTCGCCTTGGGCCTAATACTTATTGATTCATGACTGATGATAATCCATTCTTATGCAGGCTTGTGTTGCTTCTTGGAACTTCGAGTTAATTGAATTTTGCTCATCTGAACTCAGTTGATTTATGAGATGCTTCTCCAAGACTGGAATTTTGGATCTCTGCTGCTTCTGAGGTCCTTCATCAGATGGAGGGACAGCAGCCGGCCTTGGTGGCCAACCTGAAGCAGGGTTCACTTGTCGAGCACCAGATGCAGCTACCCCTTGATGTTGTTGAATACCTGGTGGATTTCCCCAAGATACAACACTGTTGACATTGGCAGGTTGACCAGTAGGAGGTAAATCAAGAACTATACTACTTGGAAGTACGCCTGGAAGAGCACGTCCCTCCCTGTGTCGCTCCATTAGGTACAGCACAATACAAAATTCTCTGAGAGAAAGCATGCTATCATTATCTTGATCAGATAAATCCCAGACCTGCTTTAAAACCTCTCTTGGTAATCTCCAACTAAGAAACAAGTTCCTCGCCTGTTCCCCAGTGATTTTCCCATCTCTATCTGTGTCTACTTCCGTGAATACTCTTGTATATTTCTGAACATCAGTCTGAGTCATTCGTGGCCAGGGAGATTGGGGCTGACCTGACGCAGGACCCTGCGCCCTTACTTGAAGTCCAGATGAACTGAGCATATTAGGCGTCTGAACCGGGGCATGCTGGTTCTGTTTCACTGCCGGCTGGGACTGCTGAAGCTGTGGACGGGGCTCCTGAAACTGTGGACTGCCTGACTGACTGGCGAGTGGATAAAGGAACTTTTCTTAGGAGCAGGTAGCATTGAGACTTGGGTGAAGCTTATTTGGAGACAAACAACGTTGTATAGGCTAGCATAGGATTTGAGTCTTCGATGTACGATTTATAAACTTGATGTTTGGTTTGATATTGTACCATTTTCTGAATTTCTCTATTTGTAGGCTTTTTGGAAACCATGATTTAGGCGCTTGTGACCTTGTAACACCTACTGTATCATTCTATGCATAATGTCCATGCAACAATACTTGAACTGTGCAGATTTGAATCTCAATGAATTGTGAATTTGCAAGATGTTGAATTTGAAATGTACCTTTGGCGTTACAAATGTCTTAAAGGACTTAATCATCATTTGGTTACTTTATCTAATTCCCAATCAAGTTCTAAAAGACTTAATTAATAATGAGATAAGTAACCAAAGATCATCTTAAGGTGGAGATAAACACTTAAAGCCCAACTTCTTAATTCCTGTCTCTTTAAACCAAATTATATGAAACAAAAGTAATAAGGTGACTTAAACCAAGCCCATTAGCTCTTTTCTCCTTAATTATGCCTAAGTCACTTAAACTTGTACGCACTCCACCAATTCAATCGAGTAAATACAAATTGATATTCTTTCCCATGACTTTTGAGATTTTTTAATCGAAATTAAAATGACATATGACCCATGGCTTGAGTTCCAAGTTAATCCTCATGTCACTTATGAAACTAAAAGAAAACCACACTTGGCACCTCCCTTACACTTGAACTTGCCCATTAACTAAATCTTGAAACATGAACTCCAAAAATGAACTAAATTCATTAGTCATGAAGCCATTGAAGATGGAGATGTGACCCAACAACATGCCAATGAAATTTTCTTCTCTGCTAGATCTAGATAGCCATTTGGTATGGCCTGAGCTTAAATAAACAACAAGACCAATGAAACAACAAACACATTTTTTAATTTTGTATAATGGTTAGTAAATAAGAATAAATATGCAAGTAGGACAAATTTGGGGTATGACAGGTGGCCCTGGAGATCTTTCCTTTTAAGCCTAAAAAAACATAGGATATCCAAGCATGATAACTTTTAGGGTTGTGTATAGTCCCCCTAAGTCTTTTACCTTTGAGTCTCCTTGAGTCTCTCTTCTCATCTTAATAATCAGAGACTAAACTCTTAAAGCTTTAGGACTTTGAATTAGGGTTATGCCTACATCCTTCTCTTAGGATGGAGTGTATAACTTTAATCCTAAGTGTTAAACTTTTAATTTGTTTACACCTCTTAATCAAATCACATTAATAATCACCAAGACTTTATCTTGTAACTTGGGCCTTACATTAGGGTTTTATCTCTTCCTTATGGTTAAGAGGGACTAACCCTAGTGTTTAATGGATAAGTCCCTCTCAAGTTGTCTTACAAACTTAAAATCCACTTCTTAATATCATCCCTTAATTAAAACCCACTTAATAAAGGCTTGTTATATAATGAATTTAATCCCTAACCATGGATTAAGTTGAGGTACCTTCCTCATCTTAAGTTTTCTCATCTATTATCCTTCTATTAGGATGGTGTAATGAGTTCAATAATTTGTGATTAGAGGTTAAACTCATTACTTAACACTAAACAAAAACCCAAAAACATCTAAATAATAACAAGTAGGTTAATGATTTTAATCCTACATCATCATGGTAATTAAGTTGAGATGTTTATCTCACACTTAAGTATGCTCATTATCCCTAATCAGGGAGGATATAATGAGTTTATAAGCCCTTGATTTAGGCTTAAGCTCATTAACTTATGCAAAACACCAAAAAAAACAATAACATAACTGAAAACATCAAAACAAACAATAATCGTCTCCTCCGGGATTCTTTCCTCATCACACTCATTCACAAATGAGAATTTGCTTCTTCCGTCTAATGCAAGACAATTAGCACTCGAGCCAGACGAGTCATACACTTGAGCATAGATAAGGAAGCAGTTCATAGTCAATTTATTTTCAGTCTCTTTGAGTCGAACTACGGTGTTCTTACTTCCTCATTGCACGAGAGGATACGTAGGCATAACCTAATAGTTATCGAACAAAAGTCTCTGTGTATTCCCCCTCTTTCAGCATTCTTTAAAAGCCTCAGTTCCTAAGCAATTCACCTTTTTGCACTGACACCTGTACATTCATTCTTTAGCTTTTGCACACAGATAGCACATACACTTACCCCTTTTAAACACAATCTTATAAGCATGGATCCCGTTGAGTACGACGGATAATCTGGGTGATAATACCTTCCCAGGTTGTAACTAACCCCCTTTCTCAGTTTCTCTGGTTCGCAACCGTCTTATCCATCTCTTTCTAGGTTTATGCAGCATTACCTTTCCTTCGGGATAAAAATGTCTAGCTGACGACTCTATTCAATTCATTTTCACTTTCTCTTTCGCCGACCGTTCGCGTCTGCACCTTGGGACCTAGTGTCTTTTTCAGGGGAGCGACAATATCCTACGTAGGTTTATGGTGCTTAAGATGGACGAGTCTTCTTCGGATAACCTGTTACGCCAGGATCGGTAGTGCACTTAAGCCTGTGGGATAGACATGCACAAATAGGATAGACGAACCCTCTTCATATACCTTGAGTAGATATATGGTGCTTAAGACGAACGAGTCTTCTTCATAAATCTTGCTTAGATATGTGGTACTCAAGACTGACGATTCCTCTTTGGATAACCTGTTACGCCAGGACCGGTAAACATTTTGATGTTTAATCCCACCGTCAGGACTTCAAACCTCTTCAATACAGACGAGTATTGGATGATCATTAAGGAAACACAAACGAGTGTTAAAAACGATACAGACGATTATCTGACAATGATCAAAGAAACACGTACGAGTGCTTCAGGAAATGATACACACGAGTATCAACCACTGATACGGACGAGTATCAGAAAGGTACCAAACACGGACGAGTGTTTGTAAAAAGGTAACACAGACAAGTGTTAAAGATGATATAGACGAGTATCAGAAAGGTATCAAACATGGACAATTGTTTGTCAAAAGATAACATGGACGAGTGTTAAAGACGATACAGACGAGTATCAGGAAGGTATAAAACACGGACGAGTGTTATAAACGATACAGACGAGTATCAAAAAGGTATCAAACACGGACGAGTGTTAGAAACGATACAAAAGAGTATCAGAAAAAAAGCTTGATTTGAGTGACAACTCTGCAGGGGAGAATAATATCTATAGAACGTTCTGCTGAGGAATGAGATCAAAATTCTCTGACAATGCTTGACTCTGGATGAGGAAATGAATAAATGTATATGTTATCACAAGGGCCAAAAATAAATTGGCAACTTCCTGGGGAATATTTCAATGAGGGAGAACCTCCCAACATGAAACTCTATGGGGAATACCATCTTCAGACATGGCTGGGGAAGATGCTTGATTAAATAACCCTAGCTGGGAAACAAATTCTGACGTTCTGAACTCTATAGGGAAACACAAGGCCTTCAGCTACCTGCTGGGAATACTTCATTGCTGACTCAGATTGGGGAAAAGAACTGTTCAACTTGAAGTTCTTCTGGGGAACATCTCCATCTTCACTCAGCTGTGAAAAGGCTAAATGGGAACGAACCCTCACTTTCTGTACCTGCAACAAAAAAAGTGCATTCATATGCTCCAGGAAATTACAGGGCATGAGTTAATCATCACATGTTACTTGTCGTTCAAAGAATTTTTAGATGTTTTCCTCTCGCACGTCGCTCATAAAGCCAACAAGTTTATATGCAATGTTCTTTTACCAGAAATTCAGGACAGTTTTGCAAAATAAATTAAATAAAACAGGAAACAAAGACCAAGATTTTTGACTGAATATTGTTTCATTGATAAAGCTCTGAATAGGCGAGAATTTACATCAAGAAGCAATCACCTGGAAAGAGGTAGCCACCACAAAATTGAGAAAAAGAAACTATCCTAATGGCAATGTATACGACATTCCAATGAGTTTCCTTTCTGCTATGACCAATATAACTTCATGATTTTGCGTTCCTGCATTCGCCTTCTGAAGAGGAAGATGAGTCTGATTCCTATCCTTCAGATATTTCCAGATTAACTGAGACGATGAAGTGGTACAGATTACCCGGATCACAGTCATTCGCTTATTCCCTTATTTTGCATGGATCGCCCTTTCGGGTTTTCAATCCATTGGGATACCCTTTTTTACCTGAGCTGTCCAATGTGGCTTTTCAACTCAGCGGGTGTACATTTTTTTATTTATTTCCCTAACTTTTGCCCGAGCTTTTTATTCTATTTTTAGCTCGCCGGGATGCCCTTTTTTTTCCTGGACTTGTAATTTTGTTTTTGTGTCCAACGGGTCTTTCTATGCGAAGTATTTTTTAACTGCGTCTGAGTTAACAGGGGACTCGAAGTCTTCACCATCCACAGTAGTAAGCATCAGTGCTCCACCAGAGAAAACATTCTTTACTATTAATGGGCCTTCATAATTTGGAGTCCACTTGCCTCTGTGATCTGAACCTGGAGGAATGATTCTATTGAGTACAAGCTCACCAACTTGGTACTCCCGAGTGTGTACTCGCTAATCAAAAGCTTGCTTCATTCTCCTTTGATAAAGCTAGCCATGACACACATCTACTAATCTCTTTTCATCAATCAGACACAATTGGTTATATCGGGCACACACCCATTCAACCTCGTCAAGCTTGACGTCCATCATCACATATAAAGAAGGAATTTCAACCTCCACAGGTAAGACTGCATCCTTGCCATATACTAGGGAAAACGAAGTTGCCCCAGTAGACGTCCTGACTGACGTACGGTACCCATGCAATGCAAATGGTAATATCTCATGCCAATCCTTATAGGTGACGATCATCTTCTGCATAATCTTCTTAATATTCTTGTTTTATACCTCAACCGCACCATTCATATATGGTCGGTAAGAAGATGAATTGTAAAGTTGAATTTTAAAGTCCCTGCACAATTCTGCCATCATCTTATTATTCAAATTTGAACTATTTTCAGTAATGATTCGCTCGGGAACTCCATATCAGAAAATAATATCTCTCTTCAGAAATCTGGCCACCACTTGGCGACTGGAATTTGAATAAGATGCTGCTTCGACCCACTTGGTGAAATAGTCGATTGCGACCAAAATAAAACGATGGCCATTCGAAGAAGTAGGCTTTATCTTTCTGATCATGTCAATGCCCCACATAGAAAAAGGCCAAGGAGATGACATGACTTTAAGCGGGCTTGGAGGTACATGCACCTTGTCTGCATAGATCTGGCATTTATGACATTTATGGGCATATGAACAATAGTCTGCATCTATTGTTAGCCAATAATACTCTGACCTCAACAATTTCTTAGCCATTGCATATCCTCCTGCATGGGTACCGAAAGATCCCTCGTTGACTTCCTGCATTAACATGTTCGCTTCCTGCTTGTCCACACATCTGAGCAAGACCATGTCAAAGTTTCTCTTGTATATAACACCATCAATGTTTAAGAAGAAACTAGCAGCAAGTCGCCTTAAGGTCTTCTTGTCATTGGAAGTTGCCCCAGCTGGATATTTTTTGCTTTCCAGGAAATGCTTGATATCATGATACCAAGGCTTCTCATCAGACACCGTGTCTACAAAAAATACGTAAGTTGGTACATCAAGCCTGGAGATGTCAATTATGGGGACATAATTCCAACACATGACTTTGATTGGTGAAGAGAGCGTGGCCAATGCATCGGAAAATTGAATTTCATCTCGTAGTATATAGTGAAGCTTTACTGTCGTGAAGAACGTCAATAATCTTCTGGCATAATCCCTATAAGGAATTAAGTGTTCTTGGTGTGTATACCACTTGCCGGTAATTTGATTTATCACGAGGGCGGAGTCTACGAATATATCGAGGGTCTTAATCCTGAGATTAATATCCTCCTCTATTCCCATAATGCATGCCTCGTATTCCACTTCATTATTGGTGCATCCAAAAGTAATTCTGGCAGCGAAGGGAAAATGAACACCTTCGGGAGTAACGAGAACAACACCAACTCCACGTCCATTGATATTGACTGCCCCATAAAACATCAACTTCCATTTGGATTCAAGGTCTGGCCCCTCCTCCGGAAGTGGTTCCTCGCAATCTTTTGCTTTGAGGTACATGATGTCCTCATCGGGGAAATCAAATCGCATTGGCTGATAATCGTCTTCAAGGGGTTGCTGCGTAAGATAGTCTGAAAGTATACTTCCCATGATGGCTTTCTGAGAAGTGTATTGGATGTCGTACTCTGTCAGCACCATCTTCCATCTAGCAACCCTTCCAGTTAATGTTGGTTTCTCAAAAATGTATTTAACATTATCCATCTTTGAAATTAACAGGGTTGTGTGAGTCAACATGTACTGTCTCAGCCGGCGAGCAGCCCATGCCAAAGTGCAGCAAGTTTTTTCGAGCAGTCAATAACGGGATTCACAGTCGGTAAACGTTTTGCTAAGGTAGTATATTGCATGCTCTTTTCGACCAGACTCGTCATGTTGGCCTAGAACACACCCCATTGATCCTTCTAACACAGTTAAATACATGATTAAAGACCTTCTTGGAACTGGAGGCATCAGAATTGGAGGTTCATGCAAGTATTTTTTTATCTTGTTGAATTCTCTTTGACAATTTTCATTTCAGGTCGCCTGTTCTGTTCTTAACAATTTGAATATTGGCTCACATGTGGCTGTTAGGTGAGATATGAACCGAGCGATGTAGTTCAATCTCCCCAAGAAACCACACACTTCTTTTTCAGTTCATGGTGTAGACATATCTTGTATTGCTTTAACCTTTGTAGGATCTACCTTAATTCCTCTTTGACTAACAATGAAACCCAGCAGCTTACCAGAACGCACCCCAAAGGTGCACTTGTTTGGATTTAACCTCAAACTATAATTTCTCAATCTTTCAAACAATTTCTTGAGGTTAACCAAATGCTCTTCTTCATCACGGGAATTGGCTATCATGTCATCCATATAGTATTAAATTTCTTTATGGATCATGTCATGAAACAGAGTCACCATTTCACGTTGGTACGTTGCCCCAGCGTTCTTCAAACCAAAAGGCACGACCTTATAGCAGAATGTTCCCCAAGGGGTAATGAACGTTGTCTTCTCTATGTCTTCCGGTGCCATTTTGATCTGGTTATATCTGGAGAAGCCATCCATGAAGGAAAATATCGAGAATTGAGCCGTATTATCCACCAGTACATCAATGTGAGGTAGTGGGAAATCGTCTTTTGGGCTTGCTCTATTTAAATCCTGGTAATCAACACACATTAGGACCTTGATGTCCTTCTTCGGTACATATACAATATTAGCTACCCAAGGTGGATAACTAGTCACGGCAAGGAAACCAGCATCACATTGCTTCTGAACCTCTTCTTTGATCTTTAACGCCATGTCAAGACGGGTTCTTCTAAGCTTTTGCTTGACAGGAGGGCAGTCTTCCCTCAATGGTAGCTTATGCATAACGATGTCGGTATCTAATCCTGGCATATCTTGACCTGCAGACTGGCCCCGGTCTTAATTTCTCTCTTTAAGTCTTCAGACCCAATGTTTATAACTTCAAGCTCTTCTTGATGAGGCTGAATAACCCTTTCCTCTTGTCTCAATAACTTGGCTAATTCCTCGGGAAGTTCACAGTCTTCTTCAACCCCTTCATCAACATGGTATATTGGATTATCAAAGTCATACTTGTTTATAACAGAAGAGTTATCAGAGAAAACCGAATGATTGACTCTGCACAAGGATGTGCTTATTTCAGATTCTATTTTTGAGAAAATTAACAAAACAAAAAGAAAAACATTGCCATTTTTATTTTTTTTTGTGAAAACTTTAAAAGAAAGAAAAGGAACGCAATTTGTATAAAAATGTCCTTTATTCATAATATACTATCTTTTACAACTTATATCCCTATTCTTCTTCTCCCCAACGAGTACAAATTTCGGACTGTCTTTGGTATTCAACCACAAGTTATCTTGTTTGTCTGTTAAGCCAAGCGCTTACATCCTGCACAACTAACTCATGCTTGAATAGGGGCAGCTGTAAACACCCCAAATTTTCCCTCACTTTTTCTCACACCATGGCTTGTGATCTTTCATTTTTGTTTTAACATAAGCATTACATCTCATATTGCATTTTTGTTTCACTGCATAGTTCAATTTCATTTGCATCTAGGGTTTGTGATCTGAGCAATCCAAGAATCCATCTGAGCCATCCCAAATGTCTCAAAGCTTTCCAAGAGGGTCCATGTGTGTTCTATCATCATATTATGCTCCTCAAAGTTCATGAAAGTTAAGAGATCACAAGAACTGGCAAAGGCATGGAAGTAGAGCTAGGGTTTTCACTACACAGATGACCAAAATTAGGGTTTTGGTTTCAGAGACCTTAACTCCAAATTTTTGGGTCATTATTGTTTCTAATGGTCTTAATATCTTATAAGGATCATGTGTACCAAGTTTGATGAAGAAATTCATTGTGGAAGTCATTTGTTCACTGGGTAACTTCCTGAGCAAGTTAAGTCAAAATCAGGGCATCTGAGGCCCCCAACAATGGAACCAAAGGGGTATTTTCATAAAATTGAAGTTCAATGATCTTTATTTGATATTAGAAGTGGTTGGAAGTTTACAAGATTGAAGAATTTTGAGCCAATTGCAAACTTGCCATTTTTGGAAATGACTTGAAATGCAAACTTTCCATTTTGGGAAAGATTTTCAACCTCCTCTTTCAAGACCAAAAATGCTTCAAATGAAAAATTCATGGGCACGAAAGTTGTATATTAGGTCTTTCCATTTTCAAAAAGTACAAGAACATGTCTTGATTCATCCTAGAACTCAAGATATGGCCTTTCAAAGTTGGCAAAAATCACATAATTTTCAAGTTCATGTCAAAGAGGGATTTTTGCATATTGGCATTTCAAGCTTCTACAAGACCTCTAATGTTCCCAAATGTGACATAACATGCTAGTACAACTTGCATAGACCAGAATTATGCCTTGTACCAAAGCATTTCATGGCTTGATTTCACAAAATTCACAAAATAACAATTATGCATAAACATTGCAAACTCTTGATCAAAGCATTACAACTGCATTCTATTGATCTAAGGGTCATCCATGATCCAAGCTGAGGCAATCCATGCTCAAAAATCACCTCTATCCCAGCCCATACCTATGGTACACATATGATGACATTTTTGTATTTCATGCCATACCAATCCCACAGTGCCACAACAACTCTTCTGGCCAATAACAATTGTTTATTCAAGCCCTAAGCACTATAAATGGACACCCTCCATGGCCTGAAACAACACACAAATTCAGAATCAAGAATTTGCTCTCAAACTTTAGCTCTTCGAATCTCTCAATCTAGCCACTCAAAACCAGAAATTCTTTCACCAATCAACTCCATATAACCTCAGGATCATTTCCCACCCATCACCATAGCCTGAAACACCCTCAAACTCAAACACGATTTTTGCAACTTCAGAAACCAAACACTCAAAATAGCCATTCTAAGCTTCATTCAGGCTTGCCAATAGAATCAGGAGGTCAAAGGGGATTAGATTGCACAAGGGAGAGGCCCAGAAAGCTCAATTTCAAAGAACTGCAACTCAGGTAACCTTCATGAACTTTTTTTTCCAGAAGCATGATTTTAAGTTCTTAAATGATTCCCCATGTTTCCCTGATCACACTGATATGATTAGAATTGAAAATGAGGTAGAAATGAGGATTTCATGATGTTCTGAAATTTTTGACCTAGAACTTGATTGCTTCGATTCAGCTTTTTGATGCATGATAAATGATTTTTGTTTATTGATTAGTGATGTATGATGTTAGGAGATTGTTTATGGGCAGACAAATTGAAGTTTAGATGCTTAATTAGGAAGTTGGTGTTTTGTGTTGCCGGAGAAGATGACCGGAGCTTAGCTCCGGTCACCTGAAAGTGATTAGGGCTAATCCATGTTTAAATCCCTAGTTTGAATCTTGGCCATTTGATGTTGATTAGGGTTAGGAAGTGAACAACCAGATGCGCGTTTTTAATTTTAATTCTGATTAATTAATTATAAAACTTAATTAACATGCCAGATTGAATCCTAGCCACTAGATCATGCGTGCGTTTTTCATTTAAATAAGGGCCATAGGATCTGCATACCCCAAGTCAACAAGACTTTCAATCCTGACCACTGATCTCTCCCCCCACGCAATCTGAATCATCCATCTTGCATACTTTGCATTTTTATTTATTTTCATCTCATTTCTTTTGTTTTATTTATTAAAAATACCAAAAATCATTTAAAAATTATGAAATTATTTATCATCACTTTAATTAATTTTCAGAACCCAAAAATATTTTTATTTTTATTTTTTTCATTAAAAAATGCATTTTTAAATAATTTAATTGTATATTTTAATTAATCAAGTCCATTTAATTAATTAAAAAATACTTTAAAGTATCTAAAAATCACAAAAAAAAATCCAGAGAGGTTTCTTAAACATTTAGAAACATTTTCAAACTCACCCAACAAATTTCTTTTTGGTTTTGATCAAACTTTTCTAATTTTCTTTGAATTAGTGTTTCCAAATTTCATGTTTTTTAACCCTAACTTCAAAAATTCATTTCTCTCAAACCAAGATGAGTTTGCATTTGAGTCTTTTGGCAATCTTTCATACTTGACCTCTAGTTTCTAAATATAATTTTGACACGTTTTTATCTTGCATTTTCAAATTAATTTTCATTTTCCCTTTAGAATCACCCAAAAACCCTAGAAAACTTAGGAAAATCATAACTTTTGATATGTTAGGCTTCTGACCTCCTCCTTTGGGGTGTGACCTAGTATGGGATTAGGGTTTGTTTGAGTCATTTGCATTTCACATGTTCATAAAACCTTAATTTCTCATGTTCATTTGCATTCTCATTGCATATTCATCATCACATGAACTTGTCATGACATTTCATGCATTCATATGTCATCTTAGACCTATTAGGACATGTTAGAACCTTGCTTGATCATTTCTTTATTCATTTTCCATGTTTTGCATTCATTTCATTTCATAAACATCCATGTGTTTTCAAACTTCAAAGCATGCTTCCTTTGCATCTCATCTTTGTATGATCACACATATGCATATTGTATGACTTTGCATCATCTCACATGACATTTACATGGCATAAGCACTTATGACTTTGATCATTGCATCTCATTTCACTTCATTTATTTATGCTTTATACTTTATTCATTCATACTAACACTTTCAGGTTTGGTAAGTTATTTTGGTAGGTGGATTTGCCTTCACCTCTCACTTCTTCTTATCTCTTTCATATACATTTTAACTTGTCTTTGAAGTGAATTTAATTCACTTATGTTCCATCTTTCTCACTTTCTTCCTTTAAGTTACTTATCTTCTTAGGAAGTAAGTAACTTATTCTTCTGCTTCCTCCTTTGTTCATCTGCTTCTTCCATTGGTGGCTTCCTTGAAGATCTTTCTCTAAGCCTCATAAACCATAGGACATCCAAGCATGATAATAATTAGGGTTGTGATTAGTCCCCCTTAGCTTTTTACCTTTGAGTCTCCTTGAGTCTCTCTTCTCATCTCAATAATCAGAGACTAAACTCTTAAAGTTTTAGGACTTTGGAATTATGGTTATGCCTGCATCCTTCTCTTAGGATGGAGTGTATAACTTTAATCCTAAGTGTTAAACCTTTAATTTTTTTAAACCTCTTAATGAAAACACATTAATAATCACCAAGAATTTATCTTGTAACGTATGCCTTACATTAGGGTTATTACTCTTCCTTATGGTTAAGAGGGACTAACCCTAGTGTTTAACGTACAAGTCCTCCTCAAGTTGTCTTACAAACTTAAAACCCACTTCTTAATATCATCCTTTAACATAAATCCATTTAACAAAGGCTTGTTATATAATGAATTTAGTCCCTAACCATGGATTAAGTTGAGGTATCTTCCTCAGCTTAAGTGTTATCATCTATTATCCTTCTATTAGGATGGTGTAATGAGATCACTAATCTATGATTAAAGATTAAACTCATTACTTAACACTAAACAAAAATCCAAAAAAACATCTAAATAATCACAAGTAGGTTAATGATATTAATCATACATCATCATGGTAATTAAGTTGAGATGCTTATCTCACACTTAAGTAGGCTCATTATCCCTAATGAGGGAGGATATAATGAGTGTGCAAGCCCTTAATCTAGGCTTAAGCTTCATTAACTTATGCAAAAACACCAAAAACAATAACAAAACTGAAAACAAAAAAACAAACCATAATTGTCTCCTCCGAGATTCTTTTCTCATCACACTCATTCACAAACAAGAACTTGCTTTTTCCGTCTAATGCAAGACAGTTAGCACTCGAGCCAGACGAGTAATACACTTGAGCATGGGCAAGCAGGCAGTTCATAGTCAATTTATTTTCAGTCTCTTTGAGTCAAACTACGGTGTTCTAACTTCCTCATTGCACGCGAGGATACGTAGGCATAATTTAACAGTTATCGAACAAAAGTCTCTTTGTTCGCCCCCCTCTTTCAGCATTCTTTTTCTTAAGCCTCAGTTCCTGAGCATTCACCCTTTTGCACTAACACTTGTACATTGTTTTCTTAGCTTTTGCACACAGATAGCACATACACTACCCCTTTAAACACAATCTTTTAAGCGTTGATCCCGTCGAGTACGACGGACAATCTGGGTGCTAATACCTTCCTAGGTTGTAACCAACCCCCTTTCTCAGTTTCTCTGGTTCGTAACTGTCATATCCATATCTTTCTAGGTTTATGCAACATTACCTTTCCTTCGGGATAAAAATGCCTAGCTGGCGAATCTATTCAATTCACCCTTCATTTTCTCCTTTCGCCGACCGTTCGCGTCTGCACCGGGATGCAAATCTTCGGGAGCGACAACTTGGCGACTCTACTGGGGAAACATCTTGCAACCAGGGCTTCTAGTTCTTTTTGTGGGTTTCTCCTAGCGCTTGTTTGATTTGTGTTTATGGGGGTGTTATGTGCTACTTGTGCTTGTTGTTTATTGTTTTATTTATTGTTTTCTGTACATCTTTATTTATTGCTTTATTTTACTATTTTTTATGCATTTCATATTATCATCATGTCATGGTGTCGGATCTTTGGTTTGCCTTGGTGGGAGGGATATTGAGTGAGTAAGGTTCCATACCAGGGGCCTGAGTGACACATAGGTTAGAGTGGCTTCATATTTTTTCCCATTCCATTTCGGTCTGGTGCGGGAATATGAAACACGGTTCATACATGGGTTTCTTCTTGAGAACTCTGTGCTACGGATTTCCTGTAGTACTAGGGCTATCTGGGGAGCCTGCTAAGTCTGGATGACCTTTTTTGACCTTTAGCATCTGAGGTGAATTAGAGGAGGATCCTTTATGATTATTGTAAACATTGTACCTCCGGGTTAGAAGTGTCTACACTTCTCATAACTGATCCAAGTCTGAGGATCCTTGTTCTAGAACAACACATGTGATGGGGTTGGGATGTTTAGAGGTTTGAAGGAACCCTTGGCCTCATCATACCTTGTTACTGGTTTTGTTAAGGTTACATCATTTTGGATTGTTCTTGTGAAACCCTTGATTTGTGACTCTTTATTTGAGTCCCCAACCTGGTTACTGGTTTTCTAAGCCTTCATCTGGACTTATGCACATACATGGACCCTATCAAGTCAGATAGTAGATCCAGTACTTGATCACAGACCCTTGCATATCATTCTTCATACATCGTTTTGCATCATTTAATATTTGTCTATTTGTTTTACAGGGTATCCACATTTTATCTTTGGTTTGGTTTTGACTTGTTCTGCTGCTCAGATTCCTTTAGCTATCTGCATCAGTCTTCTTCATCAGTTATCTTCATCAGAGATCCTCTTCAGTATCTTCTCCAGCTATCTTCAGTAGTTTTCTCCAGTACTTCTCCTCAGTCTTCTTCACCAACATCCATTGTCAGCATGGACCCATCCAGGAAGAGCAACATCACCTATCATTTCTTTGAGCCTACTCTGGCAGGCATCAGACAGATTCAGACTCTCATCACTCCTGATCATGTCCCTTTATTCTGGGAACATTATGGTGGCATTATGGACACGATCATGGACTTGGATGCATCACAGAGGAGCATGATCCATACTTGTCTTCAGTTCTATGACCTTCCTCTCAGATGTTTCACTTTCCCAGATTTCCAGTTGGGACCTTTGATGGAAGAGTTCTCCATGTTGTTGGGTGTCCCCATCAGGAGGGGGATTCCTTTCAACCCTGAAATGACTGCTCCCAAGAATGAAGATGTAGCTAAGGCTTTGCACTTGGAGTGCATCCTCGTTGACCAAAATATGACCACCAAGGCTGGAATCCCAGGCCTTCATTTGGACTTCTTGGTTACTCAGGCCTCCATTCATGCTGCAGCAAGGAAGTGGGACACTGTTTGTGCTCTTCTGGCCCTTAGGATATATGGTATCATCTTGTTTGCAGACGAGCCTAAGTTTGTAAGCAAGAGTGCTATCCACCTTTTCTTGATGAAGAATCCAGTTCCTACCTTGCTTGGAGACTTTTACTACTTAGTGCATAAAAGGAATTAGAAGCAAAGTGGAAGGTTAGTCAGATGTTGTGCACCTCTCTTCTATTGTTGGTTATTGAGGCACTTACCAAAGTCAAAAGCTTTCCTAAACCCTCATCAGTCAAGAAACTGGGCTAAGAGAATGATTTCCCTTACTTCAGAAGACATCAGATGGTGCACTCAGAGCACCAAGGGCAGAGATATCATCACCAGTTGTGGGCAGTATCCCAATGTAACCCTGATTGGAGTGAAGGGTTGCATCAACTACAATCCTTTGCTGTTCAAAAGGAAATTAGGGTATGCCTTGGTACATCCACCAAGAGAGCAAGACTTGTCAGAAACTCTTTACTGTGACATTCATCACAACCTTGTCATTGCCAGACAAGCAGCCTGGGCTTGGGATAACATTCAGACAAAAGGGACTGCTATTCTTGGAAAGTGTAACAACATATCTTCAGCTCAGTATCTTGATTGGTCACGTATCAGGGGACAAATCACCCGCATGCCATTCACCCTAGAGGATGTGCCTGGACCATCAGCAGTAGAGCTTGCAGCTACAGTCATTTTAGAGGAGTTTGAGAAGTTGAAGGAAAGGAATACTCAGCTTTCTGAAGCTCTGAAGAAGACCCTCTGGGAGAGGATTGATAGTCGTCTGGACAATGAAAGGTTAGAGAAGCTCTAGATTGAGCATATGACCAAGATTAAGAAGACAGATGATTACATCAGAAGAGCTAGAGCAGGGGAGTTGGTATTGAAGAATGCTTGTAAGGAAGCCAAGATTCAAAAGGCCAGAGCTGAACACTACTTGAAGGAGAGTTAGGCTAGGTGGATCAGAATTACTGAAGCGCGCTCACAGGAAGATCAGAAGACCCAGGCTAGGATAGAGCAACTGGAAGCTAATGAGAAGAAGAACCAGGAAACCTTGTTAGCAGCACAGAAGGAGATCTCTGAGTTGAAGCTCCGGGCGGGGTTGAAGAGATCAAAAGACCAAGATAAGCATAAGAAGTTGACTAGTGCTATTGCCACCAGGAACCTTCTTATCAAGACCATCACAGAGCATCCAATTGGCCCAGTGACTGAGGCTCTCCTGAAAGAAATCAGAGAGGATGATTATGGATTGAATGTTTGATTTCTTTGTACTTGTACTTCATTATGATTGTATTTTTGTTGTATTTTGACCCACCATGGGAACTTTGTTGTAATCAAACTATGTATCTTTACACTTTGTAATATATGGTTTGTGTTATTTTGTGGGCTTTATCTCTCTCCAACATCATCATTTCTCGAGGTCTGGAAGGTCAAAACCAAAGAACCAAACCGGATACCCTTGGAAGACAATTAGACATCCTGCATTGCATACTAAACTCATTTCTTAGTTTTGTAGGTTTTCATTTTTGTTGTTTCTCACTTTGTTGTGGTTTCAGGAAACATTGCTCGTAGAAGAGTCTTCCCCATCAATAGTGTTCACCGGTATCCGACAAGAAACAACCTTCCGGGCTTACAAATGGACCAGGTTCAGCAAGATCTGACCGACATGAGAACCCAGATGGCCAATGAAAGGACTGAGATGAGAGCCCAAATAAACCAGTTTATGGCAGTGATGACTGGGTTGGCCCAAAGCCAAGAAAGACTGAGAGAGTTGGTAGAGCGGAAAACTCCCGAAGAAAACCACCCAGGTACAGGGGGGTACCAGTAACAATGATCATGTACAGCCTCGTACTGATCCCCCAGAATTTAGACCTCATCTTAACCCGAACATCAATGCTATAAGGAATACACAGGGCAACACTGGAGGGCGTGTCTTGCAGGAGGACCCACAAGAAGAACAATTTACTGTAGTTGGGGCCGGAGATGAAGTCTATGATCGTCAGCTGGACGAGATAGCAGAAAAGCTGAGGTCTCTGGAGTTTTAAAACTCCCTAGGTTTTGATGTCATGAATATGGGACTAGTGGAGGGGGTTAGAATTCCTCACAAATTCAAACCTCCCTGCTTTGAAAGATACAATGGTACATCCTTCCCTCGCACCCATCTCCAATCTTTCCTGGGAAGATTAAAAGCCTACACCATGGATGAAAAGCTATGGATGTTCTATTTTGAGGATAGCTTGACAAGGGCATCCCGTGAGTGGTACTCTCATTTGACCAGGGCCACAATAAGAAATTGGAAAGATTTGGCCGAGGCTTTCATTCGCCAATATCAATACAATTTGTACATGGCTCCTAACAGAACCCTTCTAATGGGAATGTTACAATCCTCCAGGGAAAGCCTTAGAGAGTATGCTCAGAGATGGAGTCAATTAGCTGCTGTCGTTCAACCACCAATGGTAGAGTGAGAAATGGAAGATATGTTTATGAACACCCTCTAGGGGACATACATTGATAGGTTGGCTTCTTTCTCTTCCACTAGCTTTGCTGACGTGGTCATAGCTGGAGAAAGGATTGAGAGTTTATTGAAAATGGGAAAGATTTCTGATAACGGCTCCAGCTCAAGCAGTGCAAGGAAACCATTTGCAGGGACTCGCAGATCCGGTGAAACAAATTATGTACACATGGGCAGAGGAAGACCCTAGTAACTGCCGAGATCAATTGCCGCTATCACTATTCCTACTCCACCTCCTCAATACACTCAACATTTTCCTCAAGAAAGGTCATATAACAACAACCAACAACAACACCCTTTCCAGCAAAGGCCATCTCAAGTTAACAGGGTAATTGACCCTATACCAATGCCATATGCCACCTTGTTACCACAACTCCTGAAGCTTAATCTTGTCGGGTTAAGGACTTTGGCTCCACCAGATCCTCAGAACCTTCCGAGAAATTGAGACGTCAATGCCAGATGTGCCTTTCATTCTAATGCACCTGGCTACACCTCAAAAAAGTGCAGAGCTTTGCACATGAAGGTCCAGGATCTGGTTGATTCAAAGGCCCTAAATTTTGCACCACCTCCTATTGTCACGAAGAATCCTATGCCCAACCGTGGTAGGTGCCCAGGATAAATGCAATCTAGGAGGGTCTACCCATGAATTTCATAGAAGATACTGCAAGCATTCAAACACCTATGGCAGAGGTTAAAGCTCAGCTTTTAAAATTACAGGTGTTTCCAGGTTGTGAGGCCTGTTGTGAGTCTTACAAAGTTTCCGAAAATGGGTGTGCAAGCTTGAGAAGTGGCATCAATGGCCTGATCAGAGAAGGTATCCTGCAAATAACAACAATAGTTTCTACAACATCAGCAACTCCTTTTTCAAAAACAACAAGTATTTCTCCTACAACTGCAAAGACAATTGTTCCTACAGACTCGTCTACAAAATCAACAACCACCTCTTCCATCACTTCAACAAACACTAGTTCAATTGCATCCGCTTTTACAACTAAAGCAACCATGAACAACGTCGTCTCCACAATCACCATATATTACGACCCTGCAACGATCCCTGATTCCAACAATTTTCAGCAACAATCCCAACAACAGTTTCAGTAACATCCCAAATTCAGTCAAACACCACCACCATCAATCAGAAGTCTTGTTACCATATTTTACGATCCACAAACAATAACGGTTCATACCTCTGCTGCAGTCAGTCCAGTCACCATCATGGTGTCGGGGCCCATTCCATACGAAAAAGATAATGATGTACCATGGCACTATGGTTCAGACCTTTACTGCAACAGAGAGAGAGTCCTTCTTGATTCTTCATTTCATACACCACAAGTAGATAATGTCGGGGGTGGCGGAGGCTTCACCCGAAGCGGAAGCCTCTTCGCGTCACAAGTTCCAAGAGCTAATGCTGAGGCAGAGGCTGCTACCAAAGCCAAAGGTAAAAATGTGGTGCCGGAAGAACCAATACCAAAAAAAGCCCATAAATCATCCTTTGATCAAGATGTTGATGAATTTTTTAGGATAATTAAGAGAAACGACTACAAGGTTCTGGATTAGCTCCACCAGACTCCTTCCAAGATCTCCATCTTATCCTTGATATTGTGTTCCGAAGCTCATCGGGATGCATTACTTAAAGTCCTACACGCAGTCTACGTGCCTGAGGAGATCACGATAAATCAGCTTGAGATAGTGGTGTCTAATGTTAACATTAGCCGTGGGCTAGGCTTCACCAATGTTGATTTGACAATGGAAGGACGTCACCACAACAAAGCTTTACACATCACTTTGGAGTGTAAATGGGTTGTGCTTTCACATGTTCTTGTTGACACTGGGTCTTCACTCAATGTCTTGCCAAAGAAAGCCCTTGTCAAGCTTGAATATGATGGTATTGCTCTCCGACCAAGCAATCTGGTTGTCAGAGCTTTTGATGGTTCCAAGAGGTCTGTTCTTGGAGAGGTGGAGCTTCCTGTGATAATTGGACCGCAGGTCTTTCAAACTACTTTCTATGTGATGGACATTCAGGCGGCTTACAGCTGTTTGTTGGCTCGACCATGGATTCACGCCGCTGGCGTAGTTACGTCGACCCTTCACCAGAAATCGAAATATGAGTGGGAAGGGCAGATTATCACAATCTGTGGTGAAGAGGATATTTTTGTTAGCCAAATGGCCACCTACAAATACATTGAGATGGATGGTGAAATCCACAAAACCATGAGCCAAGGGTTCGAAGCACTGAACGTCAATGACGCGACAACTGAAGTATTTGCTCCATCCCAGGAGGATAGGATGGGTACTTCAATTATCTCCTATCAACAAGCTCGGAAGGTTGTTGAAGATGGAAATGCCTAAGGCTGGGGCAAGCTGCTACCGGTGGAGAAGAAGGAGGACAGATTCGGTTTGGGTTACAAACCATTCCGACAAGATCAAGCAGAGGCTTCTAAGGAGCCTAAGTTCATAAGTGGGGGGATGCTCACCCCAGATGCTGTCAATAACGTGGAAGACGAGGTGGAAAACGACCTCAACCTGGAGAGCTGGATTCGTCCAAGGATCCCAGGTTACCAAGTCCTTAACTGGTCTTCCCAGGAAATTATAAGGGTTACTCCTGTAGAGTAATTATTATTTCCTGCTTTTTTTCAGCATGCATCAAGTCCTGCATCTTGCCCAAGGTGTCAGGACTCATTTTGTAATAGGGCCATATTTGTAATTTGGTGCAAATGGAATATCAATGAATATCGAACATCTTTTTCAAACAATTTTCTCTCTCGCTCACTGTCTTTTCATTTTTGTTATTTTTCGCACAAAACAATAAAATGGCAATGTTTTCAAAATAAATAACTTCATTTTTTGAACAAGATTAAAATTGATCACTAAAACGAACAAATCTCAACCCTTGCAGAAATAATCCTCCAGATTGCACCGACAACAACACTGCTATGACCTCGTATGACTTTGAAGATCCAATTAATCAAGCTGGTGAAGGGGTTGAAGAGGACTATGAGTTGCCTGAAGAGTTAGCCAGGTTGTTGAGGCAAGAAGAGAAAGTGATTTCTCCTCATCAGGAGGAAGTTGAAATTGTTAATCTTGGTACCGAAGAGGATTTGAAAGAAGTGAAGATTGGGGCCAGTCTGTAAGCTTCAGTAAAAGAACAACTTATCAACATGCTCCGAGAATATGTCGACGTCTTTGCTTGGTCCTATCAAGACATGCCAGGTCTAGATACGAATATTGTCATGCACGGGCTACCATTGAAAAAAGATTTCCCGCCAGTGAAGAAAAAGTTACGCCGTACTCGCCCAAATATGGCCATGAAGATTAAGGAAGAAGTACAAAAATAGTGGGACACCGACTTCCTTGTTGTGACTAGTTACCCGCCGTGGGTTGCTAACATTGTACCCGTGCCTAAGAAGGATGGCAAGGTGCATATGTATGTGGATTACCGGGACCTGAACATAGCTAGCCCGAAGGATGACTTCCTATTACCTCACATTGATGTATTGGTGGACAACACAGCTCAATTCTCGGTATTTTCTTTCATGGACGGATTTTCTGGGTATAATCAGATCAAGATGTCACCCGAAGACATGGAGAAAACAACCTTCATCACACCTTGGGCACATTTTGTTACAAGGTAATGCCTTTTGGACTGAAGAACGCCGGCGCCACTTATCAACGGGCTATGGTAACGTTATTACACGATATGATCCATAAGGAAATTGAATGCTATGTGGATGATATGATTGCCAAGTCACTTACTGAAGAAGACCATCTGGTAAATCTGATGAAGTTGTTCAAGTGTCTGAGGAAATATCAGTTGAAGTTAAACCCCAACAAATGCACATTTGGGGTAAGTTCTGGTAAGTTGCTGGGATTTATCATAAGTGAAAAGGGAATTGAGGTTGATCCCGACAAAGTCAAAGCCATTCAAGAGATGCCTGCACCTAGGACTGAAAAGGAAGTTCGGGAGTTCTTAGGTAGATTGAACTACATATCAAGGTTCATATCTCATCTTACTGCAACCTGTGAACCCTTGTTCAAGCTGTTAAGAAAGGAACAAACAGTCAGGTGGAACGACGATTGTCAGAAAGATTTTGACAAGATCAAGGAGTACTTGCAAGAACCTACGTTTCTCATGCCTCCGGTTGAAGGAAGACCTCTGATAATGTACCTGATGGTATTAGAAGGATCAATGGTATGTGTGTCGGGCCAGCATGACTAGTCTGGTCGAAAAGAGTATGCAATATACTACCTGAGCAAAAAGTTTACTGACTGTGAACAATGTTATTCACTGCTCGAGAAAACTTGTTATGCTTTAGTGTGGGCTGCTCGCCGATTAAGACAGTATATGCTGACTCACACTACCTTGTTGATCTCAAAAATGGACCCCGTCAAGTACATATTTGAGAAGCTAGCACTTACTGGAAGGGTTGCGAGATGGCAAATGATTCTGATAGAGTATGACATTCAGTACACATCTCAAAAAGCCATCAAAGGTAGTGTACTGTTTGACTATCTGGCTGAGCAACCCATTGATGATTATCAACCTATGAGATTTGATTTCCCTGATGAAGACATCATGTTCTTGAAAGCAAAAAATTGTGAAGAGCCAGTTCACACTGAAGTGCCTGATCTAGAAGAAGAATGGACTATGATGTTTGTCGAGGTTGTCAATATGAATGGTCGTGGGGTTGGTGCAGTGCTCATTACACCTAAAGGAGTTCATATGCCTTTCTCGGCAAAACTCACCTTTGCCCGCACTAACAACGAAGCAGAATACGAAGCCTGTATCATGGGTCTTGAGGAAGCCATTGACCTCAGGATCAAGACATTGAATGTATTCGGAGATTCAACTTTGGTAATCAATCAGACCAACGGCAAATGGTACACTCACCAAGAGCATCTGATTCCATACCGTGACTATACGAGGAGATTATTGACTTTCTTCATAACAGTCAAACTTTAGTACATATCTCGAGACGACAAATCAGTTTGCAGATGCTTTAGCTACCATTTCCTCCATGATCAAGGTTCAAACTGCCAATTATGTGCCTCGGATTTTGGTATCAATTCTAGACAGACAGACATATGTATTCTCCGTGGACATTGCTAGTGATCATAAGCCTTGGTTCTATGACATCAAATGCTTCTTAGAGGGTCAGACATACCCACCTGGGGCATCATCCAATGATAAGAAGACATTAAGAAGGCTGGCCGATAGTTTCTTCCTTAATGCTGATGGTTCATTATACAAGCGAAACTTCGATATGGTTCTACTCAGATGTGTTGACAAGAAAGAAGCAGATTTGCTGATGCACGAGGTGCACGAAGGTTCTTTTGGTACCCATGTGTCGCTCCCGAAGATTTGCATCCCGGTACAAACGCGAATGGTCGGCGAAAGGAGAGAATGAAGTGAAAGTGAATAGAGTTGCCAGCTAGGCATTTTTATCCCGAAGGAAAGGTAATGCTGCATAAACCTAGAAAAAAGATGGATAAGACGGTTGCGAACCACAGAAATTGAGAAAGGGGGTTGGTTACAACCTGGGAAGGTATTAGCACCCAGATTGTCCGTCGTACTTGACGGGATCCACGCTTAAAAGTTTGTGTTTAAAGGGGTAGGTATATATGCTATCTGTGTGCAAAAGCTAAAGAATGGACGTACAAGTGTCAGTGCAAAAAGAAGGGCGAAAAGTTCAAGACTGAGGCTTAGAAAAGAATGCTGAAAGAGGGGGAAGACACAAAGACTTTTGTTCGATAACTTTTAAGTTATGCCTGCGTATCCTCTCGTGCAATGAGGAAGTCAGAACACCGTAGTTCGACTCAAAGAGACTGGAAGATAAATTTGACTGTGAACTACTTGCTTGCCTATGCTCAAGTGTATGACTCGTCTGGCTCGAGTGCTAACTGTCTTGCATTAGACTGAAGAAGCAAGTTCTCGTTTATGAATGAGTGTGATGAGAAATGAATCCCGGAGGAGACGATTATTTTTTGTTTTTGTGCTTTGAGTTTTTCATTGTTTTTGGAGTTTGTCATAAGTTAATGAGCTTGAGCCTAAATGAAAGGTTGTAAACTCAATATATCCTCCCTGATTAGGGATAATGAGCCCACTTAAGTATGAGATAAGCAACTCAACTTAATTACCATGATGATGTAGGATTAAGATCATAAACCTACTTGTGATTATTTAGATGTTTTTGGGTTTTTGTTTAGTGTTACGTAATGAGTTTAATTTCTAATTACAGATTAGTGGACTCATTACACTATCCTAATAGAAGGATAATAGATGAGCACACTTAAGCTGAGGAAGATACCTCTACTAAATCCATGGTTAGGGACTAAATTCATGACAAAACAAGCCTTTATTAAGTGGATTTTAATTAAAGGTGGTAAGATTAAAAAGTGTGTTTTATGGTTTGTAAGACAACTTGAGGAGGACTTGTCCATTAAACACTAGGGTTAGTCCCTCTTAACCATAAGGAAGAGATAGAACCCTAATGTAAGGCCCAAGTTACAAGATGAAGTCTTAGTGATTATTAAGTGGATTGATTAAGAGGTTTAAACAAATTAAGGGTTTAACACTTAGGATTAAATTTATGCACTCCATCCTAAGATAAGGATACATGCATAACCCTAATTCCAAAGTCCTAAAACCTTAAAGGTTTAGTCTCTGATGATGAGATGAGAAAAGAGACACAAAGAAGACTCAAAGGAAAAAGTCTAAGGGAAACTATCAATCCTAGGAGTTATCATGCTTAGGAATCCTATCATTTTGTGAGGCTTAAAAGGAGAAGTCTTCAAGGAAGCCACCAAGGAGAAGCAAGATAGGAAAGAGATGAGATGAGAAGAGAAAGTAAGGAGGAGAAGCACAAGTGAGGAAAGCCCATTCAAAGACAAAAACAAATTCAGTAAGAATTCAATATGAAAGTATAAGAAGGGGTGGGAGGTGAAGGCAAATCCACCTCCAAACAACTTACCATTAACCTGAAAAGTTAGCACAAGATGCATAAGGAAAGAAATGAAATGAAACAATGCATATGCAAGGGCAAATACCAAGTCTAGAAGCATACACATGATGTAAATGATGCTATGATATGATGCAAAGACATACAAGATGCATATGTGTGATCATACAAGATAATGAATGCAAATGAAGCATGTAGGAAGCATGTAAACACATGGATGTTTATGAAATGAAATGGATGCAAGGCATAGCAAATATATGGATAAATGATCAAGCAATGTTCAAGAAATGTCTTAATATTTCTAATATGGAATACAAATGCTTAAAATGGCATGGCAAGCTCATATGTTCATGCAATGCAATGGAAGATGCTAGTAAAGATGCAAAATTAGGGTTACATGGAAGGATGAGATGCAAATGGTCACAACAGAAGCACATGACATGATAAAATATTGCAAATGAGCTCAAACAAACCCTAATCCCATATGATATCACACCCCAAAGGAGAAGGTCTAACTCTTATCCTAGTGAGAGTTATGATTTTTCTAAGTTTGCTAGGGTTTTTGGGTGCTTCAAAAGGAAAAATGCAAATCAAATTGAAAATACAAGATAAATTCATGCCAAAAATATCCTAGATACTACATGATATTTGTAAGACAATGCAAAAAGAACCATCTTCAAACCCTTCGCGGTTAGGCAGAAAAGATTTTTCAAAGGTTAGGGTTTAAAAATGTGATTTTATGAACCCTAAATTCAAAGAAAATTGTCAAGTTATGATAAAAACCAAAAATAAATTTGTATGAAGGGTTTGTAAATGTTTGTAAATGCTCTCTGATTTTTTTTTGTGATTTTTAAATACTTAAATGTATTTTTAATTAATTAAAATCAATTAACTAATTAAATAAAACATTTAAATTATTTAAAAATATATTTTTAATGCAAAAAATAAAAATAAAAATATTTTTGGTTTCTGAAAAATTAATAAAAGGCTTGATAAAAAATTTCAGAAGTTTTTGATCATTTTTGTTATTTTTAATAATTATATGAAATAAATACAAAGAAAATAAAATAAAATGAATAAAAATGAAAAGTAAACGCATCCTAAGGCTGAGATTCAAACTCACAAGGGAGGGGTTGACTGCGCGCGTTTATGGAGGGTCCAGATCACTCCTAGTTAATTAATCTGATTTAAATTAATTAATTACATTTAGGGTTTAATGACCTAATCCTGGCCGTACACTCACTAACCCTAATCTCAATCCTACGACCCACATTCAAACTGAGGAGATTAGCCCTAATTAAACTCAGCTTCAAGCAATCTCACTCTAAACGCCACTAAAACACATCAAACTCTCCAGAAATGATCAATGGACAACAACAAACAAGAATCCAGCAACAATTTCATTTATTTTACAACAACAACAAGAATCGAAGCAAACAAGTTTCACAGGCAAAATTACAGAGAGTCAATACATGCTTATTTCTTGCTCATTTTCAAAACCAAACACATCCCCATGATCAGTGCAACATATAGAACAATATTTTAACAAGAAAACAAGATTCTGGAAAAAAAAAGTTCTTGAGATTACCTGAGATTGAGCTTTCAGTTCTTGAGCTTTCTGGGCCTTTCTTTGGTGCAAACCAACCCCAATGAGCTTCCTGAGAATGCTTTGATGCTTGGAGAGAGTTTATTTGGCCTCTTTCTAAAGTTTAGTTTTGAGAAGTGAAAAATTGTATTTTGATTTGATTGGCTGTTTGGCTGAAATGAAGGGTGGGAAATGATCCTTAGGTGGTGGTGAAGTGAATGATGAAGAGAGTTTTGAGTTTGAGTGGTTGTATGATGAAATTCGAAGAAGGGAAGTTTTTGAGAGGATTTTGTGATTTTGAGCTTATGGGTGCTTGCAGGCTTGTGTGTTGTGTGTTATGGCTTGCATAATGTCCACATATCATGTCTTGATAGGTCAGAAGAGTGGTTATGGCCTATGCTGATTGGTATGGCTTCATTTGCAAAAAGTCAAGGTTATGTGTACTATGGGCATGGGTCATGGAAGGAGTGGTTCTAAGGCATGTCTGGCCTCAGTTGGCTTTGTGGAATGCCTTTGGATCATAAGATTGCAGCTGGATGGCTTGGATTAAAAGATATCATGTCTTATGCAATTTTCCCTCTTTGACATTTCTTGTGATTCAAGGCATGAAATGATCCAATTCTTGGGCCAATTCTGAGTTTTTGAAGTTGCTTGATCATGTTATGAAGTATTTGGGCACATTAGAAGTCATTAGAAGCATTGGCAAGTGGTTTTGCAAAAAATCCTCTTTGGTGCAATCTTGAAAATTATAGGATTTTTGCCAACTTTGAAGGATCATAACTTGAGTTCCATAATGAATCAAAACACGTTCTTGTACTTTTTGAAAAGGGAAAGACCAAATATACAACTTTCATGACCAATAATTTTTCATTTGAAGCATTTTTGGTTGAGAAAGAGGAGGTTGAAAAACTTTCCCAAAATGGAATGTTTCCATTACAAGTCATTTCCATTTTTGGCAACTTTTTAAATGGCTCAAAATTCTTCAATCTTGTGAACTTCCAACCTCTTCTAAGATCAAATAAATACCATAGAACTTAAATTTGATGAAAATACCCCTTTGGTTCCATTGTTGGGGGCCTCAGATGCCCTGATTTTGACTTAACTTGCTCAAGAAGTTACCCTGTGAAAAGATGACTTCCACAATGAATTTCTTCATCAAACTTGGTACATATGATCCTTATAACATCTTAAGAACATTAGAAACAAGAATGGCCAAAAAATTTGGAGTTAAGGCCTCTGAAACGAAAACCCTAATTTTGGTCATATGTGTAGTGAAAACCCGAGTTCTGCTTCCATGCCTTGCCAGTTCTTGTGATACTTCCTTGAACTTTGAGGGATATAATATGATGGTAGAACACACATGGACCCTCTTGGAACACTTTGAGGTCTTTGGGATGGCTCGGATGAAATCTTGGATTGCTCAGATCACAAACCCTAGATGCAGATGAACTTGAACTATGCAGTGAAACAAAAATGCAATATGAGATGTAATGCTTATGTTAAAACAAAAATGAAAGGTCACAAGCCATGGTATGAAAAAAATAAGTGAGGGAAAATTTGGGGTGTTTAAAGCTGCCCCTATTCAAACATGAGTTAGTTGTGCAGGATGTAAGCGCCCCACTTATTACACAAACAAGATACCTTGTGGTTGAATACCAAAGACAATCCAAAATTTGCACTCGCTGAATAGAAGAAGAAAAGGGATATAAATTGTAAAAGGTAGTATAGTATGATTATCAAATAAAACGATGGAGGACGACCATCGAGCAGAGGACGACTTCTGGGGATAAACGGTAAACCAAGTAATGACGGGGACGGCCGACAAGTTGGGGAGATAAAGAGATCGCGATGGGCACGTCCATCAGGTAAAGGAATAAGACTCTCTTGGGGTCAAGGTAAAGGCAATGATGGGTACGGCCATCAGGTTTGCAAAGTAAAGTAAACAACGATGGGATGACCATCGGGTTGAAGAATAAATGAAATAATGATGAGGGACGGTCATCAAAGGTGAAGGACAATCACCTAGTAGGGGACGGATGCCCTTTATCACGACATAGGACGAATGTTGGATAGAAAAGGTCGACGATAGGGACGGCCATCAGATAAGCATGATGAAGGACGATCATCAAGAGGTGAAGGACGATCACCTAGCAGGGTATGGCTGCTCTCGGGGTTTATCACGACATAGGACAAATGTCGGATTAACAAAATCATCAATGAGGACGACCATCGGATAAATGATGAGGGACGGTCATCAAAAGGTGAAGGACGATCACCTAGCAGGGGACAGCTGCTAAAAATATCACGACATAGGACGAATGCTGGATAGAAGGTTCCAATAATGGAGATTCCACTGGGGAAAGGATGAGGGACGGTCATCCAAAGGTGAAAGACGATCACCTGGCAGGGGACGGCTGCCGAAAGTATCACGACATAGGACGAATGTCGGATAGAAGAAAAGTTGTTTTGTTGGTGACTCACTGGGGATTGGTAAACATGGACGAGTGCTTATGCTCAGGAATGAAAGGTATAAGTGTTTGACACTATGTATAGATTAAAGATGCAGACGAGCATCCTTAGGACCATGATTCAGACGAGTATCGGTAGAAACAAACGTTGATGCGTGTTCAGAGATGATGATACGGACGAGTACCAACTGGTTAACAAAGAACACGGACGAGTGTCAAATATGTGGAGAGTGATATATAAATAGGATACGGAAGAGTATCGAAGACTTCTGTATAAGTATGAGTGAGCATTGGTTTATTGGTGAAGCATGGGCAAGACACGGACGAGCGTTCAACTTGCTGGGAAATGTATGACACAGTCGAGTGTCAAAAGAGACTGTATATAAGTTATGAACAAATGCTTGTATGTGAGAGTGTAAAAGGTGTTCCGGCGACCTGTGGGGATAGGATGACACAGACGGATGTCGAAAGGAGTGTGCTATAAATAAGTGTTTGGTTGCAGAAGGTGTTCTGGTAACCATGCTGGGGAAGGATGACACAGACGAGTGTTAAAAAAGGTATGTGTAGGTATATGTATTTGAAAAGGGCAAAAGGTATGCTTTGGCTTATATCTGCAGGGGAATAATATGACACAGACGAGTGTCGAAAAGAGTATATATGAACAGGCATTCGAGTTGGAGAGTGCAAAGGGGACGCTTTGGCTTTTATTTGCGGGGGATGCGAGTTTTTATATATATTGCTGATGAAATACTGATGGTAATTGCAGGTGACTGGCTCGAACCTAGCTTGTGATCATGCAAATGTTTGATATTTGCCGTAATGCTCCGTACTAGACGGAATGCTACACTTATTTGGTGAATATGATGCAAATTCTATGATTATGCAAAAGAGCAACCGCTTCGGGATTTGGATCCCGCTGGAGATCTATGGTTGATCTGCTTGGAGAGATATCCCAATTGGGGAAGAGATCATTGGTAGATCTGGAGATATAGCTCTGCTTGGGGAAATAGATCAAGGGTTGATCTACCTGTAAGGAGAATTCAGTTGGGGAGAAGGAAGTTTCCGTCACTTTGTTGCATAAGAGTTTCAGGCATTGCTCTTTTGGGGAGAAGATGGAAACTCTGTGGGGAACTTGGCTGGAGATGATCCTGTTGAGTAGATCTGTGTTGGGGATGAGGAAGCTTTGACAGCTTCGCTGGGGAAAAACATTCCAGATACTGCTTGGGGAGAAGGAAGGCTGGGGAAGTGGTGCTTGGCATGCCCCATGTTGCGTATTGAATACCTGCAATCTGTTAAGACAAGAGAAACGCACAAGTATCTCGAGGTATCCCTTACCGGATTCCGTCATAGGAGTTAGATATTCCTGAAAGTAAATATATTTCATGCAAGCATTTGTTAAGAATGGCTCATTTGTTTTATGCAAGTATTATATCATGAAAATAAAAATAAAAATAAAAATGTACAAAAAGAGGTGTGACTGGAAATCTGATTTTATTAATCTGGGTGCCCTTAATTGGCAAATACAGTCAAAGGAACAAATCCCCTGGAATGAGGAGATTGCTATAAATTGAGAAAAGTAAAAGTGTTGGCAATGTTGACGACGCTCCGGTGAACTTCCTTTTCTATGACCTGTATGACATTGACGTTCTTCTCATCTTGCTTTCTGAAGAAGGTTGATTCTGACTGATGCTTTATCCTTTCAAAGCTTGTCGTGTTGTGAGCGATACAGACGAATTCAGAATGCAGTTGTTCGCTTATTCCCTGATTTTGCGTGGATCGCCCTTTCGGGTTTTCAATCCACCGGGATACCCATTTTTGCCTGAGCTGTCCAATGCGGCTTTTCAACTCAGCGGGTGTACATTTTCTTTTGATATTTTTTCCATATTTTTGCGTGAGTCTTTTATTTTGTTTTTGACTCGCTGGGATGCCCTATTTTTGCCTGGACTTACATTCTGTTTTTATGTCCAACGAGTCTTTTTATGCGAAGTATTTTTTAACTGCATCTGAATTCACAGGGGATAAGAAATCTTCACCATCCATAGTAGTGAGCATCAGTGCTCCACCAGAGAAGACCTTCTTTACTATGAATGGACCATCGTAGTTTGGAGTCCACTTGCCCCTGTAGTTTGTATGAGGAGGAAGAAGTCTTTTTAGCAAAAGATCTCCCACTTGGTATTCCCGAAGCCTGACTTTCTGATCGAAGGCTTTCTTCATCCTTTTCTGATATAACTGCCCATGACAGATAGTAGCTAATCTCTTTTCTTCGATCAGATTCAATTGATTGTACCGTGATCATACCCATTCTACTTCGTTCAACTTTACATCCATCAATACCCGTAAGGAGGGTAGCTCAACTTCAACAGGTAGGACGACTTCCATACCATATACAAGTTGATAAGGTGTTGCCCCATTGGACGTTCTGATTGAGGTTCGATACCCATGCAAGGCAAATGGTAGAATTTCATGCCAGTCTTTGTAAGTAACCACCATCTTTTGCACAATTTTCTTGATGTTTTTTTTAGCTGCCTCAACAGCGCCATTCATCTTTGGTCTGTAAGGAGAAGAGTTGTGATGTTGGATTTTGAAGTCCCGACACAGTTCTGCCATCATTTTGTTGTTGAGATTGGAACCATTATCAGTAATGATTCGTTCGGGAACTCCATATCGACAGATGATGTGTCTTTTCAGGAATCTGGCTACCACTTGTCTGGTGACGTTTGCATACGGAGCTGCTTCGACCCAATTAGTGAAGTAATCAATGGCTACCAGGATGAATCTGTGGCCATTTGAAGCAGTCGGCTCGATCTTTCCAATCATGTCAATGCCCCACATGGCAAAGGGCCAAGGTGAAGACATCACGTTCAGAGGATTTGGAGGCACATGCACTTTGTCTGCATAGATCTGGAACTTGTGGCACTTTCTGGCATAGGCACAACAGTCTGCATCCATTGTGATCCAGTAGTAACCTGACCGTAATAACTTCTTAGCCATTTCATGCCCTCCATCATGGATACCGAAAGAACCTTCGTGCACCTCGTGCATCAGCAGGTCTGCTTCTTTCTTATCAACACATCTGAGTAGCACCATGTCAAAGTTTCGCTTGTATAATGAACCGTCAACATTAAGGAAGAAACTACCAGCCAACCTTCTTAAGGTCTTCTTATCATTGGATGATGCCCCAGGTGGGTATGTTTGATCCTCTAAGAAGCATTTTATGCCATGGAACCAAGGCTTGTCATCTTTAGCAATGTCCACGGAGAATACGTATGCTGGTCGGTCTAGTCTGGATACCAAAATTTTAGGCACATAGTTGGCAGTTTGAACCTTGATCATGGAGGAAATGGTAGCTAACGCATCTGCGAACAGATTTTCGTCTAGGGGGATGTACTCAAGTTTGACTATTATGAAGAAAGTCAATAATCTCCTCGTATAGTCACGGTATGGAATCAAATGCTCCTGGTGAGTGTACCATTTACCGTTGGTCTGATTGATTACCAAAGCTGAATCCCCGAATAAAGTTAAGGCTTGATCCTGAGGTCAATGGCTTCCTCAAGTCCCATGATACAAGCTTCATATTCAGTTTCATTGTTAGTGCATGCAAAGGTGAGTTTTACCGAGAAAGGCATATGAACTCCTTTAGGTGTAACGAGCACTACACCAACTCCATGACCATTCATATTGATAGTCCCATCAAACATCATTGTCCATTCTTCTTCTGGATCAGGCCCTTCAGTGTGAACTGGCTCTTCACAATCTTTTGCTTTTAAGAACATGATTTCTTCATCAGGGAAGTCAGATCTCATGGGCTGATAATCATCAATGGGTTGCTCAGCCAGATAGTCAGACAATACACTGCCCTTGATGGCTTTTTGAGATGTGTACTGAATGTCATACTCTGTCAGAATCATTTGCCATCTTGCAACCCTTCCGGTAAGTGCTGGCTTCTCAAATATGTACTTGACAGGGTCCATTTTTGAGATCAATAAAGTGGTGTGGGTCAACATATACTACCTTAGTCGGTGAGTAGCCCACACTAAAGCACATCAAGTTTTCTCAAGCAGTGAATAACGTTGTTCACAATCGGTAAACTTTTTACTTAGGTAGTATATTGCATACTCTTTTCGACCAGACTCGTCATGCTGGCCCAGTACACACCCCATTGACCCTTCTAATACTGTCAGGTACATTATTAGAGGTCTTCCTTCAAATGGAGGAATAAGGATTGGAGGTTCTTGTAGGTACTCCTTGATTTTGTCAAAAGCCTTCTGACAATCTTCGTTCCACCTGACCGTTTGTTCCTTTCTTAACAATTTGAAAAGGGGCTCACAAGTTGCAGTGAGGTGAGATATGAACCTTGATATGTAGTTCAATCTACCTAGGAACCCCCAAACTTCCTTTTCAGTCCTAGGTGCAGGCATCTCCTTAATGGCTTTGACTTTGTCAGGATCAACTTCAATTCCCTTTTCACTTACGATAAATCCCAGCAGCTTACCGGAACGTACCCCGAATGTGCATTTGTTAGGGTTTAGCTTCGGCTGATACTTTCTCAGACGCTTAAACAACTTCAGCAGATTTACCAGATGATTTTCTTCAGTGAGGGACTTGGCAATCATGTCATCCACGTAGCATTCAATTTCTTTATGGATCATATCGTGGAATAATGTTACCATAGCCCGTTGATAAGTCGCACCAGCATTCTTCAGTCCAAATGGCATTACCTTGTAACAAAAAGTGCCCCAGGGTGTAATGAAGGTTTTTTTCTCCATGTCTTCGGGTGACGTTCTGATCTAATTATACCCAGAAAAACCATCCATGAAGGAAAACACCGAGAACTGAGCTGTGTTGTCGACCAATACATTAATGTGAGGTAATGGGAAGTCATCCTTTGGGCTAGCCCTATTCAAATCACTGTAATCCACATACATACGTACTTTTCCATCCTTCTTAGGCACTGGTACAATATTAGCGACCAACGGCGGGTAACTAGTTACAGCAAGGAAACTAGCGTCCCACTGTTTTTGTACTTCTTCTTTAATCTTCATGGCCATATCTGGGCGAGTACGGCGTAGCTTTTGTTTCACTGGAGGGAAATCTTCCTTTAATGGCAGCTTGTGAATGACAATATCCGTATCTAGACCTGGCATGTCTTGATGGGACCAAGCAAAGACGTCGACGTATTCTCGAAGCATGCTCATAAGCTGTTCCTTCACTGAAGCTTGCAGACTGGCCCCAATCTTCACTTCTTTCAAATCCTCCTTGGTACCAAGATTAACTGTTTCAACTTCCTCCTGATGAGGAGTAATCACTTTCTCTTCTTGTCTCAACAACCTGGCTAACTCTTCAGGTAACTCATAGTCTTCTTCAACCCCTTCATCAGCTTGATTAATTGTATTGTCGAAGTCATACATGGTCATAGCAGTGTTGTTGTCGGTGCAATCCGGAGGGTAATCTCTGCAAGGGTTGATATTTGTTCATTTTAGTGATCAATTTTAATCTTGTTTAGAAAAAGTGAAAATGAAATTATTTATTTTGAAAACATTGCCATTTTATTGTTTTGTACAAAAGTGAAAAATGAAAAGATGGTGAGCGAAAAAGAGATTTGTTTGCAAAAGATGTCTGATATTCATTAATAATTCATTTGCACAAAATTACAATATGGCCCTATTACAAAATGAGTCCTTACACCTTGGGCAAGATGTAGGACTTGATGCATGCCGAAAAAAGCAGGAAATAATAATTACTCTGCAGGATTAACCCTTATAATTTCCTGGGAAGACCAATTAAGGACTTGGTGACCCGGGATCCTTGGACATATCCAGCTCTCCAGGTTGCGGTCACTTTCCGCCTCGTCTTCCAGGTTGTTAACAGCATCTGGGGTGAGCATTCCCCCACTAATGAACTTGGGCTCCTTTGCAGCCTCTGATTGATCTTGTCGGAATGGTCTGTAACCCATACCGAATTTGTCCTCCTTCTTCTCCACCGGTAGCAGCTTGCCCCAGCCTTGGGCATTACCATCTTCAACAACCTTCCGGGCTTGCCGATAGGAAACAATTGAAGTAACCATCCTATCTTCCTGGGATGCAGCAAATACTTCAGTCATTGCCTCGTTGACGTTCAGAGCTTCGAACCCTTAGCTCATAGTTTCATGGATTTCACCATCCATCTCAATGTACTTGTATGTAGCCAGATGGCTAACAAACATGTCCTCTTCACCACATATGGTGATAATCTGTCCTTCCCACTCATATTTCAATTTCTGGTGAAGGGTCGACGTTACTGCGCTAGCAGCGTGAATCCATGGTCGACCCAACAAACAACTGTAGGCCGACTGAATGTCCATCACATAGAAAGTAGTCTTAAAGACCTGCAGACCAATTACCACCGGCATCTCCACCTCTCCAAGAACAGACCTCTTGAAGTCGTCAAAAGCCCTGACCACCAGATTGCTTGGTCGGAGAGTTATTCCATCATATTCGAGCTTGACAAGAGCTTTCTTCGGCAAGACATTGAGTGAAGACCCAATGTCTACATGAACATGAGAGAGTACAACCCTTTTGCACTCCAGGGTTATGTGCAAAGCTTTGTTATGGTGACGTCCTTTTGTTGTCAAATCAGCATTGGTAAAACCTAGCCCATGGCTAGTATTGACATTGGACACCATTGTCTCAAGCTGATTCACTGTGATCTCTTCTGGCACGTAGGCAGCATGCAGAACTTTGAGTAGTGCATCCCGATGAGCTTCGGAACACAACAGCAGGGATAATATAGAGATCTTATAAGGAGTCTGGTGGAGCTGATCCACAACTTTGTAGTCACTTCTTTTAATTATCCTCATAAATTCATCCACATCCTGAACAAAGGATGATTTATGAGTTTCTTTTGGTGCAGGTTCTTCAGGTGCCACACTTTTCCCTTTGGCTTTGGCAACAACTTCTGCCTCAGTATTCGTTCTTGGAGCTTGTGACGCGAAGAGGCGTCCGCTTCGGGTGAAGCCTCCGCCTCCCCCGACATTATCCATTTGGGGGTGTGAACAGAAGAATCAAGAAGGACTTTTTCTCCATTGCAGTAAAGGTCAGCACCATAATGTCATGGTACATCATTGTCTTTATCATATGGAATTGGCCCTGGCACCGTGATGGTGACTGGGCTTACTGCGGTAGAAGTTGGAACTGTTATTGTTTGCGGATCATAGAAGATAGTGACATGACTTCTTGTGGATGTTGGTGGTGATGAATTGAAGCTTGATTGTTGCTGGAACTGTTGCTGAGACTATCGAAAGTTGCTGGAATTTGGGACTGTTGTAGGGTCATAATAGATAGTAATTATGGAGACGTCATTGTCGGTGGTTGTTGAAGTTGTAGAAGGAGATGAAATGGAACTGTTGTTTGTTGAAGTGATGGAAGAAGTGGTTGCTGGAGTTGTAGATGAATCGGTAGGAACAATTGTTGTTGTAGTTATAGAAGAGTCATTTGTACAAGGAGTTGCTGGTGTTGTAGAAGCTATTGTGGTTATTTGCAGAATACCTTCTTGGATCAAGCCATTGATGCCATCCCTTAAGCTTATACACCCGTTCTCGGAAACCTTGCAAGATTCACAACAGGCCTCACAACCTGGAAACACTTGGCATTTCAAAAGCTGGGCTTTAACCTCTGCCAGAGGTGTCTGAATACTTGCAATATCTTCAATTAAACTCATGGGTGAGCCTTCCTCTATAGCATTAATCCTTGGCCCACTGTGGCTTGGCATAGAATTTTTCATGATATTGGGAGGTGGTGCAAAGTTCAGGGCCTTTGAATCTACCAGATTCTAGACCTTCATATGTAGAGCCCTGCATTTTTCCGTGGAGTGACCAGGTGCATTGGAATGAAAAGCACACCTAACATTGACATTGTAGTTTCTCGGAAGGTTCTGAGGATCAGGTGGAGCCAATGTCCTCAACTCAACAAGATTGAGCTTTAGGAGTTGTGGCAGCAATGTGGCATATGGCATTGGAATAGGGTCAATCACCCTGTTGATCTGAGATGGTCGCTGTTAAAAAGGGTGTTGTTGTTGATTGTTGTTGATTGTTGTTATATGACCTTTGTTAAGGAAATTGTGGCTGTTGAGGAAAGTGTTGTGGTTGTTGAGTATATTGAGGAGGTGGAGTAGGGATAGTGACAACAGCAACTGATCTTGGCAGATATTGGGGTCTTCCTCTTCCCACATGTACATAATTTGTTTCACCAGATCTACAGGGCCCAGCAAATGGCTTCCTTGCACTGCTAGAACTGGCACCATTTTCGGAGATCTTTCACATCTTCAGTAAGATCTCGATTCTTTCCCCAGCTATTAACACATCTACAAAGCTGGTAGAAGAAAATGCAGCCAATCTGTCAATATAGATACCCTGGAGAGTATTCATGAACATGTCTGCCATCTACCTTTCTGACATCGGTGGTTGAACAGCAGCAGCTAGTTGCCTCCACCTTTGGGCATACTCTCTAAAGCTTTCACGGGAATATTGTGACATTCCCATCAGTAGGGTCCTGTTTGGATCCATATCTAGATTATACTGATATTGACGGATGAAAGCTTCAGCCAAGTCTTTCCAATTCCTTACTGTGGCTCTGGTCAAATGGGAGTACCATTCTCGGGATGCCCCTGTCAAGCTATCTTCAAAGTAAAACATCCACAGCTTTTCATCCATGGTGTAGACTTTCAATCTCCCCAGGAAAGATTGGAGATGGGTACGAGGACAAGAGGTACCATTATATCTCTCAAAGCAAGGAGGCTTGAATTTGTGAGGAATCCTGACTCCCTCCACTAAACCCATGTCCATAACATCAAATCCCAAAGAGTTTTGGGACTCCAGAGACCTTAGCTTCTCTGCAATTTCATCCAACCGACGGTCGTAAACTTCGTCTCCTGCCCCAATCACAGTAAACTGCTCTTCTTGAGGGTCCTCCTGTAAGGCCCTTCCTCCAGTAGTGTTACCTTGGGTATTTCTTATGGCATTGATGTCTGAGTTCAGATGAGGCCCATACTCTGAAGGATCAGTGCGAGGCTGCACGTGATCGTTGTTGCTGGTACCCCTTGTACCTGGATGGTGTTCCTCAGGAGTTTGTCGCTCAACCAACTCCCTTAGTCTTTCCTGGCACTGAGCTAAGCCAGTCATCACTGCCATAAATTGATTCATTTGGGCCCACTTTTTTGTCCTCTCATTGGCCATTTGGGTCCTCACATCAGTCAAGTCTTGTTGAACTTGATCCATTCGTAGTCCCGGAAGGTTGTTTCTCGTAGGATACCGGTGTACTCTGTTGACAGGGAACACTCTTCTGCGAGCAATGTTTCCTGAAACCACAACAAAGTGAGAAACAACAACAAAACAAAACCTACAAAACAAAGAGAAAATGTTAGTATGCAATGCAGGATGCCTATTTGTCTTCCAAGGGTATCCGGTTTGGTTCTTTGGTTCTGACCTTTCCAGACCTCGAGGAAATGATGATGTTGAAGAGAGATTAAGCCCGCAAAAATAATACAAACCATATATTACAAAAAGTGAAGATACATAGTTTGATTACAACAAAATCCCCATGGTGGGTCAAAATAACATCAACAAAATCAAAAGTACAGACAAAAAGGAAATACAAGATACAAAGAAATCAAACACCCAATCCAAAGTCATCCTCCCTGACTTCCTTTAGAAGAGCCTCAGTCACCAGACCTACTTGGTGCTCTGTGATAGTCCTGATGAGGAGGTTTCTAGTGGCAATGGCATTGGTCAACTTCTAGTGTTATCCTGATCCTTTGACCTCTTTAACCCCGCCTGGAGTTTCAATTCAGAGATCTCCTTCTGTGCTGCTAACAAATCTGCCTGATTCTTCTTCTCACTAGCCTCCAATTGCTCTATCTTAGCTTGGGTTCTTTGATCTTCCTGTGCACGAGCCTCAGTGATCTTGATCCGCCTAGCCTGGCTCTCTTTTAGGTAATGCTCAGCTCTAGCCTTCTGAGTATTAGCTTCCTTGCAAGCATTCTTCAGTACTAACTCTCCTGCTCTGGCCTTTCTAATGTAGTCATCCGTCTTCTCAATCTTGGTCAAGTGCTCAATCCGGAGCTTCTCTAACCTCTTATTATCTAGACGACTGTCATTCCTCTCCCAGAGAGTCTTCTTCAAGGTTTCAGAGAGCTGAGCATTCCTTTCCTTTAGTTTCTCAAACTCCTCTAAACTGACAGTGGTTGTAGGCTGCACTACTGATGGTCCAGGTATATCCTCTAAGGAGAATGGCATTCGGGTGATCTGTCCCCTGGTACAAGACCAATCAAGATATTACGCTGAAGCTATGTTGTTGCACTTGCCAAGGATAGCTGTCCCCTTAGTCTGAATATTGTCCCAGGCCCAGACTGCCTATCTGACAATAGCAGAGTTATGATGGATGTCACAATAGAGGGTCTCTGTCAAGTCTTGTCCTCTTGGGGGATGAACCAAAGCATACCCTAATTGTCTCTTGAAAAGCAAAGGGTTGTAGTTGATGCAACCTTTTACTCCAATCAAGGGTACATTGGGATACTACCCACAGCTAGTGATGATATCTTTTCCCTTGGTGCTCTGAGTGCACCACCTGATGTCTTCTGATGTGAGGGCAATCAGTCTTTTGGCCTAGTTCCTTGGCTGATGAGGATTCAGGAAAGTGTCTGACTTTGGCAAGTGTCTTAACAGGCAACAGTAGAAGAGGGGTGCACAGCATCTGACCAATCTTCCTCTTTGCTTCTCATTCCTCTGGTGCACTGAATAATAGAAGTCTCCAGGCAGGGTAGGGACTGGATTCTTCAGTACGAACAGGTGAATAACACTCTTGCTTACAAACTTTGGCTCATCTGCAAACAAGATAACTCCATATATGCTGAGTGCCAAGAGTGCACATACAGCATCCCATTTTCCTGCTGCAGCATGCAGGGTGGCCTAGGAGATCAAGAAGTCTAAGTGAAGGCCTGGGATCCCAGCCTTGGTGGTCATGCTTTGATCAATGAGGGTAGGCTCCATGTGCAAGGCCTTAGATATATCTTCATTCTTGGGAGCAATCATCTCAGGGTTGAAGGGAATCCCCCTCCTGATGGGGATACCTAACAACATGAAAAATTCTTCTAGCAGAGGTCCCAACTGAAAATCAGGGAATGTAAGACATCTGAGAGGAGGATCATAAAACTGCAAGCAAGTGTGAATCATGCTCCTATGGGATGCATCCAGGTCCATGATCATGTCCAATATGCCTCCATAATGTTCCTTGAATAAAGGGACATGATCAGGAGTGATGAGAGACTGGATCTTTCTGATGCCTGTCAGAGTGGGCTCAAAGAAGTGGTATGTAATGTTGCTCTTCCTGGAAGTGTCTATGCTGATAATGGATACTGGTGAAGAAGACTGAGAGAAACCCTGATGAAGGTAACTACTGAAGACTAATGAAGATAACTTGGAGGAGATGCTGAAGAAGGGTCTCTGATGAAGACAACTGGAGAAGAGTCTCTAATGAAGACAAACTGATGAAGTCTGAGCAGCAGAACAGGTCAAAACCAAACCAAAGATAAGAAGGTGGATACCTTGTAAAACAAATAGTCAAATGTTAAATGATGCAAGATGATGTATGCAGAATGATATGCAAAGGGTTTGTGATCAAGTGCTGGATCTGTTATCTGCCTTGATAGGGTCCATGTGTTCATAAGTCCGAATGGAGGCTTAGAAAACCAGTAACCAGGTGGGGGACTCAAATAAAGAGTCACAAATCCAGAGTTTCACAAGAACTATCCAAAATGATACAACCTTAACAAAACTAGTAACAAGGTATGATGAGGCCAAATGTTCCTGCAAACCTATAAACATCCCAACCCCCTCACATGTATTGTTCTAGAACAAGGATCCTCGGACTTGGATTAGTTATGAGAAGTGTAAACACTTCTAACCCGGAGGTACGGTGTTTACAATAACCATAAAAGATCCTCCTCTAATTCACCTCAGATGCTGAAGGGCATAAAAAGGTCATCCAGACTTAGCAGGCTTCCCAGATAGCCCTAATACTACATGAAATCCGTAGCACAGAGTTCTCAAGAAGAAACCCATATCTGAACCGTGTTTCATATTCCCGCACCAGACCTAAATGGAATGGGAAAGAATATGAAGCCACTCTAGCCTATGTGTCACTCAGGTCCCTGGTATGGAACCTCAATAACTCAAAAATCCCACCCACCACGGTAAACACAGATCCAACACAGAGGATAATGACAATATGGAATGCATAAAACTATAAATGAAAGTAATAAGTAAAGCTGTACAGAAAGCGATAAATGAAGCAATAAATAAATAAGCACAAGTAGCACATAACACCCTCGTAAACACAAATCAAACAAGCGCTAGGAGGAACCCACAAAAAGAACTAGAAGCCCTGGTCACAAGATAAGTGTCCCCAGCAGAGTCGCCGAGCTGTCGCTCCTGAAGATTTGCATCCCGATACAAGGGCGAACGGTTGGCGAAAGGAGAGAATAAAGTGAAGGTGAATAGAGTCGCCTGCTAGGCATTTTTATCCCGAAGGTAAGGTAATGTTGCATAAACATAGAAAAAAGATGTATAAGACGGTTGCGAACCAGAGAAACTGAGAAAGGGGGTTTGTTAGAACCTGGGAAGGTATTAGCACCCAGATTGTTCGTCGTACTCGACGGGTTCCACGCTTAAAAGTTTGTGTTTAAAGGGGTATGCATATGTGCTATCTATGTGAAAAAGCTAAAGAATGGATGTACAAGTGTCAGTGCAAAAAGAAGGGTGAAAAGCTCAAGACTGAGGCTTAGAAAAGAATGCTGAAAGAGGGGGAAGACACAAAGACTTTTGTTCGATAACTGTTAAGTTATGCCTACGTATCCTCTCGTGCAATGAGGAAGTCAGAACACCGTAGTTCGACTCAAAGAGACTAGAAGATAAATTTGATTGTGAACTGCTTGCTTGCCTATGCTCAAGTGTATGACTCGTCTGGCTCGAGTGCTAATTGTCTTGCATTAGACGAAAGAAGCAAGTTCTCGTTTATGAATGAGTGTGATGAGAAAAGAATCCCGGAGGAGACGATTATTGTTTGTTTTTGTGCTTTGAGTTTTTTTTATTGTTTTTGGAGTTTGTCATAAGTTAATGAGCTTGAGCCTAAATCAAAGGTTGTAAACTCATTATATCCTCCATGATTAGGGATAATGAGCCCACTTATGTATGAGATAAGCACCTCAACGTAATTACCATGATGATGTAGGATTAAGATCATAAAACTACTTGTGATTATTTAGATGTTTTAGGGTTTTTGTTTAGTGTTAAGTATGAGTTTAATCTCTAATTATAGATTAGTGGACTCATTACACTATCCTAATAGAAGGATAATAGATGAGCACACTTAAGCTGAGGAAGATACCTCAACTAAATCCATGGTTAGGGACTAAATATATGACAAAACAAGCCTTTATTAATTGGATTTTAATTAAAGGTGGTAAGATTAAGAAGTGTGTTTTATGGTTTGTAACACAACTTGAGGAGGACTTGTCCATTAAACACTAGGTTTAGTCCCTCTTAACCATAAGGAAGAGATAGAACCCTAATGTAAGGCCCAAGTTACAAGATGAAGTCTTAGTGATTATTAAGTGGATTGATAAAGAGGTTTAAACAAATTAAGGGTTTAACACTTAGGATTAAAGTTATGCACTCCATCCTAAGATAAGGATACATGCATAACCCTAATTCCAAAGTCCTAAAACCTTAAAGGTTTAGTTTCTAATGATGAGATGAGAAAAGAGACACAAAGAAGACTCAAAGGAAATAGTATAAGGGAAACTATCAATCCTAGGAGTTATCATGCTTAGGCATCCTATGGTTTTGTGAGGCTTAAAAGGAGAAGTCTTCAAGGAAGCCACCAAGGAGAAGCAAGATAGGAAAGAGATGAGATGAGAATAGAAAGAGAGGAGGAGAAGCACAAGTAAGGCAAGCCCACTCAAAGACAAAAAAAAATGCAATAAGAATGCAATATGAAGGTATAAGAAAGGGTGGGAGGTGAAGGCAAATCCACCTCCCAAACAACTTACCATTAACCTGAAAAGTTAGCACAAGATGCATAAGGAAAGAAATGAAATGAAACAATGCATATGCAAGGGAAAAGACCAAGACCAGAAGCATACATATGATTTAAATGATGCTATGATAAGATGCAAAGACATACAAGATGCATATGTGTGATCATACAAGAGAATGAATGCAAATGAAGCATGTAGGAAACATGCAAACACATGGATGTTTATGAAATGAAATGGATGCAAAGCATAGCAAATGTATGGATAAATGATCAAGCAATGTTCAAGAAATGTCTTAAGATGTCTAAGATGGCATACAAATGCTTAGAGTGGCATGTCAAGTTCATATGTTCATGCAATGCAATGGAAGATGCTAGTAAAGATGCAAAATTAGGGTTACATGGAAGGATGAGATGCAAATGGTCATAACAGAAGCATATGACATGATAAAAAATTGCAAATGAGCTCAAACAAACCCTAATAACATTTGATATCCACCCAAAAGGAGAGGGTCTAACTCTTATCCTAGTGAAAGTTATGATTTTTCTAAGTTTGCTAGGGTTTTTGGGTGCTTCAAAAGGAAAAATGCAAATCAAATTGAAAATACAAGATAAATTCATGCCAAAAATATCCTAGATACTACATGATATGTGTAAAACAATGCAAAAAGAACCATCTTCAAACCCTTCTTGGTTAGGCAGAAAAGATTTTTCAAAGGTTAGGATTTAAAAATGTGATTTTATGAACCCTAAATTCAAAGAAAATTGTCACATTATGATCAAAACCAAAAAGAAATTTGTATGAAGGGTTTGTAAATGTTTGTAAATGCTCTCTGAATTTTTTTTGTGATTTTTAAATACTTAAATGTATTTTTAATTAATTAAAATCAATTAAATAATTAAATAAAACATTTAAATTATTTAAAAATATATTTTTAATGCAAAAAATAAAAATAAAAATATTTTTTGTTTCTGAAAATTAATAAAAGGCTTGATAAAAATTTTCAGAATTTTTTTATCATTTTTGCGATTTTTAATAATTATATGAAATAAATACAAAGAAAATAAAATAAAATGAATAAAAATGAAAAGTAAACGCATCCTAAGGCCAAGATTCAAACTCACAAGGGAGGGGTTGACTGCGTGCGTTTATGGAGGGTCCAGATCACTCCTAGTTAATTAATCTGATTTAAATTAATTAATTACATTTAGGGTTTAATGACCTAATCCTGGTCGTACACTCATTAACCCTAATCTCAATCCTACGGCCCACATTCAAACTAGGGAGATTAGCCCTAATTAAACTCAGGTGACCGGAACTAAGCTCCGGTCATCTTCTCCGGCCACACCTTCAAGCCATCTCACTCAAAATGCCACTAAAACGCATCAAACTCTCCAGAAATGATCAATGGACAACAACAAACAAGAATCCAGCAACAAATTTCATTTATTTCACAACAACAACAAGAATCGAAGAAATCAAGTTTCACGGGAAAAATTTCAGAGAGTCAATACATGCTTATTTCTTGCTCATTTTCAAAACCAAACACATCCCCATGATCAGTGCAACGTATAGAACAATATTTTAACAAGAAAACAAGATTCTGGAAAAAATGTTCTTGAGATTACCTGAGATTGAGCTTTCAGTTCTTGAGCTTTCTGGGCCTTTTTTTGGTGCAAACCAACCCCAATGAGCTTCCTGAGAATGCTTTGATGCTTGGAATGAGTTTATTTGGCCGCTTTCTGAAGTTCAGTTTTGAGAAGTGAAAAATTGTATTTTGATTTGAGTGGCTGTTTGGCTGAAATGAATGGTGGGAAATGATCCTAAGGTGGTGGTGAAGTGAATGATGAAGAGAGTTTTGAGTTTGAGTGGTTGTATGATGAAATTCGAAGAAGGGAAGTTTTTGAGGGGATTTTGTGATTTTGAGCTTGTGGGTGCTTGCAGGCTTGTGTGTTGTGTGTTATGGTTTGCATAATGTCCACATATCATGTCTTGATAGGTCAGAAGAGTGGTTGTGGCCTATGCTGATTGGTATGGCTTTATTTGCAAAAAGTCAAGGTTATGTGTACTATGGGCATGGGTCATGGCAGGAGTGGTTCCAAGGCATGTCTGACCTCAGCTGGCTTTGTGGAAGGCCTTTGGATCATAAGATTGCAGCTGGATGGCTTGGATTAAAAGATATCATGTCTTATGCAATTTTCCCTCTTTGACATTTCTTGTGATTCAAGGCATGAAATGATCCAATTCTTGGGCCAATTCTGAGTTTTTGAAGTTGCTTGATCATGTTATGAAGTATTTGGGCACATTAGAAGTCATTAGAAGCCTTGGCAAATGGTTTTGCAAAAAATCCTCTTTGGTGCATTTTTGAAAATTATAGGATTTTTGCCAACTTTGAAGGATCATAACTTGAGTTCCATAATGAATCAAAACACGTTCTTGTACTTTTTGAAAAGGGAAAGACCTAATATACAACTTTCATGACCAATAATTTTTCATTTGAAGCATTTTTGGTTGAGAAAGAGGAGGTTGAAAAACATTCCCAAAATGGAAAGTTTCCATTACAAGTCATTTCCATTTTTGGCAACTTTTCAAATGGCTCAAAATTCTTCAATCTTGTGAACTTCCAACCTCTTCTAAGATTAAATAAAGACCACAGAACTTCAATTTGATGAAAATACACCTTTGGTTCCATTGTTGGGGGCCTCAGATGCCCTGATTTTGACTTAACTTGCTCAAGACGTTACCCAGTGAACAAATGACTTCCATAATGAATTTCTCCATCAAACTTGGTACATATGATCCTTATAACATCTTAAGAACATTAGAAACAAGAATGGCCCAAAAATTTGGAGTTAAGGCCTCTGAAACCAAAACCCTAATTTTGGACATCTGTGTAGTTAAAACCCTAGTTCTGCTTCTATGCCTTGCCAGTTCTTGTGATCTCTTGATTTCCTTGAACATTTAGGGATATAATATGATGGTAGAACACACATGGACCCTCTTGGAACAATTTGAGGCCTTTGGGATGGCTCAGATGAAATCTTGGATTGCTCAGATCACAAACCCTAGATGCAGATGAACTTGAACTATGCAGTAAAACAAAAATGCAATATGAGATGTAATGCTTATGTTAAAACAAAAATGAAAGATCACAAGCCATGGTGTGAAAAAAAGAAGTGAGGGCAAATTTGGGGTGTTTACACCATGCCGGAGGACATGCAATGGCTAAGAAATTATTAAGATCAGGTTATTACGGGATAACAATGGATGCAGACTGTTGTGCCTATGCCAAAAAATGCTACAAATGCCAGATCTATAGAGATAAATTGCATGTGCCTCCAAGTTCTTTGAACGTGATGTATTCACCTTGGCCCTTTGCCACGTGGGGCATCGATATGATTGGAAAGATCGAACCGACTACTTCAAATGGTCACAAATTCATCCTAGTGGCCATTGATTACTTCACCAAATGGGTCGAAGCAGCTTCGTATGCGAACGTCACCAGACAAGTGGTAGCCAGATTTCTGAAAAAAGACATTATCTGTCGAAATGGAGTTCCCGAGCGAATCATTACTGATAATGGTTCCAATTTGAACAACAAAATGATGGCAGAACTGTGTCAGGACTTCAAAATCCAACATCACAACTCTTCTCCTTACAGGCCGAAAATGAATGGCGTTGTTGAGGCAGCTAACAAAAACATCAAGAAGATTGTGCAGAAGATGGTGGCCACTTACAAAGACTGGCATGAAATGCTACCATTTGCCTTGCATGGGTATCGAACCTCAATCAGAACGTCCACTGGGGAAATACCTTATCACCTAGTGTATGGTATGGAGGCATTCCTACCTATTGAAGTTGAGCTACTCTCCTTACGGGTAATGATGGATGTAAAGCTGAATGAAGTAGAATGGGTCTGGACTCGGTACAATCAGCTGAATTTGATCGAAGAGAAAAGGCTAGCTGCCATTTGGCATGGGCAGTTATATCAAAAGCGGATGAAGAAAGCCTTTGATCAGAAAGTCAGGCTTCAGGAATACCAAGTGGGAGACCTTGTTTTGAAAAGACTTCTTCCTCCTCATACAGACTACAGGGGCAAGTGGACGCCGAACTACGATGGCCCATTCATAGTAAAGAAAGTTTTCTCGGGAAGAGCACCGATGCTCACTACTATGTATGGCGAGGATTTCTTATCCCCTGTGAATTCAGATGCAGTTAAAAAATACTTCGCATAAAATGACCCGCTGGACATAAAAACAAAATGTACGTCCAGGAAAAAATAGGGCATCTCGGTGAGTCAAAAATAGAATAAAAGACTCGGGAAAAAATAAGTAAAAAAAAATAAAAAATGTATAAGTTGAAAAGCCACATCGGACAACTCAGGCAAAAATAGGTATCCCGGTGGATTGAAAACCTGAAAGGGCGATCCACGCAAAATCAGGGAATAAGCGAACAACTGCATTCTGAATTCGTCTGTATCACTCACAACATGGCAAGCTTCGAAAGGACAAAGCATCTGTAAAAATCATCCTTCTTCATAAAGCAAGATAAGAAGAACGTCAAGGTCATACAGGTCATAGCAAAGGAAGTTCACTGGAACATCGTCGTCAACATTGCCAACACCTTTATTTTGTCAATTTACAACAATCTCCTCATTTCAGGGGATTTGTTTCTTTGACTGTATTTGCCAATTCAGGGAGCCCAAATTAATAAAATCAGAGTTTTCAGTCACACCTCATTTTGTACATTTTTGTTTCATTTGCAAAATGTCCAATATTCATAATACAACAATAACATAAAACGCGTGAGCCATAATTGATGAAAATAATTGCAGGAAATATATTATTTTCAGGAAGGTCTAACTCCTATAAAGGAATCCGGTTAGGGATACCTCGGGATACTTGTGCGTTTCTTTTGTCTTAACAGGTTGCAGGACATACAATCTTCTGCAGCATGGGGTATGACAAGCATTAAATCCCCAACATGTTACTTCCAGAAGTTATCTCCTCCCCAAGCAGTGCCTGACAACTCTTCCATAGCAAGGTGGTCAAAGAATTCTCTGCTCCCCACCAGAGTGCCAACTCTCTCTCATCCTCGGCAAAGTTAATGGAACTGCCTCCCCACAGAGTTTCCATTCTTTCCCAAAAGAGAAATGCCTGAAACCCATCCCTGTAAACACCCCAAATTTTCCCTCACTCTTTATCACACCATGGCTTGTGACCTTTCATTTTTGTTTTAACATAAGCATTACATGTCATATTGCATTTTTGTTTCGCTGCATAGTTCAAGTTCATCTGCATCTAGGGTTTGTGATCTGAACAATCCAAGAATCCATCTGAGCCATCCCAAAGGTCTCAAAGCTTTACAAGAGGGTCCATGTGTGTTCTATCATCATATTATGCTCCTCAAAGTTCATAAAAGTCAAAGGATCACAAGAACTGGCAAAGGCATGGAAGCAGAGCTAGGGGTTTCACTACACAAATAACCAAAATTAGGGTTTTGGTTTCAGAGGCCTTAACTCTAAATTTTTGGGTCATTCTTGTTTCTAATGTTCTTAATATGTTATAAGGATCATGTGTACCAAGTTTGATGAAGAAACTCATTGTGGAAGTCATCTGTTCACTGGGTAACTTCCTGAGTAAGTTAAGTCAAAATCAGGGCATATGAGGCCCCCAACAATGGAACCAAAGGGGTATTTTCATCAAATTGAAGTTCAATGATCTTTATTCAATCTTATAAGTGGTTGGAAGTTCACAATATTGAAGAATTTTGAGCCAATTGCAAACTTGCCATTTTTGGAACTGACTTGAAATGCAAACTTTCCATTTTGGGAAAGATTTCCAGCCTCCTCTTTCATGACCAAAACTGCTTCAAATGAAAAATTATTGGGCATGAAATTTTTAGATTAGGTATTTCCCTTTTCAAAAAGTACAAGAACATGTATTAATTCATCCTAGAACTCAAGATATGGCCTTTCAAAGTTGGCAAAAATCACATAATTTCAAGTTTCATGTCAAAGAGGGAATTTTGCAATTTCACTTGCCAAGCATTATAATGACCTCTAATGTGCACAAATATGTTATAAGATGTCAAAGAAGCTTCAAAAGATCAGAATTGGATTTTGAATCTAGGGTTTTCATGGCTTGTGATCCAAGAAACACCAAAGAGGGAAAGTTGCAAAATCTATACCATCTCATGATCCAAGCCTTCCAGCACATCAAATTCAATCCCATGGCCATCCTTGATGCAAGCTGAGGCCAGACACCCCTCCAGACAACCTCTGACCCGTGCCATGCTTCAAGTACACATCACCTTGACGTTTTGCAACTTGGCCCATACCAATCAAGCTGTGCCACCACCCACTTTCTGAGCAATCCCATTGGTTTATTCAAGCATCATGGATCACAAAACATACAACACACAAGCCTGAAAACCTCTCAACACTCAGATTGCCAAAAATCACCTCATACTTTCATCTCTTCGAATTTCATAGCACAACCACTCAAACTTCAAACTTTCTTCACCATTCAACTCAGCATCACCTAAGGAACAAATCCCAACCATTAGAATAGCCTGAAACACCCTCAAACACAAACACGATTTCTCACTCCTCAGAACTGAAACTCATAAAAGAAGCCATTTAAACTCCATTCAAGCTTTACAGAAGCATCAGAGGGGTCATTGGAGGCATTTTGCACAAAGGAAGAGGTCAGAAAGCTCTAGTTTGCAAAGCTTCAACCCAGGTAGCCATGATGAACTTTTTTTCCAGAACTCTTGTTTTAAGTTTCTAAATGATTCTACATGTTTAGCTGATCATCCTGATATGCTCATTTTCGAAAATGGTTGAGAAACCAGGATGTATTGATGTTCTAAAACTTTTTGATTTGAAAAAGTATTTCTTCGATATGTGCGTTTGATGCAAAATAAATGTTGTTTGTGGTCTGATTCTTGTTTAGAATGATTAGGGGTTTGATTCTGGAGAGTTTAGGGGTTTGGGGTAGCTTAGGGAAGAAGATAGCATGAATGGCTCGTCGGAGAAGATGACCGGAGCTTGCTCCAGTCACCTGAATGTAATTAGGGTTAGGATTAGGGCTAATCTCCCAGTTTGAATCTCAACCCATGGATTTAGTTTAGCGCGTGTTTTAGTGGACAGGATCATTTCACTTAAACCCTAATTTTAATTAATTAATTTAATCTGTTTAATTAGCCAGTTTAAATGTCAGCATATGGATGACGCACGCAGTCAACCCTCCCTTTCCCAGTTTGAATCTCAGCCATCAGATCCTCATACTTTTCTTTTATTTCATTTTTATTTCATTTCTTTTCATTTCTTTTGCATAATTATTTTAAAATATCGAAAATCATCACAAAATATTTCCTTATGCATTCTAACTTTAAATATTTTTCTTAATCAAAAAATAATTTTTATTTTATTTTTTGCATTAACAAAGTATTTTTAAAATATTTAAATGTTATTTTTAATTAATTAAAGTATTTTAATTAGTTAAAAATACATTTAGGTTTCCAAAAATCACCAAAAACATCATGAATCATTCCAATGCATTTAGAAACATTTTCAAACTCTTCACACAAATTTCTTTTTAGGTTTGATCATAGTTTGCCAATTTTCTTTGAATTAAGGGTTATTAAAATCACATTTTTTAACCCTAGCTTTGAAAAATCATTTCTTCCTAATCAAGAAGAGTTTGAACTTGATTCTTTTTGCATTGTGTTAAATATTGTCTGTAGTTTATAGGTCATTTTCCTCATGAATTTATCTTGCATTTTCAATTTGATTTTCATTTTTCCTTTTAAACTACCCAAAAACCCTAGAAAACTTAGGAAAATCATAACTTTTGATAGGTTAGGCTTATGACCTTCTCCTTTGGGGTGTGACCTAATATGGGATTAGGTTTTGTTTGAGTTTGATTTCAAATTTTTATCATGTTGATTTCTTCTGTTTTAGTCATTTGCATCTCACATGTCCATAAAACCCTAATTTCTCATGTTCATTTGCATCCATCTTACATATTCATCACCACATGAACTTGCCATGACATTTCATGCATTCATATGTCATCTTAGACATCTTAGGGAATGTTAGAACCTTTCTTGATCATTTCTTCATTAATTTTTCCATGTTTTGCATTCATTTCATTTCATAAACTTTCATGTGTTTTCAAACTTCAAAGCATGCTTCCATAACATCTCATCCTTGTATGATCACTCATATGAATTTTGTATGAAATATCATCATCTCACATGACATTTACATGGCATAAGCACTTCAGACTTTGATCTTTGCATCTCATTTCAATTAATTTCTTCATGCTTTATACTTTATGCATTCATGCTAACACTTTCAGGTTTTGGTAAGTTATTTTGGGAGGTGGATTTACCTTCACCTCTCACATCTTCTTATCACTTTCATTTGCATTTTGTTTGTCCTTGAAGTGAACCTAATTCACTTATGTTCCGTCTCTCTCACTTTCTTCCTTTAGGTTACTTATCTTCTTAGGAAGTAAGTAACCTATTCTTCTACTTCTTCCTCTTTTCATCTGCTTCTTCCATTGGTGGCTTCGTTGAAGATCTTTCTTAAGCCTCACAAACCATAGGATATCCAAGCATGATAATAATCAGGGTTGTAATTAGTCCCCCTTAGCTTTTTACCTTTGAGTCTCCTTGAGTCTCTCTTCTCATCTCAATAATCAGAGACTAAACTCTTAAAGTTTTAGGACTATGGAATTAGGGTTATGCCTGCATCCTTCTCTTAATCAAATCATTTAATAATCATATAAGACTTTATCTTGTGACTTGGGCCTTACATTAGGGTTCTAATTCTTCCATATGGTTAAGAAGAACTAACCCTAGTGTTTAATGGACAAGTCCTCCTCAAGTTATCTTACAAACCATAAATTTCACTTCTTAATTTCATCCTTTAATTAAAATCCACTTAATAAAAGGCTTGTTATATAATGAATTTAGTCCCTAAACATGGATTAAGTTGAGGTATCTTCCTCAGCTTAAGTGTTCTCATCTATTATCCTTCTATTAGGATGGTGTAATGAGTTCACTAATCTGTGATTAGAGATTAAACTCATTACTTAACACTAAACAAAACCCAAAAACATCTAAATAATCACAAGTAGGTTAATGACCTTAATCCTACATCATCATGGTAATTAAGTTGAGATGCCTATCTCATACTTAAGTAGGCTCATTATCCCTAACCATGGAGGATATAATGAGTTTATAAGCCCTTGATTTAGGCTTAAGCTCATTTACTTATCAAAAACACCAAAAACAATAGCAAGACTGAAAACATCAAAAACAAACAATAATCGTCTCCTTCGGGATTCTTTTCTCATCACACTCATTCACAAACGAGAACTTGCTTCTTCCGTCTAATGCAAGACAGTTAGCACTCGAGCGAGACAAGTCATACACTTGAGCATAGACAAGTAAGCAGTTCACAGTCAATTTATCTTTCAGTCTCTTTGAGTTGAACTACGGTGTTCTGACTTCCTCATTGCACGAGAGGATACATAGGCATAACTTAATAGTTATCGAACAAAAGTCTCATTGTCTTCCCCATCTTTCAGCATTCTTTTCTAAGCCTCAATTCCTGAGCAATTCACCTTTTGCACTAACACCTGTACATTCATTCCTAGCTTTGGAACATAGATAACACATACACTTACCCCCTTTAACACAATCTTGTAAGCGTGGATCCCGTCGAGTACGACGGACAATCTGGGTGCTAATACCTTCCCAGGTTGTAACCAACCCCTTTCTCAGTTTCTCTGGTTCGCAACCGTCTTATCCATACCTTTCCAGGTTTATGCAGCATTACCTTTCCTTCGGGATAAAATGCCTAGCTGGAGTCTCTATTCAATTCTCCCTCATTTTCTCCTTTCGCCGACCGTTCGCGTCTGCACCGGGATGCAAATCTTCAGGAGCGACAGCTTGGCGACTCTGTTGGGGATAGCCTATCTTGAAACCAGGGCTTCTGGTTCTTTTTGTGGGTTTCTCCTAGCGCTTGTTTGATTTGAGTTTATGGGGGTGTTATGTGCTACTTGTGCTTGTTGTTTATTGCTTTATTTATTGCTTTACGTACAACTTTATTTATTGTTTTCATTTACTGTTTATAACCATTTCATACTGTTATCATCATATCATGTGTGTTGGATCTTCTATCTGTTTTTGTGGGGAGGGATTTTTGAGTGAGTAAGGTTCCATACCGGGAGCCTGAGTGACACATAGGATAGAGTGGCTTCATATTCTTTCCCATTCCATTTCGGTCTGGTGCGGGAATATGAAACATGGTTCAGACATGGGTTTCTTCTTGAGAACTTTGTGCTACAGATTTCTTGTAGTACTAGGGCTATATGGGAAGCCTGCTAAGTCTGCATGACTTTTTTATGACCTTCAGCATCTGAGGTGAATTAGAGGAGGATCTTTTATGGTTATTGTAAACATTGTACCTCCGGGTTAGAAGTGTTTACACTTCTCATAACTGATACTAGTCTGAGGTGTTAGACGTTGTGGCTAGTGATCTAAAGGGGGGGTGAATGGATCACCTCCTTGTTTACAAGGATTTAAAAGATTTTTCAGAGTTTTCAAAGATTAACGGAAACAACGGTCCCAAATATACTAGCGTCTATTCTGGACCAGCCACTAGAAGACCGAACATGTGATAACGTGCTGGATTTACAATTGAGATGATAAAGGTTTAAACACACATGCTGTAAAATAGTTGAATGCACCTATCACAAAATCTATTTCCAATGAATTAAAAACGATTAAAAACGTAAATAGAGATGGAGAAGGAATACAATACGCAGAGATTTGGTAAGGAAGTTCCCCCACGTTCGTCCTCGCGTGTGGGTACGTCTCCCTCTCAATTTCAAACTGAAATTGAGAACTTTTATATCAATATTGCTGAAATTCTCGTTAACAAGGTTGCTATACAAACACCAGAAATCTATACACCTAGATCTTCCTATTGTATCAACCTTCACTTGATCTGAGCCAAATTAAGATTCCCTGCAATTAATACAAACAATTCACCAGTTCCACGATCTATTTGTGAAACCTCCCAATTTCCAAATCTTACGCTGCGGCTGAATCTGTCTTGTAAACGTGACTAACAAACCCTCAAGAACACGCCCGTTCTTGAAGGAAAACCCAGCTGGTTTTTCCTTGAAACCTTCTATCACTCTTCAACTCAGCTGGATCTCCGATCGTACCACTGAACGTTATCTCATAAACCTTCAATTCACAGAACAACACTTAATTCCTTGTTAATGTTCTTTAATTAAGGTATTTGGGAAGATGATGAAGATGAATTTGATTCTAGGTTTCAATCCTGCTCAACATTGAATTGTCCACAATCAAAATTCCTTTTCTTGATGTGTTCTTCAATGATCCTTGACTATGAAATTTGTATGCAATTTATGTGTCTTTGTTGCACTAACAGAAACAATAACATATACTATGCAGATTCTGTTAGAAGTAAAAACAGAAAAATGAATCGATTCAAGACACGAATGAATCGATACATAATGGTATTTATACTGTTATATATCAATACATATTATCATGAATCGATACATACTGAACAGATAAACAAAAACCAGAGAAATAAACAAACAATGAATCGATGCATGTTTGTATGTGTCGATTCATAGAAGAAATTCCAGAACCATTCTTACAGCATGAATCGATGCATGATGGAATGAATCGATTCATTTTACGAATTTCCAGAATCATTTCTATAGCATGAATCGATGCATGATGGAATGAATCGATTCATTTTGCGTATTTTCAGAAAAACAAAGACATTATTTAAAATGAGACAAGAGATTTAAAGGCTAGCATTTTGTCTTAATATGAAGCATATGATAAAGGCACAAACAACTAAAATTTATAATCATACAAAACTAGAGTTGCTCACAATCTCCCCCTTTTTGATGATGACAAATTTTTTGAAGTGTGAGAATCACTCCCCCTGAGTTTGTGCATGTCTGTCATTTTTCACACTCGCCTTTCTCCCCCTTTGTCAACATCAAGAAAGAATGCATAGGTGAAGCAAAAAATCAGCAATACCAAGATATATAAGCAGAATTCACTCACAAAGAATGAAATATAAAAGGGCAAACACATTAGTCGAAAGCAGCAAACAAGCATAGGCATTGAAATTGTTAATTAGAGTAGAGAATTACAGAAACAAACCAAACTCATACAATGTTTAAGCATAAAAAAAACAAAGAAACTTAAGCAAGAAAAATGATGTTATGCAAAATGAAATGCAGGCTCAATGAGGAAAGTGGCCACCACAAGACTCCGCATCATCTTTATCGGGGTCTCGGAAACTTGGAGGAGGAGGTGGAGGAGGCATTTCATCAGGATTTTTCCCCATGAAGGCGTAACGCCTGAACCGTCTCTGAACCTCTGTGCTTTGAAATCTTTCCATAATCCCCGGATGCGAATGACAATCATCCATGAAACCAGACATCTCATTGTAGAAAACTTGATGCCACTTAACCAATTCGGTATGCCATGAGTGCTGATTATGATACATCCTTGTGTGTTCATCATGCCATTCTTTGCCTTTACATTTTCCTTTTTCTCTAGGAAGCATTACTCTTGGAGGCATAATGAAGAGATTAGGGTTTTGAGAGAAGAGGGGTTTTGTGGCAGTTAGGGTTTAGAAACGAAAATGATGCAAATGGGATGATGAGGAAGACAGAATGGAGTTTTATAACTGATGGACATGTCATAGCAGTTGCTGATGTGTCGATTCATAAGAAATAAACTGAATTTAAAACAGTATGCGTCGATTCATGACCTTATGAATCGATTCATCTGACAATTTTTTTTTGAAATTCAGGTTGCTATGTATCGATACAAACCACGAATGTATCGATACATACTGTAACTAATTTGACAGATTTAAAAGAAAATGAACATGAATCGATTCAATATGGCTGTGATTGATTCATAATGCGAAATATTTGAAATTCAAGTGGCTATGTATCGATACAAGCCACGAATGTATCGATTCATACTGTAACAATTTTGAGAGAATTAAAAGAAAGTGAACTTGAATCGATACAAGATGGTTGGGATCGATACATACTGTAATAATTTTTCAGTGATAAAAGAAATTTAGCATGAATTGACACAAAAATGAATATGCAAAACAAACATTATGCAGAATGCAGAATGAATCATAACATTGTATGGATGCTTAAGAATACTTTACAAAAAAAATATCAACGCTCAAACATTAATATGTAAAGAAGTACATGTAATCGAGAAATAATTGCTCAAACATACATTGATCACGCAATATCAACAAAGTGAAGAGAGGAACAATATTACCTCCGTCGTAGTAATCTCATGAGGTACGAGTGAAGTCTACATTCAGAACTTAGTAAACACGATGAGATAAATATAAACTACATCAAACAAACTTAAGACACCAATGCGGAGAGATCAAGAATCCCTAGTTCGCGACGAATGTTGAAGAATGGTTCAGTTGCCAAAGGTTTAGTGAAAATGTCAGCAAGTTGATTTTTAGTATCAACATTCTCAAAAACAACATCTCCTTTTTCAACATGATCGCGAAGGAAGTGATGTCTAATCTCTATATGTTTGGTGCGTGAGTGTAAAACAGGATTCTTAGTGAGATTAATGGAACTAGTGTTGTCACACTTAATTGAAATGCGTTTAAGTTCAATGTCAAAATCTTGTAGTCGTTGTCTTAGCCACAAAATTTGAGCGCAGCAGCTACCGGCTGCAACATACTCAGCCTCTGCAGTAGACAAAGCTACGGATACTTGCTTTTTACTATGCCAACTTATTAAAGAATTTGAAAACAGATGACATGTACCACTAGTGCTTTTCCTATCTGATTTGCAGCCAGCAAAATCAGAATCAGAGTAACCTACTAAGCTATAATCGCTCCCTTTGGAATACCAAAGCCCATATTTAGGTGTTCCATTAAGATACCTAAATATACGCTTGACTGATTTTAAGTGAGATTCCTTAGGATTTGATTGATATCGTGCACACATACACACACTAAACATGATGTCTGGTCTAGAAGCAGTAAGATACAAGAGAGACCCAATCATACCTCTATACCTTTTGACATCAACACACTTACCATGTTCATCTTTTTCCAAATTTCCGTTGGTAGGCATGGGAGTGTCAATTGATTTTGAATTATTCATTCCAAAACGCTTGAGCAACTCTCTGCAGTATTTTGTTTGACATACTGTTGTACCTTCATCGAGTTGCTTTATTTAGAGGCCTAAGAAGTAATTCAACTCCCCCATGAGACTCATCTCAAACTCACCCTGCATAACATTTGAAAATTCTTCGACCAAATGTATGTTAGTTGAACCAAAAATTATATCGTCTACATAAACTTGAACTAAAAGAATGTGCTTTCCTTTGTGTTTAATGAAGAGTGTATTATCCACTTTACCTCTAGAATATCCATGATCAAGTAGAAATTTGCTAAGTCTTTCGTACCACACACGAGGTGCTTGCTTAAGACCATATAAAGCACGCTTTAATTTGTAAACATGATCTAGATATTCAAAATTTTCAAAACCGGGAGGTTGTGAAACATATACTTCTTCATTTATGCACCATTTAAAAACGCACTCTTTACGTCCATTTGGTAAAGCTTGAAATTCATAGAACACGCATAAGCAAGCAAAAGACGTATAACTTCAAGGCGAGCCACTGGAGCATAAGTCTCCTCATAATCTATGCCCATTTCTTGGTTATACCCTTGTGCTACCAAGCGTGCCTTGTTTCTAGTTATCACTCCGCTTTCATCAAGTTTATTCCTAAACACCCATTTAGTACCTATGATATGATGATCTCGCGGACGAGGGACAAGTTCCCAAACGTCATTTCTTTTAAATTGATTAAGCTCTTCTTGCATGGCCATTAGCCAAAATTCATCAATCAAGGCCTCTTTAGCATTTTTAGGTTCCACTTGTGATACAAAAGCGAAGTGAGAACAAAAGTTACTTATCTTAGAACGAGTCAACACTCCCTTTGAAATATCTCCCAATATATTGTCTATAGGGTGGTCTTTAGAGGATTTCCAAGCTGGTGGAAGGTCCTTTAATTTAGATGTTTCTTCCTCTCTATCTTTTTCATGACTAGTATCTTCCTCCTTCTCAATTTCAGCCGTTTCAGATTGATCAATTTCCGAAATAGCTTCTTTGAGTATGTCTTCTGTAGATACACCTGCATCATTAAAAGAGATACCTTTTTCGACAATTTTTGGGTAAGACTCATCAAAAGAAACATGGACAGATTCTTCAATAGAAATTAAACGCCTATTATACACTCTATATGCTTTGCTTGATTGAGAGTATCCAAGAAAAATACCTTCATCAGCTTTGGCATCAAACTTCCCAAGATTTTCCTTACCGTTATTCAAAATAAAACATTTACAACCGAACACATGAAGATGAGACAAGTTTGGCTTTCTACCTTTTAAAATTTCATAAGGGGTTTTATTCAAAATAGGACGAATTAAAATCCTGTTCAGAACATAACAAGCTGTGCTAATTGCATCAGCCCAAAAATATTTTGGTAGTCCACCCTCATTGAGCATTGTTCTTGCCAATTCTTCTAAAACTCGATTTTTGCGCTCCACAACACCATTTTGTTGTGGAGTTTGAGGAGCTAAAAAGTTGTGCTCAATGCCATACTTGTCACAATACTTTTCAAAGAGATGGTTTTGAAATTCACCTCCATGATCGCTTCGGATTGTAACTATTTTAGAATTCATTTTGTTTTGGGACAACTTTGCAAAACTTTTAAAAGCAGAAAAAGTTTCATCTTTGCTATGAAGGAATATAGTCCAAGTGAATCTAGAGTAGTCATCTACTATTACGAAACCATAATAGTTTCCACCTAAGCTCTTTGTCCTAGATGGTCCAAAGAGGTCCATATGGAGAAGCTCAAGGGGTCTTGAAGTTGAAATTATGTTTTTAGATTTAAATGAGACCCTTGTTTGTTTCCCCATTTGGAAAGCATCACATAGGTGGTCTTTTGAAAATTTTATTTTTGGAAGACCTACTACTAGATCCTTGGATACAACCTTATTAAGCAAATCGAAATTAACATGCGCTAAGCGTCTATGCCACAACCATGAATCATCATTTAGGGCTACTAGACATTTAGTGCTTGTTAGAGATACACTCAAAAGATCAAGCATATATATGTTGTTTACTCTTACACCCTTAAACACAACATTTTGTTCGGTATGTTCAATTTTGCAACAAGTTTTTGTGAAAGAAACTTTATAACCTTTGTCGCATAATTGACTTATACTCAACAAATTCTGTTTAAATCCCTCTACAAGATGGACATCAGAAATAGTAGTGGTAGAGGGATTACCTACACTACCTTTACCAAGTATAGCTCCTTTGTTATTGTCTCCATAAGTAACATACCCCTTCTTCTTTGCTTTGAAGTCAATAAAAGGTGATATGTCACCCGTCATGTGCCTTGAACACCCGCTGTCCAGAAACCATCTTCTTTCCACGGATGCAAGACACTCATCCTACAATATCAAAAGAGAGAGGTAGGTACCCAATTCTTATTGGGTCCAAGTGGGTAAGTGGTAACATGGTTGTCTTTAGGCTTCCATTGATAAATACCTTTAGGCACTAGAAATCTTCTAAATTTGCATTTTTCAATGGTATGGCCAGCATGACAACAATAATGACATACACTACGATAATGTTGTTGTTTATGATTGGTCCTTAAATCCTTTGGAACAAAAGAATATTTTGCATATGGAGGATTTAATGACTTTTTGAACAACCTAGTATTAATGGCATAAGTAATCTTAGGTGGCAAAGCTTTCTCCAATTTGACTTTAAGAGAAATAACCTCTTGTTTCCAAATGTGACAAGCTTCACAATGCCTTATTTTACTACAACCATCAATATCAATAGCTTTTGAATTTTCTGCAATGCTAGCTTTCAAGTACTCTAAATCTTTTTCAGCATATTGTACTTTACCTTCCAAGTATGAAAAAATTTGTTTATCGGAAGATAATCTTTTAAATGCTTCTATAGCTTCATTATGCAGTTTTTCAAAAGCTATTTTCAATTCAGAAAAAGACATAGAAGAGAAATTGTTATAGTAAGCTTGTTTTACCTTTTTATCATCGCTTTTCTTCTTGTGGTGGGACTGATTTTTGGTGTGAGCCATAAGACACAAATTTGCGGTTTCATCACTATCACTTGAGCATTGTGTACTTGATGAATCACTATCACTTTCCCAAGAAATGTAAGCTCTTCTTTTCTTATTATACCTTCTTGGTGGAACTTTTCCCTTATCCTTGTTCTTTAACGGACAATCCGTCTTATAATGTCCGGACTTGCCACAATTAAAGCAAGACCCTCTTTCTCTATTCTTCTTAATCTCTTCCTGTTTTGAATCTATAGATTGTCTTCTAAACTTCATGAGATTTTTGGCAGAATGCTTGATTCCATTCTTTCGAATGAATCTATTATATCTCCTAACAAAAAGTCCCATTTCTTCGTCACCGGAGTCTTCGTCACTACTTGATTCATTGTTGCTTAGCTCTTTTTGTGAGGACTTTGAGTTAGAAGCCACAAGAGCTATAGGCCTCTTCTCACCCTCTTTGTCTTTATTCTTCTCCTTTCCCTTTTTACTTTTGTTCTCAAACTTTTATAGACTTTCTAGTTCTTGCTGATGTTCCTCCAGCTTTCCAAACAAAGTAGTCATTGTGAGTGTCGTTAGATCGTTGGCTTCCTTGATAGCTGTTACTTTAGGTTGCCATTCCCTGCTAAGACATCTCAGAATTTTATTAGTAGCAATTTCATTGGAAACAGGTTTTCCAAGTGCATTCAAACGATTAATGAGATGAACAAATATCTTTTGCATGTCGGGAATAGATTCTCCTTGTTTCATGCGAAAGAGTTCGAACTCTTGATTAAGTGTGTTAATGCGGGACTGTTTTACTTCAGTTGTACCTTCATGTGCAATTTCTAAAGCGTCCCACATTTCTTTAGCCGTCGAGCAATGGGATACTCGATAATACTCATCTGCACTAAGTGCTGAAATTAGCATATTTCGAGCTCTCCAATCACTTGACCACTTTTTCTCATCTTTCTCATCCCAATCATCTTCTGGTTTAGGTACTATGGCACCTGCCTCATTCATCATGGTAATTTGAAAAGGACCATTTTGAATGGCAGTCCATACGCGCCTATCCACAGAATTTATGTGAACTCGCATGCAGTCTTTCTAGTAGCCATAATTTTCACCATTGAAAACAGGAGCTCTATTATATGCCCCCTTTGGTTCAGAATCCATAACGTTACAGGCAGCCACAAAGCACCAGCGAACCGGTGCTCTGATACCACTTGTTAGACGCTGTGGCTAGTGATCTAGAGGGGGGTGAATGGATCACCTCCTTGTTTACAAGGATTTAAAAGATTTTTCAGAGTTTTCAAAGATTAACGGAAACAACGGTCCTGAATATACTAGCGTCTATTCTGGACCAGCCACTAGAAGACCACCGGACATGTGATAACGTGCTGGATTTACAATTGAGATGATAAAGGTTTAAACACACAAGCTGTAAAACAGTTGAATGCACCTATCATAAAAGTTATTTCCAATGAATTAAAAACGATTAAAAACGTAAATAGAGATGGAGAAGGAATACAATACGCAGAGATTTGGTAAGGAAGTTCCCCACGTTCGTCCTCGCGTGTGGGTACGTCTCCCTCTCAATTTCAAGCCGAAATTGAGAACTTTTATATCAATATTGATGAAATTGTCGTTAACAAGGTTGCTATACAAACACCAGAAATCTATACACCTAGATCTTCCTATTGTATCAACCTTCACTTGATCTGAGCCAAATCAAGATTCCCTGCATGTAATACAAACAATTCACCGGTTCCACGATCTATTTGCGAAATCTCCCAATTTCCAAATCTTACGCTGCGGCTGAATCTGTCTCGTAAACGTGACTAACAAACCCTCAAGAACACGCCCGTTCTTGAAGGAAAACCCAGCTGGTTTTTCCTTGAAACCTTTTATCACTCTTCAACTCAGCTGGATCTCCGATCGTACCACAGAACGTTATCTCATAAACCTTCAATTCATAGAACAACACTTAATTCCTTGTTAATGTTCTTGAATTAAGGTATTTGAGAAGATGATGAAGATGAATTTGATTCTAGGTTTCAATCCTGCTCAACATTGAATTGTCCACACTCAAAATTCCTTTTCTTGATGTGTTCTTCAATGATCCTTGACTATGAAATTCGTATGCAATTTCTGTGTCTTTGTTGCACTAACAGAAACAACAACATATACTATGCAGATTCTGTTAGAAGTAAAAACAGAAAAATGAATCGATTCAAGACACGAATGAATCGATACATAATGGTATTTATACTGTTATGTATCAATACATATTATCATGAATCGATACATACTGAACAGATAAACAAAAACCAGAGAAATAAATAAACAATGAATCGATGAATGTTTGTATGTGTCGATTCATAGAAGAAATTCCAGAACCATTCTTACATCATGAATCGATGCATGATGGAATGAATCGATTCATTTTGCGTATTTTCAGAAAAACAAAGACATTATTAAAAATGAGACAAGAGATTTAAAGGCTAGAATTTTGTCTTAATATGAAGCATATGATAAAGGCACAAACAACTAAAATTTATAATCATACAAAACTAGTGTTGCTCACATGAGGATCCTTGTTCTAGAACAATACATGTGAGGGGGTTAGGATGTTTACAGGTTTGCAGGAACCATTGGCCTCATCATACCCTATTACCAGTTTTATTAAGGTCACATCATTTTGGACTGTTCTTGTGAAACCCTGGACTTGTGACTCTTTATTTGAGTCCCCCACCTGGTTACTGGTTTTCTAAGCCTCAATCTGGACTTATGAACACACATGGACCCTATCAAGGCAGATAACAGATCCAGCCCTTGATCACAAACCCTTGCATATCATTCCGCATACATCATTTTGCCTCATTTAACATTTGTCTATTTGTTTTACACGGTATCCACATTTTATCTTTGGTTTAGTTTTGACCTGTTCTACTGCTCAGATTCCTTCAGCTATCTGCATCAGCCATCTTCATCAGTTATCTTCATCAGAGATCCTCTCCAGTATCTTCTCCAATTATCTTCAGTAGTTTTCTCCAGTACTTCTCCTCAGTCTTCTTCACCAGCATCCATTGTCAGCATGGACCCATCCAGGAAAAGTGACATTACCTACCATTTCTTTGAGCCCACTCTGACAGGCATCAGACAGATTCAAACACTCATCACTCCTGATCATGTCCCTTTATTTAGGGAACATTATGGTGGCATTATGGACATGATCATGGACTTGGATGCATCACAGAGGAGTATGATCCTTACTTGTCTTCAGTTCTATGACCCTCCTCTTAGATGTTTCACTTTCCCAGATTGCCAGTTGGGACCTTTGCTAGAAGAGTTCTCCATGTTGTTGGGTGTCCCCATCAGGAGAGGGATTCCTTTCAACCCTGAGATGACTACTCCCAGGAATGAAGATGTAGCCAAGGCTTTGCATTTGGAGTCCACCCTCATTGACCAGAATATGACCACCAAGGCTGGAATCCCAGGCCTTCATTTGGACTTCTTGGTTACTCAGGCCACCATTCATGCTGCAGCAGGGAAGTGGGATATTGTTTGTGCTCTTCTGGTCCTTAACATATATGGTATCATCTTGTTTGTAGACGAGCCTAAGTTTGTAAGCAAGAGTGTTATCCATCGTTTCTTGTTGAAGAACCCAATCCCTACTTTGCTTGGAGACTTTTACTACTCAATGCATCAAAGGAATGAGAAGCAGAGGGGAAGATTAGTCAGATGTTGTGCACCTCTCTTCTATTGCTTGTTATTGAGGCACTTGCCAAAGTCAGAAGCTTTCCTAAATCCTCATCAGTCAAGAAACTGGGCTAAGAGAATGATTGCCCTTACTTCAGAAGACATCAGATGGTGCACTCAGAGCACCAAGGGCAGAGATATCATCACCAGCTGTGGGCAGTATCCCAATGTACCCTTGATTGGAGTGAAGGGTTGCATCAACTACAATCCTTTGCTGTTCATAAAGAAATTAGGGTATGCCTTGGTACATCCACCAAGAGAGCAAGACTTGTCAAAAACTCTTTACTGTGACATTCAACACAACCTTTCCATTGTCAGACAAGCAACTTGGGCTTGGGATAATATTCAGACAAAAGGGACTGCTATTCTTGGCAAGTGCTACAACATAAATTCACCTCAATATCTTGATTGGTCTCGTATCAGAGGACATATCACCCGCATGCCATTCACCCTAGAGGATGTTCTTGGACCATTAGTAGTGGAGCCTACAACTACATTCAGTTTAGAGGAGTTTGAGAAGTTGAAGGAAAAAGTTACTCAACTTTCTGAAGCTCTGAAGAAGACCCTCTGGGAGAGGAATGATAGTCGTCTAGACAATGAAAGGTTAGAGAAGCTTCGGATCAAGCATATGACCATGATTGAGAAGACAAATGATTACATCAGAAGGGCTAGAGCAAGGGAGTTGGTATTGAAGAATGCTTGCAAGGAAGCCAAGATTCAGAAGGCCAGAGCTGAGAATTACTTGGAAGAGAGCCAGGCTAGGTGGATCAGGATCACTGAGGCCTATTCACAGGAAGATCAGAGGACCCAGGCTAGGATAGAGCAGCTGGAAGCTAATGAGAAGAAGAATCAGGAAGCCTTGTTAGCAGCACAGAAGGAAATCTCTGAGTTGAAACTCCGGGAGGGGTTGAAGAGATCAAAGGACCAAGACAAGCATAAGAAGTTGACAAGTGCCATCTCCACCAGAAACCTTCTTATCAGTACCATCACAGAGCATCCAGTTGGCCCAGTGACTGAGGCTCTCCTGAAAGAAGTCAGAGAGGATGATTATGGATTGGATGTTTGATTTCTTTGTACTTGTACTTCATTTTGATTGTATTTTTGTTGTTGTATATTGACACACCATGGGAACTTTGTTGTAATCAAACTATGTATCTTTAAACTTTGTAATATATGGTTTGTGTTATTTTGTGGGCTTTATCTCTTTTCAACATCATCATTCCTCGAGGTCTGGAAGGTCAAAACCAAAGAACCAAATCGGATACCCTTGGAAGACAAATAGACATCCTGCATTGCATACTAACTTCATTTCTTTATTTTGTAGGTTTTTGTTTTTGTTGTTTCTCACTTTGTTGTGGTTTCAGGAAACATTGCTCGTAGAAGAGTCTTTCCCATCAACAGAGTTCACCGGTATCCGACAAGAAACAACCTTCCGGGCTTACAAATGGACCAGGTTCAGCAAGATCTGACCGACGTGAGAACCCAGATGGCCAATGAGAGGACTGAGATGAGGGCCCAAATGAACCAGTTCATGGCAGTAATGATTGGATTGGCCCAAAGCCAAGAAAGTATGAGGGAGTTGGTCGAACGACAAACTCCAGAAGAAAACCACCCAGGTACAAGGGGGTACCAGCAACAACGATCATGTACACCCTTGTACTGATCCCCCAGAGTTTGGACCTCATCTTAACCCAAACATTAATGCTATAAGGAACACCCAAGGTAACACTGGAGGACGTGCCTTGCAGGAGGACCCTCGTGAAGAAAAATTTACTATAGTTGGGGCAGGAGATGAAGTCTATGATCGTCGGTTGGACGAGATAGCAGAAAAGCTGAGGTCCCTGGAGTCTCAAAACTCCCTAGGTTTTGATGTCATGGATTTGGGACTAGTGGAGGGGGTTAGAATTCCTCACAAGTTCAAACCTCCCTGTTTTGAAAGATACAATGGTACATCTTTCCCTCGCACCCATCTCCAATCTTTCTTGGGAAGATTAAAATCCTACACCATGGATGAAAAGCTATGGATGTTCTATTTTGAGGATAGCTTAACAGGGGCATCCCGTGAGTGGTACTCTCATTTGACCAGGTCCATAGTAAGGAATTGGAAAGATTTGGCCGAGGCTTTCATTCGCCAATATCAATACAATCTGGACGTGGCTCCTTACAGAACACTTCTAATGGGTATGTCACCATCCTCTAGGGAAAGCTTTAGAGAGTACGCTCAAAGATGGAGGCAATTAGCTGCTGCCATTCAACCCCCAACGTCAGAAAGGGAAATGGAAGATATGCTTATGAACACCCTCCAGGGGACGTACATTGATAGGTTGGATGCATTCTCTTCCACTAGCTTTGTAGACGTAGTCATAGCTGGGGAAAGAATTGAGAGCATTTTGAAAATGGGAAAGATTTCTGATAACGGAACTGTCTCTCCCAAAGATTTGCATCCCGGTACAAGCGCGAACGGTCGGCGAAAGGAGAAAAGAAAAGAGTCGTCAGCTATGCATTTTTATCCCGAAGGAAAGGTAATGCTGCATAGACCTAAGAAAAGATGGATAAGACGGTTGCGAACCAGAGAAACTAAGAAAGGGGGTTGGTTACAACCTGGGAAGGTATTAGCACCCAGATTGTCCGCCGTACTCGACGGGATCCACGCTTGAAAGATTTGTGTTTTAAAGGGGTAGTGTCGGTGCTATTTGTGTGCAAAAGCTGGAAAAGGATGCAAGTGTCAGTGTAAAAGAAATGTGAAGTGAAGTAAAGAGTGTCAGTGTAAGAAAAGAATGTAAAGCTCAAGACAATGAGGCTTAAAGAATAATGCTGGAAGAGGGGGGAATATACAAATACTTTTGTTCGATAACCGTTAAGTTATGCCTACGTATCCTCTCGTGCAATGAGGAAGTCAGAACACCGTAGTTTGACTCAAAGAGACTGGAAAAAAATGACTGATGAACTGCTTACTTGTCTATGCTCAAGTGTATGACCTGTCTGGCTCAGGTGCAAACTGTCTTGCATTAGACGGAAGAAGCGAGTTCTCGTTTGTGAGTGAATGAGGTGAGAAAAGAATCCCGGAGGAGACGATTATTGTTTGTTTTTGGTGTTTTCAATATTTTATTGCTTTTGATATTTGTCATAAGAAAATGAGCTTAAGTCTAAACCAAGGGTTAGTAAACTCATCACATCCTCCCTCTGATTAGGGGTAATGAGAATACCTTAAGTATGAAGTAAACACCTCACACTTAATCACCATGATGTAGGATTAAGATCATTAACATACTTGCATTATTTAGATGTTTTTGGTATTTTTGTTTAGTGTTAAGTAATGATTTTAAGCCATAATCAAGGATTTAATGGACCCATTACACCATCCTAATAGAAGGATAATAGATGAGAACATTTAAGCTGAGAAAGGCTCCTCAACTTAATCCATGATTAGGGATTAACCTCATGACAAAACAAAACCTTTATTAAATGGATTTTAGTTAATGTTAATATTAAGAAATGGATTTTATGGTTTGTAAGACAACTTGAGAGGGACTTGTCCATTAACACTAGGGTTATTCCTTCTTAACCACTTAAGGAAGAATTAGAACCCTAATGCAAGGCCCAAGTTACAAGCTTGATGTCTTAGGGATTATTAAGTGAATTGATTAGAGGATTTAAACACATTAAGGGTTTAACACTTAGGATTAAAGTTATACACTGCATCCTAATAGAAGGATGCAGGCATAACCCTAATCACAAAGCCTTAAATCCTTTAAGGTTTAGTCCTTGATTAAGAGATGAGAAGAGAAGACTCAAAGATGACACAAAGGCAAAACTAATGGGGGGACTAATCAAACCCTAATTGTGATCATGCTTGGGTGTTCCTAGGGCTTATGAGGCTTGCAAGGGATCTTCAAGAAGAACCACCAAGGAAGAAGCAGATGAAAGGAAAAGAAGCAGCAAGAAGCAAGACAACTTACTTCACTTAAGAAGATAAGTTGCTTGAATAAAGAAAGAGGAGAAGGAGCATGAATGAGCAAGCTCACTCTAATACAAATACAAAATGCAGCAATGAATGCATAAGAGATGAGAAGAGATTATGAGAAGTGAAGGCAAATTCACTTCTCAAAGTAACTTACCACCTGAAAAGTTAGCAACAAGAAAATGAAATGAAATGAAAATGAGATGAAATGCAAAGATGAAAGCCAAAGTCAGAAGCATAATCATGATGCAAATGATTCTATGAGATGGTACAAATTGATGTCATGAGATGAGGATGATCACACAAGTAATGAAGATGCAAATGAGACATGAAAGGAAGCATGAAAGTTCATGAAAACTTATGAAATGAAATGGATGCATAACATGGAAAATGGATGATGCAATGATCAAACATGATTCTAATATGTCCTAGGATGTCTTGTATGACATGTGGATGCACAAAATGTCATGTCAAGTTCATGTATGCAAGCATATGAAGAATGAATGCAAATGAAGGCAAAGATTAGGGTTTATGTACAAGATGCAATGCAAAATTCAAAATAAGAAGCAAAACATGAGATAAAAAATTGAAAATAAGATCAAAGGAACCCTAAACCCATACAAGTTCACTACCCAAAGGGGAAGGTCAGAAGCTAAACCCAAAAGGACTTATGACTTTTCTAAGTTTGCTAGGGTTTTAAGGGACCTCACAAGGAAAAATTCAAAACAAATAAAAAATGAAAGATAAATTCATGCCAATTTTATCCTAGAAACTACATGATATGTGGGATGCAATGCAAAAAGAATCACTATCAAAACCTTCATGGTTAGGCAGAAAAGATTTTTCTAAGTTAGGGTCAAAAATATTGATTTTTAAGAACCCTAAATCTAAAGAAAATGTCAAAATGGATCAAGAACCAAGAAGAAATTTGTATGAGTGGTTTGATAATGTCTCTAAATGTGTCAAGATGCAATGTGATTTTTTTGGTGATTTTTAGAAACTTAAATGGTATTTTAATTAATTAATTTCCATTAATTAATTAAAATAAACATTTAAATATTTTAAAAATACAAATTTTATGCAAAAATAAAATAAAAATTATTTTCAGAATGAGAAAAATATTTCAAGTCATGATGCAAAAAATAAATTTTTTTGAAAGCTTCTAGCTATTTTAAATAAAATGCACAAAGAAATGCAAAATAAAAATGAAATAAATTAATTTAAATGAGAAGTAAACAGATCCAATGATCCAGATTTGAAGTTGAAGGAAAATGGTTGACCAGCGCGTTTTTTGATGGCTGAGAGTTGTCCTGATTAATTAAACATTATTAATTAATTAAATGGTGAATTAGGGCTAATTGGAATGATCTGAGCCCTTGAAACACGCGCGGGAAGCAAGATCTGATGGCTCACGTTTAAACCTCACTAATTACACTGATTAGGGCTAATGAGTTTCAGGTGACCGGAACAGTGTTCCGGTCATCTTCTCTGGTGAACCGAAAATCTAAAATCTTCTATAGGTTTCTAAACTCCTAAATTTTTGCCCAGAAATGATCCCCACACATCACTGATCCTAAATCCCCAAACAAAATCCATTTTTCATCCATGAAAAAGCCAAATCGAAGCTAAACGTCTCTAGGGTTAAAACTTTCAGAGACTCCATACATGCTCAATATCCCACCATTTTGAAAAATAAATACATTAGCATCATCAACACAGCATAAGGATTCGATTAAGAACTTAAAATTAAGCTTCTGGGAAAAAAGTTCTTGAGCTATACCTGAGATTGAATCTCCTGGTTCTGGGCTCTCTGGCTCTTCCTTTAATGCAAGTCCACTCCTATGAACCTCCTGATGATGAAATGAAGCTTAGAACAAGCTTGTATGGCCTGGTTTGAAGGTTTTGGCTCTGGTGTAGCAGATTTGGAGGATTATGTATGTGTTGTTTTAGGCTGTTTCAATGCTTGATTCTTGATCCATGGATGGTATGTGACTTATTGGTGAAGAAAAGTTTGAGGTTTGATGGTTGTGGGAAGAGTTTTGAAGAGATGAAGAAATTTGCAGTTTTTGTGAATCCTGGCTTATGGGAGAATGTTGGCTTGTGTGTGTGTGTGTTTCAAGTCCTTGATGTCCACATATTATGTTTTGATTGGGCAGAGGGTTGGTAATGTCACGGTTTGATTGGTATGGGCAAAGATGCAAAAAGTCAAGATTTTGTGTACCATAGGTATGGTTCGGGTCAGAGGAGATCTTAGGGCTTGTCCTGCTTCAGCTTGAGTCAAGGAAGTCCTTTGGATCTGATTTTGGGAGCTGGAGGGTCTTGATCAAGAGTTTTCAAGGTTCTTGCATATTTCCCTCTTTGAAATTCTTTGTGAACCAAGGCAATGAAACCTATGAACTCTTGGGCAATTTGCATCAAAATGGACCATATGAAGTTGTTATGATGCTTTGAGATCACTTAGCAACTAATCCAATCATTAGAAGTCCCTTTTGCAAAAATTCCATTCTTGAAGATTTATGAGAAATGCCTTATGGTGACTTGTAATTCAAGGCAAGAAGCTTTGTGAATTGGTGCAAAATTCTGATTTTTAGGTCATATGCTATGTTTGTGTAATGGTTAGAAGTGTGTTTGAAGTCACAAAATGCTTTGGCAAGTGATTTTGCAAGTTTCCCTCTTTGGTACATAAGTGAAATTTTGTGATTTTCCCCAACTTTGCAAGGCCATAACTTGAGTTCTATGATGAATTAGAACTTGTTCTTGTACTTTTTGAAAAGGGAATGATCCAATCTACAACTTTCATGACCAAGAATTTTTCATTTGAAGCATTTTTGAATCAAAAAGAGGAGGTTGAAAAACTTTCCCAAAATGACAAGTTTGCAATACAAGTCACTTTCCCAAAATGGCAACTTTGCAAATGGCTTGAAATTCTTCAATTTTGTGAACTTCTAACTTCTTCTAAGATCAAATCAAGATCATATACACCCAAAATGATGGAGAAGACCCTTTGATTGGATGATTGGGGGCCTCAGATGCCCTGATTTTGTACTGACTTGTTCAAGAAGTCATCTATTGATCAGATGCCTTCCCCATTGAATTTCTTCATGAAAACTGGTATGCATGATCCTCATATCATATAGAGACCAATAGAAACAAGAATGACCAAAAAATTTGTAGTTATGGCCTTAGAAACCAAAACCCTAATTTTAGGTCATCTGTGCAGTTAAGCTTGGCTCTGCTTCCATGCCTTTCTCAGTTCTTGTGATTATTTGACTTCTTTGATCTTGGGAGGATATAATGTGATGCTTCAACATACATGGACCCTCTTGAGATGATGGGAGACTCTTGGAGTGGCTCAGATAGCCCTTAGTTTGCTCAGATCACAAACCCTAGATGCAGATGACTTTGAACCAATGTAGTGAAGCAAAAATGTAATATGAGATGATATGATTGGACTTATGCATATGAAAGAATCACAAGCCATGGTGAAATGAGTGAGGGCAAATTTGGGGTGTTTACAGGCACTAGTTCAAGCAATGCAAGGAAACCATTTGCAGGGCCTCGAAGGTCCGGTGAAACAAATTTTGTACACATGGGCCGAGCAAGACCCCAGTATCTGCCAAGATCAATTGCCGCTGTCACTATTCCTACTCCACCTCCTCAATACACTCAACAGCCACAACATTTTCCTCAACAGCAACAGTTTCCTCAACAAAGGCCCTATAACAACAACAACAACCAACAGCAGCGTCCTTTTCAGCAAAGGCCATCTCAAGTCAATAGGGTAATTGACCATATACCAATGCCATATGCCACCTTATTGCCACAACTCTTGAAGCTTAATTTTGTCGAGTTAAGGACTTTGGCTCCACCAGATCCTCATAACCTTCCGAGAAATTACGACGTCAATGCCAGATGTGCTTTCCATTCCAATGCACCTGGTCATACTACAGAAAAGTGCAGAGCTTTGCACATGAAGGTCCAGGATCTGGTTGATTCAAAGGCCCTAAATTTTGTACCACCTCCTAATGTCACGAAGAATCCTATGCCCAACCATGGTGGGCCCAGGATAAATGCAATTGAAGAAGGTCAACCCATGAATTTAATTGAAGATACTGCAAGCCTTCAAACACCTCTGGAAGAGGTTAAAGCTCAGCTTTTAAAATGCCAGGTGTTTCCAGGTTGTGAGGCCTGCTGTGAATCTTGCAAAATTTCCATCAATGGGTGTGCAAGCTTGAGAAGTGGCATCAATGGCCTAATTAGAGAAGGTATCCTGCAAATAACAACAACAACTTCTACAACATCAGCAACTCCTTTTTCAGCAACAACAAGTATTTCCCCTACAACTGCAAAGACAATTGTTCCTACAGACTTGTCTACAAAATCAGCAACCACCTCTTCCATCACTTCAACAAACACTAGTGCAATCACATCCGCTTCTACAACTATAGCAATGATTAGGAACTACGTTTCCACAGTCACCATATATTACTACCCTGCAACGGTCCTTGTTTCCAACAATTTTCAGCAACAATCTCAACAACAGTTTCAGCAACAACCCAGCTTCAGTCAATCACCATCACCATCAATCAGAAGTCATGTTAGCATATTTTATGATCCACAAACAATAATGAGTCCTACCTCAGTTGCAGTCAGTCCAGTCACCATCACGGTGCCGGTGCCCATTCCATACGAGAAAGATGATGTTGTACCACGATACTATGGTTCAGAACTTTACTGCGATAGAGAGAGAGAGTCCTTCTTGATTCTTCAGTTCATACTCCACAAGTGGATAATGTCGGGGGAGGCGGAGGCTGCACAGAAGCGGACTTCTTTTCGCGTCACAAGTTCCAAGAATTAATACTGAGGCAGAGGTTGCTGCCAAAGCCAAAGTTAAGAATGTGGTGCCGGAAGAGCCAACTTTGAAAGAAGCCCGTAAAACATCCTTTGTCAAGATGTGGATGAATTTATGAGGATAATCAAAAGAAGCGACTACAAGGTTGTGGATCAGCTCCACCAAACTCCTTCCAAGATCTCCATCTTATCCTTGCTGGTGTGTTCCGAAGCTCATAGGGATGCACTACTTAAAGTCCTGCACGCATCCTACGTGCCAGAGGAGATCACGGTGAATCAGCTTGAGACAGTGGCCTCTAATGTTAATACTAGCCATGGGCAAGGCTTGATTTGACAACGGAAGGTCATCACCACAACAAAGCCTTACACATCATTCTGGAGTGTAAAGGAGCTGTACTTTCACATGTTCTATTTGACACTGGGTCTTCACTCAATGTTTTGCCAAAGAAAGCCCTTGTTAAGCTTGAATATGATGGTATAGCTCTCCGACCAAGCAATCTGGTGGTTAGAGCTTTTGATGGTTCCAAGAGGTCTGTTCTTGGAGAGGTGGAGCTCCCTGTGATAATTGGCCCGCAGGTCTTTCAAACTACTTTCTATGCGATGGACATTCAGCCGACCTACAGTTGTTTGTTGGGTCGACCATGGATTCACACCGCTGGCGCAGTTACGTCGACCCTTCACTAGAAATTGAAATATGAGTGGGAAGGGGCAGATTATCACAATCTGTGGTGAAGAGGATATCTTTGTTAGCCATCTGGCCACCTACAAATACATTGAGATGGATGGTGAAATCCACGAAACCATGAGCCAAGGCTTCGAAGCACTGAACGTTAATGAGGCGACAACTGAAGTATTTACTGCATCCCATGAAGATAGGATGGGTACTTCAATTGTCTCCTATCAACAAGCTCGGAAGGTTGTTGAAGAGGGAAGCACCCAAGGATGGGGCAAGCTGCTACCGGTGGAGAAGGAGGAAGACAAATTCGGTTTGGTTTACAAACCATTCCGACAAGATCAAGAAGAGGCTGCTAAGGAGCCCAAGTTCATAAGTGGGGGGATGCTCACCCCAGATGCTATCAATAACGTGGAAGACGAGGTGGAAAGCGACCTCAACCTGGAGAGATGGATTCGTCCAAGGATCCCGGGTCACCAAGTCCTTAACTGGTTTTCCCAGGAAATTATAAGGGTTACTCGTGCAGAGTAATTATTATTTCCTGCTTTTTTCAGCATGCATCAAGTCCTGCATCTTGCCCAAGGTGTCAGGACTCATTTGGTAATAGGGTCATATTTGTAATTTTGTGCAAATGGAATATCAATGAATATCGGACATCTTTTGCAAACAATTTTTCTCTTTCGCTCACTGTCTTTACATTTTTGTTATTTTTCGTACAAAATAATAAAATGGCAATGTTTTCAAAATAAATAACTTCATTTTCTGAACAAGATTAAAATTGATAACTAAAAAGAACAAATATCAACCCATGCAGAAATAATCCTGCAGATTGCACCGACAACAGCACTGCTATGACCTTGTATGACTTCGACAATCCAATTAATCAAGCTGATGAAGGGGTTGAAGAAGATTATCAATTGCCTGAAGAGTTAGCCAGGTTATTGAGGCAAGAAGAGAAAGCGATTACTCCTCATCAGGAGGAGGTTGAAACTGTTAATCTTGGTACCGAGTAGGATTTGAAAGAAGTGAAGATTGGGGCCAGTCTGCAAGCTTCAGTAAAAGAACATCTTATCAACATGCTCCGAGAATATGTTGACGTCTTTGCTTGGTCCTATCAAGACATGCCAGGTCTAGATACATATATTGTCATGCACAAGCTACCCTTGAAAGAAGATTTCCCTCTAGTGAAGCTAAAGTAATGCCGCACTCGCCCAAATATGGCCATGAAGATTAAAGAGGAGGTACAAAAACAATGGGACGCCGGTTTCCTTGCTGTAACTAGTTACCCACCGTGGGTTGCTAACATTGTACTCGTGTCGAAGAAGGATGGCAAGGTACGTATGTGTTTGGATTACCGGGACCTGAACAGAGCTAGCCCGAAGGATGATTTCCCATTACCTCACATTGATGTATTGGTCGATAACACAGCTCACTTCTCAGTATTTTCTTTCATGGATGGATTTTCTGGGTACAATTAGATCAAGATGTCACCCGAAGACATGGAGAAAACAACCTTCATCACACCATGGGGCACATTTTGTTAAAAGGTAATTCCTTTTGGACTGAAGAACGCCGGTGCCACTTATCAACGGGCTATGGTAACGTTATTCCATGATATGATCCACAAAGAAATTGAATGCTAAGTGGATGATATGATTGCCAAGTCCCTTACTGAAGAAGATCATCTAGTGAATCTGCTGAAATTGTTTAAGCGTCTGAGGAAATATCAGTTGAAATTAAACCCCAACAAATGCACATTCGGGGCACATTCCGGTAAGTTGCTAGGATTTATCGTAAGTGAAAAGGGAATTGAAGCTGATCCCGACAAAGTCAAAGCCATTCAGGAGATGCCTGCACCTAGGACTAAAAAAGATGTTCGAGGGTTCTTAGGTAGATTGAACTAAATCTCAAGGTTCATATCTCACCTCACAGCAACCTGTGAACCCTTGTTCAAACTGTTAAGAAAAGAACAGACAGTCAGGTGGAACTAAGATTGTCAGAAAGCTTTTGACAAGATCAAGGAGTACCTACAAGAGCCTCTAATTCGCATGCCTCCAATTGAAGGAAGACCTCTAATAATGTACCTGAAAGTATTAGAAGGATCAATGGGGTGTGTGTTGGGCCAACATGACGAGTCTGGTCGAAAAAAGTATGCAATATACTACCTAAGCAAAAAGTTTACCGATTGTGAAAAATGTTATTCACTGCTCGAGAAAACTTGATGTGCTTTAGCGTGGGCTGCTCGCCGACTAAGACAATATATGTTGACCCACACTACTTTGTTGATCTCAAAGATGGACCCCGTCAAGTACATATTTGAGAAGCCAGCACTTACCGGAAGGGTTGCAAGATGGCAAATGATTCTGACAGAGTATAGTACACATCTCAAAAAGCCATCAAGGGCAGTGTACTGTCTGACTATCTAGCTGAGAAACCCATTGATGATTACTAGCCCATGAGATTTGACTTCCATGATGAAGACATCATGTACTTAAAAGCAAAATATTATGAAGAGCAAGTTCACACTGAAGGGCCTGATCCCGAAGAAGAATGGACCATGATGTTTGACGGGGCTGTCAATATGAATGGTTGTGGAGGGTGTGCTGTGCTCATTACACCTAAAGGAGTTCATATGACTTTCTCGGCAAAACTCACCTTTGCCTGCACTAAAAATGAAGCGTATTACGAAGCATGTATCATGGGACTTGAGGAAGCCATTGACCTCAGGATCAAGACATTGAATGTATTTGGAGATTCAGCTTTGGTAATCAATCAGACCAACTGCAAATGGTACACTCACTAAGAGCATCTGATTCCGTACAGTGACTATACGAGGAGATTATTGACTTTCTTCACAATAGTAAAACTTGAGTACATCCCTCAAGACGAGAATCAGTTTGCAGACGCCTTAGCTACCATTTCCTCCATGATCAATGTTCAAACTGCAAATTATGTACCTCAGATTTTGGTATCCAGACTAGACCGACCAGCATACGTATTCTCTGTGGACACTGTCAAAGATGACAAGCCTTGGTTCCATGACATCAAATGCTTCTTAGAGGATCAGACATACCCACATGGGGCGTCATCCAATGATAAGAAGACATTAAGAAGGCTGGCCAGTAGTTTCTTCCTTAATGCTGATGGTTCATTATACAAGCGAAACTTCGACATGGTTCTGCTCAAATGTGTTGACAAGAAGTAAGTAGACCTGCTGATGCACGAAGTACACGAAGGTTCTTTCGGCACCCATGCCGGAGGACATGCAATGGCAAAAAAGTTCTTGAGATCAGGTTACTACTGGATCACAATGGATGCAGACTGTTGTGCATATGCCAGAAAGTGCCACAAGTGCCACATCTACGCGGATAAAGTGCATGTGCCTCCAAATCCTTTGAACGTGATGTCTTCACCTTGGCCCTTTGCCATGTGGGGCATTGACATGATTGGAAAGATTGAACCAACTACTTCAAATGGCCACAGATTCATCCTGGTAGCCATTGATTACTTCACCAAATGGGTTGAAGCAGCTACATATGCAAACGTCACCAGACAAATGGTAGCCAGATTCCTGAAAAGAGACATCATCTGTCGGTATGGAGTTCCCGAGCGGATCATTACTAATAATGGTTCCAATTTGAATAACAAAATGATGGCATAACTTTTCCGGGACTTCAAAATCCAACATCACAACTCCTCTCCTTACAGGCCAAAGATGAATGGCATTGTTGAGGCAGCCAACGAGAACATTAAGAAGATTGTGAAAAAGATGATAGTCACCTACAAAGACTGGCATGAAATGCTACCATTTTCTTTGCATGGGTACCGAACCTCAATCAGAACATCTACTAGGGAAACGCCTTATCATCTTGTGTATGGTATGGAAGTTGTCCTACCTGTTGAAGTTGAGCTACCCTCCTTACGGGTAATGATGGATGTGAAACTGGATGAAGCAGAATGGATCCGGTCCCGACACAATCAACTGAATCTGAATGAAGAGAAAAGATTAGCTACAATCTGTCATGGGCAGTTATATCAAAAGCGAATGAAGAAAGCCTTCGATCAGAAACTCAGACCTCGGGAATACCAAGTGGGAAAGCTTGTTCTGAAAAGAATCCTTCCTCCTTATACAGACCACAGGGGAAAATGGACACCAAACTATGAAGGTCCCTACGTAATAACCAAAGTCTTCTCAGGTGGAGCACTGATGCTCGCAACCATGGATGATGAAGACTTCCCGTCTCCTGTGAATTCAAATGTAGTTAAAAAATACTTCGCATAAAATAACCCGTTGGACATAAAAACAGAATGTAAGTCCAGGAAAAAATAGGGCATCCCAGCGAGTCAAAAACAGAATAAAATACTCGGGAAAAAATAAGGGAAAAAAGAAATGTACACCCGCTGAGTTGAAAAGCCTCATTGGACAGCTCAGGCAAAAATGGGTATCCCGGTAGATTGAAAACTCGAAAGGGCGGTCCACGCAAAATTAGGGAATAAGCGAACAACTGCATTCTGAATTCGTCTATATTACTCACAACCTAGCAAGCTTCGAAAGGACAAAGCATCGGTCAGAATCAGCCTTCTTCAGAAAGCAAGATATGAAGAACGTCAAGGTCATACAGGCCATAGCAAAGGAAGTTCACTGGAACGTCGTCAACATTACCAACACCTTTATTTTCTCAATTTACAGCAATCTCCTCATTTCAAGGGATTTGTTTATTTGATTGTATTTGCCGATTCAGGGCACCCAAATTAATAAAATCAGAGTTTTCAATCACACCTTGTTGTGTACATTTTTGTTTCTTTTGCAAAATGTCCAATATTCGTAATACAACACTTGCATAAAACAAATGAGCCATTTTAAATAAATGCTTGCAGGAAATATATTACTTTCAGGAAAGTCTAACTCCTATGACGGAATCCTGTTAGGGATACCTCGGGATACTTGTGCGTTTCTCTTGTCTTAACAGATTGCAGGTATTCAATATACAACACGGGGCATGTCAGGCATTGAATCCCCAACATGCTACTTCCCAGAAGTTATCACCTCCCCGAGCAGTGTCTAACAACTTTTTCCCAGCAAGATTGGTAAAGAATTTCCTATTCCCCACCAGAGTGCCAGATCTCTCTCATCCTCAGCAAAGTTAATGGAACTGCCTCCCCGCAGAGTCTCCATTCTCTCCCCGGAAGAGCAATGCCTGAATCTCATCCCCAACAAAGTGGTTGAAGCTTCATTCTCCCCAGTTGAGTTATCCTTACTAATAGATCTACCAATGATCTATTTCCCAAAGCAGAATTTTCCCTCCGCACAGATCCATCAATAATCGTTTCCCCAGCTGGGTTATTCTTCCAAGCAGATCAGCCAGAGATCTTCATCCCAGCAGGATACGAGTCTCGGATCAGTTTCTCCCATTTGCATAATCATAGCATTTGCATCATATTCACCAAATAAGCGTAGCATTCCGTCTAAAACGGAGCATTACGGAAAAAATTCAAACATTTGCATGATCACAAGCCAGGTTCGAGCCAGTCACCTGCAATCACCATCATAATTTCATAAAAGCCAAAGCGTCCCCTTTTCACTCTCAAGTACAAACAATTGTTCATAACACACTCTTTTCGATACCCGTCCGTGTCATTCTATCCCCGCAGGTCGCCCAAACACCTTCTGCAAGCACATACTTGTCCATAACACGCTCTTCTCGACACTCGTCCGTGTCATCTTAATCTCCCCACAGAAAGCCAAAGCATCTCCTTTGCACTCTCAAAACATATGCCTGTTTATACTTATACATATTTGACCCTCGTCCGTGTCATACCTTCCCCAGCAAGTCGAACACTCGTCTGTGTCTCGCACATACCTCACCAGCAAATCATACTTGTACATACTTATACAGAAGTCTTCGATACTCGTCCGTATTTTTTTTATATCACTCATCAACAGATTCAACACTCGTCCGTGTTCCTTGTTAACCAGTTGATACTCGTCCGTATCATCATCTTTGAACACGCGTCAACGTTTGTTTCTACCGATACTCGTCTGTATCATGGTCCTAAGGATGCTCGTCCGCATCTTTAATCTATACACATTGTCAAACACATATATCCTTTATTTTGTGAAAGCATAAGCACTCGTCCGTGTTTACCGTTCCACAGTAAGTCACCAACAAAACAACTTTCCTCTATCTGACATTCGTCCTATGTTGTGATACTTTCGGCATCCGTCCCCTGCCAGGTGATCGTCCTTCACCTTTGGATGACCGTCCCTCATCCTTTTCCCAGCGGAATCTCCATTATTGGAACCTTCTATCTGGCATTCGTCCTATGTCGTGATATTTGTAGCAGCCGTCCCCTGCTAGGTGATCGTCCTTCACCTTTTGATGATCGTGTTTCATCATGCTTATCCGATGGTCGTCCCCGCCGTTAACCTTTTCTATCTGATATTCGTCCTATGTCGTGATAAAGAGCAGCTGTCCTCTGCTAGGTGATCGTCCTTCACCTTTGATGACCGTTCCTCATCATTATTTCATTTATTCTTTAAACCGATGGTCGTCCCCATCGTTGTTTACTTTACTTTCCAAGCCTGATGGCCGTCCCCATCATTTCTTTTTTGTTCATTACTTTAACCCCCAGAGAATCTTATTTCTTTACCTGATGGTCGTCCCCATCATGATCCCTTTATCTCCCTAGCTTGTCGACCGTCCCCGTCATTGCTTTACTTGCCACTTTATCCCCAGCAGTCGTCCTCTGCTCGACGGTCGTCCTCCATCGCCTTCATTTGATAATCATATTATACTATCTTTTACAATTTATATCCCTTTTCTTCTTCTCCCTGGTGAGTGCAAATTTCGGACTGTCTTTGGTATTCAACAATAAGTTATCTTGTTTGTCTATTAAGCCAGGCACTTACATCCTGCACCGCTAACTCATGTTTGAATAGGGGCAGATGTAAACACCCCAAATTTTCCCTCACTCTTTATCACACCATGGCTTGTGACCTTTCATTTTTGTTTTAACATAAGCATTACATCTCATATTGCATTTTTGTTTCGTTGCAAAGTTCAAGTTCATCTGCATCTAGGGTTTGTGATCTGAACAATCCAAGAATCCATCTGAGCCATCCCAAAGGTCTCAAATCTTTCCAAGAGGGTCCATATGTGTTCTATCATCATATTATGCTCCCCAAAGTTCATTAAAGTCAAAGGATCACAAGAACTGGCAAAGGCATGGAAGCAGAGCTAGGGTTTTCACTACACATATGACCAAAATTAGGGTTTTGGTTTCAGAGGCCTTAACTCTAAATTTTTGGGTCATTCTTGTTTCTAATGTTCTTAATATGTTAGAAGGATCATGTTTACCAAGTTTGATGAAGAAAATCATTGTGGAAGTCATCTGTTCACTAGGTAACTTCCTGAGCAAGTTAAGTCAAAATCAGGGCATCTGAGGCCCCCAACAATGGAACCAAAGGGGTATTTTAATCAAATTGAATTTCAATGATCTTTATTTGATCTTATAAGTGGTTGGAAGTTCACAAGATTGAATAATTTTGAGCCAATTGCAAACTTGCCATTTTTGGAAATGACTTGAAATGCAAACTTTCGATTTTGGGAAAGATTTTCAACCTCCTCTTTCATGACCAAAAATGCTTCAAATGAAAAATTCTTGGGCATGAAAGTTGTAGATTAGGTCTTTCCCTTTTCAAAAAGTACAAGAACATGTCTTGATTCATCCTAGAACTCAAGATATGGCCTTTCAAAGTTGGCAAAAATCACATAATTTCAAGTTTCATGTCAAAGAAGGAATTTTGCAATTTCACTTGCCAAGCATTCTAATGACCTCTAATGTGCACAAATATGTTATAACATGTCAAAGAAGCTTCACAAGATCAGAATTGGACTTTGAATCTAGGGTTTTCATGGCCTGTGATCCAAGAAACTCCAAAGAGGGAAAGTTGCAAAATCTATGCCATCTCATGATCCAAGCCTTCCAGCACATCAAATTCAATCCCATGGCCATCCTTGATGTAAGCTGAGGCCAGACACCCTTCCAAACAACCTCTGACCCGTGCCATGCTTCAAGTACATATCACCTTGACTTTTTGCAACTTGGCCCATACCAATCAAGTTGTGCAACCACCCACTTTCTGAGCAATCCCATTGGTTTATACAAACATCATGGATCACAAAACATACAACACATAAGCCTGAAAACCTCTCAACACTCAGATTGCCAAAAATCACCTCATACTTTCATCTCTTCTAATTTCATAGCACAACCACTCAAACTTCAAACTTTCTTCACCAGTCAACTCAGCATCACCTAAGAAACAAATCCCAACCATTAGAATAGCCTGAAACAACCTCAAACACAAACACGATTTCTCACTCCTCAGAACTGAAACTCATAAAAGAGGCTATTTAAACTCCATTCAAGCTTTCCAGAAGCATCAGAGGGGTCATTGGAGGCATTTTTCTCAAAGGAAGAGGTCAGAAAGCTCCAGTTTGCAAAGCTTCAACTCAGGTAGCCATGATGAACTTTTTTTCCAGAACTCTTGTGTTTAAGTTTGTAAATGATTCTACATGTTAAGCTGATCATCCTGATATGTTCATTTTCGAAAATAGTTGAGAAACCAGGATGTATTGATGTTCTGAAACTTTTTGATCTGAAAATGTTTTTCTTCGATTCGTGCATTTGATGCAAAATAAATGTTTTTTGTGGCCTGGTTCTTGTTTTGAATGATTAGGGGTTTGATTCTGGAGAGTTTGGGGTTTGGGGTAGCCTAGGGAAGAAGATAGCATGAATGGCTCGCCAGAGAATATGATTGGAGCTTGCTCCGGTCACCTGAAAGTAATTAGGGTTAGGATTAGGGCTAATCTCCCCAGTTTGAATCTCAGCCCTTGGATTTAGTTTAGCGCGTGTTTCAGTGGACGGGATCATTTCACTTAAACCCTAATTTTAATTAATTAATTTAATCAGTTTAACTAGCCAGTTTAAATGTCATCCCTTGGATGACACGTGCAGTCAACCCTCCCTTTCCTAGTTTGAATCTCAGCCATCAGATCCTCATACTTTTCTTTTATTTCATTTTTATTTCATTTCTTTTCATTTCTTTTCATTTCTTTTGCATAATTATTTTAAAATATCAAAAATCATCACAAAAATATTTCCTTTTGCATTCTGACTTTAAATATTTTTCTTAATCCAAAAATAATTTTTATTTTAGTATTTCCATTAAAAAATATTTTTAAAATATTTAAATGTTATTTTTATTTAATTAAAGTATTTTAATTAATTAAAAATACATTTAGGTTTCTAAAAATCACCAAAAAAACCATGAATCATTCCAATGCATTTAGAAACATTTTCAAACTCTTCACACAAATTTCTTTTTAGGTTTGATCATAGTTTGCCAATTTTCTTTGAATTAAGGGTCATTAAAATCACATTTTTTAACCCTAGCTTTGAAAAATCATTTCTGCCTAATCAAGAAGAGTTTGAACTTGATTCTTTTTGAATTGTGTTACATATTGCATGTAGTTTATAGGTCATTTTCCTCATGAATTTATCTTGCATTTTCAAATTGATTTGCATTTTTCCTTTTAAACCACCCAAAAACCCTAAAAAACTTAGGAAAATCATAACTTTTGATAGGTTAGGCTTTTGACCTTCTCCTTTGGGGTGTGACCTAATATGGGATTAAGTTGAGATGCCTATCAGGGAGGATATAATGATCTTTATCCTACGTCATCATGGTAATTAAGTTGAGATGCCTATCAGGGAGGATATAATGAGTTTACAAGCCCTTGATTTAGGCTTAAGCTCATTTACATATGAAAAACACCAAAAACAATAGCAAGACTGAAAACATAAAAAACAAACAATAATCGTCTCCTCCGGGATTCTTTTCTCATCACACTCATTCACAAACGAGAACTTGCTTCTTCCGTCTAATGCAAGACAGTTAGCACTCGAGCCTGACGAGTCATACACTTGAGCATAGACAAGTAAGCAGTTCACAGTCAATTTATCTTTCAGTCTCTTTGAGTCGAACTACGGTGTTATGACTTCCTTATTGCATGAGAGGATACGTAGGCATAACTTAATAGTTATCGAACAAAAGTCTCATTGTCTTCCCCCCTCTTTCAACATTCTTTTCTAAGCCTCAGTTCTTGAGCAATTCACCTTTTGCACTGACACTTGTACATTCATTCCTAGCTTTGGCACACAGATAACACATACACTTACCCCCTTTAATACAAACTTGTAAACATGGATCCTGTCGAGTACGACGAAAATTCTGGGTGCTAAATACCTTCCCAGGTTGTAACCAACCCCCTTTCTCAGTTTCTCTGGTTCGCAACCGTCTTATCCATCTCTTTCCAGGTTTATGCATCATTACCTTTCCTTCGGGATAAAAATGCCTAGCTGGAGATTCTATTCAATTCACACTCATTTTCTCTTTTCCCTGACTATTCGCGTCTGCACCGGGATACAAATCTTCGAGAGCGACAATCCCCAACAAAGTGGTTGAAGTCTCCTTCTCCCCAGCTGAGTTCTCCTTACAGATAGATCTACCAATGATCTAATCCCCCAAGAAGAGTTCTCCCTCCTGAGAGATCTACCAATGATCTCTCCCCCGGCTGGGTTATTCCTCCAAACAGATCAGCCAGAGATCTTCATCCCAGCAGGATTCGAGTCTCTGATCAGTTTCTCTTTTGCATAATCATAGAATTTGCATCATATTCACCAAATAAGCGTAACTTTCCGTCTAATACAGAGCATTGTGGCAAAAATTAAACATTTTCATGATCACAAGCGAGGTTCGAGCCGGTCACCTGCAATTACCATCAATATTTTAGCAGCCGACCCCTGCTAGGTGATCGTCCTTCACCTTTGATGATCGTCCCTCATCATTTATTTCATTTATTCTTTAAATCGATGGCCGTCCCAATCGTTGTTTACTTTACTTTCCAAATCCTGGTGCCCATCCCCATCATTGCTTATCTCATTACTTTAACCCCCAGAGAATCTTATTTCTTTATCCTATGACCGTCCCCATCATGATCTCTTTATCTCCCCAGCTTGTCGGTCGTCCATATTATTGCTTTACTTACCACTTTATCCTCAGCAGTCATCCTCTGCTCGATGGTTGTCCTCCATCGTTTTTATTTGATAATCATGCTATACTATTTTTTACAATTTATATCCATTTTCTTCTTCTCCCCAGCGAGTGCAATTTTCGGACTGTCTTTGGTATTCTACCACAAGTTATCTTGTTTGTCTGTTAAGTCAGGCGCTTACATCCTGCACAACTAACTCATGCTTGAATAGGGGCAGCTGTAAACACCCCAAATTTGCCCTCACTTTTTCTTACACCATGGCTTGTGATCTTTCATTTTTGTTTTAACATAATCATTACATCTCATATTGCATTTTTGTTTCACTGCATATTTCAATTTCATCTGCGTCTAGGGTTTGTGATCTGAGCAATCCAAGAATCCATCTGAGCCATCCCAAAGGTCTCAAAGCTTTCCAATAGGGTCCATGTGTTTTATATCATCATATTATGCTCCTCAAAGTTCATGAATGTCAAGAGATCACAAGAACTGGCAAAGGCATGGAAGCAGAGCTAAGGTTTTCACTACACAGATGACCAAAATTAGGGTTTTGGTTTCAGAGGCCTTAACTCCAAATTTTTGGGTCATTCTTGTTTCTAATGGTCTTAATATGTTATTAGGATCATGTGTACCAAGTTTGATGAAGACATTAATTGTGGAAGTCATATGTTCACTGGGTAACATCCTGAGCAAGTTAAGTCAAAATCAGGGCATCTGAGGCCCCCAACAATGGAACCAAAGGGGTATTTTCCTCAAATTGAAGTTCAATGATCTTTATTTGATCTTAGAAGTGGTTGGAAGCTCACAAGATTGAAGAATTTTGAGCCAATTGCAAACTTGCCATTTTTGGAAATGACTTGAAATGCAAACTCTCCATTTTGGGAAAGCTTTTCAACCTCCTCTTTCATGACCAAAAATGCTTCAAATGAAAAATTCTTGGGCATGAAAGTTATAGATTAGGTCTTTCCCTTTACAGAAAGTACAAGAACATGTCTTGATTCATCCTAGAACTCAAGATATGGCCTTTCAAAGTTGGCAAAAATCACATAATTTTCAAGTTCATGTCAAAGAGGGATTTTTGCATATTGGCATTTCAAGCTTCTACAAGACCTCTAATGTGCCCAAATGTGACATAACATGCTAGTAAAACTTGCCTAGACCAGAATTATGCCTTGTACCAAAGCATTTCATGGCTTGATTTCACAAAATTCACAAAATAACAATTATGCATAAACATTGCAAACTCTTGATCAAAGCATTACAACATCATTCTATTGATCTAAGGGTCATCCATGATCCAAGCTAAGGCAATCCATGCTCAGAAATCACCTATGTCCCAAGCCATACCTATGGTACACATATGTTGACATTTTTGCATTTTATGCCATACCAATCCCACAGTGCCAAAACAACTTTTCTGGCCAATAACAATTGTTTATTCAAGCCCTAAGCACTATAAATGGACACCCTTCATGGCCTGAAACAACACACAACTTCAGAATCAAGAATTTGCTCTCAAACTTTAGCTCTTCGAATCTCTCAATCTAGCCACTCAAAACCAGAAATTCTTTCACCAATCAACTCCATATAACCCCAGGATCATTTCCCACCCATCACCATAGCCTGAAACACCCTCATACTCAAACACGATTTCTGCAACTTCAGAAACCAAACACTCAAAATAGCCACTCTAAGCTTCATTCAGGCTTGCCAATAGTATCAGGGGGTCAAAGAGTATTAGATTGCACAAGGGAGAGGCCCAGAAAACTCCATTTCAAAGAACTGCAACTCAGGTAACCTTCATGAACTTTTTTTCCAGAAGCATGATTTTAAGTTCTTAAATGATTCCTCATGTTTCCCTGATCACACTGATATGATTAGAATTGAAAATGAGGTAGAAATGAGGATTTCATGATGTTCTGAAATTTTTGACCTAGAACTTGTTTGCTTCGATTCAACTTTTTGATGCATGATAGATGATTTTTGTTTGTTGATTAGTGATGTATGATGTTAGGAGATTGTTTATGGGCAAAAAAATTGAAGTTTAGATGCTTAATTAGGAAATTTTTGACCTAGAACTTGATTGCTTCTATTCAGCTTTTTATTTATTTTCATCTCATTTCTTTTGTTTTATTTATTAAAAATACCAAAAATCATTTAAAAATTCTGAAATTTTTTATCGTCACTTTAATTAATTTTCAGAACCCAAAAATATTTTTATTTTTATTTTTTTCATTAAAAATTCATTTTTAAATAATTTAATTGTATATTTTAATTAATCAAGTCCATTTAATTAATTAAAAAATACTTTAAAGTATTTAAAAATCACAAAAAAATTCAGAGAGGTTTCTTAAACATTTAGATACATTTTCAAACTCATCCAACAAATTTCTTTTTGGTTTTGATCAAACTTTGCCAATTTTCTTTGAATTAGTGTTTCTAAATTTCATGTTTTTTAAACCTAACTTCAAAAATTCATTTCTTTCAAACCATGATGAGTTTGCATTTGATTCTTTTGGAAACCTCTAGTTTCTAAATATATTTTTAACACATTTTTATCTTGCATTTTCAAATTAATTTGCATTTTCCCTTTAGAATCACCGAAAAACCCTAGAAAACTTAGGAAAATCATAACTTTTGATAGGTTAGGCTTCTGACCTCCTCCTTTGGGGTGTGACCTAGTATTGGATTAGGGTTTGGTTGAGCTTGATTTCAAATTTTTATCATGTTTATTGCTTCTGTTTTAGTCATTTGCATTTCACATGTTCATAAAACACTAATTTCTCATGTTCATTTGCATTCTCCTTGCATATTCATCATCACATGAACTTGTCATGACATTTCCTGACATTTCATGCATTCATATGTCATCCTAGACATCTTAGGACATGTTAGAACCTAGCTTGATCATTTCTTTATTCATTTTCCAGGTTTTGCATTCATTTCATTTCATAAACATCCATGTGTTTTCAAACTTCAAAGCATGATTCCTTTGCATCTCATCTTTGTATGATCACACATATGCATATTGTATGACTTTGCATCATCTCAAATGACATTTACATGGCATAAGAACTTCTGACTTTGATCATTGCATCTCATTTCACTTCATTTCTTTATGTTTTATACTTTATGCATTCATACTAACACTTTCAGGTTTGGTAAGTTATTTTGGGAGGTGGATTTTCCTTCACCTCTCACTTCTTCTTATCTATTTCATATGCATTTTAACTTGTCTTTAATGTGAATATAATTTACTTATGTTCCATCTTTCTCACTTTCTTCCTTTAAGTTACTTATCTTCTTAGGAAGTAAGTAACTTATTCTTCTACTTCCTCCTATGTTCATCTGCTTCTTCCATAGGACATCATAAACCATAGGACATTCAAGCATGATAATAATTAGGATTGTGAATAGTCCCCCTTAGCTTTTTACCTTTGAGTCTCCTTGAGTCTCTCTTCTCATCTCAATAATCAGAGACTAAACTCTTAAAGTTTTAGGACTTTGGAATTAGGTTTATGCCTGCATCCTTCTCTTAGGAGGGAGTGTATAACTTTAATCCTAAGTGTTAAACCTTTAATTTGTTTAAACCTCTTAATCAAAACACAATAATAATCACCAAGACTTTATCTTGTAACTTGGGCCTTACATTAGGGTTCTAACTCTTCCTTATGGTTAAGAGGGACTAACCCTAGTGTTTTACGGACAAGTCCTCCTCAAGTTGTCTTACAAACTTAAAACCCACTTCTTAATCTCATCCTTTAACATAAATCCATTTAATAAAGGCTTGTTATATAATGAATTTAGTCCCTAACCATGGATTAAGTTGAGGTATCTTCCTCAGCTTAAGTGTTCTCATCTATTATCCTTCTATTAGAATGGTGTAATGAGTTCATTAATCTATGATTAAAGATTAAACTCATTACTTAACACTAAAAAAAAATCCAAAAAAACATCTAAATAATCACAAGTAGGTTAATGATATTAATCCTACATCATCATGGTAATTAAGTTGAGATGCTTATCTCACACTTAAGTAGGCTCATTATCCCTAATCAGGGAGGATATAATGAGTTTGCAAGCCCTTGATCTAGGCTTAAGCTCATTAACTTATGCAAAAACACCAAAAAAAAAAACAATAATCGTCTCCTCCGGGATTCTTTTCTCATCACACTCATTCACAAACGAGAACTTGCTTCTTTCGTCTAATGCAAGACAGTTAGCACTCGAGCCAGACGAGTCATACACTTGAGCATGGGCAAGCAGGCAGTTCATAGTCAATTTATTTTCAGTCTCTTTGAGTCGAACTACAGTGTTCTGACTTCCTCATTGCACGCGAGGATATGTAGGCATAACTTAACAGTTATCGAACAAAAGTCTCTTTGTTTCCCCCCTTCTTTCAGCATTCTTTTTCTTAAGCCTCAGTTCCTGAGCATTCACCCTTTTGCACTGACACCTGTACATTCTTTTCTTAGCTTTTGCACACAGATAGCACATACACTACCCCTTTAAACACAATCTTTTAAGCGTGGATCCCGTCGAGTACGACGGACAATTTGGTGCTAATACCTTCCCAGGTTGTAACCAACCCCCTTTCTCAGTTTCTCTTGTTCGCAACCGTCTTATCCATCTCTTTCTAGGTTTATGTAGCATTACCTTTCCTTCGGGTTAAAAATGCCTAGCTGGCGACTCTATTGAATTCACCCTTCATTTTCTCCTTTCGCCGACCGTTCGCGTCTGCACCGGGATGCAAATCTTCGGGAGCGACACCTGCAAAACAAGAATAATGGTGATATGTATGCGATGTAATTATTTATGCTTTCAATCTCATGGTCATTCATGCCCTGATTCCGGTATTTATCAAAGAAATCCATATGACTTTTGACCCCCTGACTTTAAGAAGACCTTCACATAGAAATCAGGTTCAAATAACCATAACGGCCCAAATGCCAGCATGTACAGGAAATAAAGAACTGAATGAAAACCACATACCATAAATCAGCCCACAAGGCAAGAACAACAGAATTCCCTGCAGGGTACAAGTCCTCCAAAAGAAATAACATACAACCAAGATTCCTACAACATGTCTATAGGTTATCTGAATACTGAGAAAACAAACTAGAAAGCAAGACTGCTACTTGAAGACTCTGATCCATCCTCACTAAGTCCCAGCTCAGACCTAGTCTTCTTGATTCCAGCCATCAACTTGAGATCTTCAATCTCCTTGAGTGCTTCTTCTAAGGCTTGCTGAGTCTTCACCGACTGTTGAGTCTTCTCTCTTCGGATCTTGTGGGCTTGTTCCCACTCTTCCTTCTTGGCAGCTAATTGTGATTCATATAACTCTTCCTTTTCTTTGTATTTCTTCTGATCTTCTTTCCTCTGATCTTGCGACCAAGCGAGAGATTGTTTGGCTTCTCTAAGGGACTTCCGGGTCTTTCTGAATTCTTCTTCTCTCTTAACATCCATTAGACCTCTCCTTTGAAAGTACGCTTCCCTTTCCGCAAACTCGTTTTCCTTAGCCTCCTGAGCTACCTGCATCTTCCGCAGCTTCTCTTCTAAGGATGTCTTGGAATGAGCCATCTGATGATACCGGCTAGTCATCTCTTGCAGTTGGGCTTCTATCTTCTCGTATTCTTCTAAGGGAACAGTGGTATTAGGCTCAGTCGCTGGAGGAACTGGAGGGGAAAATGGCAGCAACACCATCCTGGCTCTATCCTCAGCCAAGCCTTGTACTCCGGAAAAGTTTGATTGTTACACTTTCCAAAGTTAGCCACTCCTTCTCCTTGGATGCACTTCCAGGCTGCAGCAGCTTTTCTCACCAAAGGCATATTGTCCTTCACCGGGAAATAGAATGTAGGGGCCAATTTCAACTCTTCCGGGACCTCTCTCAAATCATATCCCAACTGCCTCCTCAACTATAATGGGTTGTAGTTGATTCCCCCAGTCACTCCCAACAGAGGTACACTGAGGTAACTCCCACAATTGGTGATGAAATGTGTACCTTGAAGCCTCTGAGTAATCCATCTAACATCTTTAGCAACCAACTTCTTCAGCTTCTGAGCCCACACCAAAGTATGGTCACTAAACATACCAGTACTAGGGAAGTGCCTCATGAACCACATATGGAACAAAGGAGCGCAATAGCGAACTAAACCTCCTCTTTTCTTTTCAGTCTTATAATGCACCGAGTAATACAAATCTCCCAGCAGTGTAGGAACATGATTCTTCATCAAGAACAGATGGATTGAATTCATGTCTATGAATTTCTCCATGTCTGCAAACAAAATGATGCCATAAACAGAGAGAGCCAGAATGGCACAAACACAATCCCACTCCGCTTTAACAGCTAGCTCTTCAGCCTTCTTCACTAAAGCCTCCAAAGAGAAACCAGGTACCCCCCTTTAATAATAGTCAGAGAATCCACAACAGAAGGGCTCAAATAAAGAGCCTTGGCAATTGCTTCAGGTGCAGGTCTAACCATCTCAGCATTGAACGGAATCTGGTCTCGAATAGGAACTCTCTAGATCAAAGTATACTCCTCCAGCAAAGGACCTAGCTGAAAATCGGGAAAAGTGAAACATCGAAGCTGAGGATCATATTAATGAAGTAGAGTATGAATGGCACTCCTTTCGGAGGGATCTAACTCTACCACCACATCCAGAATACTCCTATAAGCCTTTCTGAAAATCTCCACATGATTGGGCGTGATCAAATTCACCATCTTCTTTAACAGGCCAACCTTAGCGTCAAAAAACTTGAAATGAATGTTCTGCTTGCGAGAATCTTCCATCTCTGAACGGTATACCGGAACCGGAAGCAATGATATGAACCTGTGAATGAAAAAAAACATGATTAATGATGGAATGATGCAATGCAAATGCAAGGAAACATGATCAATCCGGATCTGTCTGGATACTGGATGTCAGAGCCAAGTGATCATAAACCCGAATCCTATGAATAATAACCCATAAGCACTCAGATAATCTCAGATAAACCCGATCAAGAACCAGATAAACTCAAGAACTCCGAAATCAAAGTAACCGTATCAGAACATAAGATTGCACTGGTAACGAAGGTATGATGAGGTCAAGGGTTCCTGCAAACCTGTAAACCCTACCCAGTCTCACGGGTGTGCTCCGGGTCAAATATCACAGTCTCTCAAAGCTGAATAACAATAATACGTTCACCATTTCCGAGAAATGGCTCATGACCAAATCAGGGAATCAGTTCGGCATTATGTACTACTCAAGGAGGTCTCAGTGTGAGTCTGGGAAAAACAAGCATCCATTATAAGTCCCCAGCTTCGAGCGCTGAAATCGAGAAATGATAGTACATTCAGCCCATAGGATATAATACTATTGTCATACGACTAGATGCTTTGACTGAGTTCCTATAAGAGAACCATACCATCCTATGCGAGTTTCCCGTGGACCCTCGGGTGCGAATGGGTTTGCCACAGAATGTGGTCTGCCACTGTCACCACTAGAGAGGTTTATTTCCACAAAGGTTCTCAATGATTGGTCCCCAGATGCACGTAACTATCTAGGTCCTATCCTGAAGTGGAGGAAATCCCCACACAAGATATTTCCAAGACGGTCGCAGTCTGGGTGTGAAACACATCGCCACTCATCATGCCACATGCGAGTACAACGTGTCCACGCTAATCCTAGGGTGCACTCAAGCCGGGTATTTGGCTTATCTCTTAGTAATAGTATCACCCGAGTCCCACCAAACAGAAGAAATCCAATCCAGACAGTCCAGTAATAAATATGATGCATGAAACTGAAATACTGAAAACTGTAAATAAAGCTGTAAATAAAACTGTAAATAAACAACAGTAAAATATACACACAACAGAAAACAATCAACACCCATCAAAACAGAAACACGCAAGCGCTAGGAGACACTCTCAAGGGAACCAGAGATTCTGGTTAGGAAATCCCCAGCAGAGTCGCCAGTTGTCGCTCCCTGGATTTCCATCCTGGTACAAACGCGAATGTGGCACAGAAAAGGTAGAGTCGCCAACCAGGCATTTATATCCCAAAGGAACGGGAATGGTAATGCTACACAGACCAAAGAAAAGAAGAGGAAGGACACAGGTCCTGCGAACCAAAGAAACTGGGTTCGGGAGTCGGTTACGACATGGGAAGGTATTAGCACCCTAGATCGTTCGCCGTACCCGACGGGATCCACGCTTGCAAAGAAATTGTTTCAAAGGGTGAAGAAATGAAAGCTGCTGCAAAACTGAAAATGAAACTGGATAAGAAAAGAAAATAAAGGGGGAGAAATGTAGGTAAAATAAAAGAGTGTGCTCGAACGGGCCCTACCCCGCTGCCTACATACCTCATCTGGACAATGAGGATCAGAGTCGCCGTAGTTCCCCTAACTAAGGGTGGAAAAGATTGCTTGTGTCTTAAGGCTTGAACTGCCTATGTCAATGCTCAGGTGTTGCAGGCTCGGAAGACAAGTGTGTTACCGTCTTGCAAAATGACAAGTAGGAGAAAGTTCGTACGATGAGAGTGAATGTGATGAGAAGAGAAGTCCCTAAGGAGAGACGCTTATTGTTTGTCCAGTGTTTTTTATGAGTTTTTTGCTTTAAGGTTTGCATAGGTAAGTGTACCTAAGTCTTACTCAATGGGATGTGTACTTCATACATCATCCCGAAATGGAATATGCAAGAGAAACACCTAGCTATGGAGGAAATCCCCAAATCTAGTCCCACAAGTGAAGGCTCAGGCACACTGACCTACTGGCATTTATTAAGTGTTTTTGTTGTTTTTGGTTAAGAAGTGTTTTTTAGCTTTTCTTTGTGAAGTAATCTCATTATAAGACCTATCCACCACGAGGGATATCCTACACCTCGCCCCGAAATGGAACACATACAAGTATCTCATAGCAAAGTCTCGTGTCACATGAGAAGACTCGTCATTTATTAAAGTGACTTAAAGTTAAATTTGAAGATGAGAAGAGAGAGCACCAAAAGGATCTTAAAGGTAAAATCTAATGGGGAAGACAACTCCTAATGTTATCATGCATGGGAGTTGTTCTGGACTAGCCCAATTCCCACAATTGGGCCAAGCCAACCAATCCTATAGTTGTGCTCGACGTTGAGCAAAATTAGGAATGATGGCCTCTGTCGAGCATAAGCATACCGACCACGACGATGTTCCCTAACGGCTAGTTTTGACCGTTGCCTATTTTTACGGATTCCTCGATCCGTGCCTCACAATATGGACCAATGATCTTACATTTAGCCCCTTATATAAACCCTCTTATCTGGGAGGGTCAAGTATTCAATCTCTCTGACCTTTATTCTTGTACTTGCCCACTCTTTGCTCGGTTACTTACTTTAGCATCGGAGTGCCTTGCAGGTACACCCCCCTTTTTCTCCTCACCGACCGTCTTTCATCAGCTCTCGAAGTCAGCCGCATCGGATCCTAATCTCCAGGTACGATCAGGTAGCGCCGTCTGTGGGAAATTGATTTCCCCGTTCTTCTTTCAAAATCTTCAAAGAACCAAAGTTTTAACAAGATCCATGGCTGCTCGGGACAACCAAGAAAACCGATCAAATGATGGCATGATTCTCACACAACGTGAGAGCAACATCCATCCCCCTCCGCACGAGGAAACTGTGCAAGACCATCCAGACGGGAAGACAACATCGCCTTCACCCGATCGCGATCAACCTCTGGAAAGTCGCCCGGAAACTCTCTTTACCTCGACTCCTTCGGGATCGGATTTCGCCGCGCTGGCCGAGATCCTGAACCAGACAAACCTGCTGCTCCTCGCCCATGGCGAGAAAATCGCCCGTCTCAAAGATAAGTCTCGTCGTCCACCGTCTCCCACGAGTCCCCAAAGAAGGCATACTCCTTCTCCTGCCAAGAAAAAGAGGAAAGGGCACGCTGACGAATCAAAGGGCGACAAGCGTCTTCGTCAGTCTTCCCCATGATCTTCTCCTACAAGAAAATCGAGAAGGAGCAGATCAAGATCTGCCTCTCCCCGGCGAACGAAGAAACATGCTCACAGGTCTCCTTCGTTCAACTCCAGTGACGACGAGGACGCTCGGGGTCCCCTTTCATCTCAAATCATGGAAGCTAAGCTTCCAAGAGGTTTAGAGAAGCCCCCACCGCTAGGCTCGTACGACGGAACCAAAGATCCAGACGAACACATCGAGAATATCGATGCGCTGCTCGACTATCGAGGAGTACGGGGAGCAATCAAATGTCACCTTTTTCCTACGATGCTGAGGAAAGGAGCGATGACATGGTACAAAAGCCTCGAAGCTGAGTCCATCACCTCCTGGAAACAACTTGGACGCACATTCTCCAGGCACTTCACCGCATCAAGGTGGCACCCGAAGACAGAAGCTTCGCTCGAAGCGATCATCCACGGGAGGGACGAACCTTTACGAACTTACATCGAAAGGTTCACTAAAGAAGCGGTCCAAGTATCCACGACCGACGACATGGAAAAATATTTGCTGGAACGAGGGTTACGCCCGTCGACGGATTTTCATAGGGCGGTCGACATTGAGACCCCGGCCACCCTCGACGCGTTCTTACTGAAAGCCCAAGCCTACATTCAGTATGAGGAAGATGCTAAGCCTCACCGAGTCGATGAACCTTCGACATCTCGTCGAGGAGGAGACAAAAGAAAAGACGATCGCTCCCGTGAACCGCGGGAGCACCGAGGACCCGTCGGTCGGTTCCACGAGTACACACCTATCCTAGCCTCCAGGGAGAAATTTTTTACTGAATGTGCCAATTCAGAATTCAAACAGGCAGGGGTACGTTTTCCGAGGCAACAACCCAGCAAACCGGGCACGGATAAGACGAAATATTGCAGATTCCACAAGAGCCACGACCACAACACAGAGGACTGCATCCATCTCAAGGACGCAATAGAGATTCTCATCAAGGACGGGCACCTAAAATAGTTCACCAAATCCAGAGACACTCCTCGACAAGAAGCGCAGGAGACTCAAAAAGTCGAGGAAGCCATACCCATCCCTGCAGATGCCAACATGCAGGTCGCTCTAAGCATTTATCGCCCGGAGGATTTCTTCCTACCGGACCGCGCCGAGAATTCAGGGTACTTCTCCTCCCATAGCCCATGGGAAACTTTCCCTTCCGCAATGGTCATCTCGGGAGGAGGGTTCAATAAAATAACGGTCGGATCCGTGAAACGGAAATTCGACCAGCTGATTGCGAAGGGGCCCGCGCAAAACGCCACCCTGGATCCACCAAGGGAAGGCTCGGTACCCCTTGCCTTTTATTGAGAAGAGATCCTGGGAGGGGCGCCCAACGCCAACATTCCTCTGCTCATCCGGGCACACATGGCAAATTTCAATGTGAGAAGAATCCTGGTGGACCAGGGCAGCTCCTGCGACATCGTGTACTCCCAACTGTTTTCGACACTCCAGCTGAACGAGACACACTTAACTCCATACGTCGGATCAGACCTGCAGGGTTTCAACGGAGCAATCTCCTGACCATGGGATTATTTCGATCTATTTGTCACCTTCGGGGCAGGTGAGACAGCCAGGACGGTCAGGGTCCAGTTCCTAGTCGTGGACTGCCCATCGTTGTACCAATGCATCCTAGGACGACCAACATTAGCCGAGCTAATCGTTGTGCCATCCACCGTCCACCTGAAGATGAAATATTACACTATTTCATGTAGGGTCGCCACATTACACGGAGACGTCGACGCTTCCCGCATGTGTTTCGAAGCAGCATCAAAGGGTCTCAGCTCAATATCATACCAACCGAGTCCTCCAACATCAAATTCGCCAGATATTCCCAGGGCTTTCCCTCAGATAGACTTGATCGACCTAGACTGCAGATTCTCGGACAATAGCGAGGGCGTCCAGAGGCCAACAGAGTCACTATCCCGACCAATACCGGATGGAGAGTTCGAATTAATTCCCCTGGGAGAGGACCCAGCTCGGTGCGTTAAAATCGGGGCACATATGCCCGACTTGGTGAAGCGACAGCTGGAAGCTTGCCTCAGAGGGAACGCAGATCTATTTGCCTGGAGCGCTGCAGAGATGCCGAGGCTCGACCCCGAGACAGCCTGCCACCACCTCTCCATTGACCTAACGCACAAGGCGGTCGCTCAACGCAGAAGGAATCAGTCGACCGAAAAAACTGAAGCAGCTGAATCTGCTGTTAAAGACCTCCTAGAGGCTAAATTTGTAACCGAGGCCAGGTACACGACCTGGCTTTCGAATGTTGTACTTGTGAAAAAATCTAATGGAAAGTGGAGAATGTGCGTTGACTATACCGATCTCAATCGGGCATGCCCGAAAGATGCATACCCTTTACCTAACATTGATAAATTAGTCGACAATTCGTCCGGTTTCAAGCTATTGTCCTTCATGGACGCCTACTCAGGATATAATCAGATACCCATGGCCGTGTCTGATAAAAAATACACAGTCTTCATGACCGAATCGGGCAATTACTTTTATAATGTTATGCCCTTCGGTCTGAAGAACGCGGGTGCGACATATCAGTGCATGATGAATAAGGTTTTCCGAGCAGAAATCGGAGATATGCTCGAAGTATACATGGACGACATGATCGTCAAATCTCAACAAGAAACAGACCACGCGTCCCACTTACGAAAAGTGTTCGATCAGGCACGAAAGTGCAAAATGCGTTTCAACCCTGAGAAATGCACGTTTGGGGTCTGAGCAGGGAAATTCCTCGGATTCTACTTGACTGAACGAGGCATCGAGGCCAACCCCGACAAATGTCGGGCATTCGCGGAGCTCCCAAATCCTACTTCTAAAAAATCCATACAATCACTAAACGGGGTCCTTAACTCCCTCGCTCGGTTCGTATCAAAATCCGCTCAACACACTCTCCCCTTTTACAAGCTCCTCCGCAAAGAGGCAACTTTCGAGTGGACGGAGGAGTGCGAGCTAGCGTTGTCCCACCTAAAAAAGGCACTAAGTGAACCCCTGGTCTTATCCAGACCCGAAGGGGGGGAGGTACTTTATCTCTACCTCACCGTTGCAAACGAAGCAGTAAGCGCGGCACTCGTTCGCGACCTACAAGAGGGGAAAAAGCCTGTTTATTTCACTAGTAAAGCACTCCATGGCTCAAAAATTCGATATCTCCAGATAGAAAAGGTGGCTTTGGCCCTCCTTCTCGCAGCCAGAAGGCTACGCCACAACTTCCTGGCTCAAACCATCATCGTTAGAACCGATCAACCCATAAGACAATTGCTCGGTCGACCAGACATGGCCGAACGAATGTTAAAGTGGTCATTAGAATTATCCGAGTTTGACGTCAAATTCGAGGGAAGACGAGCTTTCAAAGCTCAAGCGCTGGCCGACTTCGTGGCTGAACTTACTTTCACTGAGCAAGAGTCGAAAACCTCATCCAGATGGGTTATTTTCGTGGACGGAGCATCTGGCCCAGCGGGTAGCGGGGCCGAAATTATCTTGGAGAACGAAGAGGGGAACGTCATCGAAGTTTCCCTAACCTTATCTTTCCCCTCTTCTAACAACCAGGCAGAGTATGAAGCTTTTCTAGCGGGCATACGGCTCACAACCGATTTGGAAGCATAAGAGATCACAATCTGCACGGATTCTCAGTTGGTCGCGAGTCAAGTCCGAGGAGATTTTCAAGCCAAAAACGATAACATGGCCGAATATTTGGCCCTCGTAAAAGGCGAACTAAAACGATTCAAAAGTGTGGAAGTCAAACACATCTCGCGAGAAAACAACATCCGCGCCGACATCCTTTCCAAGTTGGCGAGCACTAAAAGGAAAGGAAATAACAAATTCGTCATACAGAAAACGCTTCCTCGACCTAGCATTAGGCAATCATCAATCCACGTAGACATTAACCTCGTGGGCGACACAAGCTGCTGGATGACCCCAGTATTTAATTACCTAACTAAGGGAGAACTGCCGACCGACCCAAAGGTGGCCAATATCATACGTCGAAGGGCATGACTGTATTCCCTAGTAGGTGGACGAATGTATCGTCGAGGATTCTCTACGCCCCTCCTCAGGTGTGTAGAAGAGGAAAACATCCCGCACGTACTGAGAGAAGTCCACGAAGGAATCAACACGCAACATCCTGGCGGAAGGTCGTTAGCTCGAAAAATTCTTCGTGCAGGGTATTATTGGCCCACACTTCAACACGACGCGAAGGAGCATGTGAAAAGGTGCGACAAATGCCAACGGCACGGGGGCGTGCACGTAGCACCCCCATCCGAGTTGAAATCACTGTCATCACCTTGGCCATTCGCATGGTGGGGGATGGATATCTTAGGACCATTCGTCGTCGGGTCTGGTCAAAATAAGTACTTAATCATGGGCGTCGACTATTTCACCAAGTGGATAGAAGCCGAGGGTTTGGCCAAAATCACAGCGTTCAACATACTACGTTTCTTCAAGAGAAACATCCTCGCCCGGTTCGGGGTACCGCTCGCCATCGTGATCGACAACGGCACTCCGTTCACGGACAAACACTTCAAAGAATTCGTCGCATCAATAGGAACGAAACAACATTTCGCGTCGGTCGAACACCCCCAAACTAATGGACAAGCAAAGGCCGCAAATAGAGTAATCCTAAGAGGTTTAAAACGAAGATTGGACGAGCATAAGAAGCATTGGGTCGAGGAGTTACACAACGTACTATGGGCATATAGGACCACACCCCACTCAACAACCGGGGAATCCCCATTTCGATTAGCATACGGAACTGAGACGGTGATCCCTATAGAAATGCACGTCCTATCCAAACGCACGGAATTCCCTATGGACCAAGACACCAACTCCAAAGCTTTGAGGGATGAGCTCGATATGATCGAAGAAGTTCGGTCAGAAGCTGCTCTTCGAGAAACCATTCTCAAACAAAAAATAGCCGCTCGGTATGATTCTAAGGTCATAAGACGAACGTTCGAGGTAGGCAATCTTGTCCTTAGAAGAAATCACAGGGATCCCCGCGAGGGAAATTTTACACCCAACTGGGAGGGCCCGTATCGCGTCCGAGCAAAAACCGAGAACGGAGCCTATTATTTAGAAAATTTATACGGGGAAGAGCTAGCTCGGCCTTGGAACGCCGAGAAACTCAAACAATATTACAGCTAAATCACAAAGTCGACCTGCTCAACTTTCAAGCAAAGAGCAAAGGGACCGACTGAAAACTGCGTGTCTAGGTACGAGCACGACAGCCAAAAAATGACAGCCAAGCAAGATCTCCTTTCGAGGGAAAGAGAAACTTGCCGCACGGACGGATACTCAAACGAGTCCGACGTCGCCTAAGTACCACGACCAGGAAGAACCCCAGCTCGCGATGGGATGTTCAAGCCACGGAGCCCGGGCCATTACCTTGGCCCGAGCACCGACCAGGAGTAAGACTCCAAAATCTGATTGGTCCCCCTAACCAACAGATCACATACACACCCCGTATTTATTCGATCACATCCAATTAATGCAAAGATGCATACCAAACACTTAGTAAAAATAACAAGTAAATTATGTCCTCCGACGGACGCATCATTACGAACAAATAAAATATAGAAACCGACCATCAAGGTCGTACATATGAAATTAAAAATGCGACCCCGAAGGGCCGACTTGTTCAGGATTACATACAAAGGGGACCACGCCCCCAAAAAGAAACATAATAAATTATAAGGCACGCAGGCTAGAAACTAATTACCCTCGCCTCCCGGGCGGCCTTCCTCCTCACAAGCTTCCACCTGCTCCGGTTGCGCGTCAGGCTGGCCAGGCTGAGCAGTCGACCCCAGCTGAGAATCATCCACCACCAAGTCTGAGGGAACCACGATCTGACCGTCTTCGACCTTATACAGATAGCTGATTCGACCAACGTTCAAGGCCAGGTCAGGATGAAGAACCCTCATCTGATCCACCACGTTCTGGAAACTGAGCTCAGTTGACGAGTTCAGGTCTTCCATGTCTTGGTCGATCCGAGCGAGCAACTGAGCCCTCGTTACCGGGCCTTTGGTCTCTTCATCCTCGTCCTCCTTCGGGCAGAAAACATCTTTCAGCTTTTTATTCTGCTCCAGCACCCTTTTCTTGTCGACCTCCAACTTGGCGATGACGTTGGCCCGTTCAGTCGACTCCTTGGTCGCGGCTTTAGCCTCCTCAGTGGCCGCTGTCAGTTTCGCCTCAGAAGCAGCCAGCTGCTCCTTAAGCCTACCATTCTCTCGCTCCAGTCCGGGACTCCCTTCGGCCTTCAGCCAGGCCATTGTCAGGACCCACATAATCGCGCTTGCGTCTTGGGCCAGAGATAATCGCCGGGCAGGACGATCCATGCCCTCCAAAAACAAGGAATCCGCACGGTCAACCTCCATGCTTGTTCCCTCGAAGAAATTGCGCTTCACGAAGCACGGAGGCAGCCCATGCTTCGGCTTTGGAGTAGTGTTGGTCGTCAAGTCCACAATGGCCGCAAACTTATGCTTCTTCATCAAAGAGCCGGTCGAGGCGCTCGGAGAACCTTGGACCAAGGGGCCCGACCCCGAACCACTTGTCTCCGTCAGCTTGGTCTGCACGACCCTTGACCTTTTCTTCTGCTGCTGACGCAGGCGTTCTTGAATTTTGTCCAGTGGGTTCGACAGAGAGCCTGAAAAAAGAAAAAGATCAGATTAGTCATGGACGACAAAGTTAAATCAAAATTTTGACTAAGATAGATAAACAGATACCAAAGAAGTCGGACACTTCCTGCCCGGTATGGCAGGCCAATAATTCGGTAACATTAATCAAGGGACTCTCCACAGCCTCCCCCTCATCCTGCTCAAGCATAACTTTTCCATCTCCGTCCAGTAGGGGGTCGGAGTGAAAGACACAATCAATTTTCTGAAGGCCTCGAAACTGGCCGCGTCATCATCATTCAATGAACCTCCCACCTGAACGAACTCACCGACAGGTTTCTCATAGTGAGCATAATTCCAAGAAAATGGGAACAACCATAGCCTCCTCGGGATCACCTGCCCTTGATCGTCGAGCTTAGGTTCGTCATTCTCGTCGGTGTCTATTCCCAGGAAGCTCATTGCCCTTACGGCCACCGTGCTCGCGGGTTTGATCAGAAAGTAATCAGTTTTAAAGGCCCAGATAGACTCTGAATGGGCCTTGAAGATTTTCTTCCTCTGCTTGAAAGACACGAACCCCTTCCGATCGGTTCCACGCCCGACTTGGCGCTGCAGGGAGAACAGGTGGAAAAACAGAGGAAGCGTGGCACCAACACCCAGATGGGCGCACGTCATCTCGAACGCTCTCAAGAACGCGTATGAATTGGGATGCAATTGGGAAGGGACAACGCATAGGTGCCCGAGCACGGCACTCACAAAGACACTGAAAGGCAAAGTTACCCCAGGACCGAGACTGCATATTCATACATAGAGAACGCCTGACCCCGGAAATCTGAGAAGATGCGGTCATCATCTCCCGGGTAGGTTACGACCTAATCGGCAGGGTCGCCGATGACGGGTAGCGGCTCCGTTCGGGGTCTCGAAAATGAGGACACCTTGTCCAGCAAATCCTCCACCACCAATTCTTCGGGCGAGACCCTCGTCTGGTCGGGGCACTGGGGAGAATCTGTTGATGCTCCTGTAGTACTCGTACCTGAATCCCCCGAGGAACTCCTAGAGCCAGAAGGGACGGACGCAGATGACCCTGAATCTTCCGAGGACGTCTCTTCCGAAGACACGTCCAATGGATCCACGAGCGAGTTTTCACCTGAAAAGAAGAGGAAAGGCGTCAGTGAATTCGATTAAGAATATCAAATCCACCCTTCCACCGCTCGACAAGTGAAAGGGCGCGCATCAGCTCAGGGACTAGATCCCGAGCTATAGCCCTGGCTGACCATCGCTCGGAGCGACGACTTACGCCCAACATCATAAATTACAGATCTAACCTAGATATTTGTCAAATCCCAAGTCAAGGTCGACCAGCACTTATGTCGACCATGAGTTAGGGTTTGCAACCGACCGACTACGGTGGTAGAAGTCCTAAAGTTTACCGGTTCTAAATCTAAGACTACCGTCAAAACTATCCTAAACCACATGCATTTCTACAAAACCTAAGCTATAAACACCTAAAACGGCGAAAAAGAACCATACCTTGCGCTTGGGAAGACATTTTTGAAGAAGAAATGCATTCTGGAAGTGGTGGTCGGCAAAGAGATGCGGTGGTCGACGGCTGAAGTGGTGGCAGTTGAACGAGCAGAGTGTCGGAGAAGAAGATGAAGCGAAAAGTTCAGAATGGGCCCTGAGAACCCTATTTATAAGAGGGAAAACACGTGCAAACACGCGTGACCCCTACACGCTAGCCCCTAGGCTAGCCGTCAAATCATTAATAAGCGCGAATTCCCAGATATTCCAGCTTCCCGTTTCACATCCCCCTGTCGAGCAACGTACTGGCTGCCCGTTCCTCAAAGATCTGCAGCGTAAATTCCTGGCCTTAACACTGCTCAACGTCGAGCACAAAATCACTTCTAAGTCACTACTCTTCCACACGAGCAGTAACTTGGGGGGCTCCTGTTCTGGACTAGCCCAATTCCCACAATTGGGCCAAGCCAACCAATCCTATAGCTGTGCTCGACGTCGAGCAGAATTAGGAATTATGGCCTCTGTCGAGCATAAGCATACCGACCACGATGAAGTTCCCTAACGACTAGTTTTGACCATTGCCTATTTTTACGGATTCCTCGATCCGCGCCTCACAATATGGACCAATGATCTTCCATTTAGCCCCTTATATAAACCCTCTCACTGGGAGGGTCAGGTATTCAATCTCTCTGACCTTTATTCTTGTACTTGCCCACTCTTTGCTCGGTTACTTACTTTAGCATTGGAGTGCCTTGCAGGTACACCCCCCTTTTTCTCCTCACCGACCGTCTTTCATCAGCTCTCGAAGTTAGCCGCATTGGATCCTGATCTCTAGGTACGATCAGGAGTCATAGGTTAGTGTGGTTTGAAATCTATCCTAATGAAGAAGAAGGAAAAAAGATAAAGGAATTAGAACTCAACTTACTTCCTAAGGAAGTTAAGTTGGTTCTAAAAGAATGAAAGGGAAATCTTATATTCAAAGCATAAGGTGCTAAGGCAAACACAATTAAAATGCATAAAGGATAAGAATGAAGTAATGCTTACCATAATCTTCCCCTCTACCAAACAAATGTTAGCATGATGAAGCATTTTGAACAATCATGGCAAATTTCAATTAAGAACTCACACTAATTAATAAAGGCATTAATGAACTTTTAAGCCTAAAATCAAGTCCTAAGGGATATTATATGCTATCTAGCTTCCAAGGTCAGTAGATAAGTCACACCTAAATGATCTAAGGTTGAAAATAGAAACACACTCAAACTATGCCCTAAATGGCACTAAAACCCCTAAGTGGAAACTAGGTGGATTTGCATGGAAAACTCGAATAAAGTCAAAGCACTAAAAAAATGGTAAAGGTCCTGGAAAAATATGAAATTAATTCCTTAAGGTCCCTAACCTAAATCTAATGTTGTGTTAAAAAAATCTCCTAAAAATTCATAACCTAACTATGTCAAATGGTCACTTAAATCTACATAAGATCTAAACACAATTTTACACAAACTATGCTGCCAAAACAGTGGATAAAAAGGACCTAAAAATATGACAAAAATAATTCCAGGTTCTATTATGAGTCCTCTAATCATAGCAAAAATAATGGGACAAAAGGATTACTGGAAGTGGGAGAAATAAACACATGATTGGCACATGTTCATTAATGTGGTGGCTGATTCTGGTTCGTCAGATGGAAATTGATCTAACGGCTATGTTATGTTCCCACACTAATGCTAGGCTTAGTATTCCGGTCACCGTAGCTAAACTCTGGTCATCTTATCCGATCATTCTCCGATTAGGGTTTGGAAAAATGTCTACCAAACTGAAAAATAAGGCCATGGACGAATTCGTCTCCTCAAGTACATCAACAATCTATGCTTGATTTTCTCTTAAGGCTCATGAATAACGCAAATTGAAGCACACAAGTATCAACCTAAAAAATTGAATCTAAGCACCTAAGGTGCCTATCAACTAGCCAGTACAAGCATTGCTCCTATTGAGCTCATACCAACATAAAACAACAAAAAAAATTAAGAATTTGTGTCAATGGAATTGAAGATGAAACCTGAAATTCAGTGGTGTTTAAAGTTGTAGAAATCCAGAGGTGAGGTTCCAAGGACTTCTATGCTTGATCTTGATCCTTTGTGAAGTGAAATAAACACTTCGTTGATGAAGAATCTTGAGCAATTGTTGAAGATGCAGAAAATTAGAGCAATGTAATCTTGATCTTTCACTCCATTAGATCCATGGAGAAGCTACAAATCATGATGTTGATGATGATTTGATGATAAGCGTGATGCTATAGACAAGAATCAAGAGTATGGAGGCAAAATGCAGCAAGGTGCATTGGTATAGAGTGGAAGATTCAATGAAATTCTGCCATGGAAATGAAGCTCTTGATGATGATGATGATGATGAAGGACAGATGGAGATTGGGAATGAATTGATGAAGATGAATCTGAATTGAGCAAGATACAATGCAATGTTGATCCCAAAATCAGAATGAAAAACAGAGAAAAGAGATGAAGTTTATGGTGAATTGTTTGTTAGAAATGAAGTGTGTTCTCAAAATTCAGTTGGAGAAAGCCTTATATATCTCAGGTTAACTATTAGCCCTCGTGGTTAACAGTTAGAACCATGGTCAATTCTAACTTGAGGTGTAAGGTGCAATGAGGGTGGATTGGAAAATTCAGCTATGCAACTTTGAGGTGTGATCTCATGTTGTGATGTTTAGGACTGTTATGGTGAGAATGCAACCCCTTTCATGTCCTTGAAACAACTCAAAAAATGAGGTATACAAAGCTTCTTTGAGTGGTGTTTACATGATTCCTTCATAGATACAATCCATGAGCTGAACTGTCATTATTCAAAGGTTTTTAGCAGAAAAACAGGCCTATGTATCGATACATAACACGAATGCATTGATACATGTCAGTTTTTTAACTGATATGTATCGATACATGCATGTATGCATCGACGCATACTGAAGCAATGGCAATTTTCAGCATAAAAAATAAACTATGTATCGATACATAACACAGATGCGTCGATACATGTCATTTTATTAACTGATATGTATCGATACATAGTTGTATGAATTGATGCATACTGAAGGTTTTTTGCAATCATGCATCAATACATCCTTCTTATTTATCAATACATAGTCCATTTCCACAACAACATGTATCGATACAAAACTCGTATGTATTGATACATAGTCTCAAAAAAAATTGTTTTTCCTCTGATTTCTCCATTCCTTCTTGATCAAACTTGGTCCATAAGTCACTTGTGATCAAAATTTCATGACCTTGACCTCAAGACGTCAAGAGTTGACTTTTTACTCAGCCTGGCTGACTTTTCAAATAATCAGTTTGACCAATTTCTTCTTATGCAAGCAACTGATGAAACGACTGCCTTCCTCAATGAATTTTCTCACCAAATTTCATCCATAGCATTCACATATATTATGAAGGACTTTTCCCATATGAAGTGGCCAAAGTCACAAAGAATCCCTGCTTGAAAGTGAAACCCTAATTTGGAGACCACCTGTGTAGGAGCTTTCCCTTTCATGGATCATCTGATAATCTCCCAATCTTTTGGGCTCTTATAAAGGATCTTGAGCTTGTATATGAAATATAGAAACTTCATGGGACTTGGAAAAGGTCACTTGATCTCTTGCTTTGACTTGTAAGGCTTCAAATGCACCAATGATTGATCATATGTCCAATGCTAGCACATGAAAATGTTATGCTTCATTTTTCAATGCAAAAATGCTAAGGATATGCCATGCTTATGATGCTTATGATATGACATGATTATGATAATTATGATATCATGATGATGCTAGAAAGAAGAGGGCAAATTTAGGGTGTTACACCTTTCGCGTTTGTACCAGGATGGAAATCCAGGGAGCGACAGCTGGCGACTCTGCTGGGGATCGAACCTAGTATCTCTGGTTCTCCTTGAGAGTCAATCCTAGCGCTTGCGTGTTTTTGTTTCTTTGAGTGTTGATTGTTTTTTGTTGTGTGTTTATTTTACTACTGTTTATTTACAGTTTATTTACATCTTTATTTACAGTTTTTATTATTTATTTTCATGCATCATATGTATATACTGGAATGTCTGGCTGTGCTGGTTTCCTTTTTTCTGTGGGATTGGGAACTGTTACTGAGAGATGAGCTCGTAACCGGGGCTCGAGTGCACCCTAGGACTTAGAGTGGACAATCACTTTGGCTTCATGGCATCTTGCTATTGGTAGTAGTGAGTTCCACACCCAGACATGCGACCGTCTTGGAAGTGTATTGATGCCAGAATCTTTCTGGGGTCATACACAACCTTAATAGTTATGTGCATCTGGGGAACGATCATTGAGGACCTTTGTGGAAACATCCCTCTCCAGTAGTGACAGTGGCAGACCACATTTTATAGCAAACCCATTCACACCCGAGGGCCCACTGGGAACTCGCATAGGATGGCCGGGTTCTCTTATAGGAACTCAGTCAAAGCATCTAGTCGTATGACGATAGTATTGTACCCTTCGGGATGAATGTACTATTGTTTCTCGATTCCAGTGCTTGAAGCTGGGAACTTATAAAGGATGCTTGTTTTTCCCGGACTCACGCTGAGACCTCCCTGAGTAGTACATAATGCCAAACCGATTCCGTGATCTGGTCATGAGCCATTTCTCAGAAATGGTGAATGTATTATTGCTATTCGGCTTTGATAGTCCGTGATGTTTGATCCGGAGCACACCTGTGAGATTGGGAGGGGTTTACAGGTTTGCAGGAACCCTTGCCCTCATCATACCTCATTGCCAGTACAGTTCTATGATTTGATACAGCTACATGGATTTCAGATATTTGATTTGAGGCTTATTTAAGACTAAATTCCGGTTCAGGGGGCTTTATTCAGAGGATCTTGGTTCTTGGTCCCTTGGGTCCAGTGTTCCGTATCCAGACAGTCCTAGTTGTTGATCATGTGCCTGCATTGCATTTGCATCGCATCATACTCGCATTAACTATTTGTGTTTCCATTCCAGGTTACCATTTATCCATTGTTCCCAGTTCTGGTATTCATTGTTTCTCCAGATGACATAAGTCCAAGAGATACCCAGAAAAAGAATGCTCATTACACTTTCCCGCAACTAGAAATTGAGGGTATTCAGAAACTGGTGGGCTTGATGAGTGACAAGGTTTCAGATGATTTCAGAAGTCGGTATGGGAAGATCTTGGGATACATGAACAAACCTACTATTGATCAAAGAGATAGTCTTCATTCTTTGTTGCAGTTTTATGACCCTTAGTTGAGAATTTTCGTGCTTACTAATTATGTATTGGCCCCTACTATGGAAGAGATTTCTGACATCCTGAAGATTCCCATCAAGAATGGTGTTCCCTATTATGTTGCAGAGAAGTGTCCCCCGTACAAGGACATTGCAGATTCTTGTCATTTGAGTATGCTTAGAATGAAGATGGAGTTGGATGCTAGCAAGGGGAAGGGATTTACCCTGGATTTTCTTATCACAGAAGCCCACGTGTTTGCTTTAGGAGGGAAGTGGTCGGAGTTCAGTGCGCTGTTAGCATTAATGGTATATGGGATAAGTCTATTCCCAGGAGAGAAAGGATGGGTGAGCTGGGAGGCCATCACCCTTTTCATTAAAGGAAACCTGGTGCCTACGTTGTTGGGAGACTTTTACTTTGGTGTCCATCACAGAAATGAGAAGAGAAAGGGGTATGTAAATTGTTGCGCTCCGTTGTTTGCTGAGTGGTTTTCTAAGAAGCTTTCAAAGTCAGGACCGTTCAAAGATCTTAAGAGAGATTGGAAGTGTGCTAGAAGATTGATGGGATTAACATCTGATGATATAGCTTGGGGATGTAGCAGTAGCTTAGTAGGGAAGGAGTTTATTACAAGGTGTGGTGAATTTCCCTATGTGCCTTTGTTAGGTAGGAAAGGGGTGATAAGTCATAACCCTGTGCTGTCTAGAAAACAATTTGGCTATCCACTGAAGGATCCTCCATCTGGAAAAGAAATAGCTAAGACTCTGTACTTTCCGGCTGAAGATAATGAGTCGTTGGTTATGCAAGTATCTCAAGCTTGGGAAACAAATGTTAGGGAGGGTAAGAAGGAATTAGGAAAGGTAGACCCTAAGACTTATCCCTCTTTTGCTGCTTGGATACAAGGTAGGGTTAATAACTTCTTCCTTCCATTCTTAGTTGAGGCTCCATTATATCCAAAAGAGGTACCGATACAAACCACTGTTTCTCTTAAAGATTACAAGAAGTTGGAAGCTCAGTTGCATGAAGTTCGGATAGAGAATTCTGAAATGTCTAGCTTGTATCACTGTGCCAATCATGCTAAGCAAGAAGAAGAAGAAGAAAAGCTACAGAAGATGTAGGCTACCTTAGAAACTAAGGAAAAGGAGTTTGCTGGGAGAGAAGCTCATTTACAGAGATTGGGTCTAACAGAGTCAAAAAGAGAAGCGGAGCATAAGAAGATTTTGAAGACTCTTAGAGAAGCTCGTCAATCCATTACTTGGTTACAGGGCCAATTGGAATAGGAGCAAAAAAAGTACAAAGAAAAGGAAGAGTTCTTTGAAGTGCATATGACATTCAAGAAAGAAGAGGTAGAACAAGTTCACAAGATACGAAGGGAAAAGACTCAGCAATTCGTATAGAGCCAGCTAGCCTTGGAGGAAGCAATGAAGGAGAATTCAGATCTCAAGCTGAGAGCAGGCATCAAGAAGAATCGGACGGAGGTGATGACTGCATAAGAGGAGCCTGATTCTTCCTTTAGCCTAGGGTTTTAGTTTATTGTTGTTTGTATTCAGACTACCTACAGGCTTGTTGTAGGAGTCTTGCTTTATCTTTATGTCTTTTTGTATTGAATTGTAACCCTTTGGGAGTTCTGTTTATGTCTATGACTCTGGTCGTTGTTAGTTTGTTCATGTAATACAGTGATACTTTCCAGTTACAGTTTCTGAATGAGAAAATTTGTTGGTCCGAAACCATCAGGGTCTGAATACTCCTCAAAAGAGTTTGAAAAGTTAGTTTCCAAAAAGTCATCTGAAGTATTTTCTGTCAAAGGATACCAGAATTGGGGCATATTAATGCATGGATGTGGAAACATGAATAGTTACATTGCATGCATATAATGTGTTTGTTGTTTTGCAGGTATTTCTCCAGTTTTCTAACGTTCATGTCACTTTCAGGCACTATAGCTCCTAAGAAGGTTCAGAGACAGTCAACTGTGCACAGATACCCTACGAAGGTGAACAGAGAGAGAGAGAAATGGAGCAGACACTACGCCAAAAATGTTTTTTAACAGCCCATCTTAGACAGCGCTTTTAAGAGAAAGCGCTGTCTAAGGTTAAAATTAAAATAAAACATGGAAAATGTTCCAAAAAAATAATGAAAGCGCTGTCTAAGGGGGGGTCTTAGACATCGCTTTTTAAAAGCGCTGTCTAAGACCCCCCCTTAGACAACGCTTATAGAAAGCGCTTTTAAATATTCACCTTAGTCAGCGCTTTTGATAAAGCGTTGTTTAAAGTTTTTAAATTTAAAAAAAAATAAAACCATAAGCGCTGTCTAAGGGGGGGGGGGGGGTTTAGAAAGCGCTTTTGGAAAGCGCTGTCTAAGGCATACCTTAGAAAGCACTTTTCCCAAAAGCGCTGTCTAAGGTCTTATTAAAATTAAAATTCAGACTTCTATTTTCGTTCTCTGTTCTTTCTGTTTTCCCTCCTAACAGCGAAAGCGAACCCTAACAGCGAAAGCGAAATCGCATACATTGTTTCAGTCATTGAAAGTGTTTGAATCGTTCGTTCTTGATTGTGGTATGTTCTTCATTTCTTCACTTTTTCATTCATTCGGTTTCAGTTCTTCTTCATTCATTCACTGCGGTTTCATTTCGTCATTTCTTCAGTTCTTCGGTTTCAGGCATTGCAAGAGTTGAATCATTCATTTCTGAAAGTGTTTGAAGAATCTCATTACGGTATGTGTTTCAGTTTTGATTTTTTTAGGGAAATATCAGTTTTGATGTTTTTAGGGAAAAATCAGTATTTTTCATGCTATGTTTTTGGTTTACATATAACAAGATTGTTCTGGTTGTGGTTGTTTGGTTTGGGTACATTCCATAACTCTGCGTGTTTCCCTGATTTAGCAAGCTTCTTGATGAGAATGTTTGGGTCCACATTCCCGGAAACCGTCACCTTCCCCTGTTCTGCATCTATCTCAGTCGTAAACACCCCTGTCAATCATTAACCAACACAAAAAATCATAAGACTTTGTTTTTTGTTTCACTTAGGATGATTCTAATTAGTTTATCAAGAAGAGTGCAAATCATAAGACTTTGTTTTTTGTTTCACTTAGGATGATAAGTTTCATACTAAAATTATGGATGATATATATATATATATATATATATATATATATATATATATATATTAAAGTAGTTCCTCATGGATGGTGGAAAGACTTCATTAATTTAGTTTTTCTTTGAATTGATGAAAAGATTCGAGTGAGATAATATGAGATGGAAAATAGTGATATTCTATTGTTTACTTTAGTTATGAAAATGATACTACCTTAGTTATATATTTTCATCTGGATTGATTGTTTACTTTAATAAGTAGGAAAACCATGGATAAAACATGGATCTGTACCGATCGAATGACCAAAGAGTACGAGAGTGGGGTTGCGGAATTCGTTAAGTATGCTGTTCAACACGCTGAAAACCCCAGACGAATGCATTGTCCTTGCTTGCGTTGTTGTTATATTGGTAAGGTTGACGCACATGGATTGAAATCGCATTTGCTGAGGCATGGAATTGATCAAAGTTATCAGTGTTGGATATTTCATGGTGAGAAAATTAACGGGAATGTTGAATCGAGTGGAAAAAGTAATACGACCTATGCTTCATACGACAAAGACACGAAAACATATGATTGTGATCGAGTTGAAGAGATTGTAGAAGCACTGGAAGAAGATCTTCATGATTGTCCTGAAATGTTTGAGAGGATGGTAAGCGATGCAGAGAAACCGTTGTACAAAGGTTGCACTAAATTCTCAAGACTTTCTGCGGTATTAAAGTTGTACAACTTAAAGGCGGGCAATGGATGGTCGGATAAAAGTTTCACAGAGTTGTTGGCCCTTATGAGAGAAATGCTACCGGATGATAATGTTCTTCCTAATCGAACCTATGAGGCAAAAAAAATGTTGTGCTCTATTGGCATGAGCTATGATAAGATACATGCTTGTCCTAACGATTGCATTTTGTTTCGTAACGAATATGTAACGTTAACTGAGTGCCCTAAATGCGGTTTGTCTCGATATAAGAAAAGATTATCTCCCGCAAAAGTCTTATGGTATTTTCCGATAATTCCGAGATTTAGGCGCATGTTTCATAGTGAAACCGATGCAAGACATCTTACTTGGCATGCAGATGAAAGAATTACTGATGGAAAGTATCGGCATCCGGCTGATTCACCACAGTGGTCGAAGATTGATAATGATTATCCTGAGTTTGGATCAGAAGCAAGAAACCTTCGATTGGCATTATCTACTGATGGAATGAACCCACATGGTCTTCAAAGTATTTCACATACCACATGGCTTGTGATTCTTATGATTTATAACCTACCTCCGTGGCTATGTATGAAGCGTAAGTACATGATGTTATCTATGTTAATCTCTGGGCCTAAACAACCATGTAATGACATAGACATATACTTGACACCTTTGATCGAAGATTTAAAGATTTTGTGGGAGAATGGTGTGGAGGTTTATGATGGATATAGGAAAGAAAGTTTCAATTTGAGGGCGATGTTGTTTGGCACAATTAATGATTTTCCAGCATACGGGAATCTATCTGGGTATAGCATTAAAGGTCAACGTGCGTGTCCTGTTTGTGAAGACGGAACCGATACGATTCGATTGGAACTTTGCCAGAAGAATGTGTTTCTCGGTCATCGTAGATTCTTACATTCTAAACATCACTACCGTGGGTGGAGAAAAGCATTCAATGGAGACACCGAACATCGTAGAGCTCCACCCGCATTGTCAGGTGAACAAGTTTTTGAAAAGGTGAAAGATGTGCGTACTGAGTTTGGCAAGCCTTTTGCACATAAGATTGTGAAAGGTGGGTGGAAGAAAAGGTCGATATTTTTTGAATTGCCATATTGGAAGTCTTTGTACGTGAGACATTTTCTCGATGTTATGCATATTGAAAAAAACGTATTTGAAAGTGTTATCGGTACATTACTCAATATAAAAGGCAAGTCTAAGGATGGCCTTAAAGCAAGGGAGGACATGTTAAAAATGGGAATAAGAACTGAATTAGCACCCGTGAAGAAAGGAAGACAAACATATCTACCACCTGCTGCTTTTACCTTATCTAGAAAGGAGAAAAAAAATTTGTGTAAGTCTCTGAGTGAAGTTAAGGTTCCAGAAGGATACTCATCTGATATCAGAAGACTTGTTTCTATGAAAGACCTCAAGTTGAAGAATTTGAAGACACATGATTGTCATGTTATAATGGAACATTTTCTACCGATCGGTATACGTTCTATTTTGCCAGAAAAAGTAAGAAGTTCCATAACTAAATTGTGTTTTTTCTTTAGGTCAATTTGTAGTAAGGTGATCGATCCCGAGATCTTACCAACACTACAAAAAGAGATTGTAATTACCTTGTGTGAGCTTGAAATGTATTTTCCTCCGTCTTTTTTGACATAATGGTTCATTTAGTTGTTCATCTTGTGAAAGAGACATAGTTGTGTGGACCAGCTTATATGAGATGGATGTACCCTGCTGAACGGTATATGAAAATATTAAAAGGGTACGTGAAATCCCGAAGTCGACCAGAGGGTTGTATTGTTGAACGATACATTGTTGAAGAAGCTGTTGAGTTTTGTACTGAATATTTGTCTAACGTTCAATCGATTGGACTCCCCAGAGCTCAGATTTTCGACAAAATGGAAGGTAAAAAATTAATTGGGAATAAAATTGTGACAATATCAAGGGATGAACGGGATCAAGTTCATTTGTATGTTCTGCACAATAATAATGAGGTTGAGCCATATGTTGAAATGCACAAGGATGTACTCCGAAGGTTAAATCCAAACAGAAATGAAAATTGGATAGTTATAGAGCATAATCAAAGTTTCATACAATGGTTAAAGGATCATATTTATTTGAAGCGCTCTTCAGATCCTTCTTCGGTAACAGAAAGGTTGAGATGTTTGGCATATGGTCCAAGTTTGCATGTGTTTTCTCATAGCGCATATTCAATTAATGGATACACATTTTATACCAAAGAACAAGATGATAAGAGTACTATGCAAAATAGTGGTGTCATCGTGCTAGCTGAAGCAATGCATATATCAAGTATGAAGGACTTAAACCCCAAATATGCAAATTTGTCATATTTTGGAGTTATTGAGCACATTTGGGTGTTTGATTACGAGAAGTTTCAGATTCCCATCTTTGGTTGCAAGTGGGTGAATAGTAGTGGCATACGAATGGATAAGTCTGGATTTTTGCAAGTTGATCTTACTAGGGTGGGGTACAAAGATGAACCTTTTATTCTAGCATCTCAAGCTAAACAAGTGTTCTATGTGAATGACCCGAAGAGTACAAAATGGTCTATAGTGCTTTTCTCTAACAAAGTGACTGATGATAGCGGTGTCGATCAATGTGATATTGATGTTGAGAATGAGTCATGCATTAGACGGAATGAGTTGAATAGAAATGATGAAGTTGAGGATCTTATACCGGATGAGTCATATATAAGAAACGATCATAATGAGGGAATTTGGATCAATTCATCCGTACTCATTGCTAAGAAACAAGTGATTAATATTCCAACAAAGAAAAGAAAGAGATGTTAGTGACTTAGGTAAATTATCCATGGTTTCTTTATTTTATTTTTTCAATTGTTTTGATTATAAGTTATATGTGATAATGCATGATTTCATTATTTTTTTGTTTTCAATTGCTTTGATTATAAGTTATATATGATAATGCATGATTTCTTTATTTTTTTGTTTTCAATTGCTTTGATTATAAGTTATATTTGATATTTGATGGTTTCCTTGGTTTATTACAGGTTAGACATGGTTGATGACCAACATGAGGAAGTTAGTAAAAAAGTATCCACGGAAGAAGAAATTCGAAGAGGCATCACAGTAATGAGAAGGGTGGTCCAAGGAAGATCTCGAGGCATCATACTAGATGTCTATTGGAGCACCCAGAGACAACTTATAGAACCTAATGGGCATACCTTAACTAGTTTTATCGGTGCACTAGTAAGGAATGAAATTCCCATTACATGTGATGATTGGAGAAACAAAGAGCTGAATGAGTCCAAAGAAAAAATTTGGAGTGAGATAAAAGTACAATCATTTGGCCCTTAATTATACGGTATCAATTATGTTTTTTCAATTACCGATACTAACTATCAATCTGTATGTTTTTCTTAGCGATGTTTTAACATCGAAGAAGAAAGAAGAGGCTTTTGTATGAAATTGGTCGGAAATCTTCTAAGAGGGTTTCGGACATTTTTATCATCCAAGTTCCTTAAGGATGCGGATGGTAATTTTGTGGATGCGGAGCTTCCTAAAAAATATGAAAGTTTGATATCGGCTGAAGAATGGGAAGCTTTCAAATCCAAAAGACAAGACCCGGTTTTTCAAAGAATAAGTGCTACAAATCGGGAAAGAGCATCAAGTCCCGCATATCCGTACCGAAAAGGACATGTCGGATATGGACGCTTAGAACAATCCATGGTAAGTATTTATAAATTGCGATAACAAATTTGTTCATCATATATTAGTTTTATCTGATCAAATTGTATGACTTAATGTGTAGCTGCAGAAGGAGGAAAGTTCAGAAACATCTCTTCCTGCACATGTTTTGTGGAAGGAAGCCCGTGTGGGCAAATCTGGAGTTCCTCAAGAAGAAGTTTTACACGTATACCAGAAATGTGTAAGTATAACATTTTTTCATTAATTGAATAACATTTTTATACACAAATATTTGACAAGTGTACGGTATTCATCTGATTTTTCAGGAGGAGCTATCTCAGTCTTTATCTCCCGATGATACTAGGAGCATACTTGGTCGGGCATTAGATGTCCCTGAGTATTCTGGTCGGGTGAGGGGTAAGGGATTTGGAAGCCATGCAAGCTGAGCTTGATGCATTGAGGAGAGAAAGAGAGGCTAGCGCCTCAACAGTATACAGAGATGCTTCGGACAAAGACAATATCAACTGTACCTTTCAGCCGAACATTCCAGAGGTAATTACATATAATTGTCTTAAATTGAACTATTTGCTTAAATTATGTATTTGACATATATACACATTAACGATTTCTTGTTATTATTGGTTTTAGGGCATTTCCCATTGTCAGCTGTATTTGTCGTCACCATACCATCGGATGGTTGGCAAGGGAAAAGTGCATAACGTTAGCGGAGTATTACTCCACACTAGAGAGCTCCCTGCTGGATGTTTGAAGGTATCAATTGATATTGCAGTTGAGCCGAATGCAGCATTACCATATCCTAGCGATGATTCGGATGCAACAACGGTGCACGACGCAGTAGGTTCGTTTGTTGCATGGCCGACAAACCTCATATGCGTAGGATATGAGGTATGATTAAAACTTATGTTAACTTCCTTGGTATATTCAAAGTTTAAAATTTATGCTTAAAATTTTACTTACATATTTTCCTATGTTAAATAGACTCCCACAAAATCCAAATCAAAAGATAGTGCGATTCCACGGCATACCGAGTCCACGGTTTCAAGAAAAGAGGTAATATACAATTATATGACATATATTCATGGAAGTTGTTACATTCTTAATTTGATCTAACTATTTATATGACATGTAGCTTCAAGAAAATGAGGATAGCAATGCCTCCGCACAACAAAAAAAGGAGGTTAGCAACGCCTCCGCACGGGTAAAAAGTTCTGGTGCTAAGAAGACCGTAGCTAGGAAAAAACCTACCACCAAGTATAGGTCGTGCCTCAGGACATTTCTGGAGATGACCGATATACCGACCGGAGGTGTTCGGACTGTACATATGGAGGTAGGGATTTTCGGCTTTGATTACGAACAAATGATTGGTAATGAGGACTTCATGCAAGTTTTTGGTCGTAAAGAAATCGGCGTCAACGTTGTCAATACACATGTTAGGTAAATCCGGACTACTTTGTTTTATTAATTAAACAACTTATGTTAATGATGTTTACTTTATGTTAATGATGTTTTTATATTAGGTTTTTGTATGACAAATTGATGCGCCCCAATGGTTTGGACGTGTCATTCGGATTCTTAGCACCCGCGACCGTCAACTATGGTTTAATGTTAAGTAGACCGGATACCGTGACGGAGTACGTTCTTCGGATCCTCATGGACAATAAAGATGCGGAGAAGTTGTTTTTTATACCGTTTAATACCGGGTTAGCATTTCATTCTAAATTCATCTATTATAATTATTTTCCAAGTTACCATCTAACATTTGCCTAATCATTACAGTGGACATTGGTTGTTGCTCGCAATCAATCCTATCCGAGAAATTGTGTATTATCTTGACTCGTTAGGAAATGATTGGACAACATACCCGGATATGAAGGTCCTAATTGACACATAAGTGAGAATGTTCAAAAAATTTCTTAGTTTATGTGAATTGTTCTAATTGCTTCATTTTTATTTTATTAGCGTCCTACAAGCTTTTCGGGCCCAACGAGTTATCCAAACCTCAAGGAGGGGAGCCAACTCCATTACATGGATTAAAGTGGCGGTATATTTTTAATTACCACGTTTTTTATTTTATTAGTGATGACTACACTTGATAAAACTTAGGATTTATAATCCATATTTTTTTTCATATGTAGTGTCCTCGTCAACGTAATCAAATAGATTGCGGGTATTTCATGTTGAGGTTTATGCGAGATACTCTCGTTTTGGGCCGATTAGAGATTCCCACCGATGTATGTATTTCTAACTTATGAGTTATTTTTATATTTACACATATCTCATAATTAAATAGTTGGAATTAATTCAAAATATGTTATATTATTATGTAGTACTTTGATGAATTCAAGTGTGCATCTTATACAAAGGATCAAGTGGACGAAATCAAAGAGGAGTGGTGTCAATTCATGATAGAGCTCAAAGTTTGTTCATAAATTTGTGTAATTAATGTGTACATTTGTAGTAGTATATGTAATGACTTATAAATGTAAACATAAATTTGTATATATTTTGATACATTTATGGCAAAATTGGTTTGAATTGGTTAGCCAAAAATTGGTAAAAAAAGGCCAAAATGGCATATATAAAATGTGATAATTGTCTGCCAAAATCTGGTTGAAAACAGGTAGAAATTCTGGTTTATAAACCTGGAAAAAATGTGGTTTCCAACAAATCCTTCAAAAAATTTCGTATACCTTAGACAGCGCTTTTGTAAAAAGCGCTGTCTAAGGGGGGGATTAGAAAGTGCTTTAGGCAAAAGCGCTGTCTAAGGGGGGGGCTTAGACAACGCTTTTTGAAAAGCGCTGTCTAAGGTATACCTAAAAAAAGTAAAATAGGAGGGGCTTAGACAGCGCTTTTGGCCAAAGCGCTGTCTAAGGGGGGGGGGCTTAGACAGCGCTTTTCAAAAGCGTTGTCTAAGGTGTACCTAAAAAATTTAAAATAAGAGGGTCTTATAAAGCGCTTTTGGCCAAAGCGCTGTCTAAGGGTGGGGGCTTAGACAGCGCTTTTAAAATTTTAGAAAGCGTTGTCTAAACCTTTAGCAGCGGAGGTTTAGACAGCGCTTTAAAGCGCTGTCTAATGCTAAAAAAAGCGCTGTCTAAGGTCTTGTTTGTTGTAGTGAGATGCAAGCAGATCTGGCTTATTTAAGGACGAGAATGGACAACTTCATGACCCTCATGGCTGGGATGGGTCAAACTCAAGAACGTTTGCGCGAAATGGTGGAAAATAATCAAGCCACGAACCATGGGACAACAGATGGAGGTAATCGCAATGAGGTTGGCGCCCGTCACGTTGAAATCCTTGTGGTGCAACCAGGGGTCACTATTATCAATGATGGAGTGCATAACATGCAGATGGATGGGCAGGACGAGCACTTCACTTTGCTGGATGAGGCGGAAGGCCAGGGGGTTGATATGAATAGGAGGTTTGAAGAAATGGCTGAGCAGATTCGCGCCATTCAATCTCAGAGTTCTCTGGGGTTTGACATCACTGATCTGGGCTTGGTGCCAGGGGTGAGAATTCCCTACAAGTTCAAGGTCCCTACTTTTGATAAGTACAATGACACAACTTTCCCGAAAACTCACCTTCAGTCCTTTGTGGGAAGGATTGTTGCACATACAGATGATGAAAAGTTGTGGATGTATTACTTCCAGGATAGTCTTGTAGGAGCTTCCTTGGAATGGTACATAAAGCTGAGTTGGGTCAATATTCGAAGCTGGAAGGATTTAGCTAAGGCGTTTGTGAAACAGTATCAATATAATTTGGATATGGCTCCAAATCGTACCCAGTTGCAGACAATATCTCAGAGTGCCAAAGAAGGGTTCAAAGAATACACCCAAAGATGGCGTCAGCTTGCTGCTCGAGTACAACCTCCCTTGTTAGAGAATGAAATGGCAGACATGTTTATGGGAACACTACAATGGGTGTTTATTGAGAGATTGGCGTCTTGTTCAGTAACAAAATTTAATGATATTGTGATAGATGGAGAAAAGGTTGAAACTCTTCTGAATATGGGGAAGATCCAAGACAATGGTGCAGGTAGCTCAAGCAGTGTGAGAAAGGCTTTCAATGGACCTCCGAGAAGAAGGAAGGGAGAAACTAATGATGTGTATGGTCGAGGCCGAGGCCGTGGATACATAGGATCTTACGAGCAGGTGGCAGCTATCACCATTCCAACAAGTCCTATGCAACAACCACAACAACAACAACAGCCACAACGCAATAACTATCAGCAAAGACCCTATCAACAGAGACACGCTCATCCAGCTAACAGGGTGCATGAAACCATCCTGATGACGTACACAACACTACTCCAGAGATTGTTAGACTTGAACTTTGTTCAGTTGAGGACATTAGCACCACCTCCACCTAGAGAGCTTCTAGTGGGGTATGATGCAAATGCAAGATGCACATTTCATTCAGGAGCTCCCGGGCACTCAACAGAGAAGTGCAGGGCATTACAGCATAAGGTCCAAGACTTGATTGACTCGAAAGCAATCAATTTCGCACCGCCTCCAAATGTTACGTCAAACCCCATTCCAAATCATGGAGGGGCAAGGATAAATGTTGTTGACGGTGGCGAGAGGTTGAACCTGATTTTGAATGTGGATGAAGTGAAGACTTCGTTGTTAGTAGTGAAAGACAGATTGCTGAAAGGGCAGGTTTTTCTAGGTTGTGGTTATGACTGTGAGGGTTGTTCGAATTCAGTTAATGGTTGTGAAGGTTTGAAAGTCAGACTGCAGTGTTTGATTGACGAGGGGTCTCTACAATTTGACAGGGCTGACAATAGAAGTGATTGTGTGTCTACAGTGACAATTTATTTTGATCCTGCTGAAGTTCCTACCCGGAGAGAGCTAGTAACTATCTATGTTCCAGAAGTGAGTCTGGTTACCATTATTGTTCCAGTACCGGCCTCGTATGTTGATAACAAAGCCTTCCCTTCGCACTATGGCTCAGACGTGTACATAGAAGGCCAGAAAGTGGAAAGTAAAACAGTTACAATTGACCCGACTGTTGTAAATGTCGGAGGAGTTGGGGGATTTACCCGAATTTGGCGTCTCTTTGCTCCTCAAGCTCTTAGAGGTGATCCCAAAGTTGAAGCCGCGACAAAGGCTAAGGGTAAGCAGATAGTGACTGAAGAGGTGACAACTCCTGCTGCTAGTCAGAGCACTTTTGAAAAAGAAGTTGAAGAATTCATGAGAATAATTAAGAAAAGTGACTACAAGGTGGTTGAACAGCTGAATCAGACCCCGTCTAAGATATCCATTTTATTGCTGCTGATGTGATCTCAAGCTCACCGGGAGGCTTTGTTGAAATTTTGCAAATGGCATATGTACCACAAGAGATAATTGTTAATCAGTTGGAGGTTATGGTAGGCAGTGTGAATGCCAGCCATGGGTTGGGATTCACAAATAGGGATTTCACTTCCGAGGGACGTAATCACAACAAGGCCTTACACATCACCATGGAGTGTAAGGGAGATGTTCTATCACACATCCTGGTAGATACATGCTCTTCTCTCAATGTACTCCCTAAGAAGGCCTTAATGAGGCTGAATGTTGATGGCATTGTTTTGTGACCCAGTGATTTGATTGTGAAAGCCTTTGATGGGTCACGAAGATCTGTGTTTGGGGAGGTGGAGCTACCGGTAAAGATTGGGTCTCAAGTATTCAAGAGTATGTTCTATGTTATGGATATTCAACCCGCTTATAGTTGTTTGTTGGGACGCCCTTGGATTCATGTTGTTGGCGCAGTAACATCCACATTGCATCAGAAGTTGAAGTATGTGGTAGACAACCAGGTTGTTACTGTATACGGAGAAGAAGATATTTTCATAAGCCATCTATCGACCTTCAAATACGTGGAAATGGACGGGGAGATCCATGAGACACTTTGCCATGATTTTGAGATAGTCAATGTCAATACTTTGTCTCAATTGCTGCGGTTTGGAGCAATGAGAAGGAAGGGACTCCTATCTACTCCTACAAGCAAGCTGAGGAAGTAGTCTGATCCGGGAATGCCCAGGGCTGGGGAAAACTGGTAGAAGTTGAAAAGAAGGATGACAAGTTTGGTCTCGGATATCGACCTGGTCAGTCTAGCTGGTCTCAGGGCAGTAAACCCATAGCATTCACAAGCGCTGGAATGCTCGACTATAACATCATTTGTGCAACAGATGCAGAGGGGGATAGTGACTGCGACTTGGATAACTGGATTCAACCATGCGTACCTGGGGAGGAGCTCCGGAACTGGTCTGCTGAAGATTTTGTTCAAGTTACTTGGCACTCAAAGTAATTTTCTTTGTTTCCATTTTTATCATACTGCATGTCAAATCATGCACTCTGCACAAGGTGCATGGATCCATATGTAGGGCCACCATGTTTTAATGCATTTACTTTTTCCATGAAATAAAGGACATTTTTCAAGCAAATTGAGTTCTCTTTCTTTCGTTTTAAAATTTTTCAGAAAAAATAAATAAAATGGCAATGTTTTTCTTTCCAGTGTTTTTGTTTACGTGGGTCTCCTTTGAAAGAACATATTCTGAAATAAGCACATCATTTGTGCAGTGTTGATCATTCGGATTCTTGTGATAACATTCCTTCTATGACTATGCATGAATTCGACAATCCTATCTACCAAGATGATGAAGGGTTGAGGAAGACTGTGAACTCCCTGAAGAGTTGGTTAGGTTGCTGAAACAAGAGGAAATGGTCATTCAGCCTCATCAGGAAGAAATAGAGATCATTAACATCGGGTCTGAGGATGTAAGGAAATAGATAAAGATTGGGGCCAGTCTGCAGGCCGAGGTAAAGAAAGAGTTGTTCGGTATGCTTCGTGAATATGTGGATATCTTCGCCTTGTCGTATCAAGATATGCCGGGGCTGGATACTGTCATCGTTGTGCACAAGCTGCCACTAAAGGAAGACTGTCCTCCTGTAAAGCAAAAGCTGAGAACAACTAGCCCTGATATGGCTATGAAGATCAAGGAGGAAGTTCAAAAGCAGTGGGAGGCCGAGTTCCTTGCCGTAACTAGTTACCCACCTTGGGTAGCTAACATTATGCCTATACCAAAGAAAGATGGCAAGGTCCGGATGTGCGTCGATTATCGGGATCTAAACAGAGCAAGTCCAAAGGATGACTTTCCATTACCTCACATTGATGTGCTGGTAGATAACACTGCTCAGTTCTTGGTATTTTCTTTCATGGATGGCTTCTCCGGGTATAATCAGATTAAGATGGCACCAGAAGACATGGAGAAAACGATGTTCATTACCCTATGGGGTACATTCTGTTATAAGGTTATGCCCTTTGGATTGAAGAATGCTGGGGTAACGTATCAACGGGCTATGGTAATTTTGTTCCACGATATGATACACAAAGAAATTGAGTGCTATGTGGACGATATGATTGCAAAGTCCCGGGACGAAGAAGAGCATCTGGTCAATCTCAAAAAGTTGTTTGATAGATTGATAAAGTATAGACTGAGGTTGAATCCAAACAAGTTCACTTTCGGAGTGCGTTCCGGTAAACTGCTGGGTTTCATTGTTAGCCAAAGGGGGATCGAGGTAGATCCTGCAAAAGTAAAAGCAATACAAGACATGCCTGCACCGAAAATAGAAAAATAAGTGTGTGGGTTTTTAGGGAGATTGAACTACATTTCACGGTTTATATCTCATCTAACTGCCACATGCGAGCCAATATTCAAATTGTTAAGAAAAGAACAAACGGTCAGGTGGAATGAGGACTCTCAAAGAGCCTTTGAAAAGATAAAAGAATATTTGCAGGAGCCTCCGATCCTAATGCCTCCTGTTCCAGGACGACCACTTATCATGTACTTGACTATGCTAGAAGGGTTGATGGGGTGTGTTCTAGGACAACATGACGAGTCTAGTAGAAAAGAGCATGCTATTTATTACCTTAGCAAAAAGTTTGCCGACTGTGAATCTCGTTACTCACTGCTCGAGAAAACTTGTTGCGCTTTGGTATGGGCTGCTCGCCGACTGAGACAGTACATGTTGACCCACACCACATTGCTAATCTCAAAAATGGACCCTGCCAAGTATATTTTCGAGAAACCAGCATTAACCGAAAGGCTTGCAAGGTGGAAAATGATACTAACAGAGTATGACATACAATATACTTCCCAGAAAGCCATCAAAGGAAGTGTTTTGTCAGATTATCTTGCATAGAAACCACTTGAAGATGACTATCAGCCAATGAAGTTTGATTTTTCTGATGAGGACATCATGTAGTTGGTGATTTTCTTATGACTCCCGAAGGTGTTCACTTTCCCTTCACTTCCAGAATTACTTTTGGTTGCACCAATAGTGAAGCGGAATACGAGGCGTGCATAATGGGAATAGAAGAGACTATTAATCTTCGGATTAAGACCCTCGATATATTCGGAGATTCAGCCCTCGTTATCAACCAGATTACCGGCAAGTGGTATACACATAAAGAACACTTAATTCATTATAGGGATTATGCCAGGAGACTGTTGATGTTCTTCATAACAGTTAAGCTTCAATATGTACCACGAGATGAGAATCAATTTGTCGATGCATTGGCTACTCTTTCTTCATCCATCAAAGTCCTGTGTTAGAACTACGTGCCCAGAATTGACATTTCCAGGCTTGACGCACCATCTTATGCTTTCTCTATGGACGTGGTGTCTGATGAGAAACCTTGGTACTTTGATATTAAGCTTTTCCTGGAAAGACAAGAATACCCAACTGGGGCATCATCCAACGACAAGAAGACTTTGAGACGATTTGTTGCCAGTTTCTTCTTGAATACAGACGGCATTCTGTATAAGAGGAACTTTGACATGGTCTTGCTCAGATGCGTGGATAGACACGAAGCAGACCTGTTAATGCAGGAAGTCCACGAGGGATCTTTCGGTACTTATGCAGGAGGACATGCTATGGCTAAGAAGTTGTTGAGACCAGGGTACTATTGGGTAACAGTGGATGCATACTGTTGTTCATACGCCCGTAAATGCCACAAATGCCAGATTTATGCAGACAAGGTGCATGTTCCTCCGAGCCCGCTTAACCTTATGTCATCTCCTTGGCCCTTTTCTATGTGGGTCATTGGCATGATCGGGAAGATAAAGCCTACTGCTTCAAATGGTCATCGTTTCATCTTGGTTGCGATCGATTATTTTACCAAATGGGTTGAAGCAGCATCTTTTGCCAATGTCACTCGCCAAGTGGTAGCCAGATTCTAAAAAGAGACATCATTTTCAGATACGGAGTGCTCGAGCGGATCATTACTGATAATGGTTCCAACTTAAACAACAAGATGATGGTAGAACTGTGTCGGGACTTCCAGCTAGGCATTTTCATCCCGAAGGAAAGGTAATGCTGCATAAACCTGGAAAGAGATGGATAAGACGGTTGCGAACCAAAGAAATTGAGAAAGGGGGTTAGTTACAACCTGGGAAGGTATTAGCACCCAGATCGTCCGTCGTACTCGACGGGATCCACACTTACAAGATTGTGTTTAAAAGGGGTAAGTGTAGGTGTTATCTGTGTGCAAAAGCTAGGGAAAGAAAATACATGTGTCATGCAAAAGGTGTGAATTGCTCAGGAACTGAGGCTTAAAAAAAATGCTGAAAGAGGGGGATGACAAAGAGACTTTTGTTAGATAACTGTTAAGTTATGCCTACGTATCCTCTCGTGCAATGAGGAAGTCAGAACACCGTAGTTTGACTCAAAGAGACTGAATATAAATTTACTATGAACTGCTTACTTATCTATGCTCAAGTGTATGACTCGTCTGGCTCGAGTGCTAACTGTCTTGCATTAGAAGGAAGAAGCGAGTTCTCGTTTGTTAATGAGTGTGATGAGAAAAGAATCCCGAAGGAGACGATTATTGTTTGTTTTTGTGTTTTTAGTTTTTTATTGTTTTTGGTGTTTTGCATAGGATAATGAGCTTAAGCCTAAATCAAGGGTTGTAAACTCATTATATCCTCCCTGATTAGGGATAATGAGCATACTTAAGTATGAGATAAGCATCTCAACTTAATTACCATGATGTTGTAGGATTAAGATCATTAACCTACGTTTGATTATTTAGATGTTTTTGGTTTTTTGTTTAGTGTTAAGTAATGAGTTTAATCTCTAATCACAGATTAGTGAACTCATTACACCATCCTAATAGAAGGATGATAGATGAGAACACTTAAGCTGAGGAAGATACCTCAACTTAATTCATGGTTAGGGATTAAATTCATTATATAACAAACCTTTATTAAGTGGATTTTAATTAAAGGATGAGATTAAGAAAGTGGATTTTAAGTTTGTAAGACAACTTGAGGGGGACTTGTCCATTAAACACTAGGGTTAGTCCCTCTTAACTATAAGGAAGAGATAGAACCCTAATGTAAGGCCCAAGTTACAAGATAAAGTCTTAGTGATTATTAGTGTGTTTTTATTAAGAGGTGTAAACAAATTAAAGGTTTAACACTAAGGATTAAAGTTATACACTCCATCCTAAGATAAGGATGCAGGTATAACCCTAATTCCAAAGTCCTAAAGCTTTAAGAGTTTAGCCTCTGATTATTGAGATGAGAAGAAAGACTCAAGGAGACTCAAAGGTAAAAGACTAAGGGGGACTATACAACCCTAAAAATTATCATGCTTGGATATCCTATGGTTTATGAGGCTTAAGAGAAAAAATCTTCAAGGCCACCAAGGAAGAAGCAGATGAAAAGCGAAGGAGAGAAAGAATAAGTTACTTACTTCCTGAAGAAGATAAGTAACTTAGGAGAAAAGAAAGGAGCAAGAGAGACATAAGTGAAACAAGTTCACTTCGGGGACAAATAAGAATGCATATGAAGAAATGAGAAGAAGTGGGAGGTGAAGGAAAATCCACCTCCCATATAACTTACCAAAAGTTCCTGAAATGTTAGTATGAATGCATAAGATGCAAGGAAAAAAGAAATGAGATGAACAAATATGCAAAGATCAAAACCAGAAGTGATTGTGCAATGCAAATATGTTATGAGATGATGCAAAGTCATACAAAATGCATATGAATGATCATACAAGGATGAAATGCAATGGAAGCATGTTTAGAATCATGAAAACTCATGGATGTTCATGAAATGTAATGGATGCAAAGCATGCCAAAATGATGCAACAATGATCAAGCAATGTTTCAAACATGTCCTAAGATGTCTAAGATGATATACAAAGAATGGAATGGCATGACAAGTTCACAAGTTCATGATATGCAAAGAAGAATGCAAATGAAGATGCAAAATTAGGGTTTTAAGGCAACATGAAATGCATATGAACAAAACAGAAGCATTCACCGTTATAAAAAATTGAAATTGAGCTTAAACAAACCCTAAACCTATACAAGATCACACCCCAAAGGAGAAGGTCAGAAGCCAAACCTAGTGAAAGTTATGAAATTTCTAAGTTAACTAGGGTTTTTGGGTGCTTCTAAAGGGAAAATGCAAATCAAATTGATAATGCAAGATAAAAATATAATATAAATAACCTAGAAACTATATGTAATATGTGAAACAACGCAAGAAGAACCAAGTTCAAACTCATCATGGTTAGGAAGAAATGAATTTTTCAAGTTAGGGTAAAAAAATGTGAAATTTAAGAACCCTTATTCAAAGAAAATTGTGAAAATGTGATCAAACCTAAAAATAAATTTGTATGGGGAGTTTGAAAATGTTTCTAAATGTATTGGAATGCTTCATGAATTTATTTGGTGATTTTTAGAAACCTAAATGCATATTTAATTAATTAAAATAAATTAATTAATTAAATAAAACATTTAAATATTTTTAAAAAAAAATTAATGCAAAAATAAAAATAAATTTTTTTTTAGGTTAAGAAAAATATTTGAAACAAAAATGCAAAGCTTGAGATTTTTTTGATGATTTTTGCTATTTTAAATAATTATGGAAATAAAATGGAATAAAAATGAAATAAAAATGGATTAAATGAGAAGTATGATGATCTAGTGGTTGAGATTTAAACTGAGGGAGGAGGGGTTGACTGCGCGCGTTAATAAAGGGCCAGGATCTAATCTGAGCTGATTTAATTAATTAAACCTAATTAAACTAATTAACCAGATTTAAGTTTTAATGAAGCAATTTGAGCCATCCATATGCGCGCTAATCAAGGATCCTAGGGCTAACATTCAAACTGGAACTAAACCCTAATTACGAACCCTAATCATTCTCAGGTGACCAGAGCAAGCTCCGGTCATTTTCTACGGCCATCACCTCACCACAACTTCTTCCCTAGGCTACCCCAAACTCTCCAAAATCAACCCCCAAACCATCCTAAACAAGAATCAGACCATTAAAATCATTTATATTGCATCAAAGTGGAGAATCGAAGAAAAGTGTTTTTAGGTCAAAAGTTTCAGAGGAAGCATACAACCTAGTTTCTCAACCATTTTCAAAAATAATCACATCCCCATGATCAGGGGAGCACATAGAATCATTCTAGAACTTAAAACAAGAGTTCTGGAAAAAAGTTTGAAGGTGACTACCTGAGATGAAGCTTTCTGACTTTGAGATTTTTGACCCTTCCTTTGATGCAAAACCACTCCAATGGTCCCCTTGAGTTTCTGAAAGGCTTGAAACAAGTTTGTATGGCTTGGTTTGTGTGTTTCAGTTCTGCTAAGGCAGAAATCGTGTTTGAGATTGAGAGGTTTTTAGGCCATGGAAAGGGGTGGGAAATGATCCTTATGATGTGTGAAAATGATTAGTGGTGAAAGTTTTGAGTTTGAGTGGTTGAGGAGTGAGTTTCGAAGGAATGAAGGTTTTGGGGATTTTTCAGCATGGTTCATGGAGAGCCTTTGGATCATTAGAGTGCAGCTGGATGACCTTGATCAAGTGCTTGCAAGCTTTATGCATTTTGACAACTTTGAAATTTCTTGAGAAATTGGTCATGAAAACTTGTGATGCAAGGCATGATTATGATCCAAATGTGTTTCACTATGTTGGTATGATGTTTAGAGGTCAATTAGAGGTCATGAAATGGCTTGGCAAGTGAATTTAAAAAATTCCCTCTTTGGTGCACACTTGAAAATTATAGGATTTTTGCCAACTTTGAAAGGCCATATCTTGAGTTCTAGGATGAATCAATGCATATTCTTGTACTTTTTGAAAATGGGAAGACATAATCTACAACTTTCATGTCCAAGAATTTTTCATTTGAAGCATTTTTGGTCATGAAAGAATAGGTTGAATATCTTTCCCAAAATGGAAAGTTTCCATTACAAGTCCTTTCCAAAAATAACAAGTTTAAATTTGTCTCAAAATTCTTCAACTTTGTGAACTTCTAACCACTTAAATGATCAAATAAAGATAATAGAGACTCAAAATGATGATGATGACCCTTTGGTACCTTTGGTGGAGGTCTCAGATGCCCTGATTTTGACTTTACTTGCTCAAGAAGTTACCCAATGATCAGATGACTTCCACAGTGAATTTCTTCATAAAACTTGGTAATCATGATCCTTACAACATATTAAGACCATTAGAAACAAGAATGACCAAAAACATTGGGATTAAGGCCTCTGAAACCAAAACCCTAATTTTAGGTCATTTATGTAGGAAATCTTCAGTCTGCCTCTATGCCTTTGCCATGCTTTGTGATCCCTTGACTCTTATGAACTTTGGGGAGCATATTATGATCATGTAACACATATGGACCCTCTTGGAAAGCTTCAAGACCCTTGGGATGGCTCAGATCACTTATTGGATTGCTCAGATCACAAACCCTAGATGTAGATGAAATGAACTATGCAATGGGATATGATATGCTTATGCTAATGCAAAAATGAAAGATCACAAGCCATGGTGTGAGAAAAAGTGAGGGAAAATTTGGGGTGTTTACATATGCCCCTATTCAAGCATGAGTTAGTTGTGCAGGATATAAGCGCCTGGCTTAACAGACAAACAAGATAACTTATGATTGATAATCAAAGATAGTCCGAAATTTGCACTCGTTGGGGAGAAGAAGAAAAGGGATATAAATTTTAAAAGATATTATAGTATGAGTATAAAATGAAAGCGATGGAGGACAACCATCGAGCAGAGGACGACTTCTGGGGGGTAAAACGGTAAGCAAAGAAATGACGGGGACGACCATCATGCTGGGAAATAAAGAAACCGCGATGGGGACGGCCATCGGGTAAGGAAATAAAATTCTCTAGGGATCAAGGAAATGAGGGAAACAATGATGGGGACGACCATCAGGTTGAAATAGAAAAGATCAACGATGGGAACGACCATCGGGTAAAACTGATGAAGGACGATCATCAGGAAAAGGAAAAGGGACCACGACGGGGACGACCATCAGGTTTAAGAATAAATGAAATATTTGATGAGGGACGATCATCAAAGGTGAAGGACGATCACCTAGAAGGGGACGGCCTGCTCTTTTTCACGACATAGGACGAATGTCGGATAGAAAAGATCAACGATGGGGACGGCCATCGGATAAGCATGATGAAGGAAGATCATCAAGGGGTGAAGGACGATCACCTAGCAGGGTACGGCTGCTCTTGAGGATTATTGCGACATAGAACGAATGCCAAATAACAAGATCAACGATGGGGACGACCATCAGATAAATGATGAGGGCCAGTCATCATAAGGTGAATGACGATCACCTAGCATGGGACGTTTGCTGAAAATATCACGACATAAGACGAATGTCGGATAGAAAGTTCCAACAATGGGGATCCACTGGGGAAAGATGAGGGACGGTCATCCAGAGGTGAAGGACGATCACCTGGCAGGAGACGGTTGCCGAAAATATCACGACATAGGATGAATGTCGGATAGAGAAAGTTGTTTTGTCTTTGTGGGGATGTAAACACGGACGAGTGCTTACGTCTTAAAAATAGAAGGTATAAGTGTTTGACAGTGTGTATAGACCAAAGACGCGGATGAGCATCCTTAGAATCATGATACAAACGAGTATCGATAGAAACAAATGCTGACACATGCTTGAAGGATGATGATACGGACGAGTATCAATCAGATGAGCAAAGAACATGGACGAGTGTTGAATCTGCTGAGGGGTGATATATACAAGATACAGACGAGTATCGAAGACTTCTATATAAGTATGTACAAGTATTGATCTGCTGGTGAAGTATGTGCAAGACATGGATGAGTGTTTTAACTTTCTGGGGAAGTATGACACAGGCGAGTGTCAACAAAGAATATGTACAAGTATGAACAAATAACTGTATTGAGAATGCAGAAGGTATTCTGGCGACTTTACTAGGGAAAGATAACACGAACGAGTGTCGAAAAGAGCATGTATAAATATGAACGGGCATCTGTGTTTGAGAGTGCAAAGGGGATGTCTTGTCTTTTATCTGCAGGGGATACGAGTTTTATATATGGCTGATGAAGTGATTTTGTATTTATAGGCAATTGGCTCGAACCTGGCTTATGACCATGCATATGTTTGATTTTTGCCGTAATGCTCCGTTTTAGACGGAATGCTACGCTTATTTTGGGGGAAATGATGCGAATGCTATAATTATGCAAATGAGAAACCCGATCCGAGATCTAGATCCTGCGGGGAGAAAGATCTCTGGTTTATCTGTCTGGAGGGAGAACTCCGCTAGGGATGAGGAAGTTTTAGCAACTCCGTTGGGGCATTATTTCATGCATTGCTCTGCTGGGGAGAGAATGGAAACTCTGACGGGGAATAGAAAGTTCCCGGCCACTTTGCTGGGGAAAAAGTCGTCGGGCATTGCTCGGGAGATCCTACTTAGGAAGGAGATAACTTCTGGGAAGTAATCTGTTGCCACTCCCTAGTCCAAGTGATACACCGGGGATTGATGTATTCCTCAGGGGATCCTCTGGGGGATAAAAACTTCGCGAGGGAATACTCCTTGTCAAGGAGTCCTACTGATGATGTGATTGCTGGCTTGGCTGGGGAATAATACTTGACATGCCCCATGCTGTGAAAGATTGTCTACCTTGCGTACCTGCAACCTGTTAATACAAAGGAAAACGCACAAGTGTCTCGAGGTATCCTTAACCGGATTCCGTCATAGGAGTTAGATTTGCTTGAGAGCAACATATTTCCTGCAAGCATTTTTTAAAATGGCTCATATGTTTTTATACAAGTGTTGTATTATGAACTTTGGACATTTTACAAACAAAACAAAAATGTACAAAACAAAGCGTGATTGAAAATTCTGATTTTATTGATTTGTCCTCAACAGCGCCATTCATCTTCGGCCTGTAAGGAGAAGAGTTGTGATGTTGAATTTTGAAGTCCCGGCAAAGCTATGCCATAATCTTGTTCAAATTGGAACCATTATTAGTAATGATTCGCTCGGGAACTCCATACTGACAGATGATATCTCTTTTCAGAAATCGGGCTACCACTTGCCTGGTGACATTTGCATATGAAGCTGCTTCAACCCATTTGGTGAAGTAATCAATGGCTACCAGGATGAATCTATGACCATTTGAAGCAGTCGGTTCAATATTTCCAATCATATCAATGCCCCACATGGTGAAGGGCCAAGGTGAAGACATTACATTTAAAGGATTCAGAGGCACATGCACTTTATCTGCGTAAATCTGGCATTTGTGGCATTTTCTGGCATAGGCACAACAGTCTGCATCAATTTTGATCCAGTAGTAACCTGATCTTAACAACTTATTTGCCATTGCATGTCCTCCGGAATGGGTACCGAATGAACCTTCATGTACTTCGTGCATCAGTAGGTCTGCTTCCTTCTTGTAAACACATCTGAGCAAGACCATGTCGATGTTTTGCTTGTACAAAGAGCCATCAGTATTGAGGAAGAAACTGCCGGCTAGCCTTCTTAATGTCTTCTTATCATTTGACGATGCCCCAGGTGGTTATGTCTTAGTTTCCAAGAAGCATTTGATGTCATGGTACCGAAGCTTGTTATCAGTAACAGTGTCCACAGAGAATACATATGCCGGTCTGTCCAGTCTGGATACCAAAATTTGAGGTACATAATTAGCAGTCTGTAGTTTGATCATGGATGAAATGGTAGCCAAAGCGTCTGGAAACGGATTCTCATCTCGAGGGATATATTCAAGCTTAACTGTTGTGAAGAAGGTCAACAGTCTCCTCGTATAGTCACGGTATGGAATCAGATGCTCCTAATGAGTGTACCACTTGTCGTTGGTCTAGTTGATTACCAAAGCCGAATCTCCGAATACATTCAAGGTTTTGATCCTGAGGTCAATGGCTTCCTCAAGACCCATGATACAAGCTTTGTACTCTGCTTCGTTGTTAGTGCAAGCAAAGGTGAGTTTTGATGAGAAAGGAAAATGGACTCCTTTAGGTGTAATAAGCACTGCACCAACTCCACGACCGTTGCAATTAACTGACCCATTGAACATCATAGTCCATGCTTTTTCTGGGCCAGGCCCTTCAGTGTGAACGAGCTCTTCAAAATCGTTTGCCTTCAAGAACATGATGTCTTCATCAGGGAAGTCAAATCTCATAGGCTGGTAATTATCAATGGGTTGCTCAGCCAGATAGTCAGACAATACACTGCCCTTGATGGCTTTCTGAGAGGTGTAATGAATTTTGTATTCTGTTAGAATCATTTTCCATCTTGCAACCCTTCCGGTAAGTGCTGGCTTCTCAAATATGTACTTGACTAGATCCATCTTTGAGATCAATAAGGTAGTATGAGTCAACATATATTGTCTTAGTCGGCGAGCAGCCCACGCTAAAGCACAACAAGTTTTCTCGAGCAGTGATTAATATTGTTCACAGTCGATAAACTTTTTGCTTAGGTAGTATATTGCATACTCTTTTCGACCAGACTCGTCATGCTGGCCCAACACACACCCCATTGACTCTTCTAATATTGTCAGGTACATGATTAGAGGTCTCTCTTCGATTGTAGGCATGAGAATTGGAAGTTTTTGTAGATATTCTTTGATACTGTCAAAAGCTCTATGACAGTCATCATTCCACCTGACTGTTTTCTCTTTTCTTAACAACTTGAACAAGGGTTTGCAGGTTGCTGTGAGATGAGATATGAACCTTGAGATGTAGTTCAATCTACCTAAGAACCCTCAAACTTCGTTCTCAGTCTTAGGTGCAGGCATATCCTAAATGGCTTTCACTTTGTCGGGATCAACCTCAATTCCTTTTTCACTTACAATAAAACCCAGAAACTTACCAGAACGTACCCCGAATGTGCACTTGTTAGGGTTCAACTTCAACTGATACTTCCTCAGGCGCTTGAATAGTTTCAATAAATTCACCAAACGATCATCTTTTGTAAGGGACTTGGCAATCATATCATCCACATAGCACTCGATTTCTTTGTGGATCATATCGTGGAATAATGTTACCATAGCCCGTTGTTATGTTGCACCCACGTTCTTCAGACCGAACGACATTACCTTGTAACAAAATGTGCCCCAATGTGTGATGAAAGTCGTCTTCTCCATGTCTTCGGGTGACATTTTAATCTGATTGTATCCAGAAAATCCGTCCATGAAAGAAAATACCGAGAACTGAGTTGTGTTATTCACCAATACATCAATGTGAGGTAATGGGAAATCATCCTTCAGGCTTGCTCTATTCAGAACCCTGTAAACCACACACATACGCACCTTGCCATCCTTCTTAAGTACAGGTACAATGTTAGCAACCCACGGCGGGTAACTAGTTACAACGAGAAAACCGGCGTCCCACTGTTTTTGTACTTCCTCTTTGATTTTCATGGCCATGTCTGGGAGAGTACGGCGTAGCTTATGTTTAACCGGCAGACAATCTTCTTTCAATGGTAGCAGGTGCATGACAATATCCGTATCCAGACCTGGCATATCTTGATAGGACCAAGCGAACACGTCAACATATTCCCGAAGCATACTGATGAGTTGTTCTTTCACTGGAGCTTGCAGACTAGCTCCGATCTTCACCTCTTTCACATCTTCCTCGGTACAAAGATTGATAGGCTCAACCTCCTCCTGATGAGGAGCAATCACTTTTTCCTCTTGTCTCAACAACCTAGCCAACTCTTCAAGCATATCATAGTCTTCATCAACCCCTTCATCTGCTTGATTAATTGGATTGTCGAAGTCATACAAGGTCATAGCAGTGTCGTTGTCGGTGCAATCTGGAGGATTATCTCTGCAAGGGTTGAGATTTGTTCATTTTAGTGATTGATATTATCTTGCTTAGGAAAAAGTGAATGAAGTTATTTATTGAAAAACATTGCCATTTATTGTTTTGTGCGAAAATAACAAAATTGAAAGACAGTGAGCGAAAAAAGATTGTTTGCAAAAGATGTCCATTTGTTCATTAATCATTAGTTTGCACAAAATACAAATATGGCCCTATTACAAAATGAGTCCTGACACCTTGGGCAAGATTCAGGACTTGATGCATGCTTAAATAGGAAATAATAATTATTCTGCAGAAGCAATACTTATAATTTTCTGGGAAGACCAGTTGAGGACTTGCTGGCCGGGGACCCTTGGACGAATCCAGCTTTCCAGGTTGAAGTCACTTTCAGCCTCGTCTTTCACATTGTTGATTGCATCAGGGGTCAACATACCCCCACTGATAAACTTAGGAGCTTCAACAGCCTCATCTTGGACCTGTCGGGATGGTTTGTAACCCAACCCGAACTTGTCTTCCTTAATCTGAACTTGCAGCAGCTTGCCCCAGCCCTGGGCATTCCCGTCTTCAACAACCTTCCGAGCTTGCTTATAAGAGGAGATCGAAGTACCAGACACTTCAGTTGTTGCTTCATTGACATTGACATCCTCAAACCCTTGGCTCATTGTCTCATGGATTTCTCCGTCCATCTCAATATACTTGTAAGTAGCTAGATGACTAACAAAGATATCCTCCTCCCCACAGATTATGATGACTTGGCCTTCCCATTCGTATTTTAACTTCTGGTGAAGGGTCGACGTTACGGCGCCAGCGGCATGAATCCAAGGTCGACCCAACAGACAGCTATAGGCAGGCTGAATATCCATCACGTAGATAGTTTTGAAGATTTGTGGGCCAATCACCACAGGAAGCTCAATTTCTCCTAGAACCGATCTTTTAGAACCGTCAAAGGCTCTCACCACCATGTTACTTGGACGCAATGCAAGACCATCGTATTCCATCTTGACCAAGGCTTTCTTTGGAAGAACATTGAGTGAGGACTTTGTGTCAACCAAGACATGAGAAAGAACAACACCTTTACACTCCAAGGTGATATGCAAAGCCTTATTATGGTTACGGCCCTTCGTAGTTAGATCAACATCGGTGAACCCTAGTCCATGACTAGTATTGACCATAGAAACCACCATCTCTAGCTGATTAACTGTAATCTCTTCTGGCATGTAAGCTGCGTGTAGGACTTTGAGAAGTGCATTCCTATGAGTTTCGGAACACATTAACAGTGATAGAATAGAGATTTTGGAGGGTGTCTGATGGAGCTGGTCCACAAGCTTATAGTCACTATTCTTGATTATTCTCATGAACTCGTCTACATCCTGGTCAAAGGACGTCTTTTGAGTTTCCTTGGTAATAGGCTCTTCAGGCACCACACTCTTGCCCTTAGCCTTGGCATCAGCTTCTGCTTCAGCATTAGCTCTTGGGAATTGTGGGGCAAAGATACGTCCGCTTCGAGTGAAGCCTCCGCCTCCCACCACGTTATCAATATGTGGTGTAGAAGTGTCAAGAGTGACTTTCTTTCTGTCGCAATATAAATCTAAGCCATAGTGCCAAGGCACGACACTGCTGCTGTCATATGGAACTGGTCCTGGTACCGTGATAGTAACCGGACTGATTGTTGCGGAAGAAGGAGTTGAGACAGTCTGAGGTTCATAATAAATTGTGACAGGAGGTCTGACCAGAGATGGTGCTGGTGATGAAGGTTGTTGATGTTGATGGAGATGTTGATGTGAGTTGTTGAAAGAATATAGAATGTGGATCGTTTTCGGGTCATAGTAAATGGTAACTGTGGAAATGTCTTCATTGATGGTTGATGTTGTTGTAGAAGGATGTGTTGAACTAATGTTTGTTGAAGTTGAAGAAGGGATGGTTGTTGATGTTGTAGAAGAATCTGTTGGAATGATTGTTGCTGAAGTTGTAGGAGGAATGGTTGTTGATGTTGTAGGAGTTGGGACTATTGAAGTCATCTGTAAAGTTCCTTCTTTGATAAGATTGTTGATATTGGTCTTCAAATTTGCATAACCTTTGATGGAAATCTTGAAAGCTTCACAATGGGCCTCACAACCCGGGAACACTTGGCATTTCAAAAGTTGGGCTTTAACCTCGGCCAGAGGTGTTTGAATACTTGCAACACTGTCAATTTGGTTCATTGGTTGATCCTCCTCAATGGAATTTATCCTAGGCCCACCATGTCTAGGCATAGGATTCTTAGTAACACTTGAAGGAGGTGCAAAGTTGACTGCCTTAGAATCAATCAAATCCTGAACCTTCAAGTGTAAAGCTTTGCACTTATCTATTGTATGGCCAGGTCCATTGGAGTGGAAGGCACACCGGGCGTTGATATCTTAGTTTCTTGGGAGATTCTGGGGATCTGGTGGGGCCAGAGTCCTCAATTCAATCAGATTGAGCTTTAATAACTGTGGAAGTAAGGCAGCATATGGTATCAGAATGGGATCGATAACCCTGTTGATTTGTGAAGTCCTCTGTTGAAACGGACGTTGTTGCTGATTGTTATTGTTGTAAGATCTCTGTTGAGGAAATTGTTGTTGCGGTGGGAAGTGTTGTGGTTGTGGAGGATACTGTTGTTGAGGTGATGGAGCTGGAATGGTGATAGCAGCTACTGATCTTGGCATGTATTAAGGCCTACCTCTGCCCATGTGTACTGAGTTGGTCTCACCTGTCCTGCGAGGTCCTGAGAAAGGTTTTCTTGTATTGCTTGAACTAACACCGTTGTCTAAAATTTTACCTATCTTCAAAAGACTCTCAATTCTCTCACCAGCTATAACTACATCAGCAAAGCTAGTGGAAGAGAAAGCAGCAAGTCTGTCAATGTAAGTTCCTTGCAACGTGTTCATAAATATGTCAGCCATTTCTCTCCCAGACATCGGAGGTTGGACAGCAGCAGCAAGCTGTCTCCATCTTTGGGCATATTCCCTGAAGCTTTCTCTTGAAGACTAAGACATACCCATTAGGAGGGTCCTGTTGGGAGCCATGTCCAAGTTATATTGATATTGGCGTATGAAAGCTTCGGCCAAATCCTTCCAGTTTCTAACTGTTGCTCTGGACAGGTGAGAATACCATTCACGAAATGCCCCGGTCAGATTGTCTTCGAAGTAGAACATCCACAACGTTTCGTCCATGGTATAAGCTTTCAGTCTCCCTAGAAAGGAATGCAGGTGAGTACGTGGACAAGAGGTACCATTATATTTCTCAAAGCATGGAGGCTTGAATTTTTGAGGAATTCTAACTCCCTCAACTAAACCCATGTCCATTACATCAAATCCCAAAGAGTTTTGGGACTCTAAAGATCTCAGCTTCTCCGCTATTTCATCCAGATGACGATCATAGGTTTCATCCCCAACACCAATTACTATAAATTGTTCCTTTTGAGGGTCCTCTTGCAAGGAACGACCTCCAATGTTTCCTTGGGTATTTCTGATAGCATTGACTTCAGGATTAAGGTGAGGCCCAAACTCTGGTAGGTCTGTTCGTGGTTGCCCGTGATCATTGTTACTAGTACCTCCTGTACCTGGATGATTCTCTTCTAGAGTTTTCCGCCCGACTAACTCTCTTAATCTCTCTTGGCTTTGGGCCAACCCAGTCATTACTGCCATGAACTGGTTCATATGAGCCCTCATCTCAGTTCTCTCATTAGCCATCTGAGTTCTCACGTCAGTCAAATCTTGTTGAACTTGGTCCATCTGTAAGCTCGGAAGGTTGTTTCATGTAGGATACTTGTGAACTCTGTTGACGGGGGAAACCCTCATACGAGCAATGTTTCCTGAAACAACAGCAAAGTGAGAAAACAACAACAAAAACACCTACAAAACAAAGAATGAGGTTAGTATGCAATGCAGTATGTCTATTTGTCTTCCAAGGGTATCCGGTTTGGTTCTTTGGTTTTGACCTTCCAGACCTCTAGGAATGAAGATGTTGAAGAGAAATGCAGTCCAAGAAGAAAATCCAAGTAATACATAAACCATACATTACAAATGCAAAAGATACATAGTTTATGATTACAACAAGTTCCCATGGTGGGTCAAAATACAATCAAACCAAGAAATACAACAAAATCACCATGAGAATTAAAGTACAACGAAAATAAAATACAAGTACAAAGAAATCAAACATCCAGCCCAAAGTCATCCTCCTTGGCTTCCTTCAGGAGAGCATCAGTCACTGGTCCAACTGAATGCTTTGTGATGGTCCTGATAAGAAGGTTCCTGGTGGCAATGGCACTTGTCAACTTTTGGTACTTGTCTTGGTCTTTTGATCTCTCCAACCCCGCTCATAGTTTCAACTCGAAGATTTCCTTCTGTGCTGATAACAAGGCTTCCTGACTCTTCTTCTCATTAGCTTCCAACAACTCTAACATAGTTTGTGTCTTCCGATCTTCTTGCAAGCGAGCCTCAGTGATCCTGATCCACCTAGCCTGACTCTCTTCCAAGTAGTGCTAAGCTCTGGCTTTCTGAATCTTAGCTTCTTTGTAAGCTTTCTTCAATACCAACTCCCCTGCTCGGGCTTTTCTGATGAAGTCCTCTGTCTTTTCTATCTTGGTCATATGTTCGATCCGGAGCTTCTCTAACCTCTCAATATCCAGAAAACTATCATTCCTCTCCCAGAGGGTCTTCTTCAGAGCTTTGGAAAGCTGGGTATTCCTCTCTTTCAACTTATCAAATTCCTCCAGGATCACTGTAGCTACATGCTCTACTGCTGATGGCCCTGGCACATCCTCTAGGGTGAATGGCATGAGGGTGATCTGTCCTCTGATGTGAGACCAATCAATGTACTGAGCTGAAGCTATGTTGTTGTACTTGCCAAGAATAGCAGTCCCTTTTGTCTGTATGTTATCCCAAGCCCAGGCTGCTTGTCGGATGATGGCATGATTATTCTAAACATCACAGTAAAGGGTCTCTGCTAAATCATGCTCTCTTGGTGGATGTACTAAGGAATACCCTAGCTTCCTTCTGAAAAGCAAAGGATTATAGTTGATGCAACCCTTCACTCCAATAAGAGGTACATTGGGATACTGCCCACGGCTTGTAATCATGTCCCTGCCCTTGGTGCTCTGATTACACCACCTGATGTCTTCTAAAGTGAGAGCAATCATTCACTTAGCCCAATTTTTTGACTGATGAGGATTCATGAAAGCTTTTGTTTTTGGCAGGTGTCTCAATAACCAATAGTAGAAGAGAGGTGCACAACATCTGACTAGTCTTCCCCTCTGCTTCTCATTTCTCTGATGCACTAAGTAGTAGAAATCCTCTAGCAAGGTAGGAACTGGATTCTTCAGCAGGAAGATATAGAAAGCATTCTTTCTTACAAACTTAGGCTCGTCTGCAAACAAGATGATTCCATATATACTAAGAGCCAGGAGAGCACAAACAATTTCCCATTTCCCAACTGCAGCATGACTGGTAGCCTGAGTGATCTAGAAGTCCAAATGGAGGCCTGGGATTCCAGCATTGGTGGTCATATGCTGATCAATGATGGTGGTCTCCAAATGCAGAGCCTTAGCTATGTCTTCATTCCTAGGAGCAATCATCTCAGGGTTGAAAGGGATTCCTCTTCTGATGGGGACACCCAACATCATGGAAAACTCTTCCAACAAAGGACCCATCTAAAAGTCTGGGAATGTGAAACATCTGAGATGAGGGTCATAGAAATGAAGGCAAGTGTGGATCATGCTCCTCTGTGATGCATCTAAGCCCATGATCATGTCCATAATACCACCATAATGTTCCCTGAATAAAGGAACATGATCAGGAGTGATAAGTTCCTGAATTTGCCTGATGCCTGCTAGGGAGGGCTCAAAGAAACGATAAGTGATGTTGATCTTCCTGGATGAATCCATACTGGTAATGGGTACTAATGAAGATAACTGAGGAAAAATACAGATGAAGACAACTGTAGAAGATATCAGCTGAAGAAGATCTCTGAGGAAAATAACTTATGAAGATGGCTGAGCAGAAGAACAATCAAAACCAAACCAAAGATGATGTGGATACCCTGTAAAACAAATAGACATATGTTAAATGATGCAAAATGATGTATGCAGAATGATATGCAAGGGTTTGTGATCAAGTGTTGGATTTGTCATTTGCTTTGATAGGGTCCATGAGTGTTCAAAAATCGAGATGAAGGCTAGAGAACCAGTAACCAGGTGGGGGACTCAAAGAAAGAGTCATAAGTCCAGGGTTTCATATGATCAATCCAAAGTAGTGTAACCTTAAAAAAATATCTACTAACAGGGTATGATGAGGCTAAGGGTTCCTGCAAACCTGTAAACATCCCAACCAACTCATAGGTATTGTTCTAGAACAAGGATCCTCGGACTTTGATCTATTATGAGAAGTGTAAACACTTCTAACCCGGAGGTATAGTGTTTACATTAATCATAAAGGACCCTCTTCTAATTCACCTCAGATGTTGAACGTCATCTAAAAGGTCATATAGACTTAGGAGGCTTCCCAGATAGCCCTTGTACTACAAAAATCCGTAGCACAGAATTCTCAAGAAGAAACCCATGTATGAACCGTGTTTCATATTCCCGCACCAGACCGAAATGGAATGGGAAAGAATATGAATCCACTCTAATCCTATGTGTCACTCAGGCTCCCGGTGTGGAACCTTGCTCACTGAAATATCCCTCCCACCAAGGCAAACCAACAAATCCAGCACATGATATGATGACAATAATATGAAATGCATAAAACAGTAAATGAAAGCAATAAATAAAGCTGTACAGAAAGCAATAAATAAAGCAATAAAAAAAAGCACACATAACACCCCCATAAACACAAATCAAACAAGTGGTAGGAGAAACCCACGAAAAGAACCAGAAGCCCTGGGTGCAAGATAAGATCCCCAGCAGAGTCTCCAAGCTATCGCTCCCCGGACTTATGTCCCGGTGCAAACGCGAACGGTCGGCGAAAGAGAAAGGGTTGAATAGAGTCGCCATCTTGGCATTTTCATCCCGTAGAAAAGGTAATGCCGCATAAACCTGGAAAGAGATGGATAAGACGGTTGCAAATCAAAGAAACTGAGAAGAGGGGTTAGTTATGACCTGGGAAGGTATTAGCACCCAGATCGTCCGTCGTACTCGATGAGATCCACGATTACAAGATTGTGTTTAAAAGGGGTAAGTATAGGTGATATCTGTGTGCAAAAGCTAGGGAAAGAAAATACAGGTGTCATGCAAAAGGTGTGAATTGCTCAGGAACTGAGGCTTAAAAAAGAATGCTGAAAAAGGGTGATGGCAAAGAGATTTTGTTCGATAACTGTTAAGTTATGCCTTCGTATCATCTCGTGCAATGAGGAAGTCGGAACACCATAGTTCGACTCAAAGAGACTAAAAATAAATTGACTGTGAACTGTTTACTTGTCTATGCTCAAGTACATGACTCGTCTGGCTCGAGTGCTAATTGTCTTGCATTAGACGGAAGAAGCGAGTTCTCGTTTGTGAATGAGTGTGATGAGAAAAGAATCCCGAAGGAGACGATTATTGTTTGTTTTGTGTTTTTAAGTTTTTTATTGTTTTTGGTGTTTTGCATAGGATTACGAGCTTAAGCCTAAATCAAAGGTTGTAAACTCATTATATCCTCCTTTATTAGGGATAATGAGCAAACTTAAGTATGAGATAAGCATCTCAACTTAATTACCATGATGATGTAGGATTAAGATCATTAACCTACTTGTGATTATTTAGATGTTTTTGGGTTTTTGTTTAGTGTTAAGTAATGAGTTTAATATCTAATCACAAATTAGTTAACTCATTACACCATCCTAATAGAAGGATGATAGATGAGAACACTTAAGCTAGGGAAGATACCTCAACTTAATCCATGGTTAGGGATTAAATTCATTATATAACAAACCTTTATTAAGTGGATTGTAATTAAAGGATGAAATTATGAAAGTGAATTTTAAGTTTGTAAGACAAATTGAGGGGGACTTGTCCATTAAACACTAGGGTTAGTCCCTCTTAACCATAAGGAAGAGATAGAACCTTAATGTAAGGCCCAAGTTACAAGATAAAGTCTTAGTGATTGTTTGTGTGTTTTGATTAAGAGGTGTAAACAAATTAAAGGTTTAACACTAAGGATTAAAGTTATACACAACATCCTAAGATAAGGATGTAGGTATAACCCTAATTACAAAGTCCTAAAGCTTTAAGAGTTTAGCCTCTGATTATTGAGATGAGAAGAGAGACTCAATGAGACTCAAAGGTAAAAGACTAAGGGGGACTATACAACCCTAAAAATTATCATGCTTGGATATCTTATTTTTATGAGGCTTAAGAGAAAAGATCTTCAAGGCCACCAAGGAAGAAGCAGATGAAAAGAGAAGGAGAGAAAGAATAAGTTACTTACTTCCTGAAGAAGATAAGTAACTTAGGAGAAAAGAAAGGAGAAAGAGAGACATAAGTGAAACAAGTTCACTTCAAGGACAAATAAGAATTCATATGAAGATATGAGAAGAGGTGGGAGGTGAAGGCAAATGCACCTCCCAGATAACTTACCAAAAGTTCTTGAAATGTTAGTATGAATGCATAAGATGCAAGGCATAAATAAATGAGATGAAAAAAGATGCAAAGATCAAAACTAGAAGTGATTGTGCAATGAAAATGTGTTATGAGATGATGCAAAGTCATACAAGATGCATATGAATGATCATACAAGGATGAGATGCAATGGAAGCATGTTTAGAAGCATGAAAACACATGGATGTTCATGAAATGTAATGGATGCAAAGCATGCAAAAATGATGCAACAATGATCAAGAAATGTTTCAAACATGTCCTAAGATGTCTAAGATGACATACAAAAGAATGGAATGGCATGACAAGTTCACAAGTTCATGATATGCAAAGAAGAATGCAAATGAAGATGCACAATTAGGGTTTTAAGGCAACATGAAATGCATATGAACAAAATAGAAGCATTCACCATGATCAAAAATTGAAATTGAGCTTAACAAACCCTAAACCTATACAAGATCACACCCCAAAGGAGAAGGTCAGAAGCCAATCCTAGTGAAAGTTATGAAATTTCTAAGTTAACTAGGGTTTTTGGGTGCTTCTAAAGGGAAAATGCAAATCAAATTGAAAATGCAAGATACAAATATGAGATAAATAACCTAGAAACTATATGCAATATGTGAAACAATTCAAGAAGAACCAAGTTCAAACTCATCATGGTTAGGCAGAAATGAATTTTTCAAGTTAGGGTTAAAAAATGTGAAATTTAAGAACCCTAATTCAAAGAAAATTGTGAAAATGTGATCAAACCTAAAAAGAAATTTGTATCGTGAGTTTGAAAATGTTTCTAAATGTATTGGAATGCTTCATGAATTTTTTGGTGATTTTTAGAAACCTAATTGCATATTTAATTAATTAAAATCCATTAATTAATAAAATAAAGCATTTAAATATTTTAAAAATATTTTTTTAATGCAAAAATTAAAATAGAAAATGTTTTTAGGTTAAGAAAAATATTTGAAACAGAAATGCAAAGTTTGTGATTTTTTTGATGATTTTTGCTATTTTAAATAATTATGGAAACAAAATGGAATAAAAATGAAATAAAAATGGATTAAATGAGAAGTATGATGATCCAGTGGTTGAGATTTAAACTGAGGGAGGAGGGGTTGATTGCGCACGTTAATAAAGGGCCAGGATCTAATCTGAGCTGATTTGATTAATTAAACCTAATTAAACTAATTAATCAAATTTAAGTTTTAATGAAGCAATTTGAGTCATCCATAAGCGCACTAAGCAAGGATCTGAGGACTGACATTCACACTAACATTAAACCCTAATTGCGAACCCTAATCATTCTCAGGTGACCGGAGCAAGCTCCGGTCATCTTCTCCGGCCATCACCTCACCCCAACTTCTTCCCTAGGCTACCCCAAACTCCCAAACTCTCCAGAATCAACCCCCAAACCATCCTAAACAAGAATCAGGCCATGAAAATCATTTATATTGCATCAAAGTGGAGAATCAAAGAAAAACGTTTTTAGGTCAAATGTTTCAGAGCAAGCATACATCCTGGATTTCTCAACCATTTTCAAAAATAATCACATCCCCATGATCAGGGGAGCACATAGAATCATTCTAGAACTTAAAATAAGAGTTCTAGAAAAAAGTTTGAAGGTGACTACCTGAGATGAAGCTTTCTGACTTTGAGCTTTCTGACCCTTCCTTTGATGCAAAACCACTCCAATGGTCCCCCTTGAGCTTCTGAAAGGCTTGAAACAAGTTTGTATGGCTTGGTTTGTGTGTTTTAGTTCTGCTAAGGCAGAAAACGTGTTTGAGATTGAGAGGTTTTTAGGCCATGGAAAAGGGTGGGAAATGATCCTTATGATGTGTGGAGATGATTGGTGGTGAAAGTTTTGAGTTTGAGTGGCTAAGGAGTGAGTTTCGAAGGAATGAAGGTTTTGGGGATTTTTGTGAAAACTGAGTTGTGGGATGATTCAGGCTTGTGTGTGTTATGAAGTGAGTTGCATAAGGTTAGTATAGGCCAATGGGAGTGATCAGAAAGTGGGTGGTGGCCTACTGGGATTGGTATGGGCCAAGTTGCAAAAATGTCAACATTGTGTACTTGAGGTATGGGCATGGTTCAGAGCTGGCTTGAAGGGGTGTCTGGCCTCAGCATGGTTCATGGAGAGCCTTTGGATCATTAGAGTGCAGCTGGATAGCCTTGATAAAGTGTTTGCAAGCTTTATGCATTTTGACAACTTTGAAATTTCTTGAGAAATTGGTCATGAAAACTTGTGATGCAAGGCATGATTTTGATCCAAATGTGTTGCACTATGTTGGTATGATGTTTAAAGGTCAATTAGAGGTCATGAAATGGCTTGGCAAGTGAATTTTCAAAATTCCCTCTTTGGTGCACACTTGAAAATTATAGGATTTTTGCCAAATTTGAAAGGCCATATCTTGAGTTCTAGGATGAATCAAGGCATGTTCTTGTACTTTTTGAAAATAGGAAGACATAATCTACAACTTTCATGTCCAAGAATTTTTCATTTGAAGCATTTTTCGTCATGAAAGAATAGGTTGAATATCTTTCCCAAAATGGAAAGTTTCCATTACAAGTCCTTTCCAAAAATAGCAAGTTTGCATTTGGCTCAAAATTCTTCAACTTTGTGAACTTCTAACCACTTAAATGATCAAATAAAGATCATAGAGACTCAAACTGATGATGATGACCCTTTGGTACCCTTGATGAAGGCCTTAGATGCCCTGATTTTGACTTTACTTGCTTAAGAAGTTACTCAATGATCAGATGACTTCCACAATGAATTTCTTCATCAAACTTGGTACACATGATCCTTACAACATATTAGGACCATTAGAAACAAGAATGACCAAAAAAATTGGGATTAACACCTCTGAAACCAAAACCCAAATTTTAGGTCATCTATGCAGGAAATCTTCAGTCTGCCTCTATGCCTTTGCCATACTTTATGATCCCTTGACTTTTATGAACTTTGGGGAGCATATTATGATCATGGAACATACATGGACTCTCTTGGCAAGCTTCAAGACCCTTGGGATGGCTCAGATCACTTCTTGGATTGCTCAAATCACAAACCCTAGATGCAGATGAAATGAACTATGCAGTGGGATATGATATGCTTATGCTAATGGAAAAATGAGAGATCACAAGCCATGGTGTGAGAAAAAGTGTGGGTAAATTTGGGGTGTTTACAGCGGTAGAGGCAGCTATAATTCTGTGATCAGGTATGAGATGTCCTAAGAGATGTTCCAACACTTGACAGATTTAACCAAAACTTAAAGTGTAAGAAAATTAAACAACACAGTAGTTTGTTAACCTAGTTCAGTGTATAACCACACTTACATCTGGAGGCTACCAAGCCAGGAGGAAATCCACTATAAGTAATATTAATTCTAGACTTAAACCACCCAGTTTAATCTTTCACTTAATATATACCCAATGCAATTTCTACCTAAGACACAACTTAGATATGAGTATCAAATCACTCCCCCTCAATCACACAGTGATCTAGTTTACAAGTTTAATAAAATTGAAGTCATACTTCAAACAAAACAGCTTGATCTTACTTCACAGTTTCAATCAAGTCACAAATACACTTATGCTTAAAAGCTCATAAAGTGGTACAATAAAAACACCTGCTATTAAAACACTAAACACCCTATTTGGTCTTCTGAAATTCGTACTCAATTCTGTGAGTTTCTGTTGATTAAATAGGTGTTTGTAATTTGGGCTTTCTGTAGATTAATCCAGTCCTAAAACGCATGCAGCTTCCACCTTGAATTAGGGTTTGTTACTTCCTAGATTCTAGGTGATTTAGTTCTTCTGATTATGCTGAAACCTCATAACAATACTCCCTACAGATGCGCCTTATTCTGTTTTTGTCCATCCATAATTAATTCCAGATAACTTTCCTTAAATATCTCAGATCAGTTAGTCATTAATTAATTCTGGTAGCAGGTTTGGGATGTCACAACATCTGTTGGGACATCCTGAAAAACTGAACTTAACTCATTTACACAATGTCCCAACATCTGGTTAGACATCCTGAATTAAGTTCTTATACTCTGTTTGATAATGTCCCAACATCTGATAGGACATTCTGAACTGAATTCAACATTTCTTGTTGGTCAAAAATTTTGCCAATTCTGAACATCTACAAACTCCCCCTTTGGCTAATTTTTGGCTAACATATTTTCTGGTTATCAGAGTGCAGCAGAAGTTCTTTTATCAGAGTATAGCTTTCCTTTTCTGTTGAGTCATGTGTGAGTTTACTCCCCCTCAAACATACAATATTTTACAGATTTAGTTCAGAAGCAAACAGAGATTTTTCATTCATAATCAAACAGCATTATACATTGTTATTGTTGTTGCTGTTCTCCCCCTTGTTAGACATAAATTTGGGGCCAAATACTAATTCAAAATTACAATGCAGAAGCTGTCATTACATAATCCTCACATACAGTTTTCACTCAGAATCCTCATAGTCAGTTTCTTCATCTTCCTCAGTCTCTTCATCAGAAGAAGCAGCTTTCTGAGCACTTTCAATTTCCAGCCTTTGGATAATCTCCTCAAGCTTATGCTTCCTTGCTTCCAGTTCTTTGCAAGTGCTCTTCAGTTCAGCAATCAATGCAGCTTTGGAGATTGGAGACTTTGCAGTTGAAGGACCAGCAGATGTCCCAGAGGGTGCTTCAACATCGGCTGCATGATGACTCAGGAACAGCTTGTAGTGGAAGGCCAGAGGGCTTTCTCTTTTGCACATTGTGTCCTTTTCAGTGAGGATCCCAGGGTACTGACTCAGCACTATTCCACATAGCAAAGAAGGGAAGGCAATTGGCAACTTTGTTGCAGATGAGCTAGCATGCTTCAATGTCTGATCAAAGATGTAAGCTCCATAATCCAGCTTAGTTTGAGTGCCCGCAACATAAATGAACCTGCCCAGGCTAGTGGATATTGAGGATGTATGATTGGTAGGTACCCAATTTGCTGTACCAATCCTGTTCAACATGGCATATTTCCTTGTCAACATGCTCACTGAGAGCTTTCCTTTAACTGGCCAAGCCTTGACCTGGTTAGCAGTGATAATCTTGCAGACCTGGTTATCAGTCTTCCCTAACTCATTTGGACCATCAGATTCTCTTCCAAGGTATTGGTTGATGACCTGAGGAGAGAATTCTACACACCTGCCTCTTACAAATACTTTTCTAAAGTCAGCAGACTTACCATTGGCACAATCTTCTTGAAGGTTGACTATGAATTCCTTGACAAGCAGCTCATAGCAGGGAGAAAAGTTGGAGACAGTTTTGAAGAGGCCAGCTGAGGAGATGAGATCAATTAACTCTGTGCACTCAAGTGCATTACTGCTCAGCTCTCTTTCAAGTGCTACCCTTCTTTGATAGACAAACTTCCATCTGTTCACACTTGAAACATGATGAAAGGAGATGTTTTCCAAAGGAGCTTCTGGAACAGCAGTTGATGACCTTGAGGGTGCTGATTTCTTCTTTGGAGGAGATGTTGGGACATCTGCTTCAACATCTGAATCTGGAGGAGTGACAGCTTTCCTCTTTTGTGTTTGCACCTTGCTCCATTGTTTTGTAGGACCAAAGACAGCTTTAGCTTTGTCCTTCTTTGGGGTGGCTTGCTTCTTCTCAGGAATTGCATGTCCTGCATGCATCTTTTCTTTCTTAGTCCTGAGCCTTTTGGCTATGCTAGGTTTTACAGAGGCAATGATTTCTGTATCAGAATCATGCTCTAGGTTCACAACAGGAGGAGGTTGAGAAGTCTCCTCTTCAGCTGGTGGTTCAACAGAGATTTGCTCTTCAGTGGAGGCCTTGTGCTGGTCCTCAGATATTTCTTCATCACTATCAGTAGAGGCCTTTTTCTGGTCCTCAGATGATTCAACAGCAGCATCAGATGAGGCCTTTTGCTGGTCCTCAGATGTTTCAACATCTATTGGGACATCCTGTTGAGCAGGAGTGTCCTTTTCAGCCTGAGTTTGTTGATCTTCTTGTGGAGCTGGCATGGTGCTCAGAGGAATAGAAATGCCACTTACCACTCTTTGCTCAGAAAGAATCCTGTTTACCAACTCTTTGATGGAATCATCCACATATTCAGAAGATTTTGGAGGAATGTTTGCTGGTGAAGGAATGCCTTTGGCTTTGCTGCAAACTTGATCTTTTGTTCTTTTTGGAGTTCTTGGCTTCTTAGCATGAGGAACACTTCCTTTGATTTCGTCCATTGGAGTTGAATCCATGGGTACCACAGAAATGGGGGTTGCATGCACCACATCTTCCTTGTTGAGGATTTCTTCAGGAATGTTAGGGTTTTGAGACATTTTCGAAGGAGGTGGATGAAGAGTTTTAGGTTTGATGAGTTCTGAAAAACAGTTAGAGAATGCAATTCGTTTTTAAGAATATGATGAGAAGATGGAAAGTTGAAAGCTAGTTGCTATTTTATAAGTAGCCGTTACTTGGAGAATTTTTAGGAGTGGAATACTCAAGGTGTTTGACCAGACTGGTGTTGCCATCTGGTGCTTATGCCACACAATGTCATATGACATGTTGGCACATCTCCATAACTGCTAAATTTCACATAAGCAGATTCCCAATTTACCCCTTAAGTTCTCAAATTGAGTAGCATCCAAGGCTTTGGTAAAGATATCAGCCAACTGCAGATTTGTAGCTACATGTTCCAATGAAATCACTCTCTCTTCTACAAGATCTCTGATGAAATGATGTCTTATATCAATATGCTTGGTCCTGCTATGTTGGATAGGATTCTTTGATATGTTAATTGCACTTAAGTTGTCACAGTATAATGTCATGACATCTTGTGGGACATTGTACTCAGTGAGCATTTGCTTCATCCAAACCAACTGTGAACAACTGCTTCCAGCTGCTATATATTCAGCTTCAGCAGTAGATAAGGATACACAATTTTGTTTCTTACTGAACCAAGAAATCAAATTGTTTCCTAGAAAGAAACATCCTCCTGAAGTGCTTTTTCTGTCATCAGCACTTCCAGCCCAATCAGCATCACAGAAGCCAGTGAGAATTGGTTTGCATCCATGAAAGTACATAATGCCATAGTCACAAGTACCATTAACATATTTCAGAATTCTCTTGACTTGATTAAGATGACTGACTTTTGGATCAGCTTGATATCTTGCACAAACACCTACTGCAAATGTTATGTCTGGTCTGCTAGCAGTCAGATATAACAAGCTTCCAATCATACTTCTGTACATGCTTTGATCTACATTCTCACCCTTTTCATCTTTAGTCAGCTTTAAATGTGTGGGGGCAGGAGTTCTCTTATGAGTAGCACTGTCCATCCCAAATTTCTTGACTATGTTCTTAGCATACTTGCTTTGGGAAATGAACATGGAGTCCTCCATTTGCTTTATTTGCAGTCCAAGAAAGTAGGTTAATTCTCCTACTAAGCTCATTTCAAATTCAGATTCCATCTGGTTGACAAAATGTTTAACCATCCTGTCTGACATCCCACCAAAGACAATGTCATCTACATATATTTGAGCAATCATGACATTTCCTTCTTCATCTTTAACAAACAAAGTTTTGTCAATTCCACCTTTCCTGTACCCTTGCTTGATAAGAAAAGTAGTCAGCCTTTCATACCATGCTCTTGGAGCTTGCTTCAGACCATAAAGAGCCTTCTTTAGTTTGTATACATGATTTGGACAGCTTGGATCAACAAATCCTTTAGGCTGTTCTACATATACCTCTTCATTAAGATAACCATTTAAAAAGGCACTTTTCACATCCATTTGAAATAGCTTGAACTTTAAGATACAAGCAATTCCCAAAAGTAGTCTGATTGATTCAAGCCTTGCTACTGGTGCAAAGGTTTCATCAAAGTCTACTCCTTCAATTTGTGTGTATCCTTGAGCTACAAGTCTAGCTTTGTTCTTTGTAACAACTCCTTGCTCATTTGACTTGTTCTTATACACCCATTTAGTTCCAATCACATTTATGTCATCAGGTCTAGGAACAAGGTTCCACACTTCATTCCTTGTGAATTGACCTAATTCCTCTTGCATAGCACAAATCCAGTATTCATCAGTAAGAGCTTCCTTGATGTTTTTAGGTTCTATTTTAGAAACAAAACAGGACCCTGAAATCACTTCTCTTGATCTAGTGCTTACACCTCTGTTGGGATCACCAATTATCAAATCTTTGGGATGATCCTTCTGGATTCTGATGGAGGGAGGTTTGCTGGATTGTTCTGTCCTTGCATCAGTTTGAGTGAAGTCATAATGATCACTCTTTTCTTCAGCTTCGGTCTTGATATCAGCAGATGTTCCAACATCTTCTGGGACATCTGTAGGAGCATCATCAATTATCACATTTATGGACTCCATGATAACCTTGGTTCTAGAATTAAATACTCTATATGCTCTGCTGTTTATAGAGTATCCAAGAAAAATCCCTTCATCACTTTTAGGATCCATTTTTCTTCTTTGCTCCATATCTGCCAGAATATAACAGTTACTTCCAAACACATGGAAGTACTTAACTGTGGGTTTTCTGCCCTTCTAGACTTCATAGATTGTGGACAAAGTTCCTTTCCTTAGAGTAACTCTGTTATGGATGTAACAAGTTGTGTTCATAGCTTCAGCCCAGAAGTACAAGGGTAACTTTTTAGCATGGATCATAGCTCTTGCTGATTCTTGAATAGTTCTATTCTTCCTCTCAACAATCCCATTATGTTGAGGAGTGATTGGTGAAGAATATTCATGATTGATTCCTTCTGAAGAACAAAAATCTAAGAATTTTTGGTTCTCAAATTCTTTTCCATGATCACTTCTTATTCTGATCACACAACTGGCTTTTTCCCTTTGTATTCTTTGGCATAAGTCTTTGAATACATCAAATACATCAGACTTTTCTTTGATGAAATTTATCCATGTATACCTTGAAAAGTCATCAATCACCACATAGGCATACCTCTTACCACCAAGGCTCTCAACCTGCATAGGTCCCATAAGATCCATATGCAATAGTTCCAAAACTTTGGAAGTTGTCAGATGTTGGAGCTTTGGATGGGACATCTTGGTTTGCTTGCCTATTTGACATTCACCATATATTTTTCCATCATCAATCTTCAGTTTAGGAATACCTCTTACAGCATCCATATATATTATCTTCTTTATGCCTCTGAAATGAAGATGACCTAGTCTTTGGTGCCATAGTTTCACTTCTTCTTCTTTAGCTAAAGAGCAAGTTGAAGTGAGACTGAAGTCTTGAGATTCCCACATGTAACAGTTGTCTTTAGATCTGGCTCCTCTCATGACAACCTCTTGTTCTTTGTTAGTCACTATGCATTCAGTTTTGGTAAAGTTTACACTGTACCCTTGATCACATAATTGACTTATGCTGATCAGGTTAGCAGTTAAGCCTTTAACCAGTAGCACATCATTTATTCTTGGTACATCTTGACAATCCAAGGTTCCAACTCCCTTGATTTCTCCTTTAGCTCCATCTCCAAAGGTTACATATCTGGATGAATGTGACTTTAAGTCTACTAGCAGATTCTTCAATCCAGTCATGTGTCTTGAACATCCACTATCAAAGTACCAGTCTTCTTTGGCTGATACTCTTAGTGATGTATGTGATATATATGCAACACCTTTCTTTGACCATTTGAGTTGAGATTTCTTTTGATACCTCTGCCCTGTGTATTGTTCATCAGTAGAGCTCCAAGGTTGTTTGTTGATCTTGTTCTTGGGTATGTAGCTTTGATCAGCATGAAGACTAGCTTTTGGTCTCCATACCTTCTTGATGACCTCTGTCTTCTGCTTAGAATGTTGCTGATCTCTTTGATGTCTATGCAGCACTTTCTTGGTAACTTCTATCTTCTGCTTAGGAGGTTGCTGATACATCTGATTTGGATATCTATGCAACTTATAGCAATGAGGTTTGATATGTCCAAATCTTCCACAATGATGACATCTCCATCTTTGATATTTCTTCTTCATTTTGTTCTTTTCAGAATGTTGAGACATCTGTTGGAACATTATGTTTGACTTTGTGTTCTTTTCATGATGTTGAAGCATCTGTTGGGACATCTTGTTTGACTGTATGGACTTTGAATTAGTTTTGCTTGAGCTAGCTTCATCCTTATGAACTCTGTTAAATCCCAGTCCACTTTTATCCCCTGAATGCTTATTGTTGTTTAGAATAACATCCAGTGTACTTGAGCTACTGTTCAGCATTCTAACAGACTTGGACATGTGTTCCAACTTGGAGTTGAGAAGACTTACTTCACTTTTCAAGGTGTCAATGATCTCTAGATCACTTGCTTTTTCATCCTTTAGTGCCTCATTCTGCTTCTTTAGCTTTATAACCTCACTACATATTTCAGTGCTTCTTTTGTATAATTCTTTGTATGCTTGCTCAAGTTCTTCAAAAGTAAGCTCCCCATCACTGGATTCACTTTCAGATTCACATAATCCAGCTAGAGCAGTGATATGCTTAGTTGATTCTTCTTCTGAATCACCTCCTGAGTCTTCATCAGACCAGGTTACAGAGAGTCCTTTCTTTTGCCTTTTTAAGTAGGTAGGACATTCATTCCTGATGTGTCCATATCCTTCACATCCATGGCATTTAATTCCTTTTTCTTGACTGGTATTTTCATCATAATTTGACCTTCTGTTAGCATCATAAGGTCTCTTGTTCTCAGAAGAGTTTGTGTATCTTCCATTGGGTTTGGATTTGCCTTCCATCCCTCTGAGAATCTTTTTGAATTGTTTTCCAAGCATAGCAATGTTGTCTGATAAGCTTTCACCAGTTTCTGATTTATCATCTTCTTCTTCATCAGTATTTGTCACCAAGGCTATGCTTTTGTTCTTCTTTACATTTGTGTCATTCATTCCCATCTCAAATGTTTGAAGGGAACCAATGAGATCTTCAACTTTCATTGTGCATATGTCTTGAGCTTCTTCTATTGCTGTGACTTTCATGTCAAATATTTTTGGCAAATATCTGAGAATCTTTCTTACAAGCTTTTCATCAGTCATCTTTTCTCCCAAGGCTCCAGAAGTATTGGCTATATCTAAGATGTTCATGTAGAATTCATGAATTGTCTCATCTTCCTTCATTCTCAAGTTTTCAAACTTGGTGGTGAGAAGTTGAAGTCTTGACATTTTTACCTTTGATGTTCCTTCATGAGTTGTTTTGAGAGTGTCCCAAACATCTTTGGCCAGCTCACAGTGATGCACAAGTCTAAAGATGTTCCTATCAATGCCATTGAATAAAGCATTTAAGGCCTTAGAGTTGCCTAGTGCTGAATCTTCTTCCTCCTTACTCCATTCTTCTTCAGGTTTCAACACTTTTGATCCATCTTTGGTGTCTTCGACAGGATGTTCCCATCCAATGTTGACTGCTCTCCAGGCCCTGTTGTCAAGTGATCTTAAGAATGCAATCATTCTTGGCTTCCAGTAGTCATAATTAGATCCATCCAGTATAGGTGGTCTATTTACTGATCCTATATCTCTGTCCATGTTCCCAGAATTTGTATTCCCTAGATCTCACCCAGTATAAACAGGCAGGGTGCCTGCTCTGATGCCAATTGTAATTCTGTGATCAGGTATGAGATGTCCTAAGAGATGTTCCAACACTTGACAGATTTAACCAAAACTTAAAGTGCAAGAAAATTAAACAACACAGTAGTTTGTTAACCCAGTTCAGTGTAAAACCACACTTACATCTAGAGGCTACCAAGCCAGGAGGAAATCCACTATAAGTAATATTAATTCTAGACTTAAACCACCCAGTTTAATCTTTCACTTAATATCTACCCAATGCAATTTCTACCTAAGACACAACTTAGATATGAGTACCAACTCACTCCCCCTCAATCACACAGTGATCTAGTTTACAAGTTTAATAAAATTGAAGTCATACTTCAAACAAAACAGCTTGATCTTACTTCACAGTTTCAATCAAGTCACAAATACACTTATGCTTAAAAGCTCATAAAGTGGTACAATAAAAACACCTGCTATTAAAACACTAAACACCCTATTTGGTCTTCTGAAATTCGTACTCAATTCTATGAGTTTCTGTTGATTAAATAGGTGTTTGTAATTTGGGCTTTCTGTAGATTAATCCAGTCCTAAAACGCATGCAGCTTCCACCTTGAATTAGGGTTTGTTACTTCCTAGATTCTAGGTGATTTAGTTCTTCTGATTATGCTGAAACCTCATAACAATACTCCCTACAGATGCGCCTTATTCTGTTTTTGTCCATCCATAATTAATTCCAGATAACTTTCCTTAAATATCTCAGATCAGTTAGTCATTAATTAATTCTGGTAGCAGGTTTGGGATGTCACAACATCTGTTGGGACATCCTGAAAAACTGAACTTAACTCATTTACACAATGTCCCAACATCTGGTTAGACATCCTGAATTAAGTTCTTATACTCTGTTTGATAATGTCCCAACATCTGATAGGACATTCTGAACTGAATTCAACATTTCTTGTTGGTCAAAAATTCTGCCAATTCTGAACATCTACAGCAGCTAATAAGAATATTAAGAAGATTATGCAGAAGATGGTTGTCACTTACAAAGATTGGCATGAGATGTTACCATTTGCGATGCATGGGTACCGAACGTCAGTCAAGACGTCAACCGAGGCAACTCCTTTATCCTTGGTATATGGCATGGAGGAAATCTTGCCTGTCGAGGTGGAAATTTCTTCATTACGTGTGATGATGGACGTGAAGCTTGATGAGGCTGAGTGGGTACGTGCTCGATATAATCAGTTGTGCCTAATCTTCGGGATAAAAATTCCTGGCTGGCGACTCTAACCTCTTTTCTGCGCCACTTTCGCGTTTGTACCAGGATGGAAATCTAGGGAGCGACACTATTGAAGAGTTTCTTGTTGTGAATGAATTCCTGGAAGTTTTTCCTAGTGATATTATAGAGTTGCCTCCGATGCGAGAGGTGGAGTTCACTATTGATTTGGTTCCTGGTATGAGGCCTATTTCTATGGCACCGTACAGGATGTCTGTAACTGAGTTAGCTGAGTTGAAATCTCAAATTGGTGATTTACTTGATAATAAATTTATTAGACCCAGTGTATCATGGTGGGGAGCGCCAATGTTGCTGGTTAAGAAAAAGGATGGTAGTATGCATCTATGCATTGATTACCGACAACTGAATAAAGTGACCATTAAGAATAAATATCCACTTTCAAAGATTGACGATTTAATGGATCAACTTGTTGGAGCCTATGTTTTGAGCAAAATTGACTTGAGGTCAGGATATCATCAAATTAGAGTGAAGGAAGAAGATATTAAGAACACGGAGTTTAGAACTTGATATGGTCATTATGAATATGCAGTGATGCCTTTCGGAGTGTCTAACGCGCCAGGAGTATTTATGGAGTATATGAACCGTATATTCCACTCTTACTTGGATCAATTTATTGTAGTGTTCATTGATGATATATTAATATATTTGAAGTCTGAGGAAGATCATGCGAGGCATTTGAGGATTGCGTTATAGGTGTTGAAAGATAACAAATTGTTCACCAAATTCTCCAAATGTGAATTCTGGTTGAAGACGGTGAGCTTTTTGGGGCATGTGATATCAGGCGAAGGTATAGCAGTAGACCCTTCGAAAGTCAGTGTTGTACTTGGGTGGGAACCTCCGAAGACGGTAACGGAGATTATAAGTTTTCTTGGTCTAGCTGGTTATTACCGAAGATTCATCGAAGGATTTTCTAATTTGGCATTGCCATTGACTTAATTTACCCGGAAGAGTCAAGCTTTTATTTGGGATACAACTTGCGAGGAAAGTTTTGAGGAGTTGAAGAAGAAATTAACTTCAGCGCCGGTATTAATTTTACCGAATCCCAGTGAAGCTTTTGTGGTTTATTGTGACGCATCTAAAATGGGTATAGGTGGTGTGTTAATGCAAGTTGTTAAGGTGGTGGTGTATGCATCACGACAATTGAGAGTGCACGAGAGGAATTATCCTACTCATGATCTAGAATTGGCTGCGGTGGTATTTGTGTTGAAAATCTAGAGACATTATCTTTACGGTTTGCGGTTTGAAGTATTAGCGACCATAAGAGCCTGAAGTACTTGTTTGAGCAGAAGGAACTTAATATGAGACAAAGGACCCTTTCGCGTTTGTACCAGGATGGAAATCCAAGGATCAACATCTGAAGGATTATGACTTTAATTTGAGTTACCACCCGGGAAAAGTGAATGTAGTAGGAGATTCCTTAAGCCGGAAGACAATTCACATGTCGGCGATGATGGTGAAAGAAATGGAATTAATTGAGCAATTTAGAGATTTGAGTATGGTTTGTGAAATGACACCGGAAAACGTTAAACTGGGTATATTGAGAGTGAATAATTATTTTCTTGATGTGATTAAAGAAGCTTAGAAGCAAGATGTGAAATTGGTGAATTTAATGCCTACCGAAGGAAATGATCAAAGCGGCGATTTTGTGTTGGACAATAATGGTATTCTGAGATTTCGAGGAAGGATTTGCGTACCTAAAAATGTCGAGTTGAAGAAAGAAATTTTGGAAGAAAGTCATCGAATTAGCTTGAGTATTCACCCAGGGGCTATGAAGATGTATCATGATTTGAAGAAATTTTTTTAGTGGCATGGTATAAAAAGAGGCATCGCACAATTTATTTATGCTTGTTTGGTGTGTCAGAAATCTAAAGTGGAACATCAGAAGCCTTCGGGGATGATGCAACCATTAGAAATTCCGGAGTGGAAATCGGATAGTATTAGTATGGATTTTGTAACGGGTTTACCAAATACGACGAGAGGTTTTGATGCCATTTGGGTGGTTATAGACCGGTTGACTAAGTCTGCACATTTTATTCCGATTAACATCAGTTTTCCTTTAACTAAGTTGGCAGAGATTTATATTCAGGTTATTGTAAAATTGCATGGTGTACCGTCTAGTATAGTGTCAGATAGAGATCCGCGGTTCACTTCTTAATTTTGGAAGAGTTTGAAAGAGGCCTTGGTTTCTAAGCTAAAATTGAGTTCGGCTTATCACACACAGACGGATGGACAGTACGAGAGAACTATTCAGTCATTAGAAGACTTGTTGAGAACTTGTGTGTTGGAAATGGGTGGTGCATGGGATACTCATTTTCCACTATTTGAGTTCACATATAATAAAAGCTACCATTCGAGTATTGGAATGACACCTTTCGAAGCCTTATACGGTAGGAGGTGTAGGAATCCTCTGTGTTGGAATGAGACGGGTGAGAACGTTATGCTTGGGCCTGAGATTTTTCGGCAAACTACATAGACCATTCAGATGATCAAAGAGAAAATGAAAGTATCTCAGATTCGACAAAAAAGTTACCATGACAATCGAAGGAAGGATTTAGAGTTCAGTGAGGGTGACCATGTATTCTTGAGGGTCATTCCGATGACTGGTGTTGGACGTGCCTTAAAATCGAAAAAGTTGGATCCTAAGTTTATTGGACCGTATCATATTATACAAAGAGTGGGTAAAGTTGCTTACAGGGTGGCATTACCTCCGGGGCTTTCAAATTTACATGAGGTGTTTCATGTATCACAACTTAGGAAGTATGTGTCTTATCCATCACATGTCATTCAGAGGGACGAGGTGCAAATTCGTGACAACCTTACAGTAGAAGCTTTACCTTTGAGAATTGAAGATCGTAAGATGAAGCGACTACGAGGCAAGGAGATACCTCTTGTGAGAGTAGCTTGGGGTGGAGCTGCTAGTGGGAGTATTACCTGGGAACTAGAAAGCAGGATGCGGGAATCATATCCAGAGTTATTTCCTTCAGGTATATTTTCGAGGACGAATATAAAATAAGCGGGGGAGAGTTGTAACACCCCGATTTCATAAATTATTTAATAAAATAATTATTGTGAATGTGGTGGTATATTTGAAATGATAAGTAAAGAAATTATTTTATTTAAATAATAATATGATAATAAGGTAGTATTATTAAAATATTGTTATTAAATAAATAAAATAATAAATTGGAGGTCTAAGGGGCAATGTGGTAATTATGTTGTGTTATGTAAAGGGATGAACGATTCTTTTCCTCACATCATGCATTTTTGACAAAGAAGCAGTTGGCTCTGGAGAAAGAGGAGAGGAGAAAGGAGATCAAGAATCTTAGAGTTCCAAGATCAAGAGTTTGCAAGAATCATTTGAATTCAAGGTAAGGGGGAGAAAGGGATTTTTTATTGGTGATCTAACATGAAAGGGTAATTAAGAGTTCCTTACTCTCTTAGGGATTGCATGAACTTGATTGATTTTGGTGAAATTATGATATGAGTATGAATATCATAATTTTTTATTGTGTATGTTTGAAGTTTCGATGTTGAATTATATGATGTGTGTGTATTGTGAAAAAAGTTTGTTTATGAATGTTGTTGATGATAAGGACAATGGAGAAGATGAAGAGAAACCTAGGATTTCCTAATTTAATTAGTGAATGTTAGATTGGAATATAGTCTAGTATTAGAGGTATAAAATGAGAATAAGTACCACAATTGGACTGTTTTGGGTGATAGAAATGAGGCATAATTGATTGAATTTAGACTGGTGTGGAATTGGGGGAAAAGTCAATTTTTTTGAAAAAGTGATTTTTGGACGCAGGGTCCCTGACACGGGCCGTGTCGTGTGATACATGTGGCCATGTCAGGATTCTGACTTATGGAAAATGTGGAATTTTGGGAGTTTGGATTAACGGTGGACTGACACGGGCCGTGTTGCACGACACGGGTGGTCGTGTCAGCCTTCTGTGTTTTGTGAAACTTTGATTTTTGAGGGAAGCGTTTAGGCCGTGTGACACAGGTCGTGTCAGGGAACACATGTGACCGTGTTAGGCCTCTGTTTTTGGAAAGTTTTTGATATTTTAAGATGGTTTTGTTTCGTTTTCTTGGTCAATATTCATACCATTAGTCTAAGGTATTAAGGGTAGTATCCTTGGGTAGTTATAGGACATGACAACCAATAATTAGTGCTTAAGTTTTATATGATTGTTTTGATTTGTACAACCTTGTTAATAGATCAATTGGATTGTGTTGATTATGAAAAATGGCTATTGTATGTTTTGTGTGAACTATATGCTGGAATGATTGGTGACTTATGCAGATCAGGAGGATCATGTTATGTATGATTATATTCATGCGTGGATATGCCTTTCTATGTGTAATTGAGTTTTTCATACGCATACATGTTTGATGGGATAATCGTGTCTCGGATGGAGTGTAAGTGATTATCCAAATTCATTATGAATCGATGGTGCAAGGATGATCGTGTCTCAGTAGGAGCGTAAGCGATGCATACGGGGTTCGAATTGATGAACCAATGTTGAGTCGGTACCGCATTTACATTGTGTCTTGGAGTCACTTTGCATATGATTGAATGAATGGTTTAAGATATGTGTGAATGAATTTTGTGAGATTACTCTTTCAAAATCTTATTTGCACCGCTAATATATTGAATTGTTTTCTCACCCCTTTGTTTGTTTTTGTGTATGTACCCCTTGGGAAGTACAGATAACCCAAGTACATAAGAGTGCTTGTGTGTTGCTTATTCGATTCATAGGACGCTCTGATACGTAACACGGGAATGGGGACTTTTGTTGTTCTGTTTTTATTTCTACTTTCTGAATTTGTTAGTTACGTATCTATGTAATAAACTAAAGACATGTTTTGGTTTTTGAAATGTCTATGCCGATGAGCATATAAGATGATGAATTATTTACTTCCGTTGTTTAATGAAGAACTTTATTTGAGTTTTGTATTGGAAGGGTAGCATTCCACTTTGGTTTAAACTCTGATTTTTATTGAGAAAAACATTATTTTTGAAATTGGGAAAAATGGGTGTTACAACATCCATATCATATAAGCTGGTCCACACAACTATGTCTCTTTCACAAGATGAACAACTAGATGTACCATTATGTCAAAAAAGAGGGAGGAAAATACATTTCATGCTCACACAAGGTAATAACTATCTCTTTTTGTAGTGTTTGTAAGATCTCAAGATCGATCACCTTACTAGAAATTGACCTAAAGCTAAAACACAATTTAGTTATGGAGCTTCTTACTTTTTTTTGGCAAAATAGAACATATACCTATTGGTAGAAAATGTTCCATTATAACATGGCAATCATGTGTCTTGAAACTCTTCAACTTGAGGTCTTTCATAGACACAAGTCTTCTAATATCTGAAGAGTATCCTTCTGGAACTTTAACTTCACTCAAAAACTTACACAATATTTTTTTTCTCCTTTCTAGATAGAGTAAAAGTAGTAGGTGGTAGATATGTTCATTCTTATTCCCATTTTTTTTCTAGATAGAGTAAAAGTAGTAGATAGAGTAATTTAGTCCTTATTCCAATTTTTAACATGTTCTCCCTTGCTTTAAGGCCATCCTTAGACTTTCCTTTTATATTGAGTAACATACCAATAACACTTTCAAATACATTTTTGCCAATATGCATAACATCGAGAAAATGTCTCACGTACAAAGACTTCCAATATGGTAATTCAAAAAATATTGACCTCTTCTTCCCCCCACCTTTGAGAACCTTATGTGCAAAAGGCTTGCCAAACTCAGTATGCACATCTTTCACCTTTTCAAATACTTGGTCACCTGACAATGCAGGTGTAGCTTTATGCAGTTTGGTGTCTCCATTGAATGCTTTTCTCCACCCACGATAGTGATGTTTAGAATTTTAGAATCTACGATGACCTAGAAACACATTCTTCTGACAAAGTTCCAATCGCATTGTATCAGTTCCATCTTCACAAATAGGACACGCACGTTGACCTTTAATGTTATACCCAGATAGATTCCCGTATGTTGGAAAATCATTAATTGTGCCAAACAACATCTCCCTCAAATTGAAACTTTCTGTCTTATATCCATCATAAACCTCCACACCGTTCTCCCAAAAAATCTTTAAATCTTCGATCAAAGGTGTCAAGTATACGTCTATGTCATTCCCTGGTTATTTAGGCCCAAAGATTAACATAGATAACATCATGTACTTACGCTTCATACATAGCCATGAAGACAGGTTATATATCATAAGAATCACATGCCATGCAGTATGTGAGATACATTGAAGACCATGCGGGTTCATTCCATCAGTAGATAATGCCAAGAGAAAGTTTCTTGCTTCTTCTCCAATGTCAAGATAATCATTATCAATTTTCGACCACTGTAGTGAATCAGCCGGATGTCGATACTTTCCATCAATAATTCTTTCATCTGCATGCCAAGTCAGGCGTCTTGCATCGATTTCACGACGAAACATGTGCCAAAATCTCGGAATTATAGGAAAATACCATAAGACTTTTGTTGGAGACAATTTTCTCTTATATCGAGACAAACCGCATTTAGGGCACTCAGTTAACGATGCATATTCATTTCGAAACAAAACACAATTGTTTGGACAAGCATGTATCTTATCATAGCTCATGCCAATAGAGCACAACATTTTTTTGCCTCATAGGTTCAATTAGGAAGAACATTATCCTCCGGTAGCATTTCTCTCATAAGGGCCAACAACTCTGTGAAACTTTTGTCCGGCCATCCATTGCCCGCCTTCTGCAATCTCTTCGTCTCGATCACAATCGTATGTTTCCGTGTCTTTGTCGTTTGAAGCATAGGTCGTATTACTTTTCCCCCTCGGTTCAACATTCTCATTAATTTTCTCACCATGAAATATCCAACACTTATAACTTTAATCAATTCCATGCCTCAGTAAATTCGATTTCAATCCATCTGCGTCAACCTTACCTATATAATAACAACCCAAGCAAGGAAATTTCATTCGACTGGGGTCTTCTAAATGTTGAACAACTAACTTAACGAATTCATTAACCCCATTCTCGTACTCTTTGGTCAATCGATCAGCAGACATCCATTTTTTATTCATGGTTTTCCTACTTATTAAGGTAAACAAAATAAAATACCAAATGAAGATTTGAGTGCAAGAATAAATACCTTTCTAGTAGTAGCACTTGGTTCAAAACAAATTCTCCTCAAACAACAATCTAAAAAGAACAATCACAATTGAAAGCAATCAATATCAACTTCAACACAACAATCAGCTACCAATAATTCAAATTTTTTCACTAATAGATATTTATAATTAATCATAGTGGTAGAAGTTCTTATTTCTAATAGTCTTTATTTGGATTTTAATTTGCACTAAAATAAAAGATAAGTCAAAGATAATAAGATTATTAGTTTTCATTTTCTCATGACTCTACTATAAACTAGAATCTAAGGGGAATGCCAAATTATAATTATATAAAACTTCAACTTCAAAACTACTATAATTTTTTGCGAAAAAGAAAAATCAGAATTACATATTCTAGACACACCGAAATTCAATTTTATGTTGTGAATAAGGAATAAGATTAGCTTATTAAGCTTTATATTAAGACGCAGTTAACATGGTCAAAAACCTATAAAATTTCACAACAAAATTAACCAAAATTTAAAAATGTAAATAGGAGATAGATCAAAGATACATATAATAATCCCTGCCTTTCAATTTATAATAGAGAAAACCCTATTCTTTAAAACTAAAACTAAGAGTTCATTCATAATAAGCAAAAGCCAAAAAGTATAACTGAAAGCAACAACAATGTAAAGCAACAAAATATATAATATAGACCTGATTTTTCGTGAATAGAAATACATTGCCCTATTCTTCAAAAAATCCTATTTTCACCACAACAACAATGCAAATCAACAAAACGATATTCTTCACAACAACGACGTACCTTGAACGACGACAACGGGGGTTTTGAACAGCGGCACCGAACTGCAAAAACGAAATACCTTGATAGCTTGAACTACGACACTGAACGACAATGCAAGAATGAAAGAAAAATGTATCAGAAGGAAGCTTGAATAATGAACTCAGAACGACGGCAATAGGGCTTCAGAACGAAGGTGGGGGATCGTGGTTGATGATGGAAGATAGGTTTAGTTCGTTAGGTTTGTATCGTTCGTAGGGAAGAAAGAGCAAAGAATATGAAAAAAGAATACTGACTTTCTAAAATTTTATTTTAATTAGACCTTGGGCAGCACTTTAGAGAAAAGCACTGGCTAAGATAGCCCTTTAAAAGCGCTTTCAAAAATCGTTGGCTAAGGTCAACCTTAGACAACGTTTTCGAAAAGCTCTGGCTAAGATCAACCTTAGATAGCGCTTTTGAGTTTTTTTTTAAAAATTTACAACGCTTTTGAGAAACACGTTGTCTAATATATTCCTTTAAAAGCGCTTTCAGAAAGCGTTGGCTAATGTCTACCTTAGATAGCGCTTTTCCAAAAGCACTATCTAAGGTAGGACTTTTAGCAGCGCTTTTCCTATTTTTCGTGAACATTTTCCGTGTTTTACTTTTTATTTAACTTATAGCAGCACTTTTATCATAAAGCATTGTCTAAGGTGCGCTGTTAAAAGTCATTTTTGGCATAGTGCATACTGGTCATACGCGTATTGGCAAGGTCATACGCATATTATACTTGCCTTATACGCCCTATACACATACCATATGCCCTCCAATACGCGTCTTGCCTTAGTACCATACGTGTTTCATACGCAAATGGGCTGAGAGCCCCAATCCACGCATCTCCATACGCGTATTTCCTAGTGTCATACGCGTATGGGAAGATATATATCCATATTTTTCTGTTTTTTCTCCCTCAGTCCAGATCTGTTTATCACAACTCTCGATTTCATGATTCATACCAGACCTATGATAATTTCTAATCTGGTTTTATACTCTTAATTTCATTCTTCTTTCATCTACATTACTATATACATTTTATATTTCCGTTCTAGATCTAAAGTTCGTATTGTTCATCAACAACAACAACATTTGCATGATTATGCCTCATCCAGAACAACAACAACAAAATTTCACCAGAATTTTATCAAGATTACATCATTATATTCACAGATTTGCAACAAAGATCATATATTCACAGATTATTCACAAACATCATAAACATCAGAAAATTCCTACGAGGGGAGGAAGCCCCCACTACCCGTCATGTTAAACCACCTGAATTTAAATCAGTTCTCCCCCCTTACCACAAATTCGTGTGAAAATTCCTGCGAATTTCTTCAAGAATTGGGTGCCCTTGGTTGATCTTCCTCTTCCTAGCCTCTTGGTTCTTTTACAAAGTTTTTTACGATTAATCTTGCACTAATCCTCTGTTTGACTAATTCACATCTAAACCCCCACCTTAATATTTTACTAAATTGTCCCTTATTCCAAATAATAATAATAATATTAATTTTAGTTATAATATTACTAATATTATTTCATGAATATAATTATATTAATATTAATAAAAATAATAATATTAATAAAAATAGTACTTAAATAATCTCACTATTATTCCCACACTCGCTATTACTAAGCGCACCCCAGTTCTACCCGTCCCACTAGGGCACAACACCGAAATCAACAAAACATATGCCTTAAACAAGGTCAAGACACCCAAAAATACCCGACGATTATATATTAAAAATAGGGTGTTACAACTCTCCCCCACTTATAATATTTTCGTCCTTGAAAATGTACCTGATGAGAAAAGTTTCGGATACGACTCTCACATCCTGCTTTCCAGCTCCTAGGTCATATTTCCACCATAATTTCCACCCCAAGCTACTCTCACCAGAGGAATCTCTTTTCCTCTGAGTTGCTTCATCTTGTGATCCTCAATTCTTACCGGTATCGCTTCCACAGTAAGATTCCCTCTAACCTGCACCACATACTTCCGAAGTTGCGAACTTGCAATACATGAAACACATCATACAAGTTTGAAATTTATGGCGGTAACACCACCCTATAAGCAACAGTACCAACTTTCCTGTAAAATTTGATACGGTCAGATGAACTTAGGATCCAACATCTTCGATTTTAAAGCATGTCCAACACCTGTCATTGGATTAACCCTAAAAAAGGCATGATCACCTTCAGCAAATTCTAATTCTTTCCTTCGGTTATCATGATATCTCTTCTGTCTACTCTGAGACGCTTTCATCTTTTCTCTAATCATCTAAATTACCTCAGTAGTCTGTTGTACAATTTCAGGTCCAAGTACCACATTTTCAACAGTTAAAAACCAACATAAAGGCGTTCTACACCTTCTACCATACAAAGCTTCAAACGGCTCCATTCCAATACTAGAATGGTAACTATTATTGTACATGAACTCAATTAATGGAAAATGAGTATCCCACGCACAACCCTGTTCCAACACACAAGTTCTCAATAGATCTTCTAAAGTCTGAATAATTCTCTCTGACTGACCATCCGTTTGCGGATAATAAGCCGAACTCAATCTCAACTTTGACCCTAAAGCCTCTTATAAACTTTTCCAAAATTCAAAAGTGAATCTCAGATCTCTATTTGAAACTATACTCGAAGGAACACCATGCAACTTCACAATTACCCTGATATAAATTTCAGCCAACTTCGTTAACGAAAAATTCATATTAATAGGAATAAAATGTGAGAATTTTGTAAGTCTATCCACAACCACCCAAATAGCATCAAATCCTCTCGCCGTATTTGAAAAATAGTTACAAAGTCCATAGCAAAACTGTCCCACTTCCATTTCGGAATCTCCAATGGTTGCATCATTCCCGAAGGCTTCTGATGCTCTACCTTCGATTTCTTACACACCAAACAAGCATACACAAATTGTATTGTATCCCTCTTCATACCGAACCACCAAAATTATTTCTTTAAGTCCTGATACATCTTCGTAGCTCCTGGATGAATACTTAAGCTACTACGATGACTTTCTTCTAAAATTTCCTTTTTCAACTCAGCATTGTCTGTTACACAAATTATGCCTCAGAACCTCAACACACTATAATTATCCACCTGGAAATCACTTTCAGGATCATTTCCTCCTATAGGCATCAAATCTACAAGCTTCACATCAAGTCTCCGATTCTCATTAATAATATCTAAGAAGTCATTATTCACCTTCAACATTCCAAGCCTAACACTTAAGTGTCGTTTCACAAACCATACTCAAGTCTCTAAACTGCTCAATTAATTCCAATTCTTTCACCATCAATGCTGACATATGAATTGCCTTGCGGCTCAAAGCATCTGCTACAATATTAACCTTACCCGAATGATAAATTAAATTAAAATCATAATCCTTTAGAAATTCCAACCATCTTCGTTGCCTCATATTTAGCTCTTTTTGATCTAACAAGTACTTCAAGCTTTTATGGTCATTAAACACTTCAAATCTTGATCCATACAAATAGTGCCTCCAAATCTTCAACACAAAATCCACTACAGCTAACTCAAGATCATGAGTAGGATAATTCATCCCATGTACTCTCAACTGCCTAGAAGCTTAAGCCACCACCTTACTATCTTGCATCAATACACCACCTAGTTATATCTTGGACGCATCACAATATACAACAAAAGGCTCACCAGGACTTGGTAAAACCAACACTGGTGCCATAGTCAATTTCTTCTTCAATTCTTAAAAACTTTCCTCACAAGCTGCATCCCAAATAAACGCTTGACTATTTCTAGTCAATTGAGTCAACGGCAACGCCAAATTAGAAAACCCTTGAATGAATCTTTGATAATAACCTGCTAAACCAAGAAAACTTCGAATCTCCGTTACTATCTTTGGAGGTTCCCATTACAGCATAACACTAGCCTTAGAAAGATCCACTGTTATACCATCACTAGAGATAACATGACCTAAGAAACTCACACTATCAAGCCAGAATTCACACTTCAATAAATTAGCAAACAATTTTTTATCTTTCAACACCTACAAAGCAACTCTCAAATGTTCCTTATGATCATCTTCATTCTTAGAATAAATAAGTATATTGTCAATAAACACCATAACAAATTGATCTAAATAAGAAGGGAAAATACGGTTCATATACTCCATAAATACACCAGGTGCATTAGACACTCCGAAAGGCATCACAACATATTCATAATATCCATATCGAGTTCTAAATGTAGTCTTTTGAATATCACCTCCTTTCACTCGAATCTGATGGTAACTTGACCTCAGATCAATCTTACTAAAAACACGCGCACCAACTAGCTGATCTATTAAGTCATCAATCCTAGGAAGCATATACTTATTCTTAATGGTCACCTTGTTTAATTGACGGTAATCGATGCACAGTCGCATACTACCATCCTTAATTTTCACCAACAATACTAGAGCTCCCCATGGCGACACACTTGGCCTAATAAACTTCTTATCCATCAACTCTCCAATATGAGATTTCAAATCCGCCAACTCTGACTCAGACATCTTGTATGGTGCCATAGAAATAGGCTTTGTACCCGAAATAAGGTCAATAGTAAATTCAACTTCATTTGTCGGTAGTAATTCCGTAATTTCCTTAGGAAACACTTCCGGAAATTCATTCACAACAGGCAACTCACTAACCGGTACTTTACAGTCCACTGATAATGACACAAACAATGCAAACATCTTCGCCTCATCTTCCAGAAAAGTCCTCAACTCTTTAGTAGATAAGGAATTAGCAAATGATTCCTCTTCAGGAGTAAGAAACAACAACCTCTTCCTATAACAGTTAATATAAACCCGGTTGAACTACAACTAGTTCATCCCCAAAATAACAACCATATTTCCAAGCGATAAACAAATCAAACACATATAGAAATCTCTCTCAAAAATAGTAAGTGGACACTTCAAACACAACAAAGATGTAACATAAAACCAATAGACGGAGTTTCGACTGTCGTTTTCTGCTCTAGAGTAGACGATACAATACCTAACCTCCTCACACAATCAACAAAATTAAACGAGTGTGTTGCACCCTTATCAATAATAGAAATCAAATGAGTATTATTAATAAAGTAAGTACCTTTGACGGAACGCTCCTCATTAATGGATTGGGCTCCCATTAAAGCAAATACTTTACCACTGGATCCTTGAAAATTCTTTGGCTTCAGAAAAGTCGTACTAATATGACCATGTTCACCATAGTTAAAACAAGTAGGCATAGTAGCCCTGTAGTCAGCTACCACATGACTTGTCCTCCCACACTTGAAGCACTTCTTAACTTCATTCTGGCAAGTGTTAGCATGATGACTTGTGCTTCCACATCTCAAACACTTCACAGGATTAGGATTTACCCCTCCCCCACTTGGCTTCTTATCAGCAGTAGAATTCTTTTTACCTTTATTAGCCATAGCACTATAAGGAGTACACCCAAACCTCTGCTTACCCTTCTTGTCATTCACAGCCTTGTAGTGAGCAATCTGAGCCCTGTTATCATTATCATAAATCCTGCTCCCACTCACCAGCTCTGGATAGTTCCTGATCTTCTGACAAGCAATGCCCTGTTTGATATCAGGATGCAACCCATTCTCAAATTTCAAACACTTCGAAGTCATAGCGTCTTATGTGTTATAGTGTGCACAATAGTGCACCAACTCTTCAAATTTCGCAGCATACTCAGCTATAGTCATATTACCTTGCTTAAGCTCCATGAATTCAACCTCTTTAGCACTGGGAATGTCTTCTAGAAAGTACTCCAGAAATTCACCTCGAAACACAACCTAGGTAACAGCAGCATCTGTAGTCTCCAACCTTTGGCGATTATTGTCCCACCAGACTAATGTGCGATCGACCTAACGTCTAACGGTATCTTAACTGCAAGTGCACATCAAGTTTTTGGCACTGTTGTCGGGGATTTGGTATTTAGTCACTAGTGCACTCTAAAAGTGTGCAATATAGTCTAAGGCAACCAATTTATTTTTCCTAATTCTTATTCACCGATTGTATGCCAAGTACCCGCTCTCAAGGCGAAAACTTGCAACCTCCGATCTCTAAATTAGAGAGGTTTTACATTTAAGACACTGTATAGTAGAGTGCCAATGAAGGTACAGTATTCCTGATCTTTTAGCCTATCCACCCGAATCAGTTGAAAACTGAGTAGGAACATATAGAGAAGCTGAAATGGTCGAAGAAGAAGGAACTCATCCACTCTCGTATTATGTTATTCCCTCGCAAGTTGAACCTCATAATAGCATTGTCGCACCTGCTGTCAATCAAAATGATTTCAAGTTGAAACCATCGCTAATATCAGTTGTGCAACAAAACCCATTTTTCGGAAATCTTATCGAAGATCCGAACTTGCACCTGTCGATATTCGTGTAATATGCAGATACAATTAAAGCGAATGGAGTTACCCAAGAAGAAATCAGACTACATCTTTTTCCTTTTTCATTATGAGACAGAGCAAGAGCTTGGCTCCAATCTCTACCATCGAATTCAGTCACCACATGGAATGAACTGAAGAAAGTCTTCTTAGCAAGATATTTTCCACCTAGTAAAACAGCTATGCTAAGAGCTCAAATCAACGGATTTAAGCAAAAGGAAAACAAATCTCTTTTCGAAGCTTGGGAACGATACAAAGATATACTAAGACTTTGTCCTCATAACGGTTTAGTAGAGTGGATGGTAATCCATACCTTTTACAATGGTCTCTTGTATAACACAAGAAGGACCATAGACGCTGCCGCAGGCGAAGCTTTGATGAACAAAGAGTATAACGAAGCTCGTGAACTTATCGAGAGTATGGCTCAAAACCATTATCAGTGGGGAGGTGAAAGAAATGCAACAGAGAAACCAACAAAAGGAGGTATGTACGAAGTGAGTAGTATGGATCAAGTTAATGCTAAATTTGATGCTCTCGCTCAAACGATAGATAGCCTATCCGTAACACCAACAACCATTGTGGCTGCGGTAACACCTAACTTTGAGTTATGTGTAGTTCAAGGACATGCTGCCCCCGATTGTCAACTATTAGCCGGAATCTCCATAGACCAAGACAATTATGCCCAAGGAAATCCTTACTCCAATACATTAAACCCATGTTGGAAGAATCATCTGAACTTTTCTTATAAGAACAATAATGCTTTGTATGCACCCGGTCAAGCACCAACTACACCCCAGGATATCAAAAGACCGCTCATGTTGTCCCTAGGAAATCAAATCTTGAATTAATGATGGAAAAGTTTATAGCTGCCCAAACTCAAACAAATATAAATTTCCTGAACCAAAACATACACACTAATGAGCAGATTAAACAACTGGTGAGCAAGGTAGATGCGTTAGCTACACACAACAAGATGCTTGAAACTCAAATTTCACAAGTAGCTTAATAGCAAGCACTTACGGCTGCCCCTGCTGGTGTATTTCCTAGACAACCACAACCTAATCCAAAAGTTCAAGCAAATGCTGTGATATTGAGAAGTGGAAGAGAACTTAACGAACCGACTAATCCAAGGCTTCAAAATCCAGCCTTGTACCAAAAGCGGGATAAACCAACTGAAAAGGAGAATGAACCAGAAGAAAGGGAAGAAAATAACCTACTTATAAACCACCCATTCTGTATCCTCAAAGGCTAACAAATTCCAAAACGATAAGCCAATTTAAGAAATTTGTTGAACTTCTGAAATAGTTGAATATTACAAAATAATATGCCCCTAAGCTGAAAGACCCAAGTAGTTTCTCTATACCTTGTAATATTGGAAAGTTCTTCATAGACAAAGCTCTATGCGACTTGGGAGCAAGTAACAGTGTCATGCCACTATCTATTTTCAAGAAGCTGGAAATGGGAGAACTTAGACCCACTAAAATGTTCATTCAATTAGCTGACCGATCAGTTAGATACCCCGTAGGTATACTAGAAAACATTCCAGTAAGAATAGGTCAATTTTATATCCCAACCAATTTCATAATCATGGAAATTTCTGAGGATTCAATAACTCCTATCATATTAGGAAGACCTTTCCTAGCCACAGTTGGAGCCATAATTGACGTAAAGAACGACAAACTAACCTTTGAAGTTGGAGAGGAAAAAGTGAAATCCATCCTCACTCAATTCTTACAAGCACCAGCCATGGATGACACTTGTTATATTATTGACATAATAGACGAGTACGTAAGAGAGATGAAAGTAGAATAAACCACATACTTTGAAATTATGAAGATACAAATCCCACCGATCTTCGAAGACGACAACTGGCGTGAACCGTATAAAGATGACAATCTAAGCGAAAGTTTAGCACTTACACCTGATCATATGTCGGGACCAAAATAACCAATTTTAGAACTGAAAACCTTACCTAAAAACCTAAGATACGAATTCCTAGACACTGAACTTAAGCGACCAGTAATAGTTAATTCCGGCCTAGGACAACTCGAAACTAAGAAATTATTAGACGTCCTAAGGAAGTATCCGACTGCATTAGGTTATAACATTTCCGATCTAAAAGGAATATGTCCTTCAATCTGCATGCATCGTATTATGCTAGAAGATTATTACAAAATCTCTAGAGAACCCCAAAGAAGAATTAACCATGTCCTTAGCACTGTAGTCAGAGCTTAAGTTAAAAAGCTATTAGAAGCAGGAATCATATATCCGATCTCCGACAGTCAATAGGTTAGCCCAGTACATGTCGTGCCAAAGAAAGGAGGCATCACTGTTGTGAAAAACGCAAAAGGCGAATCGATAATACAAAGAGTGGTGACCGGAAGTAGAGTGTGCATTGATTATCGTAAATTGAACAAAGCTACTCGAAAGGATCATTTTCCTATACCTTTCAAGATCAGATATTAGAGAAATTAGCCAAACATTCATACTTCTGCTTTCTATATGGTTACTCTGGATTTTTCCAAATCCCTATTCACCCTGATGACCAAGAGAAAACTACATTCACATACCCCTATGGAACGTTCGCTTATAGACGAATGCCCTTCGGATTGTGTAATGCCCCTGCAACCTTTCAACGATGTATGATTTCGATCTTTGCAGATTTCATAGATAACATCATGGAAGTATTCGTGGATGATTTCTCTGTGTGCGGGGAAAGCTTTGAAGGATGTTTATCGAACCTAGAGATGGTACTAGAGAGATGTGTTAAGGTAAATCTCGTGCTTAACTAGGTAAAATGCCATTTTATGGTCAGACAAGGAATCGTATTAGGGCATGTTATATCTGAAAAAGGAATTGAAGTTGATAAAGAAAAAATAGAAGTCATAAAAGACCTTCAACCACCTAAGACCGTACGAGAAGTACGAAGTTTTTACCGACGATTTATCAAAGACTTCTCGAAATCACTAAACCTTTAACCGGTTTATTAATGAGAGACGCAGGGTTCATATTTGATGAAAAGTGTCTAAAAGAGTTTGAAACTCTGATATCAGCTCTTATCACCGCACGAATCATGCAACCACTCGATTGGATATTACCTTTTGAAATCATGTGTGATGCGAGTGATTATGTTGTAGGCGCAGTTCTAGGACAAAGAAAAGACAATAAATTTCACGCGATCTACTATGCCAGTAGAACATTAGATTCCGCTCAAATGAACTACGCCACGACCGAGAAAGAACTGTTAGCAGTTGTCTTTGCACTCGACAAATTCCAATCCTACCTAGTAGGAGAAAAAATAATCATTTACACAGACCATGCCTCTATCAGATACCATTTAACCAAGAAGGATGCCAAACCAAGACTTCTAAGATGTATTTTGCTGTTACAAGAATTCGATCTAGAGATCAAAGATAAGAAAGGCCCTGAAAATATAGTAGCAGATCATCTGTCAATATTAGAAAATATTAAACATGAACCAGTGCCTATCAACGACGATTTTCCTTAAGAACAATTGATAGCACAAATTAAAAGCAACCTAGCTCGACTAGATCCAAACAAACCGAAAATCAAAGAAATTATGGAAGCAGTCCATACAGATGAAAGACTGCCTTGGTATGCTGACATAGTTAATTACCTAGCTGCAGATGCACTTCCACCGGATTTAACACATCAACATAAAAAGAAATTTTTCCACGATCTCAAATACTATTATTGGGACGAACCTTTACTTTTCAAGAGAGGACCTGACAGAAATTTTCGTTGATGCATACCCGAAAAAGAAATTGAGGATGTGATTTCCCAATGTCATTCATTTCCATATGGCAGACATGCAAGTACTTCGAAAACATGTGCCAAGATCTTACAAGCAGGCTTATTTTGGCCTACCTTGTGGAAAGACGTCCACATCGATGTTATAAACTGTGATCGGTGTCAACATACTGGTAATATCTCATGACGCGATGAAATGCCTCAAAGAGGAATACTTGAAGTAGAAGTCTTTGATGTATGGGGAATCTATTTCATGGGACCCTTCCCATCTTCTTTCGGAAATAAGTAAATACTTGTTGCTGTCGACTATGTTTCGAAATGGATTGAGGCTATAGCTTCTCCTACAAATGACACACAAGTAGTGATTAAACTTTTCAAGAATGTAATCTTTCCGAGATTTGGTGTACCTAGACTCGTCATTAGTGACGGTGGCTCTCATTTCATTTCGAAAATATTCGACAAATTACTATCCAAGTATGGAGTCAGGCACTATGTTACAACACCATATCATCCACAAATAAATGGACAGGTCGAAGTCTCAAACAAAGAAATAAAACAAATCCTAGAAAAGAATGTCGCCATATCTATGAAAGATTGGTCATCTAAGCTCAACGAAGCTTTATGGGCTTATAGGACAACCTACAAGACACCTATAGGAACTACACCCTTTAAACTTGTGTAGGGAAAGTCCTGTTATCTCCCAGTAGAATTAGAACACAAAGCATATTAGGCAATTAAAACGCTAAATATAAACTACACTGCCACCGGAGAAAAGCGAGTCCTCGATATAAACGAACTGGAAGAATTAAGATTAGACGCTTATGAGAATGCTAAGATATATAAAGAAAGAACCAAAAGATGGTATGACAAGCGTTTATCTAGGAAAGATATCAGTGTGGGAGACGTTGTTCTCTTATTCAACTCTAGACTTAGGCTCTTTCCTGGGAAATTAAAATCTAGATGGTCAGGCCCTTTTGAAATTACAAAAGTGTTCCCTAGTGGAGCAATAGAAATTAAGGGTAGAAATAGTGAACCGTCTAAAACTATTAGAACTTCCCACTAATTCCCCTGATTAATCTACTACTAAGCATTATGTCAGGCTTATGATGTTAAAAACAACGCTTAGTGGGAGGCAACCCACCACATTGCTTTTTGAGTTTTTAATTTAATATTTATTTTATTTATTTCTTTTTGTTTCTATTGATTTTCTGTATTTTCATTATTTTGTTTTCTAAAATCTTTATAAAACTGTTGTGCTAAATTTAAAAACTTTACATGATACATGATTTCTAAAAGTCTTTTCTACCTTACCTTCCTTCTCCCTGATTTGTTTCTCCCACTTTAATATTTACTATGGAACCACAACCATAGAATTATATGGAAACTACTTTTAGAGGAAGAAACCAGAGAAGGAAATTTGAGGAGTTGTCACAGAGAAACATTGCTATGACTCTTTATTATGATGAGACAACCATGGACACCCTAGGTATCTTAGACAGTGTCTTATATCTGTTTAACTAGCTGGGATGGGAAAGAGCCCACATTAAGTCTAGATTTTTCACCCACCGCGAGCTTACCTTTGAGTTTTTAAGCTCTTTAGTTCATATACTTGATCACGGATTTGGAGCTAGAAAAGGATATATCAATTTCATACTATTTGGTATTGAGTTCTCTTATAACCATAAGGAACTAGCTGACGTATTAGGATTTCCTAGCGGACCTTTTGCATTCACCACCACCCAAATAGAACTAATGAATTTTGAGCTAGACTACTTCTAGGGTACTTTAACCGGAAGTTACCATCCTGAGTCGGATACCATGGACAATAATGAAATACATAACCCTGCTATCCACTATTTCCATAAGATCCTAGCCCATACACTATTCGGAAAGGAAGAAAACCGAACCTTAGTATCTAAGGATGAGATATTTATGCTTTATTGTATGACCCAAGGACGCTCTGTTAATGTCGTACCCTTCATGATGGAAACCTTTAACCGCATTATTCATGACCCTAATGCCCCAATCATCGTAGGCGGCCTAATACTATGATTGCTGAAGCTCTTGGACTTAGGTACCAACTCAACAGGTGCATACCATTTGGTACCATTCACCCTATGAATTTGGACTTTTTCTTTGACATACGTATCATAGGAAACTTAGGAAATGCCCCTTACGACAACCTGATAAGGAATGAAGTCATCACTATATTCACCCTTCCGAACCATGCAAAAGTAAGTGTCCACAATCGTGACAACTGGCTCTATGAATTGAACCCACTTAATCCACCATTATCACCTGATACACCACTAGCTTATCAAGTTCTTGACGAAAATATGTCTGATTACGAGATTTATCCTGAGACCCCTCCTAATTATTATAAACCAAACCACGTCGATAAGGATACTGATGTCCCTAAGATGGATGAAGGAGAGTACACTGAAAATTTGAATAATATCCTCAGCATTATGGATGTTTACCAAGTTGAGATCAATGGAATTAAAGATGAACTGAAAAGCATGCGACAAGATATCATAGCCTTAACGGATATAACAGTGGATCAATTTTACCACATAAATTCAGTTTTGGAAGACTTAAAGAAAAGACTACCATGATGAAGTAACATTCAACAAAATTTTATTTACTTTCTGTTTATAGGACCATTTTAGTTTCCTTTTGGTTTGAAGTTTCATTTTACTTTTATTAGTTTATTTATTTCTGCAAGATTTCATTTTATGCAACTTTTACTTTATGTTCAAGAACAAAATTTTCAATTCAATGCAATTTTTATCAGTTTTATTTTGCAAGCTAGTTACTGCATGTCACATTCACTTTTTGGTAACTAATATTAATAATTACTAATACTGCTGCTTGGATGATTGCAAATTGAGTTAGTAGCTAATATGTGCCTTATATGCATTATCATGACTGTTATTATATGATTTATATTGATCTTGATGCATATTATTTGTTTAGACTGCTAATTTTGGAGCTCTACTAGAAATCCCAGGTTTTTGTAGCAGTGATGATCGTAAGGGCACGCTGACGAGCGTCATGCGCTTTTGCCCACGTTACGATCGTAACACTCCTGTGAAGATCGTTACTGCTCCAGAGAACATGTTCTCTGTAACTACAGAAGCATTTCATTCCACTCTAACTTATCTCTTCTTCTTCCACGACCTTCCATTACCTCCCAAATTCAATTTCGTAACCAACCATCAACTCCACTAAATTTTCATAATTTCTCTCATAAATATAACCTTCCCAAATTCCCATTCTCACTATTTATCCGAACACTCCTCAATATTTCTCACATTCCTTCAACCTCAAATTCTAACACTCTAAACCTTTTGCATGTTATGGAGAACAATCAAATGCAAAACCCAAACATCGTTTTCAGAGATGTTGAGCAAGATGAAGCTCAATGTTCAAAATTTCAAAAGTTCCAACGCCGTGGTCTTCAACCGACTTGGTATATCTACCCCGAATGCTTGAGAACCTTGGGATTGTTTCACATCGGCCAAAAATTATTACAGAATGTGGGTTTATGGAAACTTTGCAGTCAACTAAAACCAATCTACGAAGCCCTCACTCTTGATTTTCAGATTTCATTTTCCTACATGACTCTGGCATGCGCTACTAGCCAACTTACTGGCGTGACCTCATTCCGCATGTTCGGTGTTGAGTATAGATTCACTCAAACTGAAATTGCACAAATGCTTGGATTTAACTCCGATGAGGGAGTCCATCACCGAGTGCCTGACAACTTCACTGAAGAGGCTTTCAACTTTTGGCAGAAGATAACCAACGCACAAGTCGTAGCATTTGATCACCTCAATGCTACTCTTATCACAACCCTGCCATTCGCTACTTCCACCGCATTCTCGGCAACACAATTTTCTCCCGAGATAGAAACCACAAGTTAAATTCCAAAGATCTCTTATTTATTTACTATGCATTAGAAAACAAGAAGATTAATTCCGCTCCTTTCCTATTAAACCACATTCAATCCATCTACGCGAGAGGTGATAAACCATTCTACTTTGGAGGGATTATCACCTCTATTGCTCTAGGTTTGAACTTAGGCCCCAATCTTGCTAACCTACATTCTTTGGCACCGACTTACCTTACTTTGGACCACTACAAGGCCGCACACGTTATCTTTGAGAGAGAAGATGGAAAATTCAACCCGGTAATCTGCAATGTTGTTTTCCATAACATTGTATTTCCTTGCAGGGACCGCATTGATCACGATAACCGAGCCAACTGGCTTCTCGATCCTGAAGCTCCTGAGGGCAGATTTCCTATTCATGAAGAAGTCCCGAATGCTCTTGTTGATGAGATTGAGGAAGATATGGACACAGCTTCCCATACTCATGACATTCCCGAACCTCCATCGAAATAGCAACCTCAGAGCGACATCACCCTTGAAGAAATCATTCGCGCCATTCACCATCAAAATCAAATGGCCGTTGCACTCGAAAGGAAACAAAAAGAGTAGTATGATAGCCTGTATGCACAAATCGCTCAGATCATCAGCAATCAATAGACAATGGAGGATAAGCTCAAGGAATGTTTGAATGAGACGGGCACGGATAAAGAAGCGACGCCAACCAGAAGAGCATGCACTAGAGGTAGAAGACGTGATACCCAATAGTTTTTGTTCTTGAACTTCTTATTTGCATTTCCTTTTCCCGCATCGTTGTATTGTATTTCCCCGCTTTTATATCACAACATTGAGGACAATGTCTGATATAGTGTGGGAGAGATACCTTTTTGTTCCTTGTATTACCTTTATTTTCCCTTCCGCATTGTTTCATTAAAACAAATATTATATATGGTTTGTTTCGATTTCAATCTCCCTCATTTATTTAGCCATACCAAAAACATTTATCTACGTATAGCTGAACATATCTACCTTAATGAAATCTTAGTTAGGAAGCCGCATAAATTTAACAAGATCGATACAGTTCTGACACTTTGGACTTCCTAACTTGAGCGAAATCCGTTTCACTTACTGTTATACCTTTATCTTAAGTTTTAGTTCTAGAGTAACCCCGGTAGTTTATACTAGCAGTCAGCATCGTCTTGACACAAACCAAGTAGGGAGCCGATGAATATAATTGTTTGATTCCTGATCATAGTATCCTTCTTATCTCAATACCAAAAAGAAAAATATATATGAAAAATTTGCACCAAATTATACGGTCGCATATAAGAGATAAAAAAATAATAAAGGAATCCATTGTTGGCTGGTTCAGAGGTATCTGGTTCTGAACTCGGTAGGGCGTGCTGTTGTTCGATCCCCCACAACCTCCAAATTGGATTAAATATAGAGGGTTGCCACATTCGTGTACCAGACCCCGTGCTAAAAATGATCAAAGTCACTAACCGGCTACTCCACCACGTGCGTGAAAAGGCAAAGGGCTTAATGTGATTGCACTAGAATGAAACTGGGCGAAATAGGTATAAAGACTTTAGGAAACGTTATAACGGAAATATTGGATAGCTTGTTTAAAATAGGAATTTCACGACATAGCTTGTTGCTTGTGACATTAATGTATCGTTAGTGTTTCATTTTAGTGTCGGTCGAATTAACTAATGATTTTCCGCAATTAGTTCAAATATATGTTATGCATATGCGTCTGATATAACTTGTCCGATTTACTTACTGAATTTTTACTTGAGGACAAGCAAAGGTTTAAGTATGGGGGAGTTTGATAACGAGAAATCGTATCATTTATTTAGCACATTTCAAGTCCGTTTTCAATGTATTTTGATATAATCAACTCCCGACTTTTCCCGAGTTTTCGCATTTTTACAGGTATAATGTTTGTCAAGTCAAATATGTGCAACATGAAGATGAAGCAAATAGACATGAGACAGATCAAAGGACAAAGCATAAAATAGAATTCTGCATAATTTGTTGCAGTGACGATCGTCACACACCCCTTATGATCGTCATGCATCCTTTAGCATGTGACGACCGTTACACCATCCTTATGATCGTCATGCGCCCAAAATCATACCAAGACGCTCGTCATGGGCTTTACGCTCTTTTTACTAATAAACTGTAAATGCTTGGTTTCTTTGAAACAGAAAGAGAGACTTCCTCGTCCACCTTCCTGGATTTTCTCAACACTTACCACACAAAGTCACCAAGCCTTCCTATCTTTCCTCAAGGAGTGGGATGAAATAGGTCCTATTATTTCTCCAACTTTCATACCCTTCCTACTCTATAAATATCAACATCAATAGAAGGAAAACGGGGATATTTTTGCTGCACCAATTCTTACCGAAGCTCTGCCAAGTTTTGACCGTATTCATATTCTTTGTTATTTCAATTCTTTTTTTTTCACTGCTTTGTTTCTTTTCAATTCAACTACCTGTAAGTAATAGTTTCCAACATTAGGAAGCTATTACATTAGATTAGGTTTATCTTTTTTCTAGCCTCAGAACTCGTATTCAATTTCCGAGAAGTTCCAATCTTGCTGCCATTTGTGGAAGAGGGATCTACGAGGATAATTTCTTTGTATCTGGATTTAAGATATTGCATTATAAATTTTATTGTTTAATTATTATTTATTCATTACGTTTGCTTTTTATTTAATTAATTATCATTTTTTTTTCCGTTTTAATTAGTATGTATAACTAATCTAGTAGTGTCGGTATGTAATAATGGTAACCGAACGGGTTAAATCAATGCTAAGCTAAAAGGTCTAATTAACTTAATTTCTGGATGAGACGTTTTATTATTAAAATCAATATTTTTGTTACGAGAGTAAAAATAGTAGAAAAGGTTAGGATCGAGACCACGAGAGTGTGAGGTTTTAACCGGATAGCTAAAGTTAGGCATTTGTTTTAAATACAGTGAGATCACTTTAAATTGAATTAGAATCTATTAAGTTTTCAAAGAATATTTTCTAAACACTTATAGGCTAGCGAGAGCAGACATAGGGCTTTAGGAATATAATCTAATACAAAACCACGAGAGTGTCAGTTTAGGGTTTTTAAACTGATAATTTCTACAGAAGAAATAAAGTGAAGTATTTCTATACGCTTAGTTTTGGTTTAATCCGTATAGGTCTACTAAGTTACATACCGACCGCCTTATTTATATAATCTTAACCTAAGTAATTTTCCCCTTTAGTTTACCTTTAGAAACCAAATTCGTGACAATCTTCGGCATAGCTAACATAGAAACATTTATAGCACTAGAGTGATAACATAATCCCTGTGGGTTCGACATCTTTTTATTACTACGTGATAGGCTGTACACTTCCAGTTAAGATACTATTAGACGTTAGGTCGACCGCACATCAAGTTTTTTCAAAAACTTGATGCGTCCGCAAGCGCACGGATTTATCGAAGTAAAATAAAAGATTGTCGAACCACAGAGACCAATATAAACCTATCATTATCTATCATCACTTTGTAATGCTAAGGCTAATGATATTTGATTAAAGGAAAACTAAAACTAAAACTAAAATAGAACTAAGAAAATATAATAAAAGATCGAGGCCGGGATATGGTTTCCGCGCTCCTAAGGGACTCGTAGAATGAGGTGCTAATTACGACTATTCTCATATTCCATGGAATATACCAACTTAAATACTCTGTTTCACGCTCTCGCAGTCTTAACTAATATCATACTTCCTAATCCCACGATTTTGCTTTCGCTTGCCCGGTAACTAGAAAACACTCTTTGAAAGCTAATAATATCCTAAATGTCTCTAAAGCGCTCTCGTTGTTGTTGTACCCCAAAATTTTCCCTCCCAAAATCAAGGCAATGTGTCTCAAGAGTGTTCTCAATAGTCACAAGGTTCACAAGGTTCACAAGGTTCTCAATTGGTTAAAAGGATTGAAGGTTTCATCAGACAAAGCTTCCTCCTGAACAATGGATCTAAAACTAGGGTTTTGAATTTCTCCAAGCTAAATGGACTTCCAAATCCTCAAGTGAGCTTCATAACATCCCACATACCTTAAAGAATCCTCATGTCAAATTTCAAAGCTTTCCCAATAAGTTTTACCAGTCAGAGGCTCAGATATCCAAAAATCAGTTAACTTGGCAAAAAAGTCAACTAAGGTAAATTGTGGTCAACTTAGAGTCAAACTTCAAGTTTTATTGTCAACATCAAGATTATAAGGTAAAATTCATCATTTGATCAAGGGTTGATCATGATTCATCAAGGAAATCCCAGATCATCAAGAATCAAGAAGTTTCTAAATTAGAGTTTTCATTGGAAAAGTCAATTGAACTTTGACCAACCATAACTTTCACATACTTCATCAAAACTTTCCCATCCAAATCTAATTTTAAATGAAATTTAATTTTATAAAACTTTGTGTCTCACAAGCCAAGCCTAAAAATGCTTCATTTGGAAGGTATGAGCTAAAACATTATAGGTCCTTTTGAAAGTCAACAAAAAGTCATCTTTTTCTAAAGCTCATAATTTGTAAATGGTAAAGGATATGGACATGGGACCAAAAGGGTTGGTTATAGAACACTCTAAGCTTTCTAAAACGTCCAAGATCACCTTCATATCATTAAAATTGAGGATGTTATGCATTGGCAAAGTTGGGAAATTTTCAAGGGATGTATGAAGCAAAAAAGGCCTTAATTTCATTTTTCCAAATGGGCCCATAAAATTGCAACCCAGACTTAAGGATAAAGTCATGCACAACCCAATGACCATTTATTCTGATTTTTATAATTTATTTTATATTATTTTGGATTTTATTTGTTAAAATTCAATTTTAATGGAAATTAAATATAAAAATTAAATATTGGATCCAAACCTTTGTTCTAGATTCAAATATACAACATTTAAGGTGATTGGAAACTTACAAATTCGTGCAAAACCTATTTGGTATGATTTAATATGATTTTTTGAATCATTATGAGTGATTGATTGCTTCATCATCAAGTAACCAAAATCCACACATAAAGGCCCAAGTTTTGACCTAAATTCCATCTACTATATAAGTGTAACAAGACACAAACACAAGCCACAAATTTTTGCAGGCCAAGACATTTTTCCAACTTCAAAAAAAATTCAAGAAAAGTGACATTCATTTTTGTAGATTTAGACACTTTCAAGACCAAACAAAAGTGGCAATCTCTTTTAGGATGATCACTGAACGTTCCCCCATCATCATCATCAACCAGATTCTTGTTTTCTCACTTTTATGATTTTTTCGATTTCATACGTTTATGAATTATAAATGATATTTGACTGATGGTTTGTATTTGTAGTGTTATATGGATGATTTCTGGACAATCCATTCAAAGCTTCATGGCCAAATGCGTACGACACCATTGTTAGGGTTTTAGGTCTTCAATTGGGGATTCACGATTTGACTAATATAAATGGATTCTAGTAACCTAAATAAACTTTATTTGATGTGGGGAACATAATGGTGTGTTCAATTTGAGAAAATATTGCAGGTATCATGATCTTTGAAGAAACCTAGTTTTTCATACAAAACTGGATTCGCAGGAAAAAGTGTGATAAATTTCACAGGAAAATTCTCGTAGAGGTAGGAAGAAGTTAAAGTCCAATGGCGCGGTTTCAGAAACTCCAAAATTCAAGTTATATTATATAACATCATTTTCATTATAATTTACAAATGATGCAGTTGGCCTGGTGGATGGTGTGCGTGTTTGGGGATCTGAAGGACCATGAATCGAATCCGGCTGCTGGCCAATTTTTTGGTTAATTCAATCTTTTTTCCAGGTTTATTATTTATTGGTTTTGTTCATATAGACATCACAAGAGCAGGCCCATCGCAGTGGATATGCCTATAGTCTAGTAAGAGGGAGGTCCAGGGTTCAAATCCAGGCCTCCCTATTTTTTTAAGCGCCTGCATTTCTTTTTTTTATATATATATTCCTTTTTTTTATTGTTTTATATTAAATTAATTAGATAATTAATCATCATTAGCTTAAAATTTAATTAAACTAAAACTCATCAATTAATTCTTAACTTTTTTTAATAAAAAAAACAATAATTATATTAGTTTCTTATAAATAAATTAATTTATAATATTTTCAATAATTTGTTTTTCTAATAAAAACTTTATTATGGTAAATAAATTTAGTTTTTTTTAGGTTTCACTAATTCATTTATTTTAATTAAATTGTAAATTAATTGGTAATTAGGTTAAATTTCTTTTTAAACCCTAATTCTTGTTTAAACCCTAATATTTCTTTCCTAACCCTAATTTAATTTATTTTTATTTATTTTTGTTTATTTAATTATTTAAAATAACTTTATTTTATTTATTTATTTTGCCTTACTTAAATTGTTTAGAAAAATTGTATAGGTTATTATTATGTAATTTACTTTTCTACTCGATTATTATGTAAATGCCCCGAAGCCGTGTAATTGTGTAGGATTTATTTTCTCGCATTTTATTTATTTATTTTATTTACATGGTTAGTAATAATAGGAGTGCGAAACATAATTGAAATAAATTGGACTTAGATAATTAAAAAAAAAGATAAATACTTGAATATAATCATTCACACACGTAAGTCGATCGTTCTACGATCGTCATCTACACCTCCTAGGGTTCCCCTCTCAGTTGCCTTAATATGGTCAAGTCCCTCGAAAGTGGGGGTGTCTTAAGAAAAGTCCCTTCAATCAAAAAAAGCATCAAGTCCCTCCCAGATTAAAAGATCAATTCCCTACGAGGTCGCCTATGATATAATGATCTTGTCCCTTCGGTAAAGATGATAGTCCCTCCAAATTACTAAAGACACCCCTTAAGTTTCCTTCATTGACCATACGATGATCTTACGCCTGTCCCTTAACACATCAAAGGTAATGACTACCTACTCTTTAATAGTAGGGACAGTCTTACCCTTGAAAGAAAATAAAAGAACATGAAAGACTAGTCTAGGGTAGGTACAACTTAGTTACTTGCTCACATTTCAAAAATACTTTTCACACCTCACTCTTTTCAAATATCTTCAAAAATAAGGCTTTGTATACATCCATACGAGGATCATTACGAAGTACTTAGAAAATTTCTAAAGACACACTACACTTTCCTTTTTCAAACGAATAAGTGAGCTAAGTAACTAAGAGCCCATGGATAACCATGGATATAAAGGGTGCTAACACCTTCCCTTTATATAACCTACCCCCCGAACTCAAATCTTTAAAAATAGGTCTTTCCTGTTCTTTTATGCCCTTTCCATATGGATAAAATAAAAGTAGGTGATGACTCTTGCTATCTGCAACATATATAGAAAGTCAGTTCTCCCACCGTGTTACAGAATTGGAAACTCTGTTGGGGAGTACTTAAAGAGGGGTTACCTTAGGAATTAGGATCACTTACTATTTGACTTTCTTGCTTTATATTTATTTGTTGGGCTTATATGTGAAAGATCTTAACCCGGATCTAGTGTACCCTAGGTAAATGGAAATATACCAAGGAAATTGTACAACGTATACCGATATGGTTGATATGGTGGCCATAGTGAGTGTGACTTCTTGGTTGGTGCTTATGTTCCTTAAGTAAGTTGAGGATAATATGGGGCTTCCATATGTTGTCATTATCACTAACTACCCATTAGAACCTTAATTGACCAATCTTGGCCTATAGAAAGTAGTGAGATAGCCGGCTTTGGAGAAGTCTAAAGTTGGTTGATACTCGATGCTACGCTCATTGAGATTATAATATTAGGGGGTTTTGGTTAGCAAGTATGTTGCCTATTGAACAACAACCTTTGAGAAGGATCAGTGATATTGAGATCCCTTAGAACCAGGTTACTTTTGTAGGACATGATGAACCAACTAAACATCAGGGGGAGGGTATTTTCCTTTAAACCTCATGCAAGCCTCTAAACCTAGGGCTATTGTGTGACTTGTTTGTGTGTGCCACATGTTTGTGATTGAATATAACATCATGACATCATAAGCATAGCATTTTCACTAACCATTTCAAGGACCAAAGGATTTATCTTTGTTCATTGTTGCAGGTTATGGCTTCCACTCGTAGGAACACTATCTGGATCAACTTTGTAGGGATACCTTCCAAGCTTAAGGATTTGGTCTCAAAACTTCCTGAAAGCTCCCAGTTCATCAAAAAGCATGGCCATCTACTTAATTTGGTTACCTCAGGTTTTGATGAAGATATGATGAGTGTCTTATTCCAGTTCTTTGATCCTAAACATCATTGTTTCACATTTCCTGATTATCAGCTAGTGCCTATAATGGAAGAATTCTCCAAGTTACTTGGGATACCTATCCTTGATTAGAAATCCTTCGCGGGCTTAGAAAAGGAGCCCAAACCTAAAGTAATTGCTACAACCATACATTTGAAGAAATCATACATTGTCCTAGAAACAAGAAGTGGAGTTAAGGGTATCCTTGCCAGAGTATTGATAGAGAAAGCTCAAATATTCTTGGATGCTATGAGTTATGATGCTTTTGAGGAGATCATAGCTTTGATAATTTATAGGTTGGTACTATTCCCTAATCCAGACTAGTTCATATATGTACACACTATCAACATATTTCTGACTCACAATCTAGTGCCTACATTACTTGGAGATATCCTACACTCTCTTCAAACTCGTACTACGAAGGCGAGGGGAACTCTGATGTGTTGCATACCTCTACTATCTAGGTGGTTTATTTCTCGCCTTCCTAGATCTGTGATGAAGAATGAACAAGGGTTGAGGTGGTCTAAGAGGATGATGTCACTCTCTCATTCAGATATTCACTGTTGTTCTCGATCTATGGAAAATGTCACTATCATTGACCGTTGTGGGGAGTTCCCTAATGTGACACTCCTTGGCATAAGAGAGGGTATTACTTACAACCCTTCTTTAGCTCTACGACAGTTTGGTTATGCTCGGAGTAATGGTCCTCATGACATGCTTATTCAAGGTATTATGTTTGACTACGACAACGATCTTCAAGGTTACCATCAAAGGTTTATACGAGCTTGGAGTAAAGTGAAAAAGGTTGATAGCAAGACTCTGGAACCAAAATACTCCATTCCTATGGAACCTTACCTCATATGGATGCGGTCTCGTGCTCAGACTCTTATGATGCCATATCCTGCTGTTCTACCAGTTACCATGAAGTATGTTGCTGAAGGAGATGTTCCTTATACCATTGAAGTCCCGGATCCAAATGAAGGAGCAAAGAGATACCTTTGAAGCCCAATTCAGGATTATCCAAGAAAGAGTGTTGGAGCTGACAAAGCAACTTCACGTGGAGCGGAATCTCAACACCTACCTCAACACAAAGAGGAAGCGTCCATGGGAGACTTAATTCTCAGATGTTTTATTTTCTTTATAAATTTTGTTTATTTTAATTTGTAAGCCCAAGGGGAAATATTATTTTAAGCCTACTAATAAGAGTTTTGTTTTTATTTGTTTTAACAAATTTAAATTATGTGGTCCTTGAAAACATTGCATATGCATTTACATATCATATCATTTCATAACAAGTTTTTACAATAGGTTTCTCATCTTCTCGCTGTTCATTTAAGCAGAAATGGCTCTCGAACAATCTGTCAAAGATATTCAGATTCAGAATGCTCAGTTTCAAGAGATGATTTTAAACTTGTCCAAGGGACAAGAAGAGCTGAAGCCACTCTTGAGCAAGAAGAAGAAGAAGAAGAAGAAGAAGAAGAAGACCAAGAAACCAGCTAGCTTCATCAGTTTGGGGAGAAGATTCAGAGCTCCAATCAAGACAGATGATGATGTGGAAAATCCTGGAGATAAAAGTTCTACATAAGAGGAAGGAAGTCAACATGGTACTGCTGTGAATTCTGATTATGAGGAGAATTATTATCATGATTCAACTGGTGATGAGAAGTATAAGTTGCTGGAAGATCGTGTGAATGTTATGGAATTACATAAGACTCCTTGGTTGGATTTTGAAGATCTGAGTTTGATTTCTGTAGTTGTCATTCATGTTGGTTTCAAGGTTCCTATTTTTGTGGTGTATGATGGTGTGTCTTATCCTAAGCTGCGTCTGAGGTCTTATGTCTGGAGAATCCAGCCATATAATGCTGACAGGAAGTTGTGGATTCATTTCTTTCTAGAGAGTTTATCATGAGCTCAATTTGAATGGTACTATCAACTAGAGAGTATCAATATTCGTACTTGGAATGATCTTGTTGAGGCCTTCTATAGGCAATATCAATATAAATATGATTTAGCACCAACTTGCATGCAACTCCAAAGCATGTCTATGGGTTCTAAAGAAAGTTTCAAGGAGTATGCCTAGAAATGGAGAGATCTTGCAAGCAGAGTTCAATCTCCTTTGACTGATAGGGAATTGGTTGATATGTTACTAACGGGTCCTTTCTACAGTCATCTTATTGGAAGTTCATCATCTGGTTTCACTAAGATGATAATGACTTGAGAATATGTGGAGAGTGGAATACAAAGTGGTAAGATACAAGTGGCTGTCTCTTCCAGTACTACCAAGAAGCCTTCTAATGGGAAGAAAGAATCTAATGTTGTGTATGGACAATAGGGTCGTAACAGGAATAACAAATCTATGGGAGAAGTCCTCATCTCTAATCCCGCACCTACACCACAAGAGCAGCAACAATATAGTTAGACCAAGCCTATGAGGCAATATACGAAGATAAATATGTCATTGGCTCAGGCTCTGCAACACATGTTGAAGGGAGAATTGATTACTTTGAGGGATCCTCCTCAGAATCTCAACACTACCTCTCCTCGTTTCAATCCCAATGCAAGATGTGTGTATCACTCCAATTGTCCATGCCATGATACTAATAACTGTTGGGTGTTGAAGAATAAGATCCAGGATATGATTGATGCTGGAGAAATTAAGTTTGACCCTCCTGAGACTCCTAATGTGATTACTGCTCCTATGCCCAAGCATGAGAAGACTATTAATTCTATTGATGATGTTTCTTATGTTTCTACGGTGACTGATTTGACTACTCCTCTATCCATTATTAAGAAGAAGTTGCAGCAAGACGGTTTATTTCTCGGTTGCAATGAAGACTATTTTTAATGTGCCTTTTAACCTAATGAAAATTGGAAGCTGAAAGAAGGTATTCAGCGTTTAATGGACAACAATACTATATTGTTTGAGAAGACTCCTTCTGTAGAGGTATTATGTGAAGGCATATCCTAAGATTTGAAGTTGGAAGATGTGTCTGTGATTACTGGTGCTCCTGTGAAGATTACTTCTAAGGGTCCTATGAGGATCACCTCTAAAGGTCCTGTGAAGATTATTGCTGAGCCAAAGGTGGCTCCCCTGATTATTACTACTCCTGGTCCAATTCCATATTCTTCTAACAAGGTTATTCCTTGGAATTATGGGTCTGATGTTTATATCCATTGAATTAAGCAAGAGCCTCTGACTGATATACCCTTTGCAGATACTAATCCTGATATTGACAATATTGTTGGGACTAGTAAAGTTACTAGGAGTGAAAGAATTTTCTCTCCATAAGACACTTCAAATATTGCTGCTGCTCCAGTTCATATATCCAACCCTGGGCCAAGTGATGAAGCTCGGGGAAAAGGACCATTGATTGAGCTTGTTCAGGTTGAAACTCCAGTTACTAAAGACCTCTCTAAACAAATGGATGATGTATTCAAGATCATCCGCAAGAGTGATTATAATGTTGTTGAACAGTTGGGGCATACTCCCTCTAAGATCTCTATGTTGTCTTTGTTTCTATGTTCTTTAGTGAAGTTACCGAAGGTTTCTCATGTAACGCATGAAATATCTGTGGACCAGTTTGAGAATTGTGTTGCCCACCTGACTACTGATAATAGCTTGGGCTTTTCTGATGCTGATTTAACTCCTGCAAAGAGAAACCACAATAGATATCTGCACGTCTCCATTGAATGTAGGGGCACTACTTTGTCTCATGTTTTGGTGGATAGTGGTTCCTTTTTGAATGTATTACCAAAGGATTTTCTAGACAAACTCAACTTTGAAGATATTATGCTAAGACCTAGTAATGTGGTGGTGAAAGCTTTGTTGTGACTTCCACTTTGCACCAGAAGTTGAAATATCCAGTGAAAAGCAAGATTGTCACTATTTATAGTGAGGAAGAGTATATGGTCAGTCATGTAAACAATTTTAAGTATGTTGAGATGAAGGGTGAATTTGTTGAGACTCCTTGCCAAACATTTGAAGTAGTACCTCAAGTTGTTCCTGCTGCTGAATCTATCCCTACTGCTAAACCAATTCCTACTATTACTATAGTACCTCCTGCAATGGCTTCTCTGAAGGATGCAAAAGTTGTAGTTGAAGAAGAGTCTCATAAGGCTATTTGTCTTGCTCGTTCTATTCGTATCACCAACAAAGGAGTTCATAGGAATCAAGTCAATGTTGTGGAGGATTCTGATGAGGACTACAACATGGATAGCTGGATCTTTCCTACCATTGGCAGTGGGCTCAATAATTGGAATGCTGAAGACGTTATTTCTATCTCCTTTAGTCAGGAGGAAATACTATTACTATGTTTCTTATTTTTTAAGTTTGTAATTTCAAACAATTAAACTTTTAAGCCTTGTGCCTTACCCGAGGCAAAATGGTATGCTTGTTAGGGATGTCATTTCATTTGCATATTTTCATTCAATAAAATCAATGGACGTTTTTGCTTTCATAAATATTGCGCTCTTTATCTTTCTTTTATTTTCCCTTTATCAAAAATCTATGTGTTCTTACACACACCCACGTCACTAAAATGCAGATCCTCGGCAACTCTGGATCTTGTTGATAACAATTTTGCTATTGCCAATTATAACTTCGAGAATCCAATCTATCAAGTCGAGGATGGAAAGGTGGAAGATTGTGAAGTGCCTGTAGAGCTTGCTAGGTTGTTACAACAAGAAGAGAAAGTTATACAACCACATCAAGAACCAATTGAAGTTGTGAATCTGGGACTGCGAAAGACAGGAAAAAGGTCAAGATATGAGCAGAATTAGAAGACAGTGTTAAGAACAAATTGATTCAAATGTTACATGACTATGTGGAGATCTTTTCTTGGTCTTATGAGGATATTCCAGGACTTGATACTGATATTGTGGTTCAACGTCTTCCAATGAAGGAGGGTTGTCGTCCAATAAAGCAGAAAGTTCGTCGTATGCGTCCTGAGATGTCAGAAATGATTAAAGCAGAAGTAATGAAACAGTTCAATGCAGGGTTCCTAGCTGTTACTTCTTATCCTCAGTGGGTTGCAAATGTGGTACCAGTGCCTAAGAAAGATGGTAAAGTACGCATGTGTGTAGATTACAGGGATTTGAACAAATTCATCCCCAAAGATGATTTTCCACTTCCACATATTGATGTTCTAGTAGACAACAATACTCAACATAATGTATTCTCTTTTGTGGATGGTTTCTCTGGTTACAATCAAATTAAGATGGCACCTGAAGATATGGAGAAGACTACATTTGTTACACAGTGGGGCACCTTCTATTATAAGGTAATGCCATTTGGTTTGAATAACGTTGGGGCAACATATCAGCATGTTATGGTAGCTTTGTTCCATGATATGATTCACCGTGAGATATAAGTATATGTTGATGATATGATAGCCAGATCTCAGACTGAAGAAGAACTTCTTGATCATCTGCTCAAGTTGTTTGAGAGGTTTAAGAAGTACAAGTTGAGATTAAATCCAAACAAGTGTACCTTTGGAGTTAGATCTGGTAAACTTTCGAGTTTCATTGTTAGTGGTAAAGGTATTGAAGTTGATCCTGCAAAGGTAAAAGCTATACAAGAAATTCCTGCTCCCAGTACTGAGAAAGAAGTCAGAGGTTTCTTGGGACGACTGAATTATATTGCAAGATTTATTTTCCAATTGACCGCTACTTGTGAGCCAATCTTTAAGTTGTTGAAGTACCTAAAGTACCTACAGGAACCTCCAATATTGATGCCATGTAGCTTTTGATGAGATCAAGAAGTACCTACAGGAACCTCCAATATTGATGCCATCAGTTGAAGGAAGACCTTTGTTTATGTACCTGACAGTATTAGATAACTCAATGGGGTGTGTGTTGGGGAAACATGATGAGTCTGGTCGAAAAGAGCAAGCAATATACGACCTTAGCAAAAAGTTTACCGACAGTGAAACATGATACTCACTGCTCAAAAAAACTTGTTGTGCTTTGGCTTGGGCTGCTTGCCGACAAAGACAGTATATGTTGACTCATACCACTTTATTGATTTCAAAAATGGATCCTATTAAGTATATATTTGAGAAACCTGCTCTCTCTGGACGAATAGCGAGATGGCAAATGATTTTGATGGAATATGACATACAGTATACTACTCAGAAAGCTATTAAGGGAGGGTGGTAGCTGATCATTTGGATCATCAAGTAGTGGATGACTATCAGTCTATGAACTTTGAATTTCCAGATGAAGATATTATGCTTGTTGTTAAAGGACCTAGACAATATGAAGGACCTGAACAGGGATCCCGATGGACTATGGTTTTTGATGGAGCTTCTAATGCACTTGGTAATAGTGTTGGTGTTGTGATTATCTCTCCAGAGGGATGTTATACACCATTTACTGCTAGACTTTGTTTTGATTATACCAACAATATGGTTGAATATGAAGCATGTATTATGGGTATCAAGGCTGCCATTGAGATGAAGATCCAGTTTTTGAATGCATACGAAGATTCAGCCTTGGTAGTTAGTCAGGTTAAAGGTGAATGGGATATGAAACATCCAAATCTCATTCCTTATAGAGAGCATGTGTTGTCTTTAATTCCATACTTTGAAGAGATTACTTTTGGACATATCCCACGAGAAGAGAATCAGTTGGCAGATGCTTTATCCACTATGTCGTCTATGTTTGAAATTAGTTGGGATGATGAAGCACCTAGAATTACTATTGATCAGTTAAATGAACCAACATACTGTTATGAAGTTGATACTGAAGGTGTGGAAGAGAAACCTTGGTTCCATGAAGTGAAAAGATATCTCGAAGCTCAGGAATATCCTGAAGGGGCATCTATCAATGACAAGAAGTTTCTGAGGAGATTTTCTGCCAAGTTTTTCTTGAGTAATGGAATTTTGTACATGCGCAATCACGATTCGACTTTGCTTCGTTGTGTGGATAAGAAGGAAGAAATGGAGATTATGGAAGACATGCATGATGGGATCTTTGGTACTTATTCTAGTGGGCATACAATGGCTAAGAAGATTTTGAGAGCAGATTACTATTGGTCTACCATGGAAGCTGATTGCTATCGACACTCCAAGACTTGTCATAAGTGCCAAATCTATGCGGACAAAGTACATATACCTCCAGTTCCATTGAATGTTTTGACTGCTCCTTGGCCTTTTTCCATGTGGGGCATTGATATGATGGGTGAGATCAAACCTACTGCTTCCAATGGACATCGCCTTATTCTTGTTGCTATTGATTACTTCACGAAGTGGGTAGAGGCAACCTCGTTTGCTTCTGTTACCAAGAATGTTGTGGATCGATTCATTAAGTGTAATCTTATATGTTGGTATGGCATCCCCGAAAGGATTATCACAGACAATGGTACTAATCTGAACAATATAATAATTACGGACCTCTGCACGTAGTTCAAGATTAAGCATCACAATTCTTCTCCATATCGACTGAAGAAAAATGGTGTAGTGGAAGCCGCCAACAAGAATATTAAGAAGATCTTGCAGAAGATGACATTGACATATAAAGATTGGCATGAGATGTTACCATTTTCTCTTCATGGTTATCGTACCACAATATGTACTTCAACTAGGGAAACCCCATTTTCTCTTATCTATGGTATGGAAGCAGTTTTACCTATTGAAGTTCAGAACCCTTCCTTGACAATTATGAAGGACATAGACTTAGATGAAGATGAATGGATTCAGAATCGGCTTGGCTGGATAAACTTGATTGATGAGAAGAGGCTGACAGCTGTTTGTCATGGTAAAATTTATCAGGAGCGTATGATCAAAGTCTTTAATAAGAAAGTCAAGCAACAAGTATATCAGGTTGGAGATTTGGTAATCAAGCGTATCATATTACCACAGGGTGATCCTAGGGGCAAATGGACTCCCACATATGAAGGGTCATTTGTAGTCTAAAGGGTATTTTCTGGAGGTGGCGTGATGCTTACTATCAAGTTCAAACAGGTGCAGATTAATCCAATCGTTTCTATTCCAACAACAAGGGATGAGATACTTGAAGATAATGGCAATAGAAGAGTTGGAACTCAATAGGATCGTTTACACATAGCTATTTTTCCTTGTTTTTGTACTCTTTTAAAATTTCTTCGACGAATTCCTCTTACTGAGATTTTCGTCTCCATGTTAAAACTCTCCTGTTTATAGGCCACTTTCTAAATAAATAAAATCCTATTTTTGATTTCAGGTTTACTTTTCCCCTTTACTTAAGAGAAAACGTCAGTTGATTATGTTTGAATGTATATATGCTTTTGAATATGATTGATGTTTACCATAAATGCATAAAATACAATAATAGTATTTACTAAGGACGATTGGAGGTAGGAATGCAATGAATCTTCGTCGGTTAATCCCCACAGAGTAATCTTTACAGATATATATACAGAATACTTCAAGTTGTATCTTGTGCCCCCAACTCTACGAAGTCTTCAAGAAGTTTCCTTTCAAATATAATGAATCCTCCGAAGAATTGATACTTGACCAGATAAGTATCCCAAAGGAATGTCCATCTCTTTTATCCCCAGTCAGGATATTCAGGAACCTAATCCTTCAATAAGAAATATGACGGACGAAAACGGGAGTTTCTAAGTACGATATTCTAAAATAAGACGGGAATGAAGTCTTCATATTCCTTAGCAACGAAACGGGATTTATTTTCCCCAACCAACAGTTGTTCTACGAAGTTGCTTATACGCTTTAACTACATAATTCATACATACATCATTTGCATCATATCATACGCATACAACTTTCTCATAGGAATATTATCTTACAAAGTGTTATATACATCATGATATTTGCATAGAACTAACCTTGTTTTTCAGGTTAATTCCCCAGCAGACAAACATCATCAACAACTATTCATGGATTGCTATATTCCCTGAAGGGCTACTTCAAACAATATCTTGGACTGCTCTATCCTCCAGGAATACATATCACAATATCTTGGACTGCTCTATCCTCCAGGTGTACATGTACCAATACCTTGGGCTGCTACATCCCTCAAGATTACGTTCAACAATATCTTGGGCTTCTATATCTCCAGGACCATAAAAACCAATATCTTAGGATGCTACATCTCCTGAGATTACATCTATATCCATTTTGGGTTGCTATATCCCCCCAAAGGCTATCTCAAACAATATCTTGGGCTGCTATAAACCTCCAGGATAACATCTTGGACTGCTCTATCCTCCAGGTTCACGCATAACAACATCTTCGAATGCTCTATCCTCCAGGACCATACCAAACAATCTCTTGGGCTGCTACATCCCCTAGGATTATATCAATCTACATTTTGGACTGCTTTATCCTCCAAGAGGTATATCTGAAGAACATTTTTCCGAATGGCATCTTTAAGCCCATTTAAGCAAATACAATCAACCAACAACATTATTTTGTGCACCGGCGAGTGCAAAATTTTGGGCTTTAGTGTTCAATCCCATTCAACCTTCAAGTCACGAATAATGTACACGCGAATCTAACTCCTCAGGTTTCATAAAATTGAACAGGGGCAGCTGTTGTACCCCAAAATTTTCCCTCCCACAATCAAGGCAATGTGTCTCGAGAGAGATCTCAATAGTCACAAGGTTCACAAGGTTCTCAATTGGTTAAAAGGATTGAAGGTTTCATCAGACAAAGCTTCCTCCTGAACAATGGATCTAAAACTATGGTTTTGAATTTCTCCAAGCTAAATGGACTTCCAAAGCCTCAAGTGAGCTTCATAACATCCAACATACCTTAAAGAATACACATATCAAGTTTCAAAGCTTTACCAATAAGTTTGACCAGTCAGAGGCTCAGATATCCAAAAATCAGTTAACTTGGCAAAAAAGTCAACTAAGGTCAATTGTGGTCAACTTAGAGTCAAACTTCAAGTTTTTTGTCAACATCAATATTATGAGGTAAAATTCATCATTTGATCAAGGTTTTATCATGTTTCATCAAGGAAATCTCAGATCATCAAGATTCAAAAAGTTTCTAAATTAGGGTTTTCATAGGAAAAGTAAACTGAACTTTGACCAGCCATAACTTTCACATACTTCATCAAAACTTTCCCATCCAAACCTCATTTTGAATGAAATTTAATTCTCTAAATCTTTGTGTCTCACAATCCAATCCTAAAAATGCTTCATTTGGAAGGTATGAGCTAAAACATTATAGGTCCTTTTGAAAGTCAACGATATACTGATCTTGTCCCTACAAGGTCGCCAATGACATACTGATCTTGTCCCTTCGGTAAAGATGATAGTCCCTCCAAATTTCTAAAGACACCCCTTAAGTTTCCTTCATTGACCATACGATGACCCTACGCCTGTCCCTTAACACATCCAATGTAATGACTACCTACTCCTTAATAATAGGGACAGTCTTACCCTTGAAAGAAAATAAAAGAACATGAAAGACTAGTCTAGGGTAGGTACAACTTAATTACTTGCTAACATTTCAAAAATACTTTTCACACCTCACTCTTTTCAAATATCTTCAAAAACAAGGCTTTGTATACATCCATACGAGGATCATTACAAAGTACTTAGACAAATTTCTAAGCACACACTACACTTTCCTTTTTCAAACGAATAAGTGAGCTAAGTAACAAAGAGCCTGTGGATAACCATGGATATAAAGGGTGCTAACAGCTTCCCTTTATATAACCTACCCACCGAACTCAAGTCTTTAAAAATAGGTCTTTCTTGTTCTTTTATGCCCTTTCCATATGGATAGAATGAAAGTCAATGGCGACTCTTGTTATCCTCAACATATATAGAAAGTCAGTTCTCCTACCGTGTTACAGCTGTTTTTAGATAAGTTGCCTAATTTCTACTATCTGGTTCGCTCCTCACGCTCTCACGGATCTCGGATCAAACCTTTATATGCCTCTCACTCTCATGACAAAGCAATGTTAACTAACATCTCACTCTCATGACAATGCTAATTAAATTACGCAGAAATTATAACCAAAACAGAATTGTAGTTATTAATTCCCTCCTATTATTTTCTACCGAGTCCCGTCGGTAATGACGGTCCTCATACGTCGGACTCTAAACTATTTAGCAAGACATATAATTAAATGGAAACGACATAAACATAAAGATTTCAATTAAGAACAATATACTTTAACAATTAAGAGATGCAATAACAATAATAGTAATAAAGCTATAAAATAAAGAACATGTAGTACGAGAAAATAAACGAGACTTGAATTAGAAGAAACTGGAAATAACTTAAATAAATTGATCTAAGTAGTTACATAGATTTATGGCCTAAACATTAATGGTAGAATAGTTCCTCAGTGTAAGAAACTAGCCCTTTTACAATGGTAATTTCTGCCTAAAAACTAAGAACAAAGTGAGCAGCGCTTTCGCGCCCAAAAACTTGGATAATCCTAAAAACTACGAAGACTCCTATTTGTAGAGTGAAATTCCCTCTGTAACTTCCATGTAGCATAATGAGTGGTGGAGAAAGTGGGAGTTGTGGGCGGTTGAAAAGTAGATTGAGAAATTTGAGGGGGAAGTGGGACGACTCAACTTCTGTTACACTATCCACGTTCTGCATAAAACCAATTAAAACACAACCACGAGCGTCATGAGGCTATGACGAGCATTTCCTCTATTCTGGACGTGGGACGATTGTAAGGTGTGTGTGATTGTCGTCACACACTAATTATGCATGACGCTCGTCATGAGGCTATGATGACCGTCACAGCTGCAAAATACGCAGAACTTCAGTTTGCTTGTTTCTTCTGGTTTTTCATGTTGGTTTTATTCATTTCTTCTTTTTGCACGTTGTTGACTTGAGAAACTTAATACCTGCGGAAAACATGAAAACTCGGGGAAAATCGGGAGTTAAGTCTATAAAAATCATAATGAAATGGAGATAAAATGTAGCAAACATATGATACGATTTCATGTTATCAAACTCCCCTACACTTAAACCTTTTCTTGTCCTCAAGAAAAACCATAACTCGTAAGAAATATAATGCATACAGATACTCATCCTCGGCTACCAACTCTACTACGGTTAGGTTTGTGTCGATAGGTACTTGCTCACACATTAAGGATGTCGTAAGAACACAATTCCGCTTTTTGCGGTCATCAACCTCCTTCCTATACAAACCAATCGGAATCATGTTAGTATACCTAAGTCTAACTCACTCATCCTCCTTTCATCCCTTTTCATTCGGGTGCAATCACATTAAGCATGTTATCATCTCACACTCATGGTAGGATAGCCTGTTAGTGACTATGATCTCATTATCATCAATTTTTCTCTTTTGCACATAATAAAATAAAGAAGTTTACACCGTTGGGCTAAATGATCGGGTGAGGATCACCTTACTTATAAGGAGCATTTATTTTCATTCATTCACTTTTATTTTCTTAATTTACTTTTCAAGCCTGAGATCATTCACTTATTTGCATCGGCTTCCTACTTAGTGTGTGCTTAGGATGGTGCTGACTGCTAAATAAACTAATTAGGGACTACTAAAGGGGTGAGAACTTAAGGCTATGGCATAACAAGTACTCAAATTGATTTCCATAATTGGGAGTCTAATGGTGTTAAAACGATACCGATCTTGTGGGATTTTCTCAAGTCTCACAATCTAACCTTAATTTTGTCTGTAGCCTAAGATTTTCAAAAGAAAAACTATTTTTGTAATTCAGAATTTTTCAAATTATTTGGTACGACTCAAAAATACGGGGAGATCGATAAACATAAAATCATGCATAAAGAATCGACAACATTGAGAAAATTTAAAATCATGCTGGAAAATATTAAATCTAACTAGAAAAAAGGTAAAATGGAAGCGATAGAGTTCCTCCCCCGCACTTAAACCAAACATTGTCCTCAATGTTTTGATAAAAGGTGGTAAATGGATGATAGAACCTGTATGGATGCCTTTGTTTGCTACTACGTCCAAATTCGCTCTGATTCTTCCCTTGTTCTCCCTGTCTTTGCTGACAACTTCTACTCCAGCGTCTTATACCACGTGATATATGAATTTGCTAAAACATCACTTTACTGAAGCGCTCATCATACTACCTATTTCCGGAAGAAGTACCTGCAAAAATTGTTAGAAAAATATGGTGCGGTGTGTGAAGGTAGAACCATATAGTGCAAAGAACAGGGAGGAGATGTGTTACGAAAGAGAGAGACATGCCATCTCCTATCATACTCATCATCGGTGTTACCACCAGTAGCGACATTCGTAGTAATGTGCGTGGGCACCAACTCATCATAAGGGATTGTCATCTAGAGATCTTTTGCCTAAATGTAGCTGAAACGTGACAAGCTATACATTCTTTATTTTCTGCAAACAAAACGGAAAAACATTAAATTAAAACTCGTGGGTTACCACCCACGGGGAGTTTTGTTTAACGTCAATAGCTTGACGGTTAAGAGTGTTACTCTTCGGTTTCCATGGCCATTTATCAAGCCATCTCACATATCCCTCACCTTTCCTTTTCTTCCTTTTGTGGGGTGGTTCATTCTTTTGAACTTGTGGTGGTGGTTCGGGATCTATGGTAAGTATCAACTTTTCTTGTTTTGGCTTTGTCATTTCATTCATCACCTTAAAGTCAAACCTTACCCTCTTAACATTAATGATTTCCTTAGTTTGGTCTTCAAATTTTCTCTTTTTATGCAAGACCTCAGACAAGGGTGTGTGGATAATGTTCCATACATGCACATATGTTTTGGAGTCTGCAAACTTATACGGGAAAGGATATGGTGAGGTATATGGAATGTGGTCAATAATTCGTGCTTCATTCTCTATCTCTTAGACAACCTCGTTTGTGGATGGTATTGGTGAATTTTGCTCAATCTCAACTCTTTTGATTTGGTTTTCACTACTGGTCATTATAACATACGCATTATCCTCAAGGGAGGGACCTATAGGTGTCAGAGCCAACAGTAAGGTTTGGGTCTCCAATGCCTCAGTGTGAGTCACAAGGGACTCGACCATCGTGTTCAACCGCCTAAGGGTTTCATGATTATTGAGATGTTGTCTTTTAACCTCTTCATTCTGGATAGTTTATGCATCCACAAAGTGCTCCATCATAGATTCTTGTCTAGCATTGATCGATGTTTCAATGAAATCCTCCATTAATGTTTCGAGGTTGGACTGAACGGATTATTGCGGTTCTGCAAGATATTGAGAGTGGTAATTTGGGCGGAAATGATACAGCTTTGCGTGGAAATATCCCATTAGTATTTCAAGATTGGAATTGTATGATTCTTGGGGTTCCTCAAAATATTTGGAATATAAATCATCGGGAAGATTTGGGTGCGATTCCTCAAAATACTGGTAGTCCTGCTGCTGGTAATTGTAGAAGGAATTAGGGCGCGGCTCCTCAAAATTTTGGGGTTGATAGGTGCAGAGGTTATTTGGGTGAGAATGATTTAACAAAGCGTTGAAATTATCCATTTGTATTTATAAGTTTTGATTATGGTATCCTTGAGATTCCTCGAAATACTGGGGGTGGGATTGTAGAAAAAGTTTGGGTGAAACATAGTGAAAGAAATATGAAAGAAAATGCCTTAGTCTATACGGTGCAACAACGAAATGACAATATTGACTGTTGGTCTTTGGAAACGGCGCCAAAAACTTAATGTATGATCGACCTAACGTCTAACGGTATCTTAACTGCAAGTGCATAGCCTATCGCGTAGTAATAAAAAGATGTCGAACCCACAGGGATTATGTTATCACTCTAGTGCTATAAATGTTGTTATGTTAGCTAAGGCGAAGATTGTCACGAATTTGGTTTCTAAAGGTAAACTAAAGGGGAAAATTACTTAGGTTAAGATTATATAAATAAGGCAGTCGGTATGTAACTTAGTAGACCTATGCGGATTAAACCAAAACTAAGCGTAAAGAAATACTTCACTTTATTGCTTCTGTAGAAATTATCAGTTTAAAAATCCTCAACTCACACTCTCGTGGTCTTGTATTAGATTATATTCCTAAAACCTATGCCTTCTCTCACTAGCCCATAAGTGTTTAGAAAATACTCTTTGAAAACTTAATAGAGTCTAATTCATTTTAAAGCACTCTCGCTCTATTTAAAACAAATGCCTAACTTTAGCTATCCGGTTAAAACCACACACTCTCATGGTCTCGATCCTAACATTTTCTACTCTTTTTACTCTCGTAACAAAAAGCTTGATTTTAATAATAAAAAGTCTCAGCCAAAAATTAAGTTAATTAGAACTTTTAGCTTAGCATTGATTTAACCCATTCGGTTACCATTATTACATACCGACACTACTAGATTAGCTAGACATACTAATTAAAACGGAAAAACAATGATAATTAATTAAATAAAAAGCAAACAAAATGAATAAATAATAATTAAACAATAAAAATTATAATGCAATATCTTAAAACCTGATACAAAGAAATTATCCTCGTAGATCCCTCTTCCACATATGGCGGCAAGATTGGAACTTCTCGGAAATTGAATACGAGTTCTGAGGCTAGAAAATAATAAACCTAATCTAATGTAATAGCTTACTAATGTTGGAAACTATTACTTACAGGTAGTTGAATTGAAAAGAAACAAAGCATTGGAAATAAAATAATTGAAATAACAGAGAATAAGAATACGGTAAAAATTTGGCAGAGCTACGGTATGAATTGGTGCAGCAAAACTCTCCCCCTTTTCCTTCTGTTGATGTTGCAATTTATAGAGTAGGAATGGTATGGAAGTTGGAGAAATAATAGGTCCTATTTCAGCCTACTCCTTGAGGAAAGATAGGAAGGCTTGGTGACTTCGTGTGGTAAGTGTTGAGAAAATCCAGGAAGGTGGACGAGGAAGTCTCTCTTTCTGTTTCAAAGTAACCATGTGTTTACAGTTTATAAGTAAAAAGAGCGTAACGCCCATGAAGAGCGTATTGGTATGATTCTGGGCGCGTGACAATCATAAGGATGGTGTGACGGTCGTCACACGCTAAAGGATGCATGACGATTGTAAGGGGTGTGTGACGACCATCACTACAACAAATTATGCAGAATTCTGTTTTATGTTTTGTCCTTTGATCTGTCTCATGTCTATTTTCTTCATATCTTCACTTTGCACATATTTGACTTGACAAACATTATACCTGTAAATATGCGAAAACTCGGGAAAAGTCGGGAGTTAATTATATCAAAATGCATTGAAAACGGACTAGAAATGTGCTAAATAAATGATACGATTTCTCGTTATCACAGACCTCATCTTCGCCTTCAAGCATGTGAGTGTCAAACCTCACCTTCTGATCATCATTGCACACCATGGTATTGAAGATCTTTTCAATCGCCTTTAGCCATTTCTACGCAGCCTCTGGATCCAAAATACCCCCTTCATACGTAGGCGGCTTTTTACTTCAGAACTGATCCAAATCACGAAATTCAACATTTCCAACAGCTGGACCAATATTCTCAACAGTTTATGCCATGGCTTGCATAGCAGCAGCAAGTGCATCATCATTCCTTCCTGCCATACTAATACAATAAACACAAACACCTCAGGTTAGACCATAACGACCACTCTTATTCTAAGGACTGACTCGACACAACATCTGGCCGGTTGGACTGACCTGCTCTAATACCAATTGTAACACCCCACTTATCCCAAATAAATAAAATAACCAATTAATACAAAAAAAAATCAGAGTTTACAAAGTGGAATGCCACATTATTTTCAACAACAATCACCAAAATAAGTTCTTTATTAAAAAAACACCGGAAATAACAATTTAATTCAACTCGGGCAATAGGCCAAACTCAACAAAATATCCTCAATAAATCAGTTTACAAAATAGATATGTAACGAGAACAAAATAAAAAACTAAAATTTCCCCATCTCGTGTTAGGTATCATAGTGTTCTAGACTCGAACATGGAACATGACTCCACGCACTCTCAAGTACCTGGATCATCTGCACTTCTAAAGAAGCATAGATGCAACAACAACAAAGGGGTGAGAAACAAAATTTAAACATAAATGGTGCATATAACATCTTCAAGGTAATTTCTCACACATAACAACAAATGCAACAAGTACACCAATAATCAAGCAACGATAGATACACCAATAATTACGATGAAATAATGCAACAATAGATATACAACAATAGTTATGCAATGTGACTCAACACGACACAATGCATCTGGTACAAAGTTTTGTTCATTCAATCGAACACAATAATCACATACGCCCATCCGACAATGATTATCACACCATTCTCCATAACGGAGTACGGATGATCGTATTCACCCATTCGGCACGATCATCCCAACAATAATTAAGAAAATGTATGCATAACTATGAAAATGCATACAACATGTATAATTCACCACATTATACATCTATATGATCCATCCGATCAAAACACAACAATAGTTCCACCAAAAATCACCAATAATAACCTCACGCGATTTAATCGATTATTCAACTAATTGAATCCACCTAAAATCAATCATTAATTCATTCTCAATTTTAATCCTCGGTTAAGCATGTCTTAAGGTCCATCTCAACACCTCACACCAAAATAATCGACAATGCACACGAAATCGGGACATAAATCGCAAACAAAACACGTTTTTGCCCTATATAGTGGCCATACGTGTATTGGCAAGGTCATACGCGTATTACTCTTGTCCTATACGCCTTATACGCCCTACACGCCCCCAATCCACGTCTTGCCTTAGCACCATACGCGTTTCATATGTAAATGGATAGATAGCCCCTATTTTTCACCTTCCATACACGTATCACCCCTCTCATACGCGTAATAACCCCAATCCACGCACCTCCATACGCGTATTGCCTAGTGTCATACGAGTATGGGCAGAGATCCATATTTTTCTGCTTTTTCTCCCTCAATCTAGATCTGTTTCTCACAAATCTCGATTTCTTGATTCATACCAGACCTATGATCATTTCTAATCCAGTTTACCCTCTTAATTTCATTCTTCTTCATCTACATTACTATATACATTTTATATTTTCGTTCTAGATCTAAAGTTCGTACTATTCATCAACAACAACAACATCTGCATAATTATGCATCATCCAGAACAACAACAACAATATTTCACTAGAATTTCATCAAGATTACATCATCATATTAATAGATTCGCAACAAAGATCATGAATTCGCATATTATTCACAAAGATCATAAACCTCAGAAAATTCCTACGAGGGAAGGAAGCCCCCACTACCCATCATGTTAAACCACCTGAATTTAAATTCGTTCTCCCCCCTTACCTCGAATTCGTGTGAAAATTCCTGCGAATTTCTTCAAGAATTGGGTGCCCTAGGTTGATCTTCCTCTTCCTAGCCTCTTGGTTCTTTTACAAAGTTTTTTACGATTAATCTTTTACTAATCCTCTATTTGACTAATTCACCTATAAACCCTCACCTTTACATTTTACTAAACTTTCCCTTATTCCAAATAATAATAATATTAATTTTAATTCTAATATTAATAATATTATTTCATGAATATAATTATATTAATAATAATAATATTAATAAAAATAGTACTTAAATAATCTCACTATTATTCGCACACTCGCTATTACTAAGGGCACCTCAATTCTATCCATCCCACTAGGACACAACACCGAAAACAACAAAACATATGCCTTAAACAAGGCCAACACAACATCAAAAATACCCGACGATTAAATATTAAAAATGAGGTGTTACATATGGAATATTCGGAGGGCAGTAAGGAACGGTTAGGTGCTCACAGGTTGGTGGCAGAGGCTGATAACTGGTGGGTTAGTACTCGTTAGAGGTTGGATGCGTTTGGTGAGGCAGTCACCTGGGATGTGTTTAAAAGAGAATTTCTAAGGAAGTATTTTCCTGAAGATGTTCGGGGAAATAATGAGATTCAGTTCTTGGAGCTGAAACAAGGGAGCATGTCAGTTAATGAGTATGCTGCCATGTTTACTAATCTGGGGAAGTTTTATCCGCATTATAGAGAGGCTACTACTATGTTCTCGAAATGTGTCAAGTTAGAGAATGGTTTGAGGCTTGAGATTAAGAAGGCGATTGGTTATCAGAGGATCTGAAGATTTCTGGATTTGGTGGATTGTTGTAGAATCTTTGATGAATACAACAAGGCTCGATTTGATCACTTCAAGAGTTTGGCTGAAAGAAGACGAAAACAACATATGCATAGTGGGAAACCTTATGCAGCTTCTGCTGATAAAGGTAAACATAAACAGGTTGAGTGCAAAAGGCCAAATGGGGGAGGTTCTCTTGCTTCGCTGAAGTGTTACAGATGTGGTGAGTTGGGTCATCGTGTCAGTGAGTGCACGAGTGACGTGAAGAAATGTTTTAAGTGTGGTCAACCTGGACATTTGATTGCTATTTGCAAGACTAATTTGGTTACTTGCTACAATTGTAGGGAGCAAGTTCATATCAGTACTCATTGCCAGAAGCCGAAGAAAGTTGCGACTGGAGGGAAAGTGTTTGCTTTGACAGGGACACAAACTTCTAGTGAGGATCGTTTGATCAGAGGTACTTGTTATATTAATAGTATTCCTATGATTGCCATGATTAACACAGGTGCTACACACTGCTTTATTTCTATTGATTGTGTGAGGAGATTAGGACTTGTTGTTTCTCCTATGAAAGGAGAGATGGTTATCGAGACTCCTGATGATGGGTCATTACCTACTTCTCTAATGTGTTTGAATTGTTCGTTATCAATATATGGTAAGGACTTTGGTGTGGATTTAATGTTCTTGCCATTGGGAGGTTTGGACGTGATTTTGGGTATGAACTGGTTGGATTTCAACCATGTTCATATTAATTGTTTCAATAAGTCGGTTCGGTTTCTTACTCCTGATGAAGAGGAAGAAGAAGCTGGTTACTTATCTGCTCGAGAGTTGAAAATGCTTTTGAATGGAGAAGCGCAAGTTTTGTCGTTGTTTGCATCAATCGGTGGATAATGATGTGGCAATTAGTGAGTTAATAGTGGTGAGGGATTTCCCGGAATTATTTCCAGATGATATTTTGGATGTTCCTCTAGAGAGAGAGAGGTGGAGTTCAGTATTGATCTTGTGTCGCCTTGGGGAACTCTGGTATTGTTGGTGAAAAAGAAAGATGGTGGCATGAGACTGTGTATTGATTATAGGCAATTGAATAAGGTAATAATTAAGAACAAGTATCTGCTTCCAAGGATAGACGATCTGATGGATCAGTTTGTTGGTGCTCATGTGTTTAGTAAGATTGATCTGTGATCGAGTTATCATCAGATAAGAGTGAAAGATGAAAATGTGCATAAGACCGGTTAGGACTCGGTATGGGCACTATGAATATGTAGTGATGCAATTTGGAGTTACTAATCCACCTGGTGTATTCATGGAATATATGAACCGGATTTTCCATGATTATTTTGATCAATTTGTTGTTGTTTTTATAGATAATATTCTGATTTACTCTAAGTCAGAAGAAGATCACGTTGAACATTTGCGAATTGTGCTGAAAGTGTTGAAAGAGAAGAAGTTGTATGCTAAATTGTCGAAGTGCGAGTTTTGGTTGAAAGATGTAAGTTTTCTTGGTCATGTGATTTCGAGAGAAGGGATTGCTATGAATCCATCCAAAGTAGATGCAGTGCTACAATGGGAGACTCCGAAGTCAGTGACAAAAATAAGAAGTTTGTTAGATTTGGCTGGTTATTATCGAAGATTTATTGAAGGACTTTCGAAGTTGGCACTTTCGTTGACTCAATTAACTTGTAAAGATAAAGCATTTTTGTATTAAAGATTTGGAGGCATTATATGTATGGTTCAAGATTTGAGGTTTATAGTGATCATAAGAGTTTGAAATATCTATTTGATCAGAAAGAGTTGAATATGAGGTAGAACGTTGGTCGGAATTTTTGAAGGATTATGATTTCAGTTTGAATTATCAACCCGGTAAAACTAATGTTGTAGCTGATGCCTTGAGTCAGAAGACATTGCATATATCAGTTATGATGGCTAGAGAGTTGGAATTGATTGAACAATTTAGAAATATGAGTTTGGTTTGTGAACAGACGCATCATAGTGTAATGTTGGGTATGTTGAAAGTTAATAATGATTTTCTTGATCATATTCGGGAAAGTCAGTAGTCAGATGTGAAATTGGTAGACTTGATGGTTAGTGATGAACAAGTTGGGAACAATGAGTTTCGAGTTGATGAATAGGGAGTACTAGGGTTGTTCATGGTATGGTTCTATGAGAAAACTGAACCGAACTGAACCAAACCATTATATAAGGTCATCCGAACCGAACCAAACCATTTCTATTTTTTTCAGAACTGAACTGAACCAAAACTTTTGGTTTGGTATAACGGTTCGGAACTCCGAATTGTAATAAACCATTAGAAGACAAAATTTTCCAAACCAAACCTTTTGTTTAAGAACCGAACCGTTATACTTATTTTTTTATATTTTGTTTAATAAAAAATATTTTAAACTTATTTTTAGCATCTTTTAAAACTTTTTTAAATATTTTATTTTTACATAAAGTTTTTACTTAAAAAAATCATGTCTTATTTTCACAATCAAAATTATAAATCAATTTAAATCAAAATCACTTATTTTAAAATCACTTATTTCAAAATCACTTATTTTGAAAGCACTTATTTTAAAATCACTTATTTTAAAAGCACTTATTTTAAAACACTACCAAATAGAACTTTTTACACTCATAGTATATCATAATTAATTTGTAATTCAGTATATCAAAGAACTTTTTACACCAAATATAATTTTTTACACTCATAGTCAAAGATTCAATTCATAATCATTGCTAGAGTTTTTACACTCATAGTATATCACAATTAATCTGTACCGGAGATGTTATCTTTTAACTTGCAAGGTCTTCATCATCATCCAAATTAGCCGATGTCGGAGATGTTATCTCTACAAAACAAAATAAAAAATTAACATATTGTCATCTTTTCCACATTTTTAATTGATCTAACAAACATCCTTAATGACTAACATGTTGATACCACTTTTACTAAAAATGAGACTCATCAAAACATGCACAAGGGACATTGTCCATTCTAATAAAACTACTTATGTCAAAAAATTTAAAAATAAAACAAAACAAACATGTTCAATATAGTTGTTAAAAAAATTATGCATGAATTGTATTTACAACCCTGTTTGTATGAATATGTGAGGTAAATAATAAAAGTGAGTAGTGTGATCAAAATTATCATCACTCTAAAAATAACAGCTGCAACCTTTTTCTTTTTTCCATTTAAACCTTTTCATTCCTTACCAAATATATTAAGATTGCTAAACACATCACCTTTTTCTCATTTTCATAAATGCAAAAATATCATTAAAAATTTGTCTTTTTCAAAAGCAACTGATAGTGACTCATAAGCAACACAGAAACAAAATTTATGGTAAAAAGAAACTAATAGTGACTCTAAGAAACACAGAAGCAAATTTATGGCAAAAACAAGATGAAAAATAGAAGGAAAAAAATACTATGAAGGAAATAATTACTTTACCTTGCTCTAATTGATGGATCTCATCAAGGTCTTACTCAGAAAATAAGGAAAGTGGTTTTCCTTTCAACCAGTCTTGTGTGCAAACAAGGGCTTCCACCATTTTAGGAGTTAGACAAGTGCGATAATCACTAACAACCCTTCCATCAGTGCTGAAAGCAGATTCTGAAGCTACGGTAGAGGCGGGAATAGCCAACACTTCCCGAGCTATGCTTGCCAAAATAGGATATCTAGTTAAGTTGACATTCCACCAACCTAAGATGTCAAACTCAACTGCTTTAACGTGTGGTACTTGTGCTTCTTGTAGATATGATTCAACTTCCGTCATAGGATCAAACTTATGCCCAGCTTCTTGACTTTAGTGAAAGAAAATATCATCATCATCATCTTCTTCATTCAGTGGTGTGTCTAGTTGGCTAGATTGAGAGTCGTTAAAACCTTGATATTGAACATAATGTTTTGAAAGAGAAGACTTCAATTTTTTCTTTAAATCATTGAATTTTCCAGTGTTAGCATATAAATGATCAATATAAAACTCTGCAACAGACAATTTCACCCTTGGATCAACAACAAAAGTAATCAATAGTAAGATGTTTAGTGTGTCAAGATCTCCCCAATATTTGTTGAATTTACCTTTCATCTTACTCGTTGTATTTTTGATGTGCTCATTATTACTCTTTAAATGCTTATTGATCCCTTTTACAATGGTGAATACCTCTGCCATATATGAAGCACTAGTGACGTATAATGATCCAGACAAACAAATTGTAGATTTATAGAACATCTCAAGCAAAGGAAGTACTGATGCAACATATGTCCAATCCTCTTTCTTAACTACCTGGTTTGCTTTGTCCATTTCTATGTGAAATGTCTTATCCCATGCATAGAGAAAGTCAAAAGCTTATTGATACTGTAAGGCATCCTTCAACATTGAATAAGTTGATTTCCATCTGGTTTCAACATCAAGGATAACACCACCTTTTTATGTAACTTTTTCTTGCATTGCACATTTCATAAATGCGGCTAGTCTACTTGGAGAAGACTTGGCATATTTAACCGCATGACGAATATTTTTTATGTAACTTTTATCCTCTTTCAATCTCGGTTTTACAATTAAATTCAAGATATGGGCACAACAATGCATGTGAACAAAATCCTCATTCAAAACAAGATTACTCCAAGACCTCATCGTTATGTTGAAATACTTAATCATAGTGGTGTTTGCATAAGCATTGTCCACCGTTATGGTCATGAGTTTACTCAACCCCTAACTTCTTAAGTAATCGTCAACATATTTCCCAATCACGTGTCCCGAGTGCCCTGTAATTTGACAAAAGTTGATGATTTACTTATGCATCTTCCACTCACTATCCACAAAATGCACGGTTAAACTCATGTAACTTAAGTTTTGAGTTGAAGTCCAAGTGTCAGTGGTCAAAGAAACTCTTCAACAATTTGGCAAGATTTTTTCAATTTCTCCTTTTCTTCAAGGTAGAGCGCCCAAATATCATGCCTCATTGTAGACCGTGATGGGATATAAAACTGAGGTTGCAAGGTGATTAGTAGTTTTCTAAATTCCTCATTCTCCATAAAAGGAAATGGAATCTCGGCACACACAAATGTTTTCACAAGTTGTGCTCGACATGCATCTTGATCAAACTTAGAATAGATTTGAGAACAGACTACTTGTCCTTCTGTAGTGGTTTTTCTCCTTTTGTTTGGTTGGGTTGCTTGAGTTTTATCAAGATCATAAGCAGTGCATCTACCGAGATGAGTCCGCATACCACTTGTTCCATTACTATACTTAATTAAGACTCCATAGTATTGACATTTAGCCTTTTTCTCATCACCTTCAACCATGGTGAAGTGGTTCCACATATCAGACCGTAATTGATGTTTTTTTCCACTAGGATGTGGTGGAAATATATCTTCATGACGAGGGCTAACTGTGGTTGTAAGACTTGTATACTCTAGCTCCTCTGTCATCTGTTTAATAAAAAATTAATAGTTCAATATTAGCATTAACAATTAAACAAAACATATAGAAATACAAAGGGCTTCATAAAATCAAATGTGTAATCAATAATGGATGTTGAATTTTATCCAACAAAGACTACCATGCAAAAAAGGAACATATATCAATAAAAAAGGAACATTTCTACTGCCTTCAGGATTACTAGTAACTATAACAGCTTCAACATTCCAATTAATAGCATCATTAACACTAATCTCGGCGACATTAGGACGATCCAAAATTGTGGTATCATGAACAACCACTTTCTCCTTTGAGTATTTTCCAACTAGTTCTTTTATCTCATTTCCAAAGTTTATTTCAATATATTTAGCAACCGAAATCAAATACACATCAGCTTTGTTTTTCTGCAGAAGAAATGACAAGAACACGCATATTCCGGAACCTGTTGCTACTAGCAACACTTTTTGATATAAGTTTACTAGATAAGGTAATCCAGCAAAATGAACTGATCGAATCCAGAGATGTTTTGAAGGTGATGAAACTAATGATTTTGTGAAATCACCAACTGCACCAGCATAAAACACTGAGCACCAAAATGCTGCCTTACATTATCAAAAAGCTTACCCCAACACTCTCTTACACATTATAAATGGCATAAATCATAGCCTTAAGAATGATTAGACAAGTTTATGTATTAGTGAACAAACATAATCACAGAATATAATTTCCTATCATAAACAAAATAGCAGCAGTCCTATGAAGAATTAAAAGGTCAAATTTCAAGTCAACAATGAAAAACTTAAGTCAAATTTCAAAACATAAAGCAAGTTACATCAGTCAAGTCAAATGAAACACACACCGATGCAAATCCTTGCACTACTACTACTAACTAACCAGAAGCAAATCAAATCAAAGATGCAAACTTCAAATCCAACAAAACCAAAATAATAAAATAAAGTCTCATCATGGTCAAAGCCTCACTTCACTAATCCTCACTTCAACATTATATAATAATATCGATATGTTATCTAAAATTATTGTGGAAAACATTTCACTGCATGGCTTTTCAGCAGAGAAAAGAAAATCATGCATATACCCCATGTATGAGTCAATGGCTACAAAGACTTGGAAACAAGTGGTGATAATTATTTATGGAGTATTTGGCAAGATATGTAGAATGAGTCAATGAAGAGCTTAGATGTTAATTAGTGCACCTTCCGAGCTTTTTCTTGTTAGACTCATGTAACATGAAATATTCAGAAATTGAACTATCACTATAGGTGATAGAGATAGGGATGAACTTTTCTCACACCCTAAATCACTTCACATTAAGATGAAGTTTGTTGATAAGATGATGAACTAGTTCGTAGGATGTACCGGTCATTAAAATGTCATCTACATACATGAAAGCATACATGATGATACATTGATGAGGGTAAATAAATAGGGAATGGTCACACTTGCTTGACACAAAGCTAAAGTGAAACTTTTCATATAATTTCCTTGGTGCTTGTTTAAGTTTAAGATTATATAGTTCATTATGTAGTTTGTCGACAAGACTTTTATGAGAATTAGTGAGGTGAGGATTTCACACCATGTAAACCTCTTATTACACAATGACATTCAGGAATGCATTGTTGTCAACTTGATCAAGTTATCATTTGTGTGTGATATCAAGAGTAATGGTGACTCTTACTGTTGTAGGCTTGACCACAAGAAATAAATTCTCATCATGGTCAAACCCAAGTTGTTATTCACAAGTTTTCAGTGACTCGATAGAGTGGTGAGTGTCCAAGTTTTGTTGTTCAATGGTGTTCATCCCTGAGAGCTATTTCAGCAGCTTATTAAAATGGAATTCTAATCTAAAAAAATGTCAATTTTCATCCAATAACATGAACAACATAAGTAATGCAACATGTACATTTAAGTTATGTAGAGAGTTAATCTGAAAATGAAACAAGAAGAATCTCCATGAAATGAATTCCAAACAGTAAGAAACATGAACCCAGAATCTGAAGCATACCCAATTCAAGAAGATAAGTAAAAACCCAGAATCAACAACAACACACACAAGAGTTCATAAGTAAGAAACCCAAAATCAACAACAACACACACAAACAACACCGAAACCCAGAATCAGAAACTAACATTATAAACTTATCGATGAAGATACTAAAGAACTGAAGATGAAGATGAATATGAGATTTTGATTTTGGAAATTTCAAAATTTTGGGAATTTAGGGTTCTTCATTTTTAGAGTTTCAATTGGTTTTCAATTTTCATTTTTGAGCTTCAAGTTCAGTTTAGGTTCAGTGTAGTTCTAAATTTCTTATAAGTAAATGGTTCACTAATGGTTCAATATTGAATATGTTTGGTTAATTTTAATTTGGTTCGGTTCTTGAACCATTAATAAATAAACGGTTCGGTTAAGTTCACTAACCAAACATAATGGTTTGGTTATTTCAACTTCAGTTCGGTTCGGTTTAACGGTTCGGTTTGATTCAAAGTTTTTTGAACAGCCCTAGGGAGTACTAAGATTTCGGGATCGTATTTGTATTCCTGGTGATCTTGAATTGAAGAGAATGATTCTTGAAGAAGGACATAAAAGTGGTTTGAGTATTCATCCGGGAGCAACGAAAATGTATCAAGATTTGAGGAAGATATTTTGGTGGGCCGGTATGAAGCTTGATGTGGCTCAATTTGTTTATGCATGTTTGACTTGTCAGAAGTCGAAAGTGGAACATCAGAAACCTGCCGGTTTGATGCAACCATTGGATATTCCCGAGTGGAAATGGGATAGTATCTTAATGGATTTTGTTACGGGGTTACCTAATACTCCGAGAGGGCATGATGTTGTTTGGGTGATTGTTGATAGGTTGAATAAGTCAACACATTTTATTTTGATTGGTATTACTTACTCTTTGAAGAGATTGGCAGAGATGAATAAGGGGGTGCTTGGGATAGTCACTTGTCGTTGATCGAGTTTACTTATAATAATAGTTATCATTCCAGTATCGGAATGGCACCGTTTGAAGCAATGTATGGTCGAAGATGTCGAACACCTTTGTGTTGGCATGAATCAGGTGGAGTGTTATATTAGGACCTAATATTGTGCAGCAGACTACTGAGACGGTGAAGTTGATTCTAGATAAGATGAGAACTTCACTGAGTAGGCAGAAGAGTTACCATGATAAGAGAAGGAAAGATCTTGAGTTTCAAGAAGGAGACCATGTGTTTTTGTGGGTTACTCCGGTGACCAGTTGTCGCTCCCGCTAAGTGACACATGGTCAGATAGGGTACAGACGCGAACGGTCGGCGAGAGGAGAAGATGAACTGAAATGAATAGAGTCGTCAGCTAGGCATTTTTATCCCGAAGGAAAGGTAATGCTGCATAAACCTAAGAAAAGAAATGGATAAGACGGTCGCGAACCAGAGAAACTGAGAAAGGGGGTTGGTTACAACCTGGGAAGGTATTAGCACCCAGATTATCTGTCGTACTGGACGAGATCCACGCTTGAAAGTTTGTGTTTGAATGGGTAGTATCTGTGTTATCTGTGTGCAAAAGCTGGAAAAGAATGTACAAGTGTCAGTGCAAGAAAGTGAAGTGAGGTGCTCGGGAATGAGACTTAGAAGAATAATGCTGGAAAAAGGGGGGGAGACAGAGACTTTTGTTCGATAACTGTTAAGTTATGCCTACGTATCCTCTCGTGCAATGAGGAAGTCAGAACGTCGTAGTTCGACTCAAAGAGACTGAAAGATAAATTGACTGATGAACTGCTTACTTGTCTATGCTCAAGTGTATGACCTGTCTGGCTCAGGTGCTAACTTTCTTGCATTAGACGGAAGAAGCAAGTTCTCGTTTGTGAGTGGAGATGATGAGAAAAGAATCCCGAAGGAGAAGATTATTGTTTGTTTTTGGTGTTTTCAATCTTTTATTGCTTTTTGTGTTTGTCATAAGTTAATGAGCTCAAGCCTAAACCAAAGGTTAGTAAACTCATCATATCCTCCCTGTGATTAGGGATAATGAGAATACCTTAAGTATGAGGTAAACACCTCAAACATAATTATCATGATGTAGGATTAAGATCATTAACCTACTTGTGATTATTTAGATGTTTTTGGAGTTTTTGTTTAGTGTTAAGTAATGAGTTTAATCCATAATCAAGTATTTAGTGGACCCATTACACCATCCTAATAGAAGGATAATAGATGAGCACACTTAAGCTGAGGAAGATACCTCAACTTAATCCATGATTAGGGATTAACCTCATGACAAAACAAAGCCTTTATTAAAGTGGATTTTAGTTAATGGTAGGATTAAGAAGTGGATTTTATGGTTTGTAAGACAACTTGAGGGGGACTTGTCCATTAACACTAGGGTTAGTCCTTCTTAACCAATAAGGAAGAATTAGAACCCTAATGCAAGGCCCAAGTTACAAGTTAATGTCTTAGTGATTTTTAAGATGGATTGATTAAGAGGTTTAAACAAATTAAGGGTTTAACACTTAGGATTAAAGTGATACGCTCCATCCTAAGAGAAGGATACAGGCATAACCCTAATCACAAAGTCTTAAAACCTTAAAGGTTTAGTCTCTGATTATGAGATGAGAAGAGAGACACAAAGAAGACTCAAAGATAAAAGCTAAAGGGGGACTAATCAAAACCATAATTATTTTCATGCTTGGATGTTCCTATGGTTTGTAAGGCTTGCAAGAGATCTTCAGAGAAGCCACCAATGGAAGAAGCAGATGAAAGGAGGAGAAGCCGAAGAAACAAGTTAACTTACTTCATTGAAGAAGATAAGTTACTTGAAGAAAGAAAGTGGATGATGAACATGAATGAGCAAGCTCACTCTAAAGAAAATGAAAGTGAAGCAAGGATGAAAAAGAAGAATGAGAAGAGAAATGAGAAGTGAAGGCAAATTCACTTCTCAAAGTACTTACCACCTGAAATGGTTAGCATAAAGAAAGGAATGAAATGAAAATGAAATGTATGAAAAGATGCAAACCAAAACCAGAAGCATAAACATGATTCAAATAATGTTATGAGATGATGCAAAGACATGTCAAGTGTTATGAATGTTCATACAAGAGATGGAATGCAAAGGATGCATGCTTTGAAGTATGAAAACACATGAAAGTTCATGGAATGAAATGAATGCATATCATGGCAAATGGATGAAGAAATGATCAAGCTTGGTTATAATGTGTCCTATGATGTCTAAGATGACATGTGAATGCATGAAATGTCATGGCAAGTTCATGAATGGATGCATATGTAAGATGTATGCAAATAAACATGAGAAATTAGGGTTTTATGACAACATGAGATGCAAAAGTAAAAAAAAAGAGCAAAACATAAGATAAAAAAGGGAAAATGCATTCAAAGGAACCCTAAACCTATACTAGGTTACCATCCAAAGGGGGAGGTCAGAAGCTAAACCTAGAAGGAGTTATGAATTTCCTAAGTTTCTAGGGTTTTTTGGGTGATCCTCAATGTAAAATGCCAAACAAATTGAAAATGAGAGATAAAAATGAAACACAAATGTTTTTAGAAACTAGAAGTCATGCATAGAACAATGCAAAAAGAATCATTCACAAACTCAACTTGGTTTAAAAGTTATAAATTTTTGAAGTTAGGGTTAGAAGATGAACAATTTTAAGAACCCTAATTCATTGAAAAATGTCAAAGCATGATCAAAACCAAAAAATAAATTTGTATGGTGAGTTTGTAAATGTTTATAAATGTCCTAAGATGCAATGTGAATTTTTTTGCAATTTTCAGAAACCTAAATGATATTTTAATTAATTAATTTCCGTTAATTAATTAAAATAAACATTTAAATTTTTTTAAAATGATTTTTTAATGCAAAAAATAAAAATAAAAATATTTTCTGGTTGAGAAAAATATTTAGATCAGAAGTGCAAAATATGAATTTTTTTGAAAGTGTTTTGATATTTTAAATAAAATGCACAAAAGAAAAGAAAAGAAAATAAATTAAATATGAAGAAAAGAAAAAGTCAGCGCATCTGATGGTTTGAATTTAAACCTGGGGTGGAGGGAAAGACTTGGCACGCGAAGGGACGGCTGGGATTGGTTCTGGCAAAATTCAAACTAATCCTAATTAATTATCCTAATTAATTAAAATTAGTGTTAAGTGACAAATCCTGGCCATTGAGAACACGCACGAAAACAGATCTAACGCACCAAATTCAAACTGAGCTAATCACGTGGCTAAACCCTAATTAGGGCTAATGACCTTCAGACGACCGGAACAGTGGTTCCGGTTCTCTTCTCCGGCGAGCCCAAACCACAAACTTCTTCCCTAGGTCATTTTAAGAGTTCTAAAGCTCCAGATCAGATCCTCTCACCTTCCTAAACCTAAATCCACTCTCAAAACAAATTTCTAATGGCTAAATCTCATGATACGAATCAAAATGCAAAAACTGGAAAAGTTTCAGAACACGCATACAAGCTTATTTCTCAACCATTTTCAAAAGTAAGAAGTGCAGTGTGATCAGTGAAGCATGAAGAACATTTCTATAACCTAAAAAAGGATTTCTGGAAAATTTGTTCTTGATGATACCTGAGATGGAGCTTTCTAAATCTGAGCTATCTGGCCTCCTCTTTGGTGCAAAATGCTTCCAATGATCCTCCTGGTGATGTTGAGAAGCTTGGAATGAGTTTATAATGGCTGGCTTGAGTGGTAGCAACTCAACTGGTCAAAAATCGTGTTTCAGTTTTGGGAGCTTTTTGGCTGTTTTAATGGTTGGGAAATGTTCTCTAGGTCATGGTGAGTTGATCTATGTGATTGGTTTGAAGTTTGAGTGGCTGAGTTATGAATTTCGAAGGCTTTAAGGTTGAGGGCAATTTTTGTGAATGCTCAGTTCTTGGAGCTCTTGGCTTGTGTATGTTATGAAATGAACTCCTTGAAGCATGCTTGTAAAGTCATGATAGGCCAGAGAGTGGGTGGTGGTTGCAGCTGATTGGTATGGGCTCTTTTGCACAAAGTCAACAAAACTTGTACTTGAGGTATGGCCTCTTGTGCAGCTGGCTTTTTGGCTTGTCTTGGTTCAACAAGGATCAAGGAGAACCATGTAATGCATTTTGTGGTGATTCAGCAAGTTTGTGAAAGGTTTTGTGCTCTTTTGCAAATTGGAAGAAGTTTGGCCCCTTTTGAATTTCTTGATGTTCAAGGCATGAAATGAGATGATTCTTGGGCCAATTCTGATTTTTAGGAAATTTACTATGTTGGTATGATGCATAGAAGTGTATTAGTGGTCACAAAATGTCTTGGCAAGTGGTTTTGCAAAAAATCACCTTTGGTGTATTCTTGAAAATTATGAGATTTTTGCCAACTTTGAAAGGCCATAACTTGAGTTCCATAATGAATTAGAACGTTTTCTTGTACTTTTTGAAAAGGGAATGATCCAATCTACAACTTCCATGACCAACAATTTTTCATTTGAAGCATTTTTGGTTGAGAAAGAGGAGGTTGAAAAACTTTCCCAAAATGGAAAGTTTACATTACAAGTCATTTCCATTTTTGGCAAATTTTGGTTTAGCCCACTTTTCTTCAATTTTGTGAACTTCCAATTATTTCAATGGTCAAATAAAGATCATATAACTCCAATTTGATGAAAAATCCACTTTGGTTCCATTGTTGGGGGCCTCAGATGCCCTGATTTTGCTCTGACATGCTCAAGAAGTTACCCAGTGAACAAATGACTTCCACAATGAATTTCTTCATCAAACTTGGTATACATGATCCTTACAACATATTGAGACTATTAGAAACACGAATGACCAAAAAAATTGGAGTTATGGCCTCTGAAACCAAAACCCTAATTTCAGGTCATCTGTGTAGTGAAACCCTAGCTCTGCTTCCATGCTTTCCAAGTTCTTGTGATTATCTGACTTCCTTGATCTTTGAGGGATATAATATGATAATTGAACACACATGGACCCTCTTGGAATGATTGAAGACCTTTGGAGTGGCTCAGATGAGTCCTTGGATTGCTCAGATCACAAACCCTAGATGCAGATGAACTTGAACTAATGCAATGAAACAAAAATGCAATATGAAATGATATGCTTAAACTAATGCAAATATGAAAGATCACAAGCCATGGTGTGAACTTATTGAGGGTAAATTTGGGGTGTTTACACCAGTGTTGGACGAGCTTTGAAGTCGAGGAAGCTTACTCCTAGATTTATTGGTACGTATCAGATTTCGGCGAGAGTTGGACTTGTTGCTTCTAGAGTAGCGTTGCCACCGAGATTGTCCAATTTGCATGATGTGTTTCATGTTTTGCAGCTATGGAAGTACATTCCGGATCTATCACATGTAATACCGATGGATGAAGTTGAGGTAATTGATAACCTTACGGTTGAAGCATTACCAGAACGAATTGATGATCGAGAGGTAAAACAATTGAGAGGCAAGGAGATTGTTCTTGTGAAGGTGGTTTGGGGAGGAGCTGTCAGTGGACATATGACTTGGGAATTGGAGAGCAGGATGCGAGATTCGTATCCGAATCTTTTTGCATGAGGTAAGTTTTCGAGGACAAAAACCTTTTAAGTGGGGGAGTTGGAACGCCCAGATTTTTATTTAATTATTGGGATAAATATACAAAACCCCCCTGTCATTAGGGCGTGATTTGGTTTTCCCCCCTTTAAGTTTTTTTTTAATAGAGACCCCCTCATAAAATCAAAAATCAGATTTTACCGCCCCTTGTTACCCTCAATGATGACTGGGTTGCTGACTGTACTTCATTGAGGGTAATAGGGGGCAGTAAAATCTGATTTTTGATTTTATGAGGGGGTTTTTATTAAAAAAAATTAAAGCTGATAAATTAACTTAAATATGTTTTTAGAATAATAAATACTATTTTCACATTTATTATAAAAATTATATTTTTTGATCAAAATTATATTTATTAGTAATAAATTAACTTAAATATGTTTTTAGAATAATTATTACAAAAGATATTTTTTTTAGTTTTGTTTCAAAAATAATTTTGTAAATACTGTGATTTAATAAAATGCATTTGATAAGAAGATTATTCCTTAAATACATAAATATTAATTCTTAAAATAATAATGGAAATTTTTTACTTTAATTTCGTAGTGTCAAATTTTGTTAAGGGAGTTAAATTCCTCATGAAAATATTTAGGTTTAATTGTAATATAGTTCATATATTTTAGGCCAACAACAAAACTATTCCCTCAAATTTAAATTTAAAAGCTTTTGATCATACTCATATTTCCACTCAACATTGAGTGCCATAAGTTTTTCAACACGAATAAAAACAATCAAATCTCGAGCATTAAAAATAAAAATAACGAGCATTCATTTAATCACATTTTTTATATGTTTTCTTAATTAAAATTATAAAAGATAACTAATATACCTATTTTAAATATTTGATTAAACTTTATTGAGAAAAAATATTTGAATTGCCTATTTTTTGTTTACCCAACATGAATAATATATTTATATTTAATGCAAAATAATTTCCAATTAGAAATATTTAATCATGTGCATTTCATATAATTCTTATATATATATATATATATATATATATATATATATATATATATATATATATATATATATATATATATATATATATATATATATATATATATATATATATATATATATATATATATATTCTCCTGACACTATTATTAGAAAATATTTTCTTCAAAAACTTATTAAATAATTTATTTATTTTGTTTATCTAAAAGTTAGGTACATCAAATATTTAATTAATTTAAAAACATGATTTTCTTATAATAGAGATTAGATAGAATATATATTTATAAATAATGGCAATTCTAATTTTTATTTTAGTTCTATTCTTTTTATTAAATATCATGATTTGGTTGAAAACAAGTGTAATTAAGATATTAAATTTCCAAATACATATTAATTTTTTAAAAACAATAAAAACTTGCATTTTTGGCGTATTTAACGTATTTTTAAATTTAATCTATGCATTTTATCCTGATTATATATATATATATATATATATATATATATATATATATATATATATATATATATATATATATATATATATATATATATATATATATATATATATATTAAACGTATTATAAATATTTGATTTGACTTTCTTAAAATAAAAAGATTTAATTTAAATTTTTTGTTTAAAAATTCAATGAAAAATATATTAATTTTAATTTAAATGAAAATACTAAATCTTGGGATTTCATTTTTTTAGAGAATAATATGTTTACTCCACTCAGTCACAATTATTAAAAAAAATCTTATAATATTTATTACAATTAATATATCTAATTTATATAAAAATTAAATATATAAATTATTCAATGGATTTACAAATATTTTTGTATTTATAATAATGACTAAAGAGAGTATATATTAAAAAACATTACAATGCTACTATTTAGTTAGTTTATACACTTTTTAATAAATCTCATGAACTGATCAAATGCATTTGTTAAATATGTGAAAATAGTATTTATTATTCTAAAAACATATTTAAGTTAATTTATCAGCTTTAATTTTTTTTAATAAAACCCCCCTCATAAAATCAAAAATCAGATTTTACTGCCCCCTATTACCCTCAATGAAGTACAGTCAGCAACCCAGTCATCATTGAGGGTAACAGGGGGCGGTAAAATCTGATTTTTGATTTTATGAGGGGGTCTCTATTAAAAAAAACTTAAAGGGGGGAAAACCAAATCACGCCCTAATGACAGGGGGTTTTGTATATTTATCCCATAATTATTTAAATTGGATTGATGTATTTTATGCACGGAAGAAAGAAATATTATTTAGTATAATATTAATTTAGATAAATGATATTATATTGAAATAATTGTAAAAATTGGAATATTAAGAGGAAAAGGTAGAATGGTAAATTGGTAAAGATAGTAAGGGTAAAAGAGGAAGACCATAGGTTGGGTCTAAGGGGTTAAGTTGGAAATAAGGAAAAAGAGAAGTCAAACGTGTTTTGTTGTGATCGTGAAAAGAGAAGCGTAAAGAGAAAAGAAGAAGGAGAAATGCCAAAGGCTTGAGGCAAAATCCGCGAAGAAGAAGATTTTTTCATCGAAACTAAGGTAAGGGTGAGATTCTTTTGTCTCTTAACGGTTCAATAATGGGAATTGTGTATAATGTTGTTGTTAGAGGAATTAAGGATTTGGAAGTTGAGTGAATTTGGATGAATGATCATATTCGGTTGTGGGGATTGATGTTGTATGATAGATATGTGAATTAGAGGATTAGAGATGAAATTTTATGTTTAATTATTTGAAAAACTGGTTTTATGAAGTAATTTCGTAGCAGGTTGTGGAAGTGTCGCAGAAGGGAGAACTACAAAAATCGCAGAGCTCGCTTAGCGAGCAGGTGGAAAATTTAGAGAGCGAATTATAGAGAGTTTCTCTGTAAGCGAGCAAGCATCGCTTAGCGAGACCTGGAGTTAAAATTAACATGATTTAATTCTGAAAAAAATTCTCTAAAGTTACTTGATTAATATAGTAATGGATAGGAATTGAAGGGGTGCTGTTAGAAGTAGTTAGAGTGGAGTTGTACGCTTAATTAGAGGGATAAGCAATATAACTTGAAAATGATACACGTTAATGTATGTATGTGTTGTTGTATGTATTATCGTTGAGGTTGATACATGTTGTTATATACTAATACGCATGATGTTCGTTGTTATGGTAAGTTGTTATATGTTAGCTGTTGATGTTAAGTTGTATAATGTAGTTGTTGTATATATCCATGATTGTCATTGATGTTACATGACATGTGAATGGTGTGGAATGGTATACCAAGATAGGGTATGTCCATTTGGATCCTAGTGGGGATCGATGTGATGTTGGTGCGGTCATGAAATAGGGATCGTACGTGACCATGAAATAGGGATCGAGGGTGTGATCATGAAATATGAATCATACTGGACCAAGAAAGAAAGGTCGATAGTTCCGACGGGAATTGGATCTTGAAATAGGATTGATACATGGTAACGCATGCATAGGGTCATTATAGTCTCTTTGCATAAGTTGTTGTTAATGTGTATGATGTTGATATGTGTTGTAGTGTGTTTGTTTGATTGATGTTGTTGAGAAGTGGTGATTGATTGAGGAAAAAAATACACTCCGGAAGTAACAAGGGTGTTACTTCCGATTTGAAATATTTTGTATTCCAAATATATTTTTTAAAAATAAAAATAAAAATAAAAGGATAAAATTGGAATTTTTAAAAATATGTAAGGGTATGAGGTTAAATGTAGGTACAAGGTAAAATTTTCGTGAATGATGTGTATTGCGAGCAACCCCTCAAGGCTTTGTCTGCTACAGATATTTTTAAATATATCACTATATTATTTACTTCTTATTTGTTTAAAAATAAAGCTTGATTTAATTTAATCATTGTATTCATTATTATTTATAAATTAAAAGACATATTTTTTTAGTTAAGTATTATTTATCAAATAAATTATTATTAATAAAAAATGATGAAAAATTTAATTTATTTATAAATTAACAACTTAAAAAAAATATTTATACATCTAAACTATTTATTAAATTAATCATTATAAGGTATGAGTTTCAATTAATTATAATATAGTATTTAATATTTAAATATTAAAAAAAAGGCATGAACATGAATTCAATTAAAGAAGAGTGGATACTATAGTATTTATTATTATTCTATTTTACGATGTAAGTATCTCACCCCTTCTGTTTGAATGTTGCCCCTATGTTGGTAACGTGCAGGTGATCCGGATAAGTCGAGTTGTGGTTAGTGAAGTTAGTGTACTTCACGTGTTTAAGAGTCGGCTCTGATACGCGCTTTGGGTGTCGGGATGACGTTTGTTTTGTTTGATTACTTTAAAGAAAGCAGTTTTTAATTGAATTACACTTTATATTTCTTTTGAAATTTTCCGCTGCAAGTAGATTATTTTGATAAAAACGTATCGTTGAGCTGTGTGGTTTTAGTAGATTGTGAGACTCAAATGATTGATGATTATTTAAATTACTCTGATTTTTATTTATAAATCTGTGGGGTATTTTGGGTGTTACAGTACCCCTACATTTAACCCCATATCCATATGTTTTTAAAAATTCCAAATTTATCCTTTATTTTATTTTATTTTTAAAAAAATCGGAATACAAAATGTTTCAAACCGGAAGCAACACCCTTGTTACTTCCGGAGTGTATTATTTATTTATTTTTTCTCAACCGGAAGTAACACCCTTGTTACTTCCGGAGTGTAATTTTTTTATATTTTTTCTCAACCGGAAGTAACACCCTTGTTACTTCCGGATTGTAATTTTTTTTTATTTTTTCTCAACCGGAATTAACATCCTTGTTACATCCGGAGTATATTTGTTTTTATTATTTTCTCAACCGAAAGTAACACCGTTGTTACTTCTGGAGTGTATTTTTTTCTCAACCGGAAGTTACACCCTTGTTACTTCCGGAGTGTATTTTTTTTCTCAACCGGAAGTAACACCCTTGTTACTTCCGGAGTGTATTTTTTATTTTTTTCTCAACCAAAAGTAACACCAAAATATACTTCAGGAGTGTATTTTTTATATTTTAACTCTAGTTAAGAAACATGAATGTTCCTTTGATGATATTCGACAAAGACCAGACAAATGTAGATACAACAGAGATATTCATAACTACAGAAAAATTTCCTACAAGAGAAGAGGCTACTGGGTGGATTAGAGAGATTAAACTCAGAAATAGAGTCACTGTTATAATAACTTATTTCTTCATCTCTTACCAGTCTTTGTGTCTGAACGAGTTATTATAACAGTGGCTCTATTTATGAGTCCAACTTCCATGATCCACATAGTCAACTTTTTCTCATGTAGGAAATTTTTCTGTAGGTTAAAATATCTTTGTTGTATCTACATTTGTCTGGTCTTTTCCGCATATCATTAAAGGAATATTCATGTTTCATAACTAGGGTGAAAAAATAAAATATTAAAAAATATACTCCGGAAGTAACAATGGTGTTACTTCCTGTTGAGAAAAAAATAAAAAAAATACACTCCGGAAGTAATAAGAGTGTTACTTCCGGTTGAGAAAAAAATTATTAAAAAATATACACTCCGAAAGTAACAAGGGTGTTATTTCCAATTTTTTTTAAAATAAAAATAAAAGGATAAAATTGAAATTTTAAAAAATATGTAAGGGTATGAGGTTAAATGTAGGGGTACAAGGTAAAGTTTTTGTGAAAGATGTACATTGCGAGCAACCCCTCAAGGCTTTCGCAATCAACCCATCTCGTCTACTACGAATCTTTATACATATATCACTATATTATTTACTTCTTATTTGTTTAAAAATAAAGCTTGATTAAATTTAATCATTGTATTCATTATTATTTTATAAATTAAAAGACATATTTTTTTAGTAAAATATTATTTATCAAATAAATTATTATTAATAAAAAATGATGAAAATTTTAATTTATTTATAAATTAACTACTGAAAAAAATATTTATACATCTAAACTATTTATTAAATTAAACATTATAAGGTATGAATTTCAATTAATTATAACTATAGTATTTAATATTTTAATATTAAAAAAAAGGCATGAACATAAATTCAGTTAAAGAAGACCTGATACAATGTTTGCTAGGACATACTCCTAGGGGTGTCAAAACGGGCAACCCGTCCTGCCCCACCCCACTCCGCCTAAAGTCCTCCAAGAGAAGAGCAGGGAGGGCGTGCCCGCCAAGATGAATTGAACATGAAATTCAAGTCCGCCCCGCCCCGCCGGGGGTTAGCAGGCGGCCAGCTTACCTGCCTTCTTTTTTTTATTATTTTTTTTCCATTTCTTTATAAGCTACTTTTAAATTTCTTTTTTGTTTTTATTTTTTGTATTTTTTATAGCAATTTTTAAATTGTAAGAGATGGGGAATCAAACTAATGTGATTAATAAGAAACAAAGCCAACAATAAAGAGAAGTAACTTCAATGTTGGTAAAACTATTGTGTCGCATATATGGTAATAGAGAAATTCTTACTAGTTGAATATGTTCAGTACATAATATAGTTTAAAAATAGATGTATACGTTAAGAAATAGTGAAAACTACTTTGCATATAGTTTGATATATATGAATGTTCCAGTATATATAAATGGAATAGAAATTTCACAATTAAAAATATTTACTTATTATAATTGAAATATTAAATTAGAGTATTCTATATGTGTTACAGTATAATAATGGCATGTGTGATTTTTCTCTGCACAGTGTATTATATATTATGTATACATTTCATTATAGAGAATTTGTCATTGTAATATTTTAATGATTAGAGTTTTTATACGCAATATAAATAAATATCTATATTGGTATTGTATACAAATTTACATACTTTTTCTAAACTTTCTATATGGATGAATATAACAATAACTCATTTTAAATTTGAATTAACTTACTATAGTTTCATTTAAATTTGAATTATGACATACATATAAATGCATATTACAATAAATTTAAAAGAAATTACAGTAAATTTTTAAGTTGTTTTTGTTTCAAAATGTTTTAGCGGGCTGGCGGGCCAACCCTGCCCCATTATGTATTTCGCCCGCGGGGTTTTTTGTTTTGGCGGGGCGGGCGAAATGGGTTGGCGCGTCCAAATCCCAACCCAACCTGCCATTTTTTGGTTGGTGACGGGGCGGGCCCTGACCCGTTTTGCCACCCCTACATACTCCCATTATAATACAACACAACACAACACAAGATTATGTAATAATTAAACAAAAATTGATAAAATAAATGAAATACAAAATAAAAATTTTAAAAAATTACTAAAGTACCATTAATGAAAACATGTTGTTCTCCGTGTGTTTTCAATTGCTGTATAAAAAAAACCAAAATTGAAAAGCAAAACAATTTTTCAGTTTTGAAAACTAAAATATTAGAAATAGTTTCTGTAAACAATTTTTAGAAAGAAGTTTTCCAAACAAATTTTAGTTTTTAAATATTTAAAAACTTAAAAATTGTTTTTTAGAACTAAATCAAACAAGCCCTAAGTAATTTTCTACTAGAAAATGGTTTTGTAAATGACAAAGTTGACACTACACTTTTCAAGAAATCTCTTAAAGAAGAAATATTGATTGTTCAAATTTATGTTGATGAAATAATTTTTGGTTCCACTAATGTATCTCTTTGTCAATAATTCTCTATAACTATGTAGGCTGAATTTGAGATGAGCATGATGGGTGAACTAAATACTTTCTTGGGATTCGGTTCAATCAGAAGCCTGAAGGTATCTACATTCACTAGTCAAAATAAACACGAGAAATTTTGAAAAAGTTCAGTCTTCATGATTGCAAAGTCATGAAAACTCCTATTCATCCTACTTGCAATTTGAGTAATGAATAATGTAGCTCTAAAGTGGATTCAACAAAATAACAAGCTATGATAGGTTCCTTACTCTATCTCACTACTTCTAGACCTGATATTTTGTTTAGCATATGTCTGTATGCAAGGTTTCAATCAGATCCTAGAGAAACTCATTTAACTGTTGTTAAGAGAATTTTTAGGTATCTAAAAGGAACAATGAATCTTGGACTTCTATATAAGAAATCCATTAACTACAAACTGATTGGATTATGTGATGTTGTATATGCCGGGGATAGAATTGAAAGGAAGTCCACTAGTGGATCCTACCAATTCATAAGTGAAAACATTATCTCTTGGGGTAGTAGAAGACAAGAAATGGTTGCCTTGTCTATAACAGAAGCAGAATTAATTTCATCTGCTAATTGTTGCACTCAGCTACTATGGATGAAATATCAACTTGAAGACTATCAAATTCTTGGAAATAATATTCCTATTTTTTGTGATAATAATATTGCTATCTGTCTAATAAAGAATCCAATTCAACATTCAAGAACTAAGAATATTGAAATCAAATATCATTTCATAAGAGACTATGTCTAGAAGGGAATAATATATATTTAGTTCACTGACTCTAAACATCAGTGGGATGAATATTTACAAAACCTTTGGCAATCTCTAAATTTGATTTCATTAAGAAAAATATTAACATGGTTTTTGTAGAAAATAAATCTTTGGTCTTTGAATGGGATATTATAGAATTCTTTGGATTTTGATTGCAAAGTTACATCTGATAGTTCTTCATGTTGTATCTATATGTTTGAATAGAGTTTATAGGTTGTATTTTTTCCTTGAAAGCTTTTAAAACATACATTAATAAGTTAATTCTCTGCTATGTGCTATGAATTAGAAATTGGACTATTTTGAGTTCTGATAAAATAAGGATTTTTGTCTAGACACTTAATCTTTTTTAAGAGGAGGATGCTGGAAGTACTGTTTTGACATACTACTATCTTTTTTAGTCTCATGGACTAAAAGGATAAATTTTTCAATCTTACTTTAGAATCTGCTCAATAAGTTTTAGTTCATCAAAACAAGTGTTTGACAGTAATTCTATCTTGTTTATTCAGACTCATAAGTTGTCCAAACATTTTATATGCACATTTGCTTATACTTTTTAGCATTATGTGTTGTGGCAAAGAATTCATGGAAAAAAGTTTTCACAAATTGTTTCAATTATTCATTTCAGAAATGGGATAAATATTTTTGCTATGTCTTTTGGACCCATCTTTTCAGAACCTGTGTGAAATTTCTGGGGTAAGGCTTATGTTCATCAAAATGAGCAAGAAGACTGTCTGATTCTATCTATTGTTGTAGCCTAGAAATTGATTTATACATCATCTACGAAAGAAAAAGGCCCTAATGAGATTTCTTCTACTCTTTCTCCTAAGGCAAAAGTCTGGTACCAAATTACAGGATCACTCCAAGGCCTGGAGAAAAGGGGAAAAGATGACTCTCTTATGATGATAAACCATTTTATATAATTTAAAATTACTTTGTAATTCCTTTTTGTTGATGATAAGGGGGAGAATGGTTAAGTATTTTCTTGATTAACTTTGGATCCGAATGAGGTTGGTAATCCTATTTAGGGGGGCTTACAAAACTCACCCTTAAAGTAGATTTTTTATTTTATAAAGAGAGGAGCTTACAAACCTTATCTCTTAGACTTCATTGACAGGACTCACGGGGAGTTTACAAACCTCAGCCTCTAAGCGTATTTGACACAAGGGGAGCTTACAATCCTCAGACCTTGAAAGTTGTTGAATAACTAATCTGCTACTGATTGTTTTTAAAATACTTAAAGTTGTCATCATCCAAAAAGGGGAGATTGTTGAGACAAGTTTTGTTCATACCATGTTTCCTCCAAAAGGTTTTGATGATAACAAAATATTTGAAAAACAATTAGAATTTCTAACTAGCTTGTTTTTATGCGAATATTTCTATATTCTTGAAGAACTAGTTCTATCATAGAAAAGGCTTTGGTTCGGCTTTGATCAGTCTCTTTGGAAGTGTGTTGATCAAAATGCAGTAACTAGTACACTTCATCATCAATTGTGTGCTACTTCTACTTCTAATAATGAGTAATATCAATTCAGTCTTGCTAACATGGGACTCAAGATTTATTGACATTATCTATTACAGGTCGTGTTGTACTTGAATCATTGATGAAACCTCTAGATAATGATCATGTTCAGTGGATAAATCAGTGACTAAAATTTCTAACACTTGCTTTATTAGAAAAGAGGATGTACAAGAAGATTTGGTCTATTATAGTTATTGAGAATGCTCTAACGTCTATATTTCTTCTTCTATAAAAGGAATAGAAGATGTGAAGATCAACTCAAGAAATAATGCTGCAACTACAACTGAAATATACACGCACTGAGATCAGAAGAAAAATTGCTAAGAAAGTTCTTATTTTTATAGCTTAAGAAGTTTTGTAATAGTGTGTTATATTATTTTTAAACACCTTTTATTTTTATCAAGTGTTATTGTAAGTTATTTCTTCTCTAAGCATCCAGTTTAGATTTAAATGTCTCTTGTTGTAGGCTTGAGAAAAGGTTAAGTCTTGGACAGGTAGTCTTACCAAGGTGAAAGTCTTAGACACGAGCTCTAAGCACCGGAAGTCTCGATCAGAAGTTGGCTGAGTAGGTAAGGTCTTAGACACGAGCTTTAAGCAAGGGAAGTTTTGGATAAGTGGTATAAGCAGGAAGTCTCGACCAGGAGCTGGTTGAGTAGGGTACACTCTTAAACACTAGCTCTATGCAAAGAAAAAGTCTTATACAAGTGTGTATAAGCAAGTGTAATCTGGTTGATTATAGTGGAAAATCTATTGCTTGACAAGGGGGCTAGAGTACTCTCAGTTGGGAGAGGAACTAGGATAACAACTTTGTGTTCTTTGCATTTTTACTTTACTTTTGATTCTATTTTCACTGCACCTACAAACAAGATCTGAATATTGTTTTATAATCTAAACTCTGGTTCAGAAGTAAATCCATTTTTGCAAACACAATTCAACCCCCTTCTTGTGTGTTTTTCTAACCTTCAGAGACAAGTCTACCGATAGTGATATAGGACTATTAAGACTGCCAATGTTTTCCATTAGGCACATCTTTTGCTCTCTTTTTTAGTGGGGCTCGTTCTGGCTTTGAGTTATATATTAGGGGTAGAATGTTGAAGTTATGGATTTTATTGATTCTGGTTTTCTGTAATTTATATTTGTCCAGGCTTTTTTAGCACGGGTACAACATAAGATTGCTGCTAAAATGTTTCTCATATTTATCCATGATTTTTTTTCCATATTATGTGGATCTAATCCAAGGGTCAATAAGATGTTTAGTATTAGGCTCCACCACCTTTTCACTAGGATTAGTACAAAATTATTTTGAATTCCCGATAATACAACAGTTAAAATAGAACATAAGTATCTTATTGAATCTAAAATTTACCCAAGACGTGTCATCCTTAATACTGTCAATGTGCATTACCAACTTGAGAGATTTCCTAACATCAAATAAGATTATAGTTTTGACAATCATATCCTTTTTAGGATAAGTGTATATATAGTTGTTCATGGTATAGTTCTGTGAGAAAACTGAAATAACCCATTATATAAGGTCATCCGAACTGAATCAAACCGTTTCCATTTTTTAAGAACTGAACAAAATTTTTTGGTTTGGCATAACGGTTCAGAACTCTGAATTATATCAAACCATTAGAAGACAATTTTTTTCCAAACCGAACCATTTTTAAATAATCGAACCATTATACTTGTTTTTTTTAATATTTTGTTTAATAAAAAATATTTTAACGTAGTTTTAGAATCGTTTAAGATTTTTTTTAATATAATATTTTACATAAATATTTTACTTACAAAATCATTTCTTATTTCCTTTCACAATCAAATTTACAAATCAATTTTATAAAAATCACAAACGCTTAAAAAAAACCACAATTAGTGACTAATATATATATATATATATATATATATATATATATATATATATATATATATATATATATATATATATATATATATATATAATTACAAATTCCACACGAAAAGTACACCACCAAATAACACTCATTTTTGTTTTGCAAAACAAAATTCAATCCAACCATTTAAACAACCAAAATTCAGTCGAACCATTTCTTAAACCAAAAGTAACTAAAATCAAACTAGGGTGTTTTGATACTCTTTTAACTTGCAAGGTTTTCATCATCATCATCATCAAAATTGGACGATGTCAGAGATGTTATCTCTACAAAATTAAATTAAAATTTAGCATACACGCAAACAATCATCAAAGTTCCAATATCATCAAAATTGAATTCATATGATTATGTTGTTTTTTCTTTCAGCACCAAACCTACGCCATTACAATGAAACATACTATAATTACAACACTAAAATTATACCATTGGTATAACTTGTATTGATACAAAATTACAACAAAACTAATCATAAAGCTAAATTCCATTTAAAAAACCAAAATTCAATCCAACTATTTAAAAAACCAAAACTCAATCGAACCATTTCTTAAACCAAAAGTAACTAAAATCCAACTAGGGTGTTCTGATACTCTTTTAACTTGCAAGGTTTTCATCATCATCAAAATTGGCCGATGTCGGAGATGTTATCTCTACAAAACTAAATTAAGAATTAGCATACACACAAAAAATCATCAAAGTGCCAATATCATCAAAATTGAATTCATATGATTATGTTGTTTTTTCTTTTAGAACCAAACCTACGCATTACAATGACACATGCTACAATTACAACACTAAAATTATACCATTGGTATAACCTGTATGGATACAAAATTACAACATAACTAATCATAAAACTAAATTCCAAATCAATTAATAGCTAGCAAGACTTTAGTTCTGCAACCCTTAACTCAACTACCAGTTCCATACATGCTTGCATTTTGAATCACATTTGAGATTGATCTTCTAGACTAATCGATGATAAAGCTGAATACAAAGTGTTCAAAATTAAATAAATAAATAAATAAATAAATAATAATATCAAGAACATTATTGGTGAAATTTCAATTAAGCTACATGGTATGGTCCTACAAATTTGACAATTTGCATCTTCCATTAGCCTACTTATATAGCTATGGTTAAATATGTTATTCATTTTAAATCCTCTCTTGCATCTACTTCTTTTCCTTCACATAAATGAGTATTCCTTTAAGTATCTTTCAAATTTTTATGACCCTTTTGCACTCAAAAAAAAAATCTTTCATTAGTAAATAAATGTAATTTCCCCTTGGGCTTACAATGAAAGAAAATAAGAAGAAACTACAATGAAAATGAACATATGAGACTTAAGTCTCCCATGGACGCTTCCTCTTGGTGTTGAGGTATGTGTTAAGATTCCGCTCCTCGTGAAGTTGCTTTGTTATCTCAACCACTCTTTCTTGGCTAACCTTGAACTTAGCTTCAAAGGTATCCCTTTGCTCCTTCAGTTGGATCCAGGACTTCTGCAGCTCTTCCAAATCAGTAGGCATATCGGGATGAAGAATGGTATACGAAATGTCTCCTTCAACAATAGGCTCAACAACCACTGGTAGAACAACATGATATGGCATCATAAAAGTCTAAGCACGAGACCACACCCATCTGAGATAAGGTTCTATAGGGATGGGGTATTTTGGTTCCAGAGTCTTGCTATCAACCTTGTTCACCTTGTTCCAAGCTTGTATAAACCTTTGACGGTAACCTTGAAGATCGTTGTCATAATCAAACAAAATACCTTGAATAATCATATCATGAGGACCATAACTTCGAGCATAACCAAACTGACGTAGTGCTAAAGAAGGATTGTAGGTAATTCCCCCTCTTATGCCAAGGAGTGGCACATTAGGGAACTCTCCGCAACAGTCAATGATAGTAATATTCTCTATAGATCGGGAACAACAATGAATATCTGAATGAGAAAGTGACATTATCCTTTTAGACCACCTCAAACCTTGTTCATTCTTCATCACAGATCAAGGAAGGTGTGAAATAAACCACCATGTTAGTAGAGATATGCAACACATTAGAGTTCCTCGTGCCTTCGTAGTACGAGTGTGAAGAGAGTGCAAGATATCTCCAAGCAAGGTAAGCACTGGATTGTGAGTCAGAAATATGTTGATGGCGTGTATATCTATGAATTGGTCTGTATTAAGGAGCAATACCAAACCATAAATCAACAAGGCTAAGGTTTCCTCAAAATCATCGTAACTCATAGCATCCAAAAACACCTGAGCTTTCTCTATTAATACTTTGGCAAGGATACCCTTAACTCCACTTCTTGTTTCTAGGACAATGTCTGATTTCTTCAAATGTAGGACTACATCAATGACTTTAGGTTTAGGCTCCTTCTCTAAGCTTGTGAATGGTTTTTGATCAAGAATAGGCATACCAAGTAGTTTGGAGAATTCTTCCATTGTGGGCACCAACTGATAATCGGGAAATGTGAAGCAGTGATGTTTAAGATCAAAGAACTGGAACATGACACTCATCACATCTTCATCAAACCCTGAGGTAACTAAGTCAAGTAGATAACCATGCTTCTTGATTAATTGAGAGCTCTCTGGAATTTTGGAGACCAATTCTTTAAGCTTGGAGGGTATCCTTACAAAGTTGACCCAGATAGTGTTCCTACGAGTGAAAGCCATAACCTACAACAAAGAACAAAGATAAATTCTTTGGTTCTTGTAATGGTTAATGGAAATTCTATGCTTATAATGTCATGATGTTATGTTCATACACAAACAAGTGGCACACAAAAAAAATCACACAATAGCCCTAGGTTCAAAGGCTTGCATGAAGTTCATAGGTAAGTACCCTCCCCACTGAAGTTTAGTTGGTTCATCCTATCCTAGCAAAAGTTATCGGGTTCTAGAGGATCTCAATATCACTGATCCTTCTCAAGGATTGTTGTTCAGTAGGCAACTGACTTGCCAACCAAAACTCCCCAAGATTAGAATCTCAATGAGCGTAGCATCGAGTATCAACCAAATTTAGACTTCACCAAAGTCGGTTATCTCATTTCTTTCTAATGGCCAAGATGGGTCAATTAGGGTTCTAAAGGGTAGTTAGTGTTAGTGACAACATATGGAAGCCCCATATTATCCTCAACTTACTTAAGGAACATAAGCACCAACCAAGAAGTCACACTAACTGTAGCCACCAGATCAACCATATCGGTATACGCCGTACAATTTCCTTGGTCTATTGCCACTTACCTAAGGTAGACTAGATCCGAGTTAGGATCTTTCTCACAGTAACCCCACAACAATCCCTTAAAGATAAAGCAAACAACTCAAGTAAGTAAAGTGATCTAATCCTTAGGTAACCCCTCTTTTACGTAGTACTCCTCAGCAGAGTCGTCAGTTCTGTAACATGGTGGGATAACTGACTTGGGTGTTTTTGTTTGACAAAAACATGTGCAGATAGCAAGAGTCGCCACCGACTTTTATTTTATCCAACTTAGGAAAGGTATAAAAGAACAGGAAAGACCTTAAAAAGATTTGAGTTCGGGGGGTAGGTTATTTAAAGGGAAGGTGTTAGCACCCTTTGTATCCATGATTATCCATGGGCTCTTAATTACTTAGCTCACTTTAACTGGTTAGAAGACGACCTATACAATTTCCCAAGGAAGTAAATAAAGCAATTTAAATTAAAAAGAAAAGGAATTATTGTTTTATGAAAAATAAATTAAGTTTTTTGTTAAATTAAGGTCTTAGAGAATTAGGGTTGAAAAATCAGGTTTGAAAATTAGGGTTTTAAAAAAATTAGGGTTGATAACAAAAATTAGGGTTTGATTAAGACAAACCTAAATCTAATTAATTAACTAATTAATTTTTTAAAAGAAAACCTAGTAAATTACTTATTAAAGAAAATAATTTAATAAAAAAATGTTATGAAATTTATTTAAAAGAAGAATATTGATTAAAGGGGATTAAGTTATTTTTAGGTTAATTATTTAATTGATTAAGAAACTAATTAACAAAGAGAATTAAAAAGGACTTAAAAAAACAGGTTTGCAAAATGTTGGGGGCTGGTCTTTAACCCACACCCTCTGCTTCAAGGATACCACACTCACCCTCAGTTGAAAAAAATGTTGGAGGGTAGGTTTGAACCCACGCCCTTTGGTTTGCATGCATCACCCTCAACCACCAGACCAAACACGTGCAGCTGATAACAATATGAAACAAGCAAAATATTAAATAAATTGATGTTTGAATTTCTGATAAGCGTGCCACCCATCTTCTTCAACCTCCAGACCTACAAAATTTCCTGCAAAATTTATTACGAATTTTGCGTCGATCATTTTTTCGCAGCTAAACCTGTGTTTTCTTAAACATAAAAAAATATGCACGATTAGTCCATAATATTTATACCAATCGAATGCCCATAACCTGCACAATCCAAATATATCACCAAGAATTCATTAAATGGCCTAAATCAAGAAACCCTAAATTTGAGTTTGAAACCCTAACAATGGTGGAACTCGAATCCTGCAATGAAACTCCAATTTTATCACCCAGAAAGCTTTAATGCAATGAAATAAGCAAGGTTAGACAGTCAAAATCAATTGAAAATGCATAACTTCATGAAATCGAAAAAAATGTAAATATGGTGTAAACATGAATTTGGTTTTACCGATTCTTGATGTTTTTTAGGATGATAATGATGGAGACATGTTCAAGGTTCTTCAATAAACCAATTGCAACCTTTAAAATTATTTGGAAAAGGCTTGAATGAGAAAACCAAAAATCAAGTATCTTGAAACAATTTGAGTTTGGAAAAGTGTTCTTATGCCTTTGAATTTCGTCCCAGGTCTTATGGTCTTGTTGTGTTTATGTAGTAGTGTAATTAGGTCAAGATTTTTGGGCCTTGAGAGATGGATTTGTGATTGCTTAAGGAAGAAGAAACCAAGTTACCAAAATTGTCCAAAAATCAAATTCAATCATGTTATTTTGGTCTTGTACGAATTTGACCATGATCAATCATCTTAAACATCAAATATTTGATCCCAAATTAATTTTGGAATCAAATATTTGTTTTTTATGATTTATTTCAATTAAAATTGAATTTAAATGTTTAAAATTCAATATAATATAAAATAAATAATAAAAATCATAAAAATTAATCATTGGGTCATAAATGATCTCATCTTTAAGTTTGGGTTGAAATATTATGGGTCCATTTGGAGAAATCTTAAATTTTGGCCTTTTTTGCCTCACACACCTCCTCAAAATTTCCCAACATCAACAATGTTTAAGTCCCTCAATTTTTATCCCACGGAGGTTTTCTAGGACTTTTTAGAAAGCTTATAGTTTCCTCTAACTTATAATTTTGGTAACATTTCCATATTACTTTCCATTTTTAAGTTATGAGCTTTGGAATAAGTTGACTTTTAAAAGGACCTCTAATGTCTTGGCTCATATCTTTCATATGAAGCATTTTTGGACTTGGCTTGTGAGACACAAAGTTGTATAGAATTGAATTTCATTCAAAATGAGATTTGGATGGGAAATTTTTGATGAAGTATGTGAAAGTTATGGCTGGCTGGTCAAAGTACAGTTGACTTTTCCTACACAAAACCCTAATTTAGTAACTTCTGATTCTTGATGATTCTGAGGTTTCCTTGATGAATCAAGATAAAAACTTGATCAAATGATGAATTTCACCTGATAATATTTATGTTGACCAAAAATCTTGAAGTTTGACTTTATGTTGACCACAGTTGACTTATTGACCAAATTAACTGGTTTTTAAGTATCTGAGCATCTGACTGGCCAAACTTGTAGGGAAGGCCTTGAAACTTGACATGAGGATTATTTGAGGTATGTGGGATGTCATGAAGTCCATTTGAGGCTTTGGAAGTCCAATTTTATTTTAGAAATTCAAAACCATGGTTTTAAGATCCATTGCTTAGGAGGATGCTTTGTTTGATGAAACCTGAAATCCCTTGAGCAATTGTGAATCTTGTGACCATCAGGAGACTTCTTGAGATACATTATCTTGAATATGGGATGAAAATTTTTGGGGTACAACAATAATCATTTACTTGAAATGAGTAACTGATTACGATACTGGAACTCTCATTTAGCCCCTGGATTAACAATGTGGGTGAAGTAACTGGTTACCCAAAGTCAGTAACCGGTTACCACTGAAGGTTTTGGAAAAATATTTTATTTTAAAAAATTCATAACGTTTTATCTGAATATCTGATTTTAGCAAACTTTATATCGATAGAAAACTGAGATGATGCTTTATCCAATGGAAGGAGAAAATGTTAATTTTGATATGAAATTTAATTATTTACGATACTTCGATTGAAAATGCTGATTATGTGAATCATAACTAGTGAAGTATAAGACATGAAAATTAAGGTATTGAGAAGAAACCTTAGCATGACATAGATTAATAGAACAACCTAGATATGAGACTAGGAAATCAATAGATGGTGATATAATACGAGTTATGTCTAAGTATGTTTCCTTAGAATGTGAGTATATTGTACTATTATGACAAGTCTTGAGGTGGGAATTACACTGAGTACCACGGGAAGCAAATGATAAGTCTTGAGGTGGGTATCACACTGAGTCCCACGGGAAGCAACTGATAAGTCTTGAGGTGGGTATTACATTGAGTCCCACGGGAAGCAAATGATAAGTCTTGAGGTGGGTATTACACTGAGTCCCACGGGAAGCAAATGATAAGTCTTGAGGTGGGTATTATACTGAGTCCCACGGGAAGAAAATGATAAGTCTTGAGGTGGGTATTACACTGAGTCCCACAAGAAGAAAATGATAAGTCTTGAGGTGGGTATTACACTAAGTCACACAGGAAGAAAATGATAAGTCTTGAGGAGGGTATTACACTAAGTCCTACGTGAATCAATTGGAACGTTGAACGAGTAGCATACCAAGTTCCATATAAATTAATGACCTTAGGCTTGAGATGGGTGTTACACTAAGTCCCATGGGAAGTAAAAAGGTAAGATCCTCACTAGTAATTGTAATATTTGTAGAACTCCTGGACGTGTTCCATATGAGTGTGAGAGTTGTGAACTCAAGAACTAGTTTTCCCCCTAGACTTGATTTAAATTTGAGAGAACCTTGTAAAGTCGAGAGAATCCATAAGATAGGGACACACTGAGGTGGCGACCATATGGCGTTCACCATGAGGTGGCCATGCTTGGTCCATGTGCTTTAGGTCAGAAGACCCAGTTTTCCCCACTTTTGAAGAATGTCGGTCGCTATGAGGGTGTGGTAGTTTCCGCACATGGAAAGTGCCAAACGGCCAGAAAGTGGGATAACCTTTGTCTCCAAGTACCAAAAACTCCTCCTTGAATTTCACACACAATTTTGGAACGGTTGAAACACTTTTCAAGGTTCCCTAGTCACTATATATTCATCAGGAGCTTTTACTTTTAGGCATCCAAGTTTAGTTACAACACTTTTAGGCATATATTTTCACATTTTGTAAGCTTTAACTCTTCACCCCGAAGGGTTATCACAAAGTCAATCAAGTCAGTAAGGAAGCATAAAGCAACGATTTTATTTCTACAGTAATTTTATCGCATTGAAGTTTATCAACATTTATTTTCAGTCATACTTATACCAACAAAAAGTCTCTTTGGAGAAGGTTTCTTATTTATTTACGTTATATATTTTCATTTCCAATTTATTTTCATGCAAGCCTGTTACTTTCGATTTAATCGCAATTTTTTTATTATTTATGTTATGCCTTATTTTCTTATTACCTTCATCACATTTTCTTACGCTTTAATTATGTCGCACTAATTTTATAAGTGTTGAGATATGAGGTTTAACGTTTAAATCATAACTCTTGATATTGTTCCTTAAGAATGACCCTTGGGGTGTTTTTATTTTTAACAATTCTTTCTAAAACTTTATTATAACTAAATTGTTAATGTAGATGTTTTGATTGGCTATATTTTGTGGTAAAACTCTAGTGTGTTTCAGGATGTCATAAGCAATGTTATGACATGTGATTTAAGTATTATGCAAGTGTGTAGTGTGTTTGTGTAGCTGTTTGTTTTCAGGATGTCAAGACTGATGTCATGACATTTGTAATTGGGCCTAAAGACCTAGTTGAATCATAATTTGTGCGTGCATCTTGCTGTCTTTATTGCTGAGATTTTATTGTAGTTTTAGCGCATTTGCTTCAGAAGGAAAAGGAGGATTATGTTTGGTTTTTTATAGCAGAACATTTGTTCTTCCTATTTTTGTTCCTGTAATTTAGGAACTTTTTATTCTGAATTGTGTGCAAGTTCAGCAGGCCCAATGCCCATTGGAGTTTCTATTTAAAGCTGCTCAAACCTAGTGTGAACGTGTGGAAAATAAGGATTGTTTTTTAGTGTTTTTCACGTGTGTTAGTTTTACTTGTGAGCCAAGAAATTGTCTTTTGATGATTGTTTTATACTAGGTGCTCATATATAATTTATCCACTTGAAGCTTTTAAGCAAGAGTGTTTGTATTTGACTGAAGCTTTTAAGCAGGTCAAAGATTGTCTCGAAGAGTTTCTTTGTTTTCTTGGTGTTGTTATTTAAGACCACTGTCTGTGATTGTGTGGGAAGTGAGAGGGATCTCATATCTAGGAGTTCCTAGGTAGAACTGTCATTGGATAAGGATTAAGTGAAAAGATTGCAAACTGTAGGTGTTTCTTGTGGATCTTTGAATTAATACTACTGATTGTGAAGTTCCTTCCTGGCTTGGTAGCCCCTAGAGTAGGTGTAATTGCACCAAACTAGGTTAATAACTTTATGTGTCTTTTATATTATGTCTTTGTCATTTATAGTTTTATTATTGTTAAGTGTCATGACATCGTGTTCGCATTGTGTGGTTGTTGCCAGAATTTCAATTGGCATTAGAGCAGGCACCCTGCCTATTTTACTGGGTGAGATCTAGGGACAATATTCTGGTACCATAGACAAGGAAGAAGGATTTGGATATAGACCGCCCATTCTGGATGATTCTAACTATGACTATTGGAAACCTCGCATGGCTGCCTTCTTAAAATCTCTGAACAAGAAGGCTTGGAAAGCAGCTGATAGAGGATGGGAACATCCTACTGTTATTGACAAAGATGGCAATACAACTTTGAAGCCTGAGGATAATTGGAGCAAAGATGAAGATGAGCTGGCTCTATGAAATTCTAAAGCTCTGAATGCCTTATTTAATAGCATCGATAAAAACATATTCATACTCGTGCATCATTGTCAAAATGCCAAAGAAGTTTGGGACATTATCAAAGCCACTCATGAAGGAACCTCTAAAGTCAATATTTCAAGACTTCAGATGCTTACCACTAAATTTGAGAATATGAGAATGAAGGAAGATGAGACTATTTATGATTTCCATATGAACATTCTGGATATCGCTAATGCCTTAGGAGCCTTAGGAGAAAAGATGTCTGATGAAAAGCTAGTGAGGAAAATTCTCAGATCGCTTCCCAAGAGATTTGCTATGAAGGTGACTGCAATAGAAGAACCTCAGGACATTTGCAACATGAAGATAGAAGATCTTATTGGATCCCTTCAGACCTTTGAGATGGGACTCAATGATGTACCTGAAAAGAAGAACAAAAACATAGCTCTTGTATCAAATATTATGGAGGAAGAAGAAAGAGGTGAGATGGAGAATGAGGAAAGTCTGAAAGATGATATTGCCATGATGGGAAGACAGTTCAACAAGGTCATGAAGAAGATGAATTTTGGGTCAAGATCAAATGTCAAGAACACTGCCTCTGACATCAGCAGATCAACTGAGTCAAATACAAAAGCTGAAGAGATATCAAGTCAAAGCACAAGAGTTCAATGCCATGGGTGTGATGGGTTTAGCCATATTAGAGCTGAATTTCCTACCTATCTGAAGGGTCAAAAGAAAGGTTTATCTGTTACAGGGTCTGATGGAGACTCTAAAAGTGACTTTGAAGAAGAATCTGCTAAACACGTCATTGTGTTAACAAGGACATGTGTATCTGATGAATACTCTAATGGAGATGAATTATCATTTGAGGAACTAGCTGATAACTATCAAAAGATGTGTATAAAGTGTACTCAAGTTATACAAGATGGAGAAAAATAGAAAAAGATCATAGTTACCCTGGAGGATGAAAAGAAAGAATATCTAGAAACAATATCACATCCGAATGATGAGGTCACCATGCTAAACTCCACAATTGATCAAATGAACAGATCCATCAGGATGTTTAATAATGGATCTGAAGCTCTTGACAACATTCTACAGGCTGAAAGAAGTGTAGGAAATCTATCAGACTTTGGATTTGATGGCTTTGTCAAAAGTGGCCAATCTGAGTTCAAGAAGGATGTCATTGAACAAATGTTGAAACCTATGACTCAACATTATGAGCCAAGGAGACACACTCATCATAGAAGAAGATATCAAATATGGAGGTGTCACTACTGTGGAAGGTATGGCCTTATAAAACCCTTTTGTTTCAGACTCCAAGTTTATCCTAATTAAGAATCTCAGACCAAACCTATACAAAACGTCATTATCAAAAATCAACAAAAGGTTCTTGAGAATGTTGCTCTGCTGGCGTGTACTTCTCTTAAAATTTAACTAAAGAGAACTGGTATTTTTAATAGTGGCTACTCTAAACACATGACTAGATTAGAAATATTACTGACTGATATCAAACCCCATCCTACCAGCTATGTGACTTTTGATGATGGAACTAGAAAAAGAGTTAAAGGAGTTGGAAAACTTGAAGGCTCAGGTACACCAAATCTCGATGAAGTACTTCTTGTGGAAGGTTTATTTGCTAATCTTATTAGCATTATGCAATTGTGTGATCAAGGAATCCATGTTAATTTCACTAAGTCAGAATGTCTGGTCACTAATGTAGAGAATAATGTAATCATGAAAGGTGTTAGGTCAGAGGACAACTGTTATATCTGGGATAAACACAAATTTTATTGCCCAAAAAGGGAGACTAGAGAAAAAAACAATAGTGTCTTGGAAAGAGAGATTTATGAATTTAACTTGCTGCATTCTCAAGAAAGTGATCTTACCATACCTGGAAAAACTATGTCAAGAGAAGTCAATTATAATGTCACACAGAATGTCATGACATTGTACTTCAAAAATCCTAATACAAACAATTTGAGAATATGTCTTTATGAGAGTTTGTGGCAATCAATGACATGTGGGAATATCCTCAAGGACATTGTATATTTTCAAAATTCCGGTTTAATGCACTTTAAGTGGAGGCGTGGAAAAATTGATTTTATCATTAATTCTTTTATTCGAAGAAAATCTATTCAAAAGGCCATTACTTCACATAGTCATCACTACATCACACTGTGCATTTTCTCTCCTTATTCACCCCAAACTTGCATATTTTCTCTCTCAAAAAAGTCCTATCAACATGTCTCAACAATCTTCTGCATCGTCCTCAAAAAGGTCAACTGTCAATCCTGAATCTAGGGTTCATCATATCTCTGAAGATATCCTAGATGTTGCTCCTCTAAATGTTGTTGTTCCAGAAGCTACTAGGGTTTCTAAACCAAGGACTCCAAACGTACGTAGACCCAAAGATCAGTCTTCATGTTCATCATCTGTCCCGCAAGGCACGATGTTTGGTGATGTAGCCACCAAAGAACCGGTCTCAAGAATTTTGGTTGAAATTAGTGATTTTGTTGGAGTGCATGACACTCAGAAAAATCCTAAGAGTGAAGAATCTGAACTAAAGAATAAGGCTGCTGAAGAAACCTTTAATGTGTATTCGATAGAAGGGAGTTCCAAAGATGTTGTAACATCATTCGTTGGGGCCACTAATCAAAATGAAGAAGAAGCATAAGGTTCTGATAACCTTCCTGAAGCTGAGGACAACAAAGAAGACAATCCTGAAAATGTGATTGATCTTGATGATCTTTCTGATAATGAGCCTATTTCCAACATCAATCCTAGTGTGGAAAAAAGGCTTATTTTCTAGGAAAGGGAAAATTGTTTCTGGTCAAAGTTCCCCTCCTAGAAAACCATTGTCCATAAAAGATAATACAAGAAACACTCCTAAGAGGATTGTTGTTAGTCCATCTAAAGGATGGAGTAAGGTGGTCACCAAAAAGAGAAAGGTCAGGGCTACCTCTGAGACCGATGAGGATGTTGAAAAGTGATGTTCCAAACATCACACCAAGAAAGAAATATGCCTCCAGTAAGCTTGATGCCAGGGTACCTGATGCACCACTGGGTAACATCTCCATTCACTGTATCAACAGTGTGAAGAAGTGGAATTTTGTTTATCACATAAGACTGTCCTTGGAAATGGAGGTTATTGAATATGTCCTGGACTGCACTGAGATTATAAACCTTATCTTCTATGTAAATCTTCTCAAAATTGTGGCCAGATTCTCACCATGCTATGAAACTCTGGTAAAGGAATTTTTTATTAATCTCTCTGAAGATTGTGTTGATAGTATATCGAAGGATTTTAGAAAAGTGTATGTTCGAGGTAAGTGTATTAACTTCTCTCCTGCTGTGATAAATCACTATCTTGGAAGAGATACTGCCAATCACCCTAAATTAGAAGTAACTGATAATGATGTTTGCAAGACTCTCATTGATGGTCAAGTTATGTACTGGCCAAGAAAGGGAGCTTTCAACAAGCATGCTTAGTGTTAAGTATGCTATGTTAAAAAAAATAGGTGCAACCAACTGGGTTCCTACCAACCATACATCTAACATTGCTAAAGGTTTAGGAAGGTTTATCTATGTTGTGGTTACGAAAACCAAATTTTATTATGGTACTTATATTGTTTATCAAACCATGAAGCATGCTGGCATAATAGCTGTAAAATTATCTATTGCTTTTCCTTCCCTCATATGTGGGATCATCTTAAACCAGTTTCCAGCTATCTTAACTAAGTCAGACATAGTCTGCAAGAGGGAAAGTGCTCTAGCTTTCCATTATAAGTTGTTTTAGGGCACTCATGTTGCTGACATTGCTGTGACATCCACTACAACATCTACTAGCAGCAAACCTCTTTATAAAAGATTAATCATTTTTGTGCTCAAGGAAGCTTGTAAGGAGCTAGAGCCCAGAAAGGCAAAATTTGAGAAAATGATTGAGTCATTAGAGGCTGAGGTGGATCATGAGAAAGAACAGGCTGAAGCAAAGGCTAAAGGAGATGAGAGCTCAGACAATGAGGAAGAGGAGGTTGTTGGCACTGATTCTGATTAATGGTTGTGGAGGACTGTTGGTCCTGTTTTTTTTGGTGTGTGGTTTCATTGCCCTTGTAGGAATTTTTGTAATTTTGTTTGAATTTATGGTTGTACTTGTTAGGGTCTCTCTATACCCAGGATATTTCTTTGCTCTTCATGAGCTGGTTTAATCTATTTCTTTTGCTGTATGATTATATTCCTATTTGGCCAAATTTCTGGCTAAAAAGGGGGAGTAGATTTAGATAGGCTTTCTTTCTATGTTGCTGATAAATACTATTTATTTTAGAATTGTCAGTTGGTGTGTTGTAGTGCTGGTGTTTACATGTTGAGGGGGAGATGAAATCTCTGGTTTTTCCTGGTGTAGCTGATGTGATGTACCTGCTGGTACAATTCTATTTTGATGAGTTTCTGATGTGTGCACAGACTTTGTTATATTGCTTCTGCTGCTGCTATTGATGATGTTTCTTGTGTTGTACTCTTACAACTGATGTTGAGAGGGAGTCCTCAATTTTGTGCTTCTGCTGACTGATGTGTTTATTGATTTCTGATTTGTTTTTAGCTGATAATGCTTAAATTGTTTTAGCCAAAAATTTGCCAAAGGGGGAGTTTGTAGATGTTTTGATTGGCTATATTTCATGATAAAACTCTTGTGTGTTTTAGGATGTCGTAAGAAATGTTATGACATGTGATTTTAGCATTACACAAGTGTGTAGTGTGTTTGTGCAACTATTTGTTTTCAAGATGTCAAGACTGATGTCATGACATCTATGACTAGGCCTAAAGACCTAGTTGAATCCTAATTTGTGTGCGCATCTTGCTGTCTTTATTGCTGAGATTTTATTGTGGTTTTAGCGCGTTTGCTTCAGAAGGAAAATGAGGATTTTGTTTGGTTTTATTAGAGCAGAACATTTGTTCTTGCTATTTTTGTTCCTGTAATTTAAGAACTTTTTATTCTGAATTGTGTGCAAGTTCAGCATGCCCAATTCCCATTGGAGTTTCTATTTAAAGTTGTTCAACCCTAGTGTGAACGTGTGGAAAATAAGGATTGTATTTTCAGTATTTTTCACGTGTGTTAGTTTTACTTGTGAGCCAAGAAATTGTCTTTTGATGATTGTTTTGGACTAGGTGTTCATTTGTAATTTGTCCACCCGAAGCTTTTAAGTAAGAGTGTTTGTATTTGACTGAAGCTCTTAAGTAGGTCAAAGATTGTCTTGAATATTGTCTTCTTTTTCTTGGTGTTGTTATTTAAGATCAATGATTGTGATTATGTGGAAAGTGAGAGAGGTCTCATATCTAGGAGTTCCTAGGTAGAACTGTCATTGGGCAAGGATTAAGTGAAAATATTGCAAACTATAGGTGTTTGTTGTGGATCTTTGAATTGATACTACTGATAGTGAATTTCCTTCATGGCTTGGTTGCCCCCAGAGTAGGTGTGATTGCACCAAACTGGGTTAACAACTTTTTGTGTCTTTTATATTCTGTCTTTGTCATTTACAATTTTATCATTGTTAAGTGTCGTGACATCGTGTTCGACATTGTGTGGTTGTTGCCAAAATTTCAGTTAAGTTCTTATTTGATAAACTCTGCGAAATACTTTTTATTAATTAATTAGGAAAGCCTAATGTCATTAGCAAGTTGATTTCTAAAACTATTTAAGAACGCATGTGTTTATAGGCTTAGGGCCCGATCCTTTTCGAATTAAACTTTTCAATCCATAATCACTTTTCATTTTTGCAAAGAGATTAATTTCTTAAAATTGGTTTTACTAATTTAATGCATTAAGCACCCACCATAAGTGACAATAGTAGGGTATAATTTAGGGAGTATGTCTGGTTCCATTTGCAAAGGCAACAGTTCCTATTAAATTAATCCTTTTCGAAATAGAAGATATTTTCCCATCAGAATCCTAAATGAAACAATATCAGTACAATAAGTTCAATAGACCCATATAGAAACACTACTTGTTTATCTTAATTTAATTATATCTTATTTTCAATTCACTTTTATTATTATAATCAATCCTTTTTATTGTTATCCTTAAATAAACACTATAGAAATTATAGCGATAGGTTTTGACTCTGGTTTTCCGCGTCTCTGTTTCAGTACAACGGTCGCGTCATGGGTAATCATTTAAGTACAATGATCCCATTCTTTCTGATTCCATTTTAGTACAATGGTGTCATCTTCGAGTCCTTCTAAGTACGATGGCCTCATGTTCTTCGAGTTATCATCTAAGTACGATGAGCTCATTTCCTTTTTGTCTTGTCAAAGGTCAGCAGAAAATATATAATAGAAAAAAAGAAGAAAAGAAACAAAATGGAATTCTCATTCTTCATAGAGTACAAATTTACAGGATTTTTCGAGAATTCAATGTGCCTTGAATATCTAAAAGTTGTTGCTATTATTCATTCAGGTCTGCATATAATTGAATAGGGGCAGCTGTAATATCTCGAAATTTTCCCTCCCGTTTTCATGGCATTTAGCATATCCCATTGCATACCTAAATACATATCATGGTATAAAGCATTGCATCATAACCATCATAGCTGAGGCATAAGGCTTGTGATCAATGGTTGACGCAGTTGATGACCATCCAAAGACAATCAAAGGGCAACATGGCTTCTAAACATTTTGCAAAGGGTTCACAACATCCCACAATTTTTCATTTGAGGCCACAAGTCCTAGAAATAAGTGAATTGATTCAAATATTCAAGCAGTGCAACATCTCTTGATAAAAAGAGGCCAAATTAAGGTTTCTGATTAACTGGACTTCCCAAAGGAATTTTGATCCAAACATGATTTCATGGTTTTCTACATGATATTGGGTACCTAGGGTTGAATTTTCATCCATGGAATCATTTTGAAAGGACTTCAATTGATCAGTTACCTGAAAATCATGGAATTGGGGGAAAAGTCAACCATGCTGAGTAAAAAGTCAACTCCTGACTTTTTGAGGTCAAAATCATGAAATTGAGGTCACAAGGAGTCTATGGACCAAATTTTATCAAGAAATGATGGAGGAATCATGAGAAATCAAGAAAACCAAAACTTACCATTTTTTGAAAATTAGGGTTTCCAAAAATGGCAAGTTTTGGCCATTTTGCAGCCAACTTTAAGAGAGGCCTTCTCCCAAAATAAAAGCCAATTGAAAATTCCACTTGGATTGTTTTAAAGAGGACATATTGAGCTTCAAATCCATAGGTGGAGAAGTCCATAACATCAAAATTTATGGAGTTATGATCTTGCAAAGTTTGGACAAATCAAGGCAAAATAGGGCAAGGGGCAGGGCATGCCTTGCAGCCTGCGCGCGTGACTTGCCAGGCATTTTGTCAAACAAGTGGAGGGTAAGAAGTAAGGCCATTTTTCTTCATCAAGATGATCCCAAATGAAAAATATTCCAACATGAAAGTTATTCCTTTCCAAGTTTTCTATAAGTTTCATGTTTGGCAAATTTTAATTTGATCATTCTTTCATGGACATATGGAGGGTCAAAATGGTGATGTCTTAACTAATTCATCATGGGCACTACTTGCCAAGACATGCTAATTTCGTGCAGGCCAAGAAGGTGGATATTTGGCCTTGTATTTAATGCTCCTTTTGGATGACTTAAAAACCTTGTCTCACCTTGATGCCAACATCAAAGTTGTTCCATGAAGTATGATCTTCAAATTCCACACAAGAATTATCCCAATTGATGCCTTGGTCCTGAAGAAATCATCTATGGAAGAGCATTACATCAAACTGGTTTGCTTTCTTCAAAAGGCATTGCATTGTGAAAGGCTTTTGAGTTCAGTCATCATGTGTTCATCAGTTAGCATAGAGATATCACATTGCATTGCAAGATTACATGGATGCAGGATCATGATAATTTCCATACATCTCATGAAAAGCCAACATGACACACTCATCACAAGCAGCAATTGTATGCTTGCTTGATCATGCTAAGTTACGTACCATAGAGAACAAGCAAGAGGACCAACATTGCCTTGCTGCATCATTGATTCATCCAGTCCTATTTCACTTGACTACAGCTCACCATAACAAGCATGTTCAACATCATATGGGATCAAATTCGAGCAATGGAAGGTTCTAGGGATTTCAGCTTGCATAACTAACTTACACTCCACTTAACTAACTTGAATAAACTTTAACTAAATCAACTCATTTAACCATGGTTTAACCATGGTTCTAACTCCTAACTAGGGGAGTTAAGGTCTCTAAAAAGCCAAAGAGCTAGCTGAATGGAACTTCTTCTTCATTGTGCATGATTTTTACTCCAAATTTCATCATTTTTTGCTCTGCTCTCTCTCTCTCTCTCTCTCTCTAAAATTGCAGTGCAATGTGTGAGGATTAAGCTTCATCTCACATCAGCACCCTTCTTCTTCTTCCATTGCTCAACACCATTGGAAACATTGGAGCAAAATCCATGGTGTAATTCAACTGAAATTCTCAAATTGCACCAGATTCAATCTGTGCAAATTGGCAAGGATCTCAATCATTTCAATTTATAGCATTGCACTCATCATCATTGTAACTTCATCATCTTGATTGGCACAATATCCATGGCTTCAACAACTTGAAATCTTACAAGATCTAGTTCTGCAACATCACTACATAACTTCAGTTTCCTCCAAGATTTCTCATCAATCAAGTGTTTATTTCACTTGGCAAGGTTCAAGATCAAACATATGAGAGATTGCAATCAAGACCTCTGGATTTCTTCAACATTTAACTCCTCTGCATTTCCAGGTTTTTACCCTAATCTATCTTGCATGATTTCAATTGATCTTAGTTGATTTGCATTGGTATGAGCTTGATAGAAGCTATGGTGGTTCTATCTAGTTGATTGGCCTCTTACAGGCTTAGATTCAGTTTTCATGTATGATCTTCTTTGCTTCGATTAGGTTGATTTAGGCATGATAAATGGATTCTAAGGCTAGATTAGTGATCTACTCAGTGAGACGAACACTTCTATAGCTTTCATTTGCGTGTTAGTGATTGTTAGTGATTGCCCTAACCGGAGAGTGAACGGATAAGATGACCAGAGACTAGCTCCGGCCATCTGAACAGTGCCCTAATATTTTTCATGAAATTAAGAACAACCACACGATTGTCTTGATCTAACGCTCCTTGTTTTGCCAGCAAATAAATGAGTCTGTGCAAATCATGTGCACACAAGTTGGACATAAGTTCCCAGACTTCTATGCACACCCCCTCTGATCCAGCCCAGTCCAATTCATGTGATTTTTCATGCTAAATGCACCCCTGCGCTTCATTTTAATGTTTTAATTTTTATTTTAATTACCATTTCAATTTTGATTCAGAAAAATACCAATTGAACTTTAAAATTTCCAAATTAATTCATACATGATCCTCCACATTTTTAGAAATTTTCTACAATTTTTATTTTTATTTTCCATTTATTTTCTGACCAGAATTAAATGTCCATTTAATTTCTTTCACATTTTCTTGATTCTAAACACTTTTCCTTCTCCAATTTCTTTCTTTCAAACCAAAATAGGTATAGGTCCCATTCCTATTTCCCTATCCAAAGGACACTTTGAAGGTCATAAAAATATTTTTTCATAATTGTTTGGTCATGTTTAGTATCTTTGTGAACCCTTTGTTTTGACATAATCACATAAAACCCTAATTCTCCTTGGACATCATTTTGAGTGGGTTAAAATGTGAATTTTTGGGAAATTTTTAGAGGTATGCTTGTCTCTGATTTGTGATCTTATATGTCCATTTTCATAATTTTTCAAAGCAATTTGATATTTTTTCAAGTATCTTGAGTCACAAGTTACATTTTGGTCCCTTTTTCTATTTCCTTCTCCTTTCGTTTTGGTAAGACATTTATGCCATTCATTTGAGGTCATTAATTTGAGTCTCCTAGGTCATGTTAAAGGTTTTTAAATGATGTGTATCCATTTTAGGTTTTCATGTTTGATTTTTGTTGATTACTTGATCCATAAGTCACATATATGCTTATTTGCCATAATTCTTCTCCTCCTTCCATCTTCACACTTCTAAATCCACCTCATGAGTATGTAACGAATGTCATATCATTGTTTTACATCTTATGAGTGTTCCATAATCATTTTTAAGTATTCATTTCCATCCATAAGTATTTGTGATCCTTTTAGTGTCATATGGTGTCTTAAGATTTCAAAATCAAACTTTTTGGTTCCTTAACCCTAATGTCATTCACTCTAACTCATGTGTGTCTAATTTTTGAGTCTAAGCTTCATCTTAAAATTTCATTAAGCCCCTGGTTTTTGTATGAGCAGTTCAATTTCCTTTGACCATGTTTGACTTTTTATTCTAAGTTGTTTCTTTCTTTGAAATCATATGTTCAATTATTCTTATTATTTCTTCATTCAACATATTGTTTGAATCTCTCTCACTTGAATCTCTTTGCTACCACTTTGTTTTAAATCTTAGGATACTCTCATTAAGTGTTAGATTCTGGATTTTTCATTCACCTTTGACCTCATGCAAGTTTACCATGTTTAACCACTTAATTTTCTTATATAACTTCTCCTTAACCCCAATTAGGGTTTAGTACTTCTTTTAGGGTATAGTTTGAAGTTGTTTCTCCTTTTGACTTTAGAATACTTTGGTATGAGTTAGCTACTGAGAATAGAAGTTAGCTATCATGTAAGGTGCCTTATACTTAGGTATTAGTCTTAGAAGGTCATTAATACTTTTCCTTAGCTAGTAGGAGCTTTCCTTGAGGTGTTGTATGCTTAATTGTGCAAATTGCTTTATCATGATAACCTTTGTTTTGTAGGGGGAAATATTGAGGTATGTTTTACTTATTTCTCATCTTTTCTGAATTCTAAATGTGTTTTCCTTAGCACTTTGTGCTTTGCTTTTATAGGTTTTCCTTTTATTCTTTAGAACCAACTTAACTTCCTTAGGAAGTAAGTTGAGTTCTAATTCTCTTTTCTCCTTTTCCTTTTCTCTTAGGATTAGAAAACCTTAGAAACCATTAGGACCTCCTTTGGCATACAATAAATAACTTAGGGTTTTGGCTTAGTTCCCCTTAGTTTCTTCCTTTTGCAGTATTGACTCTTCTTTCTCATCTCATAAAGAAAAGCTAAAAACACTTTAATAAAGGATGGAAGTAGTCTCTTGTGTATAGCCTTATTCCATGGGGAACTCATATTAATTCCATCTTGGAATAGTGTGAGTTTGTCTAGCATGATGTACAAGTCTTATCATGAGACTATATTCACAAAGAAAACATAAAAGAGATTTCTTCAAAAGCTACAAAAACATGTAATAAGTTCAACAAGCTAGTGAACTTAGACCATAATCCTTGGAAACAAGTATTGGATAAATTCTCCTTACATGGTGTGCTTGTTCTACTATTTCATCTTGGAATGTAGTAGCAAGTACGCATTCCATGAAAAAGAGTTTGAATTCACTTCCTTGTGCCAAATTCATAAAAAAACTCTTAAAAAGCAAACAACAAACAATAAGCGACTTTCCTGCGGGAATTCTCTTCTCTCACCTCATTCATTCTCAACGCGAACTTGGGACAACTTGTCTCATTTGCAAGACAATAAAAGCACTCGTACCAGATGAGCCTGCAACACCTGAGCATAGACATTAGCAGTTCAACTCTTAAAAAACACAAACAAAAAGTTCCCGCCTGGTTAGGAGAACTACGTCGACTCTGATCCTCATTTTCCCGATGAGGTACGTAGGCAGCGGGGTAGGGCCCGTTCGAGCACATTTTTTATTTTCCCTACATTTACCCTTTCTTTCCATTTTCGTTTCCAAATCCCTTTCTCATTTTAGTTCCAGATCCAGTCAGAAATTATTTTGTTCAGCAACATCTGATTTCTCACCCTTTGAAACAGACAAACAAGCGTGGATCCCGTCGGGTATGGAGGACGATCTGGGGTGCTAATACCTTCCCAGGTCGTAACTGACTCCCGAACCCGGATCTTTGGTTCGTAATACCTTGTCCTTTCCTTTTCTCTTAGGTCCGTGCAACATTACCTTTCCCATTCCTTCAGGATAAAAATGCATGGCTGTCAACTCTACCTTTTCCGCGCCACTTTCGTATTTGTACTAGGATGAAAATCCCGGGAGCGACAGCTGGCGACTCTGCTAGGGATCGAAAACAGAATCTCTAGTTTTCCTCATAGATTCAACCCTAGCGCCTGTTTATTTTTGTTTCTTTGGGTGTTTATATGTGTGCTGATGTGTGTTTATTTACTGTTTTCAATTACAGTTTTTACTTTACAACATTTATTTACTTCTTTTAGTATTTATTTTCCATGCATCATATACTGGACTGTGTTAGTTTCATTTTTATGTGGGATAGGATTTGTTACTGTGAGATAAGCCAAATACCTAGCCTGAGTGCATCTAAGACTTATAGTAGTTCCACTTTGGCTTCGTGGAATCTTGCTATGTTGGTATTAGTGAGTTCCACAACCATACTTGCGACCTTCTTGGAAATGTATTGATACCAGAATGTTTCCGGGGAAATACAAAACCTTTATAATTATGTCCAGTCAGGGGACCGATCATTGAGAACCTTTGTGGAAATATCCCTCTCTAGTGATGACAGTGGCAGACCATATTTGATGGAAAACCCACTTGAATCCGAGGTCCCACTAGGAACTCGCATAGCATGGCCTGGTTCTCTGATAGGAATCCAATTAAGGCAAATTATTCGTATTACGATAGTACTGTATCCCAAGGGCTGAATGTACTATTGTTTCTTGATTCAGTGCTTGAAGCTGGGAACATACGAGGGATGCTTGTTTCCTTGGACTCAGCTGAGACCTCCCTGAGTAGTACATAATGCCAAACCGATTCCCTGATTTGGTCATGAGCCATTTCTTAGAAATGGTGAACGTATTATTGTTATTCGTCTTTGAGAGTCTGTGATGTTGACCCGAGTAGCACACACGTGATATTGGGAGGGGTTTACAGGTTTGCAGGAACCCTAACCTTCAACACACCCACTGTGCCAGCATGATTTAATATTGTGATTTGTTCTCCTACACATTGATTCTGAGATTTGAAACTTTGATTAGAGAGATGTTTATTATGATATGATGATGTTGTGACCCTACACAAACACTTGCTCATATGATTGACACTACACAGACACTTCACTGATCACATGCCTTGCCTTGCATAAGCATCATGACATCATTAATCATGTGAGTTCTTTTTATTCTTAGGGTTCATATTACTCCCGATTCCCGGTCGCATTGCTACTTCAAGATGGAAACTCTAAGGAAGAATAATGTTCACTACACCTTCCCACAACCAGAAGCTGGGAGTATTCAAAAAATAATCAGTTTGATGAATGACAAGGTTCTGGATGACTTCAGAAGAGAGTATGGAAGAATCTTGGAGTATGTATGTAAACACCCCAAATTTTCCCTCACTCTTCCTCACAATATGGCGTGTGATATTTTCATATAGCATTGCATAAGCATATCATCTCACTGCATAGTTCATTTCATTTGCATCTAGGGTTTGTGATATGAGCAATCCAAGAAGTGATCTGAGCCATCTCAATGGTCTTGAAGCATGCCAAGAGGTTCTATGAGTGTTCCATGATCATAATATGCTCCCCAAAGTTCATAAAATTCAAGGGATCACAAAGCATGACAAAGGCATAGAGGCAGACTGAAGATTCCCTACATAGGTGACCTAAAATTAAGGTTTTGGTTTAAGAGGCCTTACACCCAAATTTTTTGGTCATTATTGATTCTAATGGTCTTAATATGTTATAAGGAGCTTGTGTACCAATGTTTATGAAGAAATGCATTGTGGAAATCATCTGATCAACTAGTGACTTGTTGTGCAAGAAAAGTCAGAATGAGGGCATCTGAGGCCCTCATCAATGGAACCAAAGGGTCATTTTCATCAATTTGAGGTTTTATGGTCTTTATTTGATCTTAGAAAGGGTTAGAAGTGGACAAGATTGAAGAATTTCAAGCCATTTGCAAACTTGCTATTTTTGGACATGACTTGTAATGGAAACTTTCCATTTTGGGAAAGATTTTCAACCTCCTTTTTCTTGATAAAAAATGCTTCAAATGAAAAATCCTTAAACATGAAAGTTGTAGATTGTATCTTCCAATTTTCTAAAAGTACAAGAACTCCTCTTGATTCATCCTAGAACTCAAGATATGATCTTTCAAAGTTGGGAAAATCCTATAATTTTCAAGTATGTGCCAAAGAGGGATTTTTGCAAAATCAGGTTTCAAGCATTCAAATGACCTCTAATGCACTCAAATGTATCATAACATGTCCAAGAAACTTCTAAAGATCAGAATTAGCCTTTGTACCAAGCATTTCCATGACTTATTTCTCAAGAAACTTCAAAGTTGCCAAATTGCATAAACCATGAGAACACTTGATCAAGGCCATCCAGCTGTATAAACTTCATCCAATGGCCTTCCATGAATCAAGATGAGGCCAGACACCCCTTCAAACACCCTCTGACCCGTGCCATTCCTCATAGTACACAACATTGACTTTTTTGTAACTTTGCCCATACCAATCAAGCTGTGCCACACCAACTATTCTGATCAATCCCATTGGTTTATACAAACCTCAAGCAACACAAAACATAACACACATAAGCCTGAATGCAAGCCTATGCTCAGATTGCAAAAAAACACCTCATACCTTCATCTCTTCGAATCATACTGCACAAGCATCAAACCTCAAAACTTTCACCACCAATCATCCCCACACATCATAAGGATCACAAACCACCCTTCATTTTGCCCTAAAAGCCTCTGAATCAAAGACACGATTTCTGCCTTAGCAGAACTGAATCTCAAAAACCAAGCCATACAAACTTGTTCTAAGCCTTTCAGAAGCACAAGGGGGACCATTGGAGTGGTTTTGCATCAAAGGAAGGGTTAGAAAGCTCAAAGTCAGAAAGCTTCATCTCAGGTAGTCACCTTCAAACGTTTTTCCAAAACTCTTGTTTTAAGTTCTAAAATGAATCTATGCACTCCCCTGATCATAGTGATATGATTATTTTTGAAAATGGTTGAGAAACCAGGATGTATTGATGTTCTGAAACTTTTTGATCTGAAAATGTTCTTGTTCGATTCATGAATTCGATGCATGATAAATTGTTTTTGGGGCTGGATTCATGTTTAGGGTTGTTAGATGTTTGATTATGGAGCTTTAGGGGGCTTGGGAAGCACCCCAAAACCCTAGTTAACTTAGAAATTTCATAACTTTCATTAGGTTTAGCTTCTGACCTTCTCCTTTGGGTAGTGATCTTGTGTACGATTAGGGGTTGTTTGAGTTCAATTTCAAATTATTATTATGATGTATGCTTCTGTTTTGGTCATATGCATCTCATGTTGCCTTAAAACCCTAATTTCTCATGTTCATTTGCGTTCACCTTTGCATATCATCATGATATGAACTTGCCATGACATTTCAAGCATTTGTATGACATCTTAGACATCTTAAGACATGCTTGAACATTGCTTGATCATTTCTTCATTCATTTGCTATGCTTTGCATTCATTACATTTCATGAACATCCATGTGTTTCCATGCTTCTAAACATGCTTCCATGACATCTCATCCTTGTATGATCATTCATAAGCATTATGTATGACTTTTCATAATCTCATAACACATTTTCCTTGCATATACACTTATGGTTTTGGTCTTTTCATCTTTATTCATCTCATTTCCTTTTGCTTTATGTCTTATGCATTCATACTAACATTTCAGGGGCTTATGGTAAGTTGATTGGGATGTGGATTTGCCTTCACATCCCACATCTTCTCATCTCTTCATATGAATTATTTACTTGTCTTTGAAGTGAATTCAATTCACTTGTGCTCTCTCTTTCTTACTTTCTTTCTTTTAAGTTACTTATCTTCTTCAGGAAGTAAGTAACTTATTCTTTCTCTCCTTCTTTTTTTCATCTGCCTCTCCTTCCATGGTGGCCTCTTGAAGATTCTTCTCTTAAGCCTCACAAACCATAGAATATCCAAGCCTGATATTTTTAAGGTTGTATATAGTCTCCCCTAGTTTTTTTACCTTTGAGTCTCCTTGAGTCTCTCTTATCATCTCATAATCAGAGGCTAAAAAATCTTAAAGCTTTAGGACTTTGAATTAGGGTTATGCCTACATCGTTATCTTAGGATGGGGTTTATAACTTTAATCCTTAGTGTTAAACCTTTAATTTGTTGACACTTCTTAATCAAAAACACTTAATAATTATCAAAACATAAGCTTGTAACTTGGGCCTTACATTAGGGTTCTATCTCTTCCTTTTGGTTAAAAGGGACTAACCCTAGTGTTTAATGGACAAGTCCCCCTCAAGTTGTCTTACAAACTTAAAATCCATTTCTTAATCTCATCCTTTAATTAAAATCCATCCTTAATAAATGCTTGTTATATAATGAATTTAATCCTTAACCATGGATTAAGTTAAGGAGTCTTCCTCAGCTTAAGTGTTCTCATCTATCATCCTTCTCTTAGGATGGTGTAATGAGTTCACTAATCCCTGATTAGAGATTAAACTCATTACTTAACACTAAACAAAAATCCAAAAACATCTTAATAATCACAAGTAGGTTAATGATCTTAATCCTACATCATCATGGTAATTAAGTTGAGTTGCTTATCTCATACTTAAGTAAGCACATTATCCTATGCAAAACACAAAAAACAATAAAAAACTGAAAACACAAAAACAAACAATAATCGTCTCCTCCGAGATTCTTTTCTCACCACACTCACTCTGAAAACGAGAACTCGCTTCTTCCGTCTAATGCAAGACAGTTAGCACTCGTGCCAGTCGAGTCACACACTTGAGCATAGACAAGCGAGTAGTTCACAACAAAAACACCCAGTCTCTTTGAGTCGAACTACGGTGTTCTGACTTACTCATTGCATGAGAGGATACGTAGGCATAACTTAACAGTTATCGAACAAAAGTCTCTTTGTCTCCCGCTCTCCTTCCAGCTTTCTAAGCCTCAGTCTTGAGCACTCACTCTCTCTTTGCACTGACACACTGTACATTCTTTCCTTAGATATTATACACAGTCAACACATGCACTACCCCCTTTCAAACACAATCAAGTAAGCGTGGATCCCGTCGAGTACGACGGACGATCTGGGTGCTAATACCTTCCTAGGTCGTAACCAACCCCCTTTCTCAGTTTCTTTGGTTTGCAACCGTCTTATCCATACCCTTCAAGGTTTATGCAGCATTACCTTTCCTTCGGGATAAAAATGCCTAGCTGGCGACTCTATTTCAACCTCAACCTCCAACATCGCCGACAGTTCCAGTCTGCACCGGGGACGTAAAGTCTTTTCGGGGGTGACAGCTTGGCGACTCTGCTGGGGAAATTTGCAACCAAGGCTTCTGGTTCCTTTTGTGGGTTTCTCCTAGCTCTTTTTTGATTTGTGTTTATGGGGGTGTTATGTGCTTTTATTTTTTCTTTATTTATTGCTTTCTGTACAGCTTTATTTACTGCATTTACTTTATCGCTTTCATTTACTATTTTATGCATTTCATTTATCATTGTCATATCATATCTGTGCTGGATTTGTTGGTTTGCCTTGGTGGGAGGGGTATTCCAGTGCGAAAGGTCCAACATAAAGGCCTGAGTGACATACATAGGATCAGAGTGGCTTCATATTATTTCCCATTCCATTTTGGTCTGGTGCAGGAATATGAAACACAGTTCAAAAATGTGTTTCTTCTTGAGAACTATGTGCTACGGATTTCTTGTAGTACTAGGGCTATCTGGGAAGCCTACTAAGTCTGGATGACCTTTTAGATGACCTTCAGCATCTGAGGTGAATTAGAGGAGGATCCTCAATGATTAATATAAACATTGTACCTCCGGGTTAGAAGTGTTTACACTTCTCATAATAGATCCAAACCTGAGGATCCTTGTTCTAGAACAATACCAGTGAGTGGGTGGGGTTGTTTACAGGTTTGCAGGAACCTTTGGCCTCAACATACCCTGTTACTGATATTGTTATGGTTATACTGATTATAGACTGATTTTTTTTTCATAACCCTAGACTTGTGAACTCTTTATTTAAGTCCCCTACCTGGTTACTGGTTCTCCGACCTTTATCCGGACTTCTGAACACTCATGGACCCTATCAAAAGCAATTGAAAAATCCAACACCTGATCACGAACCCTTGCATATTATTCTGCATACATCATTTTGCATCATTTTAACATTTGTCTATTTGTTTTACAGGGTATCCGCATCATCTTTGGTTTGGTTTCGACTATTCTTCTGCTCAGCCATCTTCATCAGATATCTTCATCAGTTATCTTCATCAGAGATATTCTTCAACTATTATCTTCTCCAGTTGTCTCCATCAGTCATCCTATTCAGTTACCTTCATCAGCATCCATTGTCAGTATGGACTCAACCAGGAAGAGCAACATCACATACCATTTCTTTGAGTACCCTTTGGTAGGTATCAGGAAGATTCAGGCCCTCATCACTCCTAATCATGTTCCTTTATTCAGAGAACACTATGGTGGTATTATGGACATGATCATGGACTTGGATGCATCACAGAGGAGCATGATTCACACTTGCCTTCATTTTTATGACCCTCATCTCTGTTGTTTCACTTTCCCAGAATTTCAGATAGGTCCTCTGTTGGAAGAGTTTTCCATGTTGTTGGGTGTTCCTATCAGAAGAGGAATTCCTTTCAACCCTGAGATGACTGCTCCTAAGAATGAAGACATAGCCAAAACTTTACATTTGGAAGCCACCATCATTGGTCAGCATATGACCACCAAGGCTGGAATCCCATGCCTTCATTTGGACTTCTTAATCACTCAGGCTATCAGTTCTGCTACAACAGTGAAGTTGGAAACTGTATGTCCTCTCCTAGCCCTCAGTATATATGGTATCATCTAGTTTGCAGACGAGCCTAAGTTTGTAAGTAAGAATGCTATCCATGTATTCCTACTGAAGAATCCAGTTCCTACCTTGTTAGGGGATTTCTACTATTCAGTGCATCAAAGGAATGAGAAGCATAGGGGAAGACTAGTTAGATGTTATGCACCTCTCTTCTACAGTTGGTTGATGAGACATATGCCAAAGACTGAAGCTTTCCTGAATCCACATCAGTCAAGGAATTGGGCTAAGAGGATGATTTCCCTTACTTCAGAAGACATCAGGTGGTGTACTCAGAACACCAAGGGCAGAGACATAATTACAAGTTGTGGATAGTATCCTAATGTACCTCTTATTGGAGTAAAAGGTTGCATCAATTACAATCCTTTTCTTTTTAGAAGACAGTTGGGATATGCATTGATACATCCACCTCGAGAGCAGGACTTAGTAGAGTCTCTTTACTGTGCTGTTCAAAATAATCATGCCACCGTCCGACAAGAAGCCTGGCTTGGGACCACATACAGACAAAAGGGACTGCCATTTTGGGGAAGTGTATCAACATAGCTTCAGCTCAGTACATTGAATGGTCTCGCATCAGAGGACAGGTCACTTGCATGCCATTCACCCTAGAGGATGTACCAGGGCCATCAACAGTAGAGCCTATAGCCACAGTCTGTTTAGAGGAGTTTGAGAAGTTGAAGGAGAGGAATGCCTAGCTTGCTGAAGCCTTGAAGAAAACCCTTTGGGAAAGGAATGATGGTCGTCTGGACATTGAGAGGTTAGAAAAGCTCTGTATCGAGCATCTGACTAAGATAGAGAAAACAAAGGACTTCATCAGAAAAGCCCGAACAAGGGAATTGGTATTGAAGAATGCTTGCAAAGAAGCTAAGATTCAGAAAGCCAGAGCTAAACACTACCTGGAAGAGAGTCAGGCTAGGTGGATCAGGATCACTGAAGCTCATTTGCAAGAAGATCAGAAGACACAAGCTAAGATAGAGCAGATAGAAGCCAATAAGAAGAAGAGTCAAGAAGCCCTAATGGCAGCACAGAAGGAAATCTCCGAGTTGAAACTCCAGGCAGGGTTGAAGAGATCAAAAGACCAAGACAAGTACCAGAAGTTGACAAGTGCCATTGCAACCAGGAACCTTCTTATCAGGACCATCACAAAGCATCCAGTTGGACTAGTAACTGATGCTCTCCTGAAGGAAGTCAAGGAGGATGACTTTGGGCTAGATGTTTGATTTCTTTGTACTTGTAATTTATTTTGGTTGTACTCTATTTCTCCATGGTGATTTTGTTGTATTTCTTAACTTAATTGTATTTTGACCCACCATGGGAACTTGTTGTAATCATAAACTATGTATTTTGGCATTTTGAAATGTTATAGTTTATGTATTACCTGGATCTGCTTGTGAATTTCACTTGTCTTCAACATCTTCATTCCCAGAGGTCCGGAAGGTCAAAACCAAAGAGCCAAACTGGATACCCTTGGAAGACAAATAAACATACTACATTGCATACTAACCTCATTTTTTGTTTTGTAGGTGTTTTAGTTTTTATTTTCTCACTTTGCTGTGTGTTTCAGGAAACATTGCTCGTAGAAGGGTTTTCCCCATAAACAGAGTCCACAGGTATCCTACAAGACACAACCTTCCGAGAGTTCAGATGGATCAAGTTTAGCAAGATTTAACTGACGTAAGAACTTAGATGGCTAATGAGAGAACTGAGATGAGGGCTCAGATGAACCAATTCATGGAAGTGATGACTGGGTTGGCTCAGAGCCAAGAAATATTAAGAGAGTTAGTCGAGCGGAAAACTCCAGAAGAGAATCATCTAGGCACAGAAGCTACTAGTAACAATGATCACGGGCAGCCGCGAACAAATCCGCCAGAGTTTGGGCCCCACCTCAATCCTGAAGTCAATGTTATCGGAAATACCCAAGGAAATGCAGGAGGTCGTGTTCTACAAGAAGATCCTTAGGATGAACAGTTCACATTAATTGGTGCTGGGGATGAAGCATATGATCATCGTCTGGACGAAATAGTGGAGAAGTTGAGATCTTTGGAATCCCAAAACTCATTGGGATTTGATGCGATGGATATGGGTTTAGTAGGAGTTAGAATTCCTCACAAGTTCAAACCTCCTTGCTTTGAGAAGTATAATGGTGACTCATGTCCTTGTACCCACCTTCAATCCTTGCTAGGAAGATTAAAAGCTTATACCATGGATGAAAAGTTGTGGATGTTTTACTTTGAAGATAGCTTGACCGGGGCATCCCGAGAGTGGTATTCTCACCTATCCAGAGCTACTATCAGAAATTGGAAGGACTTAGCTGAAGCTTTCATACGCCAGTGTCAATACAACTTAGATATGGCTCCCAATAGGACCCTCCTGATGGGTATGTCTCTGTTTTCAAGAGAAAGCTTCATGGAATATGCCCAAAGGTAGAGACAGCTTGCTGCTGCTGTCCAGCCTCCTATGTCGGAAAGAGAGATGGCTGACATGTTCATGAACACATTGAAAGGAACCTACATTGACCGATTGCTGCTTTCTCTTCCACCAGTTTTGCTGATGTAGTTATAGTTGGTGAGAAAATTGAGAGTCTTTTAAAGATGGGTAAGATCTCTGACAACGGTGCTAGCTCCAGCAATGCACGGAAACCTTTCTCAGGACCTCGTAGAACAGGCGAAACTAATTCAGTTCATATGGGCAGAGGTAGGCCCCAGTACATGCCAAGATCAGTGGCTACTGTTACCATTCCCTCTCCAGCACCTTAGCAACATTATCCTCAACAACCATAACACTTCCCACAACAACAACAATTTACTCAACAGAGATCTTACAACAATAACAACCAACAACAATGTCCGTTCCAACAAAGGCCTTCTTAAATCAACAGGGTTATCGATCCCATCCCAATGCCCTATGTTGCCTTACTTCCACAATTATTAAAGCTCAATCTGATTGAATTGAGGACTCTGGCCCCACCAGATCCTCAGAACCTTCCAAGAAACTATGATGTCAATGCCAGATGTGCCTTCCACTCTAATGCACCTGGCCATACAACAGAGAAATGCAGGGCCTTACACATGAAGGTTCAAGATTTTATTGATTTCAAGGAAGTCAACTTTTCACCCCCTCCAAGTGTTACCAAGAATCATATGCCTAGCCATGGTGGGCCTAGGATAAATGCCATTGAGGAGGATCAACCAGTAAGCCTAATTGACAATGTTGCAAGTATTCAAACACCTCTAGCCGAGGTTAAAGCCCAGCTTTTGAAGTGCCAAGTGTTTCCGGGTTGTGAGGCCCATTGCAAAGCTTGCAAGATTTCTACCAACAATTGTGCAAATTTGAAAACCGGCATCAATAGTCTTATCAAAGAAGGCACTTTACAGATCACCTCAACAGTTCCAGCTCCTACAACATCAACAACCATTCCTCCTACAACTCCAGGAAACATCATTTCATCAGATGTAACAAATATCACTCCTACAACTTCAACAACAATCATTCCAATAGATTCTTCTACAACATCAACAACCATCCCTTCTTCAACTTCAACGGACATCAGTTCAACACATCCTTCTACAACAACAGCAACCATCAATGAAGACATTTCCATAGTTACCATTTACTATGACCAAACAATCATTCATGTTGCGGATTCTCTTGACAACCACTTTCAGCAACATCAACATCAACATCAACAACTCCCTGCACCTATGACATCTGCAATCAGACCTCCTATCAAAATCTATTATGATCCTCAAACTGTCACGACTCCTTCTTCCGCAACAATCAGTCTAGTTACTATCACAGTGTTTGAACCAGTCCCATATGACAACAGTAGTGCCGTGCCTTGGCACTATGGCTCAGATCTATATTGCGACGGAAAGAAAGTCACTATTGACTCTTCAACACCACATATTGATAATGTCGGGGGAGGCGGAGGCTTCACTAGAAGTGGACGTCTCTTCGCATCACAGTTCCCAAGAATTAATGTTGAAGCAGAAGCTGCTGCCAAAGCTAAAGGCAAGAGTGTGGTGCCTGAAGAACCAATTGTTAAAGAAGCTCAGAAGACATCCTTTAATCAAGATGTAGACGAATTCATGAGAATAATCAAGAAGAGTGACTACAAAGTTGTGGACCAGCTCCATCAAACACCCTCCAAGATCTTCATTCTATCTCTGCTTATGTGTTCCAAAGCTAACAGGAATGCACTTCTCAAAGTCTTGCACGCAGCTTACGTGCCTGAAGAGATTACATTCAACCATCTAGAAACGGTGGTTTCAAATGTCAACACTAGTCATGGACTAGGGTTCACCGATGCTGATCTGAATACGGAGGGAACGTATCCATAATAAGACTTTACATATCACCTTGGAGTGTAAAGGTGCTGTTCTTTCTCATGTCTTGGTTGACACTGGGTTCTCACTCAATGTTCTTCCAAAGAAAGCCCTAGTCAAGTTGGAATATGATTGTCTTGCACTTCGTCCAAGAAACCTGGTTGTGAGAGCCTTTGACGGTTCTAAAAGATCGGTTCTTGGAGAAATTGAGTTGCTTGTGGTAATTGGACCACATATTTTCAAAACTATCTTCTATGTGATGGACATTCCGACTGCCTACAGCTGTTTGTTGGCTCGACTATGGATTCATGTCGTTGGCGCCGTAACATTGACCCTTCACCAAAAGTTAAAATACGAGTGGGAGGGCCAAGTTATCACCATTTGTGGGGAGGAGGATATCTTCGTCAGTCATCTAGCTACTTACAAGTATATTGAGATGGATGGGGAGATCTATAAGACAATGAGCCAGGGTTTTGAGGCCCTCAATGTCAATGAAGCAACAACTGAAGTGTCTGGTACTTCAATCTCTTCTTACAAGCAAGCTCGAAAGGTTGTGGAAGACGGGAATGCCCAAGGCTGGGGCAAGCTGCTGCAAGTTCAGGTCAAGGAAGACAAGTTCGGTTTGGGTTACAAACCATCCCGATAGGTCCAAGAGGAGGCTGCCGAAGCTCCCAAGTTTATCAGTGGGGGAATGCTGACCCCAGATGCAATCAACAATGTGGATGACGAGGCTGAAAGCGACTTCAACCTGGAAAGCTGGATTCGTCTAAGAGTCCCAGGCCAGCAAGTCCTCAACTGGTCTCCCTAGGAAATTATAAGGATTATTGCTGCAAAGTAATTATTATTTCTTGTTTAAGCATGCATCAAGTGCTGCATCTTGCCCACGGTGTCAGGACTCATTTTGTAATAGATCCATATATGTATTTTGTGCAAATGAATGATTAATGAACAACGGACATCTTTTACAAACAATCTTCTTTTCGCTCACTGTCTTTTCATTTTTGTTATTTTCGCACAAAACAATAAATGGCAATGTTTTTCTCGATAATAACTTCATTCACTTTTTCTAAATAAGATAAAATCAATCACTAAAATGAACAAATCTCAACCCTTGCAGAGATAATCCTCCAGATTGCACCGACAATAACACTTCTATGACCTCGTATGACTTCGACAATCCGATTAATCAAGCAGATGAAGGGGTTGATGAAGACTATAATTTTCCTGAAGAGTTAGCCAGGTTGTTAAGACAAGAGGAAAAAGTGATTGCTCCTCATCAGGAGGAAGTTGAAACTGTCAATCTTGGTACCGAGGAAGATGTGAAAGAGGTGAAGATTGGGGCTAGTATGCAAGCTCCAATGAACGAGCAACTCATCAGCATGCTTCAAGAATATGTCGACGTCTTTGCTTGGTCCTATCAAGATATGTCAGGTCTGGATACGGATATTATCATGCACAAGCTTCCATTGAAAGAAGATTGTTCACCAGTTAAACAGAAGTTGTGCCATACTCGCCCGTACATGGCCATGAAAATCAAAGAAGAAGTACAAAAGCAGTGGGACGCCAGTTTTCTTGCTGTAACTAGTTACCCGCCGTGGGTTGCTAACATTGTACCCATACCTAAGAAGGATATCAAGGTGCATATGTGTGTGGATTACCGGGATGTTAATAGAGCTAGCCCAAAGGATGATTTCCCATTACCTCACATTGATGTATTAGTGGATAACACATCTCAGTTATCAGTATTTTCTTTCATGGATGGATTTTTTGGATACAATCAGATTAAGATGTCACCTGAAGACATGGAGAAGACAACCTTCATCACACCCTGGGGCATGTTCTATTACAAGGTGATGCCGTTCGGTCTGAAGAACGCCGATGCAACATATCAACGGGCTATGGTAACATTATTCCACGATATGATCCATAAAGAAATCAAGTGCTATGTGGATGATATGATTGCCAAGTCACTTACAGAAGAAGAGCATTTGGTGAATCTGCTGAAATTGTTCAAGCGTATGAGGAAGTATCAACTGAGATTGAACCCCAACAAATGCATATTCGGGGTACGTTCTGGTAAGCTACTGGGTTTTATTGTAAGTGAAAAAGGAATTGAGATTGATCTCGACAAAGTCAAAGCTATTCAGGAAATACCTGCACCTAAGACTGAGAAAGAAGTTCGAGGGTTCTTAGGAAGATTGAACTACATCTCAAGGTTCATATCTCATCTTACTGCAACCTGCGAACCCTTGTTCAAACTGCTAAGAAAGGAACAAAGAGTCAGGTGGAACGATGATTGTCAGAGAGCTTTTGACAGGATCAAAGAATATTTGCAAGAACCTCCGATTCTCATGCCTCTAGTTGAAGGAAGACCTCTAATCATGTACCTAATAGTATTAGAAGAGTCAATGGGGTGTGTGTTGGGCCAGCATGACGAGTCTGGTCGGAAAGAGTATGCAATATACTACCTAAGCAAAACGTTTACCGACTGTGAACAACGTTATTCACTGCTCGAGAAAACTTGTTGTGCTTTAGCGTGGGCTGCGCGCCGACTAAGACAGTATATGTTGACTCATACTACCTTATTGATCTCAAAGATAGATCCATTCAAATACATATTTGAGAAGCCAACACTTATCGGAAGGGTTTCCAGGTGGCAAATGATTCTAACAGAATATGACATTCAGTACACCCCTCAGAAAGCCATCAAGGGCAGTGTATTGTCTGACTATCTGGCTGAGCAACCCATTGATGATTACCAGCCTATGAGATTTGACTTCCCCGATGAAGACATCATGTTATTAAAAGCAAAATATTGTGAAGATCCTATTCACACTAAAGGGCCTGACCCAGAAGAAGCATGGACTATGATGTTTGACGGGGCAGTTAATTGCAACGGTCGTGGGGTTGGTTCAGTGCTTATTACACCCAAAGGAGTTCATATGCCTTTCTCAACAATGCTCACCTTTGTCTGCACTAACAACGAAGCAGAATACGAAGCTTGTATCATGGGTATTGAGGAAGCCAATGACCTCAGGATCAAAACCTTGAATGTATTCGGAGATTCAGCTTTGGTAATCAACCAGACCAACAATAAGTGGTACACTCATCAAGAGCATCTGGTTTCCTACCGTGATTATACGAGGAGATTGTTGACCTTCTTCACAACAGTTAAGCTTGAATACATCCCTCGAGATGAGAATCAGTTTGCAGACGCTTTGGCTACAATTTCATCCATGATCAAAGTACAGGTCGCCAATTATGTACCTCGAATTTTGGTATCCAGACTGGACAGACTGGCATATGTATTCTCTGTGGACACTGTCACTAATAACAAACCTTGGTACCATGACTTCAAATGCTTCTTGGAAACTCAGACATACCCACCTGGGGCATCATCGACCAATAAGAAGACATTAAGAAGGCTAGCCGACAGTTTCTTCCTCAATACTGATGGTTCTTTGTACAAGTGAAATTTTGACATGGTCTTGTTCCAATGTGTTGACAAGAAGGAAGCAAACCTACTAATGCACGAAGTACATGAAGGTTCATTCGGTACCTGTTCTGGACTGGCCCAATTCCCATAATTGGGCCAAGCAAACCAACTTGGTAGAGGCACTCGACGTCGAGCAGAATGAAGAATAGTGGTCTCTGTCGACCAAAAGCGTACCGACCAAGACAAAGTTCTCCAACGGCTAGTTTTGACCGTTACCTATTTTTACGGATTCCTCGATCCGCGCCCCATAATATGGACCAATAATCTTCCACTTAGCCCCTTATATAAACCCTCTCATTTGAGAGGGTCAGGTATTCAATTCTCTGACCTTAATTCTCGTACTTGCTCACTCTTTGCTCGATTACTTACTTTAGCATCGGAGTGCCTTGCAGGTACACCCCCTTTCTATCCTCACCGACCGTCTTTCAACAACTCTTGAAGCCAGCCGTATCGGATCGTGATCTCCAGGTACGATCAGGTGGCGCCGTCTGTGGGAACCTGATTTCCCCGTTCTTCTCTCAAAATCTTCAAAGAACCAAAGTTTTTACCAAGATCCATGGCTGCTCGGGACAGCCAAGAAAACCAATCAAACGACGGCATGATTCTCACGCAACGTGAGAGCAACATTCATCCTCCTCCGCACGAGGAAACTGTGCAAGATCACCCGTACGGGAAGACAGCATCACCTTCTCCCGATCGCGATCAACCTCTGGAAAGTCGCCCGGAAACTCTTTTTCCCTCGACTCCTTCAGGGTCGGATTTCGCCGCACTGGCCGAAATCCTGAATCAGACAAACCTGCTGCTCCTCGCCCATGGCGAGAAAAACGCCCGTCTCGAAGATAATTCTCGTCGACCACCGTCTCCCGCGAGACCCCAAAGAAGGCACATTCCCTCTCCTGCCAGGAGAAAGAGGAAAGGACACGCCGACGAATCAACGGGCGAAAAACGTCCTCGCCAGTCCTCTCCACGACCTTCTCTTCCAAGAAAATCAAGAAAGAGCAGATCAAGATCTACATCTCCCCGGCGAACGAAGAAACACGCTCACAAATCTCCTTCGTTCAAATCCAGCGACGACGAGGACGCTCGGGGTCCCCTCTCGTCAAAAATCATGGCGGCTAAACTTCCCAGAGGTTTAGAAAAACCCCCACCGCTAGGCTCGTACGACGGAACCATAGATCCAGACGAGCATATCGAGAATATCGATGCGCTGCTCGATTACCGAGGAGTACGAGGAGCAATCAAATGTTGCCTCTTTCCTACAACGCTGAGGAAAGGAGCGATGACATGGTATAAAAGCCTCGAGGCTGAGTCCATCACATCCTGGAAACAACTTGGACGCACGTTCTCCAAGCACTTCACCGCTTCAAGGCGGCACCCAAAGACAGAAGCCTTGCTCGAAGAGATCATCCAGGGGATAAACGAACCTTTATGAACTTACATCGAAAGGTTCAATAAAGAGGCGGTCCAAGTATCCACAACCGACGACATGAAGAAGTATTTGTTGGAACGAGGACTGCGCCCGTCAACAGATTTTCATCGGGCAGTCGGCATTGAGACCCCTGCCACCCTCGACGCGTTCTTACTGAAAGCTCAAGCCTATATCCAATGTGAGGAAAAACAAGCATCCAGCTCGGTAAGAGACGCTCGACGTTGTGAAGATGCGAAGCCCCACCGAGTCGATGAACCCTCGACATCTCGTCGGGGAAGAGACAAAAGAAAGGATGATCGCTCCCGTGAACTGCGGGAGCACAGAGGACCCATCGGCCGGTTCCACGAATACACACCTCTCCTGGCCTCCAGGGAGAAAATCTTGTCTGAGTGTGCCAATTCGGAGTCCAGGAAAGCAGGGGTACGTTTTTTAAAGCAACAACCCAGCAAACCGGGCACGGACAAAACGAAATATTGCAGATTCCACAAGAGTCATGGCCACAACACAGAAGACTGCATCCATCTCAAGGATGCGATCAAAATTCTTATCAAGGACGGGCACCTTAAGCAGTTCACCAAATCCAGAGAAACTTCTCGACAAGAAGTGCAGGAGACTCAAAAGGTCGAGGAGGCAATACCCATCCCTGCAGATGCGAACATGCAGGTTGCCCTGAGCATTTATCGCCCGGAAGACTTCTTCCTACCTGATCACACTGAGAGTCCGGGGTACCTTTCCTCCCATAGTCCATGGGAAACCTTTCCATCCGCAATGGTTATCTCGGGAGGAGGGTTCAACAAAATCACGGTCGGATCCGTGAAACGAAAATTCGACCAACTGATTGCGAAGGGGCCCGCGCAAAACGCTACCCTGGACCCACCAAGAGAGGGCTCGGTACCCCTTGCCTTTTACCGAGAGGAACTCCTGGGAGGGGCGCCCAACGCCAGCATTCCTTTGCTCATCCGGACGCGCATGGCAAATTTCGATGTAAGGAGAATCTTGGTGGACCAGGGCAGCTCCTGCGACATTATGTACTCCCAGCTGTTTTCAACGCTCTAGTTGAACGAGACACACCTGACTCCGTACGTCGGATCATACCTGAAGGGTTTCAACGGAGCGGTTTCCCGACCATGGGGCTATGTCGATCTGTTTGTCACCTTCGGAGCAGCTGAGACAGCCAGGACGGTCAGAGTACAGTTCCTAGTCGTGGACTGCTCTTCGCTGTACGAGTGCATCCTGGGACGACCAACACTAGCCGAGATAATCACCGTGCCATCCACCGTCCACCTGAAGATGAAGTACTACACTACTTCGGGCAAAGTCGCCACACTGCACGGGGACGTCGACGTTGCTCGCAGGTGTTTCGAAGCAGCATCGAAGGGTCTTAGCTCAATATCATACCAACCAAACCCCTCGACATCGAATTCACCAGATGTTCCCAGGGCTTTCCCTCAGGTAGATTCAATCGACCTGGACTGCAGGTTCTCGAACGATAACGAGGGCGTCCAAAGGCCAACAGATTCGCTATCCCGACCAATCCCGGATGGAGAGTTCGAGCTGATTCCCCTGGGAGAGGACCCAACCCGGTGCGTTAAGATAGGAGCACATATGCCCGACTTGGTGAAGCGACAGTTGGAAGCTTGCCTCAGAGGGAACGCGGATCTGTTTTCCTGGTGCGCTGCAGAGATGTCAGGACTCGACCCCGAGACAGCCTTCCATCACCTCTCCATTGACCCAACGCACAAGGCAGTCACCCAACGCAGGAGGAAGCAGTCGACCGAAAAAACTGAAGCGGCTGAATCTGCTATTAAAGACCTCCTAGAGGCTAAATTTGTAACCGAGGCCAGGTACACAACCTGGCTCTCAAATGTTGTACTTGTGAAAAAATCTAATGCAAAGTGGAGAATGTGCGTTGATTATACCGATCTCAACCGGGCATGCCCGAAAGATGCATACCCTTTACCTAACATTGATAAATTGGTCGACAATTCGTCCAGCTTCAAGTTATTGTCCTTCATGGACGCCTACTCAGGGTATAATCAAATACCCATGGCTGTGTCCGACAAAAAATACACGGCCTTCATGACCGAATCGAGCAACTACTATTACAACGTCATGCCCTTCGGTCTGAAAAACGCAGGCGCGACTTATCAGCGCATGATGAATAAGGTATTCCGAGCAGAAATCGGGGATATGCTCGAAGTATACATGGACGACATGATCGTCAAATCTCAACAAGAAACGGACCACGCGTTCCACTTACGAAAAGTGTTCGATCAGGCACGAAAGTGCAAAATGCGTTTCAACCCCGAGAAATGCACATTTGGGGTTCGAGCAGGAAAGTTCCTCGGATTTTACCTGACAGAACGAGGCATCGAAGCCAACCCCGATAAATACCGAGCATTCGCGAAACTCCCGACTCCTTCTTCTAAAAAATCCATACAATCACTAAACGGGGTCCTCACCTCCCTCGCTCGGTTTGTAGCGAAATCCGCTCAACACGCTCTCCCCTTTTACAAACTCCTCCGCAAAGAGGCAACTTTCGAATGGACGGAAGAGTGCGAGCTAGAGTTGTCCCACCTAAAAAGGGCACTAAGTGAACCCCCTGTTTTGTCTAGACCCGAAGAGGGGGAGATACTTTATCTCTACCTTGTCTTTGCAAACGAAGCAGTAAGCGCGGCACTCGTACGCGACTTACCCGAGGGGCAGAGGCCTATTTATTTTACGAGTAAAGCACTCCATGGCCCGAAAATTCGATATCTCCAGATAGAAAAGGTGGCTTTGGCCCTTCTTCTCGCAGCCAGAAGGCTACGCCATTATTTCCTGGCTCACACTATCATCGTAAGAACCCATCAACCCATAAGACAATTGCTCGGTCGACCAGATATGGCCGGACGAATGCTAAAATGGTCGTTGGAACAATCCGAATTCGACATCAAATTCGAGGGAAGACAAGCTCTCAAAGCTCAAGCACTGGCCGACTTCGTGGCTGAACTTACTTTCACTGAGCAAGAGCCAAAATCCTCCTCTAGGTGGACTATTTTTGTTGACGGGGCATCCGGCCCAGCAGGTAGCGGAGCTGGGGTTATCTTGGAGAACGATAAAGGAAACGTCATCGAAGTATCCTTAACCTTATCTTTTCCCACTTCCAACAACCAGGCAGAATACGAAGCTTTCCTAGCGGGCATACGACTCGCGACCGACTTGGAGGCAGAAGAGATCACAATCTGCAAGGATTCTCAGTTGGTCGCTAGCCAAGTCCGAGGAGACTTTCAAGCCAAAAACGATAACATGGCCGAATATCTGGCCCTCGTAAAAGGCGAATTGAAGCGATTCAAAAGCGTGGAAGTCAAACACGTCCCTTGAGAGAACAATATCCGGGCCAACATCCTTTCCAAGTTGGCAAGCACTAAAAGGAAAGGAAACAACAAATCTGTCATACAGAAAACGCTTCCCCGACCAAGCATTGGGCAATCATCGGTCCACGTAGAGATGGCGACACTAGCTGCTGGATGACCCCAGTATTTAACTACCTAACTAAAGGAGAATTACCGACCGACCCAAAAGCGGCCAGTACAATACGACGAAGGGCATGCTCGTATTCTCTAATGGGTGGACGTATGTATCATCGAGGATTCTCTACACCCCTCCTCAGGTGTGTAGAAGAAGAAAACATCCCGTACGTACTAAGAGAAGTCCATGAAGGAATCAATGCGCAACATCCTAGCGGACGGTCGTTGGCTCGAAAAATTCTTCGGGCAGGATACTATTGGCCCACACTCCAACACGACGCAAAGGAGCATATCAAAAGGTGCAACAAATGCCAACGACACGGGGATGTACACATAGCACCCCCATCCGAGCTAAAATCATTATCGTCGCCTTGGCCATTCGCATGGTGGGGGATGGATATCTTAGGACCATTCGTCGTCGGTTCCGGCCAAAATAAATACTTAATTGTAGGCGTCGACTATTTCACCAAGTGGATAGAAGCTGAAGCCTTAGCCAAAATCATTGTGCTCAACATACTACGTTTCTTCAAAAGGAACATCCTCGCCCGGTTCGGGGTACCGCTCGCCATCGTGACCGACAACGGCACCCAGTTCACAGATAAACACTTCAAATAATTCGTTGCATCAATAGGAACGAAACAACATTTCGCTTCTGTAGAGCATCCCCAAACTAACAGGCAAGCAGAGGCCGCGAATAGGGTAATCCTAAGAGGTTTGAAACGAAGACTGGACGAGCATAAGAAGCACTGGGTCGAGGAGCTACATAGCGTGCTATGGGCATATAGGACCACCCCCCACTCAACAACCGGGGGATCCCCGTTCCGATTAGAGTATGGAAACGAGGCGGTGATCCCTATAGAAATGCACGTCCTATCCAGACGCACAAAATCCCCCATGGACCAAGACACCAACTCCGAGGCTTTGAGGGACGAGCTCGACCTGGTCGAGGAAGTTCGATCAGAAGCTGCTCTTCGAGAAACCATTCTCAAACAGAAAATAGCCGCTCGGTACGATTCTAAAGTCATAAGACGAACGTTCGAGGTAGGAAGTCTCGTTCTCAGAAGAAATCACAGGGATCCCCGCGAAGGAAAGCTTACACCCAACTGGGACGGCCCGTATCGCGTTAGAGCAAAAACCGAAAACGGAGCCTATTATTTAGAAAATTTACACGGGGAAGAGCTTGCTCGACCATGGAATGCCGAGAAGCTCAAGCAATATTACAGCTAACTCACAAGTCGCCCTGCTCTAATCTCAACCGAGGAGCGATGGGACCGACTGAAGACTGCGTGCCTAGGTACAAGCACGACAGCCCAAATATGACGTAATCAATCAGGATCTCCTTTCAAGGGAAGGAGAAACCTGCCGCACGGACGGATACTCAAACGAGTCTGACGTCGCCTAAGTACCACGGCCAGACAGAACCCTAGCTCGCGATGGGACGTTCAAGCCACGGAGCCCGGACCATTACCTTAGCCCGGGCACCGACCAGGAGTAAAACTCCAGAATCTACTTGGTCCCCCAAACCAATGGATCATGAGCACACCCCATATACATTCAATCGCATTCAATTAAGTGCAAAAACGCACGACAAACACTTAGCATTTGAAATTTAGAGAAAACAGTCCTCCGACGGACGAGCAATTGAACAATGAAGATAACAAAACAAACGACCATTAATTAACATCAAAATGTGAACACAAAATTGCGACCTCGAAGGGCCGACTTGTTCATATTTAATTACAAAGGGGACTACGCCCCAAAAAACCTAGAAACATAAAATTACAAGGCACACAGACCAGAAACTAATTACCCTCGCCCTCCGGGCGGCCTTCTTCCTGGCGAGCCTCCTCCTGTTCCGGTTGCGCTTCAGGCTGAACGGGCTGAACGATCGACCCCGGCTAAGAATCATCCACTACCAGGTCCGAAGGAACCACGATCTGGCCATCCTCGACCTTGTACAGGTAGCTGATTCGACCAACGTCCAAGGCTAAGTCGGGGTGGAGGGCCCTTATCTGATCCACTGCATTCTGGAAACTGAGCTCAGTTGATGAGTTCAGATCTTCCATGTCTTGGTCGATCCGAGCGAGAAACTGAGCCCTCGTTACCATGCTTTTGGTCTCGTCATCCTCGTCCTCCTTCGGGCAGAAAGCATCCTTCAGCTTTTTGTTCTGCTCCAACACCCTTTTCTTGTCAACCTCCAACTTGGCAATGATGTTGGCCCGTTTAGTCAGCTCCTTGGCCGTGGCATTAGCTTCTTCGGTGGCCTTTTTCAGCTTCGCCTCAGCAGCAGCCAGCTGCTCCTTCAGCCTGTCCATCTTCCTCTCCTGCCCATGACTTCCTTCGGCCGTCAACCAGGCCATTGTCAAGACCCGCATGACCGCACTTGCGTCCTGGGCCAGGGACAACCGCCATGCAGGATGATCCATGCCTTCCAGAAATAAGGAGTTTGCACGGTCCACCTCCATGCTTGTCCCCTCGAAAAAGTTATGCTTCACAAAGCACGGCGGCAGCCCATGTTTCGGCTTCGGAGGAGCGTTGGCCGTCAGGTCCACAGTCGCTGCGGACTTGTGTTTCTTCATCAAGGAGCCAGTTGAGGCGCTCGGAGAACCTTGGACCAAGGGGCCCGACCCAGAGCCACTTGTCTCGGTCAGTTTGGTCTGCACAACCCTCGATCTTTTCTTTTGCTGCTGGCGCAGGCGTTCCTGGATTTTATCAAGCGGGTTCGACAAAGAACCTGAAAAAGAAAAAGATTAGATTAATCATGGACGACAGAATTAAATCAAAGATATGACTAATGGAAATAAAAAAGATACCAAAAAAGTCGGACACTTCCTGCCCGGTATTGCAGGCCAGTAATTATGTAACGTCGATCAGGGGACGCTCCACAGCTTCCCCCCCATCCTGATCGAGCATAACTTTCCCCTCTCCATCCAGCAGGGGGGTCAGAGTGAAAGACGCTATCAACCTTCTGAAGGCCTCGAAACTGGCCGCGTCATCTTCATTCAAAGCGTCCCCCACCTGGACGAACTCGCCAACAGACCTCTCGTCATGGGCGTAACTCCAGGAAAAAGGGAACAACCAAAGCGTCCTCGGGATCACCTTCCCTTGATCGTCGAGCTTGGGTTCGTCGTTCTCGTCGGTGTCTATCCCCAGAAAGCTCATCGCCCTCACAGCCACCGCGCTCGCGGGTTTAATCAGAAAGTAGTCCATCTTCAAGGCTCAGATGGATTCTGAATGGGCCTTGAAAATCTTCGTCCTCTGTTTAAAAGACACGAACCCCTTCCGATCAGTTCCTCGCCCGACTTGACGCTGCAGGGAAAACAGACGGAAGAACAAGGGGAACGTGGCACCAACACCCAGATGGGCACACGTCAACTCAAACGCCTTCAGGAATGCGTACGAGTTAGGATGCAGCTGGGAAGGAGCGACGCACAGGTGCGCGAGCACAGGACATACCAAGTCACTGAAGGGAAAACATACCCCCAGGACCGAGACTACATACTCGTACATGGAGAACGCCCGACCTCCAAAATCCGAGAAGATGCGGTCGTCATCTCCTGGGCAAGTTACGACCCAATCAATAGGGTCGCAACCGACAGGCAACGGCTCCGCTCGAGGCCTTGAAAAAAAGGACACCTTGTCCAGCAGATCCTCTACCACTCATTCTTCGGGCAAAATCCTTGTCTGTTCGGGACATTATGGCGAGTCTGTTGATGCTCCCTCTTCTATAGTGCTCGCGCCCGAATCTCTCGAGGAACTCCCAGAACCAGAGGGGACTGACGCAGAAGATCCTGAATCTTCCGAGCAAGTCTCTTCCGAGGACACGTCTAACGGATCCATAAGCGAGTTTTCACCTAAAAAGCAGAGGAAAGGCGTCAGTGAATTCGATTAAGAATATCAAATCCACCCTTCCACCGCTCGACAAGTGAAAGGGCGCGCATCAGCTCAGGGACTGGGTCCCGAGCTGTAGCCCTGGCTGACCATCGCTCGGAGCGATGGCTTACGCCCAATGTCATGAGTTACGGGATCTAACCTAAGTACTTGTAAAATCCCGAGTCAAGGTCGACCAACACCTGTGTCGACCATCAGTTAGGGTTTGCAGCCGACCAACAATGGTGGCAGAAGTTCTAAAGTTTACCGGTTCTAAATCTAATACTACCGTTAAAACTATCCTAAACCACATGCATTTCTATGATATCTAACCTATAACCACCGAAAATGGCAAAAAGGAACCGTACCTTGAGCTTGGGAAGACATTTTGCAGAAGATGAAGGTTCTAGAAATGGTGGTCGACAGTGAGATACGGTGGTCGACGGCTGGGAGCGGTGGCAGTTGAACGAGCAAGGCGTCGGAGAAGAAGATAAAGCGAAAAGTTCAAAATGGAGCCTGGAAACCCTATTTATAAGAGGGAAAACACGTGCAAGCACGTGTGACCCCTACACGCTAGCCCCTAGGCTAGCCGTCAAATCATTAATAAGCGCGAATCCCCAAATATTCCAGCTTTTCGTTTCACATTCTCCCGTCGAGCAACGTACCAACTACTCGTCCCTCGAAGGTCGTCAGCATGATATTCCTAGCCTTGACACTGCCCGTCCTCGAGCACGAAATCATTACTAAGTCACTGTTCTTCCGCACGAGCAATGACTTGGGGGGCTCCTGTTCTGGACTGGCCCAATTCCCATAATTGGGCCAAGCAAACCAACTTGTTAGAGGCGCTCGACGTCGAGCAGAATGAAGAATAGTGGTCTCTATCGACTAAAAGCGTACAGACCAAGACAAAGTTATCCAACGGCTAGTTTTGACCGTTACCTATTTTTACAGATTCCTCGATCCGCGCCCCACAATATTGACCAATAATCTTCCACTTAGCCCCTTATATAAACCCTCTCATTTGAGAAGGTCAAGTATTCAATTCTCTGACCTTAATTCTCGTACTTGCTCACTCTTTGATCGGTTACTTACTTTAGCATCGGAGTGCCTTGTAGGTACACCCCCTTTCTATCCTCACTGACCGTCTTTCAACAACTCTCGAAGCCTGACGTATCGGATCTTGATCTCCTGGTACGATCAGTACCCATGCCGGAGGACATGCAATGGCAAAAACATTATTAAGATCGGGTTACTACTGGATCACAATGGATGCAGACTATTGTACCTATGCCAGAAAATGCCACAAATGCCAGATCTATGCATATAAAGTGCATGTGCCTCCCAATCCTTTGAATGTAATGTCTTCACCTTGGCCCTTAGCCATGTGGGGCATTGATATGATTGGAAAGATTGAACCGACTACTTCAAATGATCACAGATTCATCCTGGTAGCCATTGATTACTTCACCAAGTGGGTTGAAGAAGCTTTGTATGCAAATGTCACCAGGAAAGTGGTAGCTCGATTTCTGAAAAGGGATATCATCTGTCGATATGGAGTTCCCGAGCGAATCATTACTGATAATGGTTCCAATTTGAACAACAAGATGATGGCAGAGCTTTGCCGGGACTTCAAATTCAACATCATAGCTCTTCTCCTTACAGGCCAAAGATGAATGGCGTTGTTGAGCCTGCTAATAAGAATATCAAGAAGATTGTGCAAAAGATGGTAGTCACCTACAAAGATTGGCATGAAATGCTACCATTTTCATTGCATGGGTACCGAACCTCTATCAGGACATCTACTGGGGCAACACCTTATCAGCTTGTGTATGGTATGGAAGTTGTCCTACCTGTTGAAGTTAAACTACCCTCCTTACGGGTAATGATGGATGTGAAATTGGATGAAGCAGAATGGGTCCGATCTCGATATAATTAACTGAGTCTGATTGAAGAAAAGATATTAGCAGCCATCTGTCATTAGAAGTTATATCAAAAGCGAATGAAGAAAGTCTTCGATCAGAAAGTCAGACCTCGGGAATACCATGAAGGTGCGCAAAACACAAGGAAGGGGGGTTGGAATTGGGTTTTCTTTAACAACTAAAATTAACTTCTAATGACACGTTAATTTATTCTGGTTCGTTTGAACTCAAACTACGTCCAGTCCACCCGCCAAGGTGATTTTGCCTCTACTGAGGTCTTAATCCACTATTCAATTCGAATACACACAAAGACCTATAGTCAATGTCCTCTTGAGTCTTCTGACTAAACTTAGTCACTCAAGGAATATAATAACTATTACAATGATAATAAAGAAGTAACTAAAAATGCTTCTTGATAAGCAAGGATCACTAAGTGAAAGTTACAGTATATAAGCACAAGTTGATTCAGTCTTTTTGCGTGAGTGTATTGAAGTGTGTCTTTGCAATTCTTCAAATGAAATCCTTTATATAGTCCTTGAATGAATGTAGCCGTTGGAGACATCTTGAGCTAAATTTAGGATATAAGTTAATACCATAAATTCCTTCCATAAACAAAGATACTTGTCTTGACCATTAATTAAAATATTCTTTAATTAATGTCTTCATTATGGATATCAACATCTTCTAAGCAGAGATAATAAATATTTGATGCGCAGTCAATAAATATGTCATTAAATGATGGATTCTCCTTTGAGAGTATCTTCTGTATGTGGCTCAATGAATCTTCTATACGAGTACGTTTTACTTAAATGAATTGATCTTCTACACAAGAATAAAGATATTTATTAGAACTTCTATTCTGTAATAAACTTTGCTATCATCAAAACACTTGGAGGTTCAGAACCATAATTGTTCTAACAATCTCCCCCTTTTTGATGATGACAAAACATTTAGATAATGAGAATAGAATTTAATAAAATTAAATGAACTCCCTTTGATTTAAAAGATTTCTTCAGATGTTCCATGATCCTTAGCTCCCCCTGAGTTGATTACTTGACCTGTTTCTTTTCTATGATTACAAATCAAATAGTTTTATTAGAATATTATATGTAAGAGGCAAATTATGGTAAACTGCTATGGATCAGAATCATCTACGTTTCTCCCCCTTTTTGTCATAATCAAAAAGAGTCAAAGCAAATGAAAAACCAGAAAAATGCCATTATATTAAAAATCTTATCAAAACAAAAACCAGTAGAAGTTTAAAGAGTTATGCAGAAGCAAAAGATAAAACAGAAAAAAACAGCTAATGCAGAAAATAAGCATAAATTTAGGAGTTCATCTTAGTAACTAAGGTCTCCAGCAAAGATTTAATCTCAGATGATGATTCCACTTGCTTGCCAAGCAAAGTCTTCAATTCAGCAGTGGTTTCATCTTGCTTATCTAGACGTTGTTTCACCATCTGATTCTCCTTCTTCAGCTCTTCTAATGTTTGCAGAACAAAATTTGTAGTCAGAGGTTCTTCAACTTCTGGGGCAGCTTGAGTCTCAGGTTCATCAACATGATCTTCTTCAGAAGGTACCAAGACCATATGAAGTTCAGAGAGTTCTTCCAGAGTTTCTGACTCTGTCCAAGGCTTATTGTCCAGCAGAAGGGGTTTAGACTGTTCAACATTAGAAACAACTGCTTGAAGATACTCACAGAAGTTCTGGTGAGCAATATCATAGCAGATGTCCTTAAGTCTTTTTGACTCAGTATTAAACCACTTTCTGAAGGTAGCCCATAGAAAATCAGAAGTAGCTAGATCTGTAAGCTCTGAGCATGCAGACTTCAGATCCTCTAACTTTAATTTCAAGACTGTTTCAAAAGCAAGTAATAAAGCAGAAATGTCTGTTCTAGAGGGTTTTGGTTTAGGTATAGGTATGGCTGTTTTGTTAGAGACTGAGGACAATTTTTGTAAAGCTTCAAAATCAACAGATGTTCTGAGTGGGTTATCATGTTCAGTTTCTTCTGGAGGAGTGTCAGGGATGTTTATAAATGTAGGAGAGTTTGGAGGTGTAGATACATATGAGGATAGTGAACTTTCTCTTATAGGGGATAGTCTAGGTGCATTTTCAGGAGATGGAAGTTGGACAGATTCTGAGGATTGAAAATTTTCAAGATCTGATAGGACATGTTGCAGGGCAGTTTGTGTTTCAGTTATGGGAGAGCGATCAATGTCAGACAGAGGAGTAGTATCTATTGGTATGTCAAAATCAGAAATTGTTTGCGGTTGATTGGGTTCAGCTTCTGGTGGATAAAGTGATGAGAGGATGGATGTGACAGCAGCAGTTGCAGGTATTTCAGTTTGAATAGGATTAAAAGATTGAGGTGGTTTAGAGGAAGGGATTTGTGCAGAAGGAATATCAACAGAAGATAGTGGGTCAGAAGGTAATGGGCTAGAAGGTTTTTCAGACACTTCTACATTAACTGCTTCTACTACAGGAATGAATTCAGAGTTAGAGGCAGAAGTTTTACCTGATCTTCTGGATGATTTTAGAATCTTCTGAGATGATCCTTCAGCTGCCTTTCTCTTCTTGATTCTTGCAGAGGCAGCATCTGGAGCTTTCTGTTTGAGTTCAGTTGGCTTGAACTGGGGGTCCACACCATGTTGCTTGCAAATATCCAGGTAATTTACCACAACTTCTGGAGGTGTGTCAGAAGAGAAGAGAGGGAAGTTCTCCAATGGAATCCTCCTGGTGGTGATTACTTCTCTAGAATGAAGGACAGGTTCTTGCTGAATAGAAGTAATAAACTTCATCTTTTTCAAGTTCTTTACATTCAGAGGTTTTCCAACATCTGTTTCAAGAAGTTGAGTTTGCTTTAATTCTGCCAGAAAGTCTACGAGCTTGTTTTGACAGAGGATGTCAGAAATAATACGTCCAAAAGGAATCCAATCCCTCTTGGTCTTCTCACCATCTCTAGTTTCCTTCACACTAGTTTTCAGATTCTGGAATAGAGTGTGTGCAAGGTTGATCTTTTTCTGTTTGGCAATGAAGTAAAGTAGAAATTGTTGGTCCAAATTGATGTAATCTGGAGAGTTGGTAGGCTTCCTATGACAGATTGTCCCAAGAATGATCTTGGCCCAAATTCTGAGAGGGGTCTTCAAATCTTTTATTTTATTTGAGGGTTTGCCAGAGGTGAATATCTCCTTTGCTATCACAGTAGTATCAGACATCCTGTCCATGTCACTGCACTTGATGCCATTTCCATCAGCTTCTATAAGTTTGGCAAGATGGTCTTCAGAAATAATTACCCGTTTACCCAGTACGTACGATGTAACACGTGAGTTGGTGGCTGTTGCGTAAGCCCAGAATTCCTTTACCAGTTTTGGGAAGACTGGTCCCATTAAGCGGTCAAAGTACTTCTCCCAGTCCTGAGCTTGAACGTCCGGGAAGAGATCAAAACCATTTTCGTTTAGACTGTTGAAATCCACAAATAGTTCACAAAGGACTTCCAGTTTGTCAGCAGGAGTAGTGAGAGTATTCGTAGGTTCAACATAGAACACATCAGAGAAGTCTTTTCTTTGATGATAGGAGGAAGCCATTAGTTACTAAGATGAGGTTTTGAAGGTTTAGGGTTTTTAGAAAGTTTCAGAGAAAACGCAAGAGTGAGGGTGAAAAGATTTTCAGTAAAAGTGCAATTAGGGTAAAAAGTGAAAGTGAAAAAGAAACGTTACATATATAGGAAAATAATGCATTTAATTAACTGAGAAATTAGTGGGAAAAATTAAGTTTAAAAAACATAATGATTATATGCAATAAATGCGCTGACATAGGGTAAGGCGTAAAAGATTCTGGAACAGTTACCCAAGAGATTTTTGCCTTTTTGGTGTCAAGTTAGCCGTATCAGTTTCCCAGAAGATCAACAGATGTCCTTCTGTAGAGGACAGTTGTCCAATGCATGTTCTATCACTCTTCAGAAGTTGGACACTTGTTTTGATTCTGATGGGAGTCCTTAGAGCCTTGTTGACACTTGTTGATTTGAAGATCTGCATTTTATTTCTTTGAACAGAAGTTCTTAGAATGAAACAGTTAGAATATAGTATCTTCTGAGATAACAAAATAGAGGATTAATTTCAGAACTTCTAAGAGGTAAAGACATATAATTAAAGCATTTTCATTCTGGACATAACTTCATGCTAAGGTTAGTTAGTATGAAATTAAATCTATCTTCAGGAAGGGGTTTTGTAAAGATATCAGCCCATTGGTGATTTGTATCTATGAATTTTAACATTAAAATTCCCTTCTGAGTATAGTCCCTAATGAAGTGATGTTTAACTTCTATGTGTTTAGCTCTAGAATGTAAAATTGGATTTTTAGAGAGACATATAGCAGAAGTATTGTCACAGAGGATGGGAATGTTACTCTCATAGATATTGAAATCCTCAAGCTGATTTTTCATCCAGAGCATCTGAGTACTGCATCCAGCTGCTGCAATGTATTCAGCTTCTGCAGTTGATAATGCTATGGTTGACTGTCTTTTTCTAGACCAAGAGATTAGATTATCTCCCAGAAATTGACAACTTCCAGAAGTAATTTTTCTTTCTGTTCTGTCTCCAGCAAAATCTGCGTCACAATATCCTACAAGTTTATACTCTTCTGATCTTCTGTAATACAGACCAAGATTAGTAGTACCTTTTAGATATCTAAAGATTCTCTTAACTGCTGTTAAGTGAGTTTCTCTAGGATCTGATTGGAATCTAGCACATAAACATACGCTGTATAGAATATCTGGTCTAGAAGCAGTTAGATATAGAAGAGATCCAATCATACCTCTGTAGAGCTTCTGATCTATTTTCTTACTTACCTCATCTTTCTCCAGAATACATGTAGGATGCATAGGAGTTTTAGATATTGTGCTTTCTGATAGATCAAATTTCTTCAGAAGTTCTTTTACATATTTTCTTTGATGGATATACGTTCCTTCTGATGTTTGATTTATTTGAATTCCCAGAAAGAACTTTAGTTCTCCCATCATGCTCATTTCAAATTCTGCCTGCATGGACTTAGCAAATTCCTTTCCCAAGGCACTTTTAGTAGAACCAAAAATTATATCATCTACATAAATTTGACATATCAGAAGATCATTTTTAATGTTTTTACTGAAATGAGTTGTATCCACTTTCCCTCTGATGAACTTATTTTCCAGAAGAAAAGTACTTAGTCTTTCATACCAAGCTCTGGGAGCTTGTTTTAAACCATATAATGATTTTTTGAGTTTGAAAACATGTTCTGGAAATTTTGTATTTTCAAAACCAGGGGTTTGGTGTACATACACTTCTTCATCAATATAACCATTTAAAAATGCACTTTTGACATCCATTTGATATAGAATGATATTATGATTTACAGAAAATGATATTAGAAGTCTAATTGATTCTAACCTGGCGACTGGTGCATAGGTTTCTGTATAGTCAATTCCTTCTTGTTGACTATAACCTTGTGCAACCAGTCTTGCTTTGTTTCTGACAACTTCTCCTTGCTCATTTAGCTTGTTTCTGAATACCCAATTGGTGCCGATGATGTTGAATCCTCTGGGCCTGGGAACTAGATCCCACACATCATTTCTGGTGAATTGATTAAGTTCTTCTTGCATAGCCAGAATCCAATCATTTTCTGAGAGAGCTTCTTCTACAGAAGTTGGTTCAATCAGAGAAACAAGTCCCATTAAGGTTTCTTCAGAGTTTTTGAATGATGATCTTGTTCTGATTGGTTCATCTTTCTTTCCCAAGATTTTATCTTCTGGATGATTAATATTGCTTCTGGATAGTTTCTTCTGGGTGGGTTCTTCAGACGTTGTTGGAGAAATTGTATTATTTTGATCTTTAGGTGATTGATCTTCAGAAGTTCTGTTTGTAGAGATTTCAACTTCTATATCTGCAATTAATTCATTCTGCTTTGGTTTTTCAGAACCAAGCTTATCATCAAATCTGACATAAATAGATTCTATCACAATGCGTGTTTCTGTATTGTATACTCTGTATCCCTTAGAACGTTCAGAGTATCCTAACATATAACACTTTTGTGCCTTAGAGTCAAATTTATTCAGAGCATCAAGATCATTTAAAATAAAACAAATACATCCAAAAGGATGAAAATATGAGATGTTGGGCTTTCTGTTCTTCCACAATTCATAAGGAGTCTTTTCAAGAATAGGTCTTATAGAGATTCTATTCTGAATATAGCATGTTGTATTTACTGCTTCTGCCCAAAAATGTTTAGCCATATTATTCTCATTTATCATGGTTCTGGCCATCTCTTGTAATGTTCTATTTTTACGTTCTACAACCCCATTTTGTTGTGGAGTTCTAGGACAAGAAAAATCATGAGAAATGCCATTTTCATTAAAAAATGATTCTAATTGTTTATTTTCAAATTCTCCACCATGATCACGTCTGACTTTAATGATTTTAGATTCTTTTTCATTTTGAACTTGTTTGCAGAAGTTAGAAAATACAGCAATTGACTCATCCTTGTGTCTAAGAAACTTTACCCATGTCCATCTGCTGAAGTCATCTACGATCACCAATCCATACTTCTTTCCACTGACAGAAGCAGTTTTCACAGGTCCAAACAAGTCAATGTGCAGAAGTTCTAATGGTCTAGAGGAAGATACAACATTTTTAGCTTTAACACCAGGTTTTGAAAATTTGCCTTTCTGGCATGCTTCACACAGAGCTTCTGAGTTGAACTTCAAATTTGGAAGTCCTCTGACTAGATTGAGTTTGTTAAGTTGAGATAATCTTCTCATATTAACATGTCCCAATCTTCTGTGCCAGACCCATTGCTCAGTTTCCACAAACATTAGACATTTTACATTTTGAATTTTTAATTCTGAAAGTTTTATTTTATAAATGTTGTTCTTTCTCTTTCCACTAAAAAGGATTGTTCCATCTTTCTGACTAACAGCTTTACAGAACTTTTGATTAAAGATTATGTCATAGCCATTATCACTTAATTGACTTATGGATAATAAGTTATGCATTAATCCTTCTACTAATAGAACATTGGAGATAGAGGGAAGATTTCCATTACCAATAGTTCCAGAGCCAACTATTTTTCCTTTTTGATTGCCTCCAAAACCTACGTGGCCTCCATCTTTTAATTCAAGACTTTGGAACATATGCTTTCTTCCCGTCATGTGACGTGAGCATCCAGAGTCCAGGTACCATGATTGGTGTTTCAGTTTTGCTGTTAAAGACATCTGCAACATACACAATTTTATCCTTGGGTACCCATATTCTTCTGGGTCCTTGTTTGTTAGTTTTTATAAGCTTCTGATTCATTTTAGGTTTCAAATCAGAACTTGTGGAACAAGATGACTCACTAGTGTATATTAGATCATGGTTATGACCATAGGTGAAATGAGAACTTAGAGGAGTATTGATATTTATGACAATGTCATCAATCTTTTTAAACTTCAGAGTTTCTTTAGTTTTCACATAGCATATGCCTCTTCTTTCATTTCTGCTAACTCCATAGATCATAGATGCAATTTTGCTTCTATCTATGCTTTTAGCAAGAAATTTTTGAAAGCTATAGTCATACTGTTTTATGATACTGTCAGAATTGATTAGATCTTCTAATTCAGATTCCTTCTGAGCTTTAAGTTTTTCAAGAGAGTTTTTACATTCAAATATGTTTTCTTTCAGCTCAGAGTTTTCAGTTTTTAGTTTTCTAACTTCTTCTAATTCAGATACCAGTTTTTGTTTCATGTCTTTGTATTTGAATTGAAGCTTCTGATATTTTTCAAGAATTTCTGAGAGGCTAGCTTCTAATTGAGATCTGGAAAGCTTAGAAAATACCTCTTCTGAATCTGATTCTGATTCTGATTCTAATGTGTGATCATCTTCTGGTATGTTTTCTATTAATGCAATATTAGCTTGTTCATCTTCAGAATCTGACTCTGCTTCAGATGATTCAGAATCATCCCATGTTGCCATGAGACTCTTTTTCTTTTCTCTGCTGAATTTGTTTCTGGGTTTCTCTTTCTGAAGTTTTGGACATTCACTTTTATAGTGTCCTGGTTCTTTGCATTCGTAGCATACAACTTCTTTACTTCTGGATTTCTTGTGACCAGATGTTGATTCAGAATAATTGTTTGTTCTTCTAGTATTTCTGAACTTCTTCTGACGATGCTTCCAGAGTTGTTGAACTCTTCTGGATAGGAGAGATAATTCATCTTCTTCTGATGAGCATCCAGAACTTTCTTCTTCTTCTGCCTGTAAAGCTTTAGAAACAGATTTGTTAGATTTAAGAGCTACAGACTTACCTTTCTTCTGGGGTTCATCTTCTTCTATTTCAATCTCATGACTTCTCAATGAGCTGATCAGTTCTTCTAAGGAAATTTCATTCAGATTTTTTGATAACTTTAGAGCAGTGACCATGGGCCTCCAAGCTTTTGGTAAACTTCTGATGATTTTCTTCACATGATCTGCTATTGAGTAGCCTTTGTCTAGAACTTTTAGTCCAGCTACCAGGATTTGGAACCTTGAGAACATTTTTTCAATTGTCTCGTCTTCTTCCATCTTGAAGGCTTCATACTTCTGGATGAGGGCTAGAGCTTTAGTCTCCTTGACTTGAGTGTTGCCTTCATGTGTCATCCTCAGAGAATCAAACATGTGTTTAGCTGAATCCCTGTTTGTGATCCTCTCATATTCTGTGTATGAGATAGCACTTAGAAGTATGGTTCTAGCTTTGTGATGATTTCTAAATTCCTTCTTCTGTTGAGCTGTCATATTTTTTCTTTCAATCTTTTGACCATCTGCTCCAACAGGATGAATGTATCCATCTGTCACCATGTCCCAGAGATCTCCATCTAGAGCTAGAAAGAAACTCTCCAGAACATCCTTCCAGTAGTCAAAATTGTCACCATTGAACACTGGAGGTTTAGCGTTGATCTTGTCATTCTGATAGTCATTATTGTTAATTCCAGCTTCTGCCATGTGATTAACTTCTGGATCTTTTACTGACACGGTTAAGTGTTTTTCTCAAAACCTAGCGCTCTGATACCAATTGAAGGTGCGCAAAACACAAGGAAGGGGGGTTGGAATTGGTTTTTCTTTAACAACTAAAATTAACTTCTAATGACATGTTAATTTATCCTGGTTCGTTTGAACTCAAACTACGTCCAGTCCACCCACCAAGGTGATTTTGCCTCTACTGAGGTCTTAATCCACTATTCAATTCGAATACACACAAAGACCTATAGTCAATGTCCTCTTGAGTCTTCTGACTAAACTTAGTCACTCAAGGAATATAATAACTATTACAATGATAATAAAGAAGTAACTAAAAATGCTTCTTGATAAGCAAGGATCACTAAGTGAAAGTTACAGTATATAAGCACAAGTTGATTCAGTCTTTTTGCGTGAGTGTATTAAAGTGTGTCTTTGCAATTCTTCAAATGAAATCCTTTATATAGTCCTTGAATGAATGTAGCCATTGGAGACATCTTGAGCTAAATTTAGGATATAAGTTAATACCATAAATTCCTTCCATAAACAGAGATACTTGTCTTGACCATTAATTAAAATATTCTTTAATTAATGTCTTCATTATGGATATCAACATCTTCTAAGCGGAGATCAGAGATAATAAATATTTGATGCGCAGTCAATAAATATGTCATTAAATAATGTATTCTCCTTTGAGAGTATCTTCTGTATGTGGCTCAATGAATCTTCTATACGAGTACGTTTTACTTAAATGAATTGATCTTCTACACAAGAATAAAGATATTTATTAGAACTTCTATTCTATAATAAACTTTGTTATCATCAAAACACTTGGAGGTTCAGAACCATAATTGTTCTAACATACCAAGTGGGATAGCTTGTTCTGAAAAGACTTCTTCCTCCTCATACAGACCACAGAGGCAAATGGACGCCAAACTACGAAGGCCCATTCATAGTAAAGAATGTTTTCTCTGGTGGAGCACCGAGGCTCACTACTATGAATGGTGAGGATTTCTTATCTCCTGTGAATTCAAATGCAGTTAAAAAATACTTCGCATAAAAAGACCCGCTGGATATAAAAACATAATGTAAGTTCAGGCAAAAATAGGGTATCCCGGCGAGTCAAAAACAAAATAAAAGACTCGGGAAAAAATAAGGGAAAAATTGAAAAAAAATGTACACCCGCTGAGTTGAAAAGCCACATTGGACAGCTCAGACAAAAATGGGTATCCCGGTGGATTGAAAACCCGAAAGGGCGATCCATGCAAAATTAGGGAATAAGCGAACAACTGCATTCTGAATTCGTATGTATCACTCACCACATGGCAAGATCTGAAAGGATAAAGCATCATTCAGAATCAACCTTCTTCGGAAAGCAAGATAAGAAGAACGCCAAGGTCATACAGGTCATAGCAAAGGAAGCTCACTGGAGCGTCAACTTCAAACATTGCCAATACTTTCATTTTCTCAATTTTTACAGCAATCTACTCATTCTAGGGATTCTCTTCTTCACTGTACTTGCCTATTCAAGGCACACACATTAATAAAATCAGAATTTTCAGTCACACTTCATTTTTGTACATTTTTGTTTTCGTTTGCAAAATGTCCAAAGTTCATAATAAAACACTTGCATTAAACATATAAGCCATTTTAATAAATGCTTGCAGGAAATATGTTGCTCTTAGATAAATCTAACTCCTATGACGGAATCCGGTTAAGGATACCTCGGTACACGTGTACTTTTCATTTGCTTAACAGGTTGCAGGTACTCAAGGCAGACAATCTTTCACAACTGATCATAAACCAGGTTCAAGCCAATCACCTGCAAACATCAAAGTCACTTCACCAGCAATATACAAAACTTATCCCCCACAGAAAAGGCCAAAATAATTTTTGCACTCTCAATACAGATACTTGTTCATACTTGTACATATTCTTTTTTGACACTCGCCCATGTCATACTTCCCCAGCAAGTCAAACACTCGTCCGTGTCCCTTGCTCAATCTCTTTGACACTCCTTTGTGTCTTGCACATATTTCCCCAACAGGTCAAGCACTTGTACATACTTATACACAATCCTCTGATACTCGTCTGTATCTTGTTTATATCACCTCCCCGGCAGATCAAACACTCGTCCGTACTCCTTGCTTCACCGATTGATACTTGTCCATATCATCATCCTCAAACACGTCCCAACGTTAGTTTCTATCGATACTCGTCTGTATCTTCGTCCTAAGGATGCTCGTCCGCATCTTTAGTCCATACACACTGTCAAACACTTATACCTCTTATTTCAAAGCGTAAGCACTCGTCCGTGTCTACCATTCCCCGGTAAGTCACCAACAAAACAATCTCTTTCCTATCCGACATTCATCCTATGTCGTTATATTTTCGACAGTCGTCCCCTGCCAGGTGATCGTCCTTCACCTTTTGATGACCGTTCCTCATCAGTTTATCCGATGGTCGTCCCCATCGTTGATCCTCTTATCCGACATTCGTCCTATGTCGTGATATTTTTGGCAGCCGTCCCCTGCCAGGTGATTGTCCTTCACCTTATGATGACCTTCCCTCATCATTTATCCAATGGCGGCCCCATCGTCGATCTTTGTTATCCGACATTTTTCCTATGTCGAGATAATCCCCAAGAGCAGTCGTACCCTGCTAGGTGATCATCCTTCACCTCTTGATGATCGTCCTTCATCATGCTTATCCGTTGGCCATCCCAATCATTGATATTTTCTATCCGATAATTGTCTTATGTCATGATACTTTCAGAAGCCGTCCCCCGCTAGGTGATCGTCCTTTACCTTTTGATGACCGTCCCTCATCATTATCTCATTAATTCTTTTATTCGATGGCCGTCCCCGTCGCAGTTTATTTACCCTTTAACCTGATAGTCGTCCCCATCAGTGCTTTCCTCATTTCTTTAATCCCCAGAGAGTTTTATTCCTTTACCCGATGGCCGTCCCCGTCGTGGTCTCTTTATTTCCCAGCATGATGGCCATCCTCATCACTACTCTACTTACAGTTTTATCCCCAGCAGTCGTCCTCTGCTCGATGGTCGTCCTCCATCGCTTTCATCTGATAATCATACTCATACTATACTATCTGTTACAATTTATATCCCTTTTCTTCTTCTCACCAGTGAGTGCAAATTTTGGACTATCTTTGGTATTCAACCACAAGTTATCTTGTTTGTCTGTTAAGCCAGGCGCTTACACCCTGCACAACTAACTCATGCTTGAATAGGGGCAGCTGTAAACACCCCAAATTTGCCTTCACTCTTCCTCACACTATGGCTTGTGATTTTTTCATATAGCATTGCATAAGCATATCATCTCACTGCATAGTTCATTTCATCTACATCTAGGGTTTGTGATCTGAGCAATCCAAGAAGTGATCTGAGCAATCCAAGAAGTGATCTGAACCATCTCAATGGTCTTGAAGCATGCCAATAGGGTCCTGAGTGTTCCATGATCATAATATGCTCCCCAAAGTTCATAAAAGTTAAGGGATCACAAAGCATGGCAAAGGCATAGAGGCAGACTAAAGATTCCATGCACAAGTGACCTAAAATTAGGGTTTTGGTTTCAGAGGCCTTACACCCAATTTTTTTGGTCATTCTTGATTCTAATGGTCTTAATATGTTAAAAGGAGCACATGTACCAATTTTAATGAAGAAATTCATTGTGGAAGTCATCTGATCAACTGGTGACTTGTTGTGCAAGAAAGGTCAGAATCAGGGCATTTGAGGCCCTCATCAATGGAACCAAAGGGTCATTTTCATCAATTTGAGGTTCTATGGTCTTTATTTGATATAAGAAATGGTTAGAAGTGCATAAGATTGAAGAATTTCAAGCCATTTGCAAACTTGCTATTTTTGGACATGACTTGTAATGGAAACTTTCCATTTTGGGAAAGATTTTCAACCTCCTCTTGATAAAAAATGCTTCAAATGAAAAATCTTTAAACATGAAAGTTGTAGACTGGATCATCCTAGAACTCAAGATATAATCTTTCAAAGTTGGGAAAATCCTATAATTTTCAAATTTGTGCCAAAGAGGGATTTTTGCAAAATCAAGTTTCAAGCCTTCAAATGACCTCTAATGCACTCAAATGTATCATAACATGTCCAAGAAACTTCTAAAGATCAAAATTGGCCTTTGTACCAAGCATTTCCATGACTTATTTCTCAAGAAACTTCAAAGTTGCCAAATTGCATAAACCATGAGAACACTTGATCAAGGCCATCCAGCTTCATAAACTTCATCCAATGGCCTTCCATGAATCAAGCTGAGGCCAGGCACCCCTTCAAACAGCCTCTGACCCGTGACATGCCTCATAGTACACAACATTGACTTTTTTGCAACTTTGCCCATACCAATCAAGCTGTGCCACACCAACTATTCTGATCAATCCCATTGGTTTATACAAACCTCAAGCAACACAAAACACAACACACATAAACCTGAATGCAAGCCTAAGCTCAGATTGCCAAAAAAAAACTCATACCTTCATCTCTTCGAATCACACTGCACAAGCATCAAACCTTAAAACTTTCACCACCAATCATCCCCACACATCATAAGGATCACAAACCACCCTTCATTTTGCCCTAAAAGCCTCTGAATCAAAGACACGATTTCTGCCTTAGCAGAACTGAATCTCAAAATCCAAGTCATACAAACTTATTCTAAGCCTTTCAGAAGCACAAGAGGGACCATTGGAGTGGTTTTGCATCAAAAGGAAGGGTCAGAAAGCTCAAAGTCAGAACGATTCATCTCAGGTAGTCACCTTCAAACTTTTTCCAGAACTCTTGTTTTAAGTTCTAAAATGAATCTATGCACTCCCCTGATCATGGTGATATGATTAATTTTTAAAATGGTTCAGAAACCAGGATGTATTGATATTCTGAAACTTTTTGATATGAAAATGTTCTTGTTTGATTCATGAATTTGATGCATGATAAATTGTTTTTGGGGCTGGATTGGTGTTTAGGGTTGTTAGATGTTTGATTCTGGAGCTTTAGGGGGCCTGGGATGGCGTTTTGAGGGATTCAGGTGAAAGAGCTGGCCGGAGAAGATGACCGGAGCTTGCTCCGGTCACTTGAAAGTGATTAAGGTTAATTAGCCAGGTTTAAATATGGACCTTTAGATCTTGTTTCCCGCACATGTGTGTGGTCCAGATCAATCCACTTAACCCTAATTATAATTAATTAAATTAATTATGATTATTTAATCTGAAGCAATCCTAGCCTTCCAAACGCGCGCGCAGTCTTCCCCCTTTTGAATCTGGACCTTTGGATCAGTTGACTTCCCATTTTAATTAATTTTTATATCATTTTATTCCCTTTCTTTCCATATTTATTTTAAAATAGCAAAAGACTTTAAAAAATTCTTATTTTCTGCATTTTCATTTTAAATATTTTTCTTAACTCAAAAACATTTTTTATTTTAATTTTTGCATTGAAAAAGTATTTTTAAAACATTTAAATGTTTTACTTAACTAATTAATTGATTTTAATTAATTAAAAATACATTTAGGTTTCTAAAAATCACCAAAAAATTCACAAATCATTCTCATACATTTAGAAACATTTTCAAACTCACCATACAAATTTCTTTTTAGGTTTGATCACATTTTCACAATTATCTTTGAATTAGGGTTCTTAAATTTCACATTTTTAACCCTAACTTGAAAAATTCATTTCTGCCTAACCATGATGAGTTTGAACTTGATTCTTTTTGCATTGTTTCACATATTGCATATAGTTTCTAGGTTATTTATCTCACATTTTTGCTTTGCATTTTCAATTTGATTTGCATTTTCCCTTTAGAAGCACCCAAAAACCCTAGTTAATTTAGAAATTTCATAACTTTCATTAGGTTTAGCTTATGACCTTCTCCTTTGGGTAGTGATCTTGTGTACGATTAGGGGTTATTTGAGTTCAATTTCAAATTTTATCATGATGTATGCTTCTGTTTTGGTCATATGCATCTCATGTTGCCTTAAAACCCTAATTTCTCATGTTCATTTGCATTCACCTTTGCATATCATCATCATATGAACTTTCCATGACATTTCAAGCATTTGTATGACATCTTAGACATCTTAAGACATGCTTGAACATTGCTTGATCATTTCTTCATTCATTTTCTATGGTTTGCATTCATTACATTTCATGAACATCCATGTGTTTTCATGCTTCTAAACATGCTTCCATGACATCTCATCCTTGTATGATCATTTATAGGCATTATGTATGACTTTGCATCATCTTATAACACATTTTCCTTGCATATACACTTCTGGTTTTGGTCTTTGCATCTTTATTCATCTCATTTCCTTTTGTTTTATGTCTGATGCATTCATACTAACATTTCAGGGGCTTATGGTAAGTTGATTGGGATGTGGATTTGCCTTCACATCCCACATATTCTCATCTCTTCATATGCATTATTTACTTGTATTTGAAGTGAATCCAATTCACTTGTGCTCTCTCTTTCTTACTTTCTTTCTTTTAAGTTACTTATCTTCTTCAGGAAGTAAGTAGCTTATTCTTTCTCTCTTTCTCTTTTCATATGGCTCTCCTTCCATGGTGGCCTCTTGAAGATTCTTCTCTTAAGCCTCACAAACCATTGGATATCCAAGCCTGATAATTTTAGGGTTGTATATAGTCTCCCCTAGTTTTTTTACCTTTGAGTCTCCTTGAGTCTCTCTTCTCATCTCATAATCAGAGGCTAAACTCTTAAAGCTTTAGGACTTTGAATTAGGGTTATGCCTGCATCCTTATCTTAGGATGGGGTGTATAACTTTAATCCTTAGTGTTAAACCTTTAATTTGTTTACACTTCTTAATCAAAAACACTTAATAATGATCAAGACATAGGCTTGTAACTTGGGCCTTAAATTAGGGTTCTATCTCTTCCTCTTGGTTAAGAGGGACTGACCCTAGTGTTTAAGGGACAAGTCCCCCTCAAGTTGTCTTACAAACTTAAAATCCATTTCTTAATCTCATCCTTTAATTAAAATCCATCCTTAATAAAGGCTTGTTATATAATGAATTTAATCCCTAACCATGGATTAAGTTGAGGAGTCTTCCTCAGCTTAAGTGTTCTCATTTATCATCCTTCTCTTAGGATGGTGTAATGAGTTCACTAATCCCTGATTAGAGATTAACCTCATTACTTAACACTAAACAAAAATCCAAAAACATCTTAATTATCACAAGTAGGTTAATGATCTTAATCCTACATCATCATGGTAATTAAGTTGAGATGCTTATCTCATACTTATGTAAGCTCATTATCCTATGCAAAACACCAAAAATAATAAAAAACTGAAAACACAAAAACAAACAATAATTATCTCCTCCGGGATTCTTTTCTCACCAAACTCACTCTGAAAACGAGAACTCACTTCTTCCGTCTAATGCAAGACAGTTAGCACTCGAGCCAGACGAGTCACACACTTGAGCGTAGATAAGTAAGCAGTTCACAACAAAAACACCCAGTCTCTTTGAATAGAACTACGGTGTTCTGACTTCCTCATTGCACGAGAAGATACGTAGGCATAACTTAACAGTTATTGAACAAAAGTCTCTTTGTCTCCCCCTCTCCTTCCAGCTTTCTAAGCCTCAGTCTTGAGCACTCACTCTCTCTTTGCACTGACACACTGTACATTCTTTCCTTAGATATTATACACAGTCAGCACATACACTACCCCCTTTCAAACAAAATCAACTAAGCGTGGATCCCGTCGAGTACGACGGACGATATGGGGGCTAATACCTTCCCAGGTCGTAACCAACCCCCTTTCTCAATTTTTTTGGTTCGCAATCGTCTTATCCATACCCTTCCAGGTTTATGCAACATTACCTTTCCTTCGGGATAAAAATTCCTAGCTGGCGACTCTATTTCAACCTCAACCTCTAACATTGCTGACGATTTGCGTCTCCACCGGGGACGTAAAGTCTTTTCGGGAGCGACAATGTGAATAAACCAACAGTTGATCAAAGGGACAACCTTCACTCCTTGCTATAATTCTGTGATCCACAGTTGCGAGTCTTTGTGTTTCCAGATTACCTTTTGGCTCCTACATTGGAAGAGATCTCCAGTATTCTTAGGATTCCCATCAAAAGTGGTGCTCCTTATTATGGCTTGAAGAAGATACCTTCATGCAGAGACATAGCTGACATCTTCCATTTGGATTTGTCTAAAGTTAGTAGAGGACTTGATGTCAATAAAGGTAAGGTATTTCTCTTGGATTTTCTTGTCAAAGAAGCTCAAGACCTGGCCTTAGAGAACAAGTGGGCTAAGTTCATCACACTGCTAGCTTTGATGGTATATGGGATAAGCTTGTTCCTAGGGGAGAAAGGGTTGATTATTATGGATTTTTTTTCCATCTTTATTCAGAGAAATCTAGTGCCTACACTGCTAGGTGATTTTTATTATGGGGTCCATCATAGGAACGAGAAAAGAAAAGGGTATGTGAACTGTTGTGCTTCTTTGTTTGCTGATTGGTTTGTAAGGAAACTCCCAAAATTAGGAGCTTTCCAAGACTTGAAATAGGATTGGAAGTGGTCCAAAAGATTGATGGGCTTAACCTCAGACAACATAGCTTGGGGTGCAATAGAGACCTGATAGGCAAAGAGATTATTGCTAGCTGTGGCACTTTCCCCAATGTACCCTTGCTGGGAAGGAAAGGGGGGATAAATTATAATCCTTCGTTGTCCAGAAAATAGTTTGGTTACCCCCTGAAGGTTCCACCATCAGCTGAAGAGGTAGTTGAGTCATTGTATTTCTTGTCCGAAGGAATTATGGAGTTGTGTGTACAGGTAGTCCAAGCTTGGGAGGTCAGGATAAGGAAAGGAAAGAAATATTTTTGGGAAGGTAGACCCAAAAACATATGATCCTTTTGCTACATGGTTAAAATATCTTGTGGAAGTCTTACTTCTCCCGTTCTCTATGAAGTCCCCTCTATACCCTAAGGAAAAGTTACCATTGGATTCAGTACCTCTCAAAGACTACCAGAAATTGGAAGGCTTGGTTAAACAACTTAGAATGGAAATCAAGAGGCCAACAATTTGTGCCAAAAGTTGATGATTTAGAATCAGAAGTTGGAAGAAAGACCTCACCGGGCTGAAGAGATGGCCAGGCTCAAGCCGCAGGACTTCTAGGAGAGAGAACTCTACTTCAAGAAAAGAGGGTTATCTGAAACTCACAAGGCGAGCCAATGTCGAAAAGATAAGAAATCTTTGAATGAAGCTAATGAAGCTATAACTTTATGGCAGGAGAAATGGGAAGATAATCTGAAGAAGCAGAAGGAGTTAGAGACCAAATACAAATTGGAGATCAAAAGTCTTCAGGACTCCCTAGCTGAACAAGGATAGCTGCTCCAAAAGGCCCACTATCAACAAAAGGATTACCTTCAGGATATGGCAAAGAGTCAACAGATAGTGGAAGACACTCAAAAAGAAATATAAGAGTTAAAGCTTCGGGCCGATGTTAAGAAAATCAAGACCAAGTCAAGTGCAAGCAAAGAAAGTGAGAAGGTGTTCCTACAACAAATTGAGGAGTTGCATGCCTCTTTTCATCTCAGGGATCTCCTAATCCAAAAGCTCATACAGGAGCCAAATCATCTAGACATAGCTTAGTTACTCCAAGGTGTCAATCGCCTTAGATGGAGGTTACAGGATGTATAATTTCCTAAGTTTTAGTCTCGTGTTCACATATCTAGATTACCCACGGGCCTGTTGTGGGATTCCTCTTCTATTGATGTACTTTGCCTTTTGATGTATGAACTGGCACCTTACGGGGACTTTGTTATTTCAGATTTCAGTGACTTGTCTTGGATCTTTGGTTGTTATCTTTTGCACGGACACAGGATGATAAATGCTAATTCTCCACATCTAAATGTCACAAAAGGTCTTCCTCCAAAAGTTATTCTCTTAATACCGGAATGAGAAAGTAAAACAGAACCCTTGAGGATAAAAGGAACACAACATTGCATACATATCATTTGCATTTTCTTTCTTTTGCAGGTTACTTAACTTATCCATTTACCGGGAAAGATTGCGAGAGCAGCCAGGACCCGTCATCCCAGACAGAGCATTCCTCACCGGTATGCTACCCGTAACAATCAAAGAAACATCATGGATACTGTGTAGACAAAGCTCAACAAACATCGCACCCGAATGGGAGAGTTTATGGCGATGATGAAGGGCATGGCCCTAGGGCAACAAGAGTTGAGAAATTCTATGCAGAGGCTTACTCCTCCCTAAACTGACCCCCCAATGGTTACTCCAGATGCACGGGTAAATCCACCCAACAACAACAGAGGAGACGGACCGCCGGTTCAAGAAACTAGCACTCCTACTCTTATCCCTGTGGAAGATTTCCTGGAGGATCAGTTCCCTCCTATCAACGATGATATGAGTTTTGTCACGGGTGGAAACTTTCAGGATTTTCAGGTGCTGGCCGAGAAGGTTAAGGCCCTTGAATGTAGGACACTCTTGGAATTGATGTATCTGATATGGGTTTGGTCTCCGGAGTGTTCATCCCTCCTAAATTCAGGCCTCCAAGCTTTGATAAGTACAATGGAAATTCCTGCCCTAAGACACACTTACATGTTTTTTACCCAAAGATAGCCGCTCACACTAAAGATGAAAAACTCTGGATGTATTACTTCTAGGACAACCTCTCTGGGGACTCACTGGAATGGTATATGAAGCTAGAAAATAATTTTGTCTAAAATTGGAAAGAGCTTGGGGAGTTCTTCCTTAAGCAGTATCAGTACAATATTGATATGGCACCCAGCTGTACTCAACTCCAGAGTTTATCTCAGAAGAACTTGGAAAGCTTCAAGGACTATGCTCAAAGTTAGCGTGAGGTTGCCGCCAGAGTACAACCACCTTTTCTAGAGAGCAAGATGGTGGATCTTTTCATGGATACCCTCCTAGGGCACTTCATGGAAAGATTGACAGGCTGTTCATCCAATGGGTTTTCGGACATCATTCTGACATGCGAAAGGATAGAAAATTGGATGAAATAAGGCAAAATAACGAAGCGTCAACCTCCAGCGTAAAGAAGCCTTTTGTGAAGCGCTGGGAAGGAGAAACTGGGGCTGTGTTTACTCAAAACAGAAGAGGAAATCAAAATATGTATCATTAGGAAGTTCCTGTCACCATTGCTGCTCTAGCAAACCAACCACAAGTTCAGCAACAACAACGTCAACCAAACTACCAACAACAAAGGGCTCCTAGGCCATATTATCCACCCCGATCAAAATACATGCATCTTGAGACGCCACCCATGTCATATTCCCAGCTCCTCCAGATTCTTCTACAACTGCAGATGATTCCAATTAAGGACCCTACAACCCCCAAGATCGGGGAAAATCCCCGAGGGGTATGATGACAATGCTTGTTGTGAGTTCCATTGTGGAGCTCCCAGTCATAACACATAGAATTGTAAAGCTTTGAAGCATGTTATCCAGGACCTGATTGACTCCAAGACAATCAATTTCGCTCCTACTCCAAATGTAATCCAGAATCCTATGCCTCCTCATGGAAGGATTGTGAGTTCTATTGATAGCAGTGGAGGTTTGAATTTGATATCCGATGTCAAAGATTTGAAAACTCCATTAATGGCAGTAAAAGCTTACTTGGCCAAAAGTAACATGTTCCCGGGTTACGGAAAAAATTTCCCAGATTGTGTTAGTTCCCTTGATGGTTGCGATCAGCTTAGATCGGGGATACAAAGGATGGTCAATGAAGGAAGTATACATTTCGATAAAGTTGTGAAGAGTGATGATATATAAACTGTTACAATCTATTACAACCCAACACAGGTTCCCACTGCAGCAAGGGTAGCGCCAATAACCATCACTACCTCGGGACCTGTCCCATACCAGAGTGACTGGGCCATTCCCTAGAATTATGGGGGTGAAGTGTACTATAATGGCCAAAAACAAGACTTAGATGCATCCACTTCCTCTATGTGCCAAATTGAAAATGTTAGAGTTGGGGGGGTTTACTAGAAGCGGTAGATTATTTGCTCCATAAACCTTGAGAGGTAATGCATTACCACCCAAAGATACTGTCGAGGCTCAAGCAAAAGCCAGGGGCAAACTGCCCATGACTAATGATACACCTGTGCCAACAACAAATCCTGACATCACTTTTGATAAGGATGCAGAAAAAATCCTAAGAATCATTAAGAAAAGTGACTACAAGATCGTAGACCACTTATAACAGACTCCCTCAAAGATCTCGATCTTATCCTTAATGATGTGTTCGGATTCGCATAGGAAAGCCCTATTGAAGATTCTGAATAACGCGTATGTACCATAGGATATATTAGTAAATCAATTGGAAATAGTGGTGTCAAGTGTAAACTCTAGCCATGGCTTAACATCCGAGGGACGTAGTCACAACCGCACCTTGCACATCTCCATGGAATGCAAGGGGGTTGTGCTCTCCCATGTGTTGGTTGACACAGGATCATCATTGAATGTGATTCCCAAGAAAGCCCTCATGAATTTTAATTATGATGGGGTCATGTTGCGGCCAAGCGACTTAGTCGTACGGGCATTCGATGGTTCAAGGAGGTCAATGTTTGGAGAAGTGGAGTTGTCTATCTAGGTAGGACCACAAGTCTTCAATGCTACTTTCTACGTGATGGAGATTCAACCGGCTTATAGTTTCTTGTTGGGGAGACCATGGATCCATTAAGTAGGGGCGGTATCCTCCACCCTTCATCAAAAGTTAATGTTTGCGTGGAAAGGGAAAATTGTAATAGTGTCAGGAGAAGAAGACATCTTCATCAGCCACCTAGCCTCATTCAAATATATGGAATTGGATGGAGAAATCGCCGAGACTCCCTGCTAAGCTTTTGAGCCTGTCAAGTTTGAGAATGCATCATCATCAGTTGCTCTATCTGAAGACTCAAAGAAAGGAGCTTTTATAGATTCTTATAAGGAGGTCTGGAGGTGGTAGAATCATGTGCGAAGGAAGGCTGGGGCAAGACAATTGATATCCCAGAAAAGAAAGACATGTATGGAGTTGGCTACCAGCCTGGTCAGTCAACACAAAGCGCTAGAGGTCGGAAAGGCCCAATTACCTTCACCAGTGTTGGGTGGGTTGATCATGGCAACGTCTGTGCTGCACAAGAGGATATGATTGACAGTGACTCCGATATTGATGAGTGGGTTAAGCCTTGTGCTCCGGGGACACAACTCAAGAACTGGTTAACTGAAAAGCTCATCCCTGTCACTCAGCTTGAAGAGTAATAGTTTTTATGTTTTTTTTCCTGTATTCAAGCCATATGCCTTACCCGGGGCATAGTGGATCATTGTAAGGGTTCTTTTGTTCATGATATAATTTCATAATCATCAATAAAGCGGACGTTTTTGCATCCATAACATGTTGCTCCCTGTCTTTCACTTTCATTTTGTTTCGAAAAATACAATTTTTAAATAAATGGCAATCTTTTCACATCTCACACCTTTTCTAAAATCTAGCATGAATCATCATTCATGCAAATGCTCCTTATCGGGTCTCATCAATGATGACCTTGCTAAGACTAAGTATGACTTCGACAATCCAATTTACCTAGCCGACGAGGAAGGTGAAGAAGATTGTGAACTGCCCGAAGAGCTAGCCAGGTTGCTTAAACGAGAGGAGAAGATGATTCAGCCACATGAGGAAGCTATTGAAGTGAAATTTGGGTACTGAAGAAGACAAGAGAGAGGTAAAGATCGGGGCTACGTTAGAAGAGTCTGTCAAGAGTCATCTAATTGCTATTCTTCGAGAGTATGTTGATGTCTTCTCCTGGTCTTATCAAGACATGCCTGGATTGGACACTGATATCGTGGTGCAAAAACTACCTCTCAGGGAAGAGTGCCCACCTGTAAGGCAAAAGTTGAGACGTACACGCCGTGACATGGCCATCAAAATTAAAGAGGAGGTGCAGAAACATTTTGACGTCGGATTCCTGGCCATAACAAGTTATCCCCCATGGGTTGCAAATATTGTACCAGTCCCTAAAAAGGATGGTAAGGTCAGAATGTGCATGGACTATAGGGATTTGAATCGGGCCAGCCCTAAAGATGATTTCCCTTTGCCTCACATTGATTTGCTAGTTGACAACATCGCTCAGTTTTCTGTATTCTCTTTCCTGGATGGCTTCTCTGGCTATAATCAGATTAAAATGGCGCTAGAGGACATGGAAAAGACTACGTTCATTACACCCTGGGGCACCTTCTGTTATAAAGTCATGCCGTTTGGTTTGAAAAATGTCGGTTCAACCTACCAACATGCAATGGTGACACTATTCCATGATATGATTCATCACGAGATTGATTTCTACGTTGATGACATGATCGCGAAGTCACAGACAGAAGAAGAGCATCTAGTCAACTTAGCTAAACTATTTGATAGCCTTCGGAAAATCAGGTTGAGGTTGAATCCGAACAAATGCACCTTCGGGGTACATTCCGGTAAGCTACTGGGCTTCATTGTCAGTGAACGGGGAATCGGGGTCGACCTTATAAAGGTAAAAGCCGTCCAAGAGATGCCTGAACCAAGAAGTGAGAAAGAAGTATGTTGTTTCTTAGGGAGGTTGAACTACATTGCACGGTTCATCTCGCACCTAACAGCCATGTGTGAGCCTATTTTCAAGCTTCCAAGGAAGAATCAGGCTATTGAATGGAACGATGACTGCCAACAGGCCTTCAACCGAATCAAGGAGTACTTGTAGGAACCTCCGATTCTCATGCCTCCAGTTCCAGGGAGACCCCTAATCATGTACCTCACCATACTCGAAGGATCAATGAGATGTGTGATGGGTCAGTAGGACGAGTCTGGTCGAAATGAGCATGCCATTTATTACCTTAGCAAAACGTTTACCGATTGTGAGACCGCTACTCACTACTCGAGAAAACTTGTTGCGCTTTGGCATGGGCTTCTCGCCGGCTAAGACAGTACATGTTGACTTACACCACTTTCCTAATTTCCAAGATGGACCCTGTAAAGTATATCTTTGAAAAGCCAACTTTAACCAGAAGAGTAGCCTGATGGCAGATGATTCTGACAAAATATGATATCCAGTACACTTCGCAAAAATCCATCAATGGGAGTGTATTGTTAGAATATCTGGCCCAGCAGCCAATTGATGATTATCAGCCCATGAGGTTCGAATTTCCGAATGAGGACATCATGTTCCTTAAGTCGAGAGACTGTGAAGAACCAATTCCTGAGGAGGGGACACACCCCGAATCCAAATGGAAATTGATGTTTGATGGAGCTGTAAACATGAACGGCAGCGAAGTTGGTGTTGTCATTATCTCACCTGAGGGGATACACATGCCTTTCACTGTTCGACTGACATTTGAATGCACTAATAACAAAGCCGAGTACGAAGCCTGCATAATGGGTATCGAAGAAGCAATTGATATGAGAATCAAGAACCTTGAGATCTTTGGTGATTCTACTCTAGTTATCAACCAGGTTAATGGCAAGTGGCTGGTTCATCAACCCACTTGGCTCCATACAGGGATTACACCAGGAGGTTGTTAACTTTCTTCACCAAAGTCAAATTGCACTATGTTCCTCGAGATGAGAACCAATTTGCTAATGCTTTGGAAACTCTATCTTCAATGATCAAGGTGCATCAAGAGAATTATGTGTCTCAAATAGATATATCTTGTCTCAAAAGACCTGCCTATGTGTTCGCAGTTGACGGTGTTAAGGATAGCAAACCTTGGTATTACGATATCAAGCAATTTCTGAAGACTCGGGAATATCCAGCTGGGGCATCCAGTAAATATAAGAAGACTCTCAGGAGGCTAGCAGGAGGGTTCTTCTTGAATCAAGATGATGTACTATACAAACGAAACTTCGACATGGTCCTGCTCAGATGTGTGGATAGACATGAAGCAAACCTGTTAATGCAAGAGGTTCACGAAGGCTCCTTCGGTACCGATGCTAGAGGACATGCTATGGCAAAGAAGCTGTTAAGATCAGGGTATTATTGGATCCCCATGGAATCCGATTGCTGTAAATATTCCCGCAAATGTCACAAGTGCCAGATTTATGCTGACAAGGTCCATGTACCTCCAAATCCATTGAGCGTCATGTCTTCACCTTGGCCGTTCTCCATGTGGGGCATTTATATGATTGGCAAGATTGAGCCGACAACTTCCAACGGTCAGCGCTTCATCCTAGTTTTTATAGACTACTTCACAAAGTGGGTCGAAGCGGCATCTTATGCCAATGTTACAAAGCAAGTGGTCGCCCAATTTATCAAAAGAGATATCATTTGCCGGTATGGAATCCCTGAGAGGATCATTACTGATAATTGTTCTAACCTCAATAATAAGATGATGGTCGATTTATGCCGGGATTTCAAAATAGAGCATCACAACTCTTCGCCGTATCGCCCGAAGATGAATGGCACCGTCGAGGCGGCCAGCAAGAATATCAAGAAAATCGTTCAGAAGATGGTTGTGACATATAAGGATTGGCATGAGATGCTACCGTTTTCACTACATGGGTACCGAACGTCTGTGCGTACCTCGACAGGGGCAACCCCGTTCTCACTGGTGTATTGTATGGATGCAGTCTTACCGGTCGAAGTTGAGATCCCCTCGTTGAGAATAATGATGGATGTAAAGTTGGATGAAGCTGAATGGCTTCGAGCCATGTACAACCAATTGAGCCTCATCGAAGAAAAATTCCTAGCAGCTGTAAGCCATGGACAGTTGTATCAACAACGAATGAAACAAGCTTTCAACAAGAAAGTACGACCTCAGCGCTATATACCAGGTGACTTGGTGCAGAAAAGGATTCTTCCTCCTCTCAATGATCATATGGGAAAGTGGGCACCCAATTATGAAGGTCCATTTGTGTTTAAAAAGGTATTCTCGGGCGGAGCCTTGATGTTAACGACCATGGATGGTGAAGACTTCCAATCCCTCGTTAACACAGACACAGTAAGAAAATACTTCGTGTTAAAAGACCCGCTGGATAAAAACAGAATAAAGATCCAAGCAAAAATGGGCATCCTGGCGAGCCAAAAAAAAAATAAAAGTCTCGGGCAAAAATTAGGGAAATATTGAAAAAAATGTACACCCGCTGAGCTGAAAAGCCACATTGGACAGCTCAGGAAAAAAAGGGTATCCCGGTGAATTGAAAACCCGAAAGGAAAATCCACGCAAAACAAGGACTAACACGAACGATTGCGTTCTGCGAGGTTTGTGATCCATTTACAACTAAGGGAATCCTAAGGGCTGAAGACCAATTCAATCACTTTCCTCAAAGGCGAAGCAAGCAGAGAGTCATGGAGATATACAAGTCATAGCCGGGTCGGAGCTTGATGATATCCATTCTTCACATTTCCAATAGGATAGTTTGTTTTCCTTTTGAACAATTTCCTCTTTCTAGGAATTGTTTCTTGATGTAATGCCTATTCAGGGCCATTTATCAATTAATAAAATTCAATTTCAGTCAAATCTGTGAGCATGAGTTTTTGTTTTTCATCTAACATTGATTGATTGCAAAAATATCCAGCGAATTGTGATAAAAATTGCATTATGAGCATTCGAATGTTTTCTAACTCATGCAGGAGGACAGAAACATTTAATGCAACTCTAAAGCGTTAAGTGTCTGGGGATGGTGATTCAGACCATAAGCCCGGGGCGCCCAAGCCAGAATAATTCTTAATATTGCAAGCACTATCAGTTGTGTTTGTGCAGGTGCAGGTACAGGCGTTGCTAGCAAATCCCTAATAGATCCTCAGGAAGTCTCCTCCAGCAGATTCTTTGAACGGATGTCCTCAACAAATACCTTCCTTTGATAATCCCTAGTAGAGTGAAGACTGATAGTCTCCCCAAGCAGAGTTTGCCTTTCAACAAAGGACCACTCCCCTCAGAGTTGAGTTTTCTCCTCTTCTGTAGTACAAGGAGTCCCTTCATCCCCAGCAAAAGCCAAGAGGATTGTGTAACTGAGAGATCCCCCATCATATTTCTTCCTCAGCATAATACCAACACATCTGATCCCCCTACCGAGTCAGAGGGATATCACTTCCCCAACTAAGTGCAACGGGTAGCGTACCTCGCAAGTCAAGTTCATTCCCAATAGGATCCTTGCTCTCCAATATTAAAGTCCAATTTATTTTTTGGCAATTGCGGCAGTTCAGAGCCAATGTATCATTAACAATATCCCCCGCAGAGTTGCTTTCTCCTTATAAGGATTACCTAGATCATTGCAGTGATCATTTCCCCAGCGAAGCCGTCAGGGATACCTGTTATCTCCTCATCGGGAGATCTCTTTTCATTTTCATTTGCATTTAGTAATCATTATTACATTTCCATCCTCAAGCGTGGCATTTCCATCTTTATGGAGCATTGCGCCATGACAAAGGCCAAGCATGTGCATATCAGCATGGGCCAGTTTTGGGGTATATTACACAGAAACCCATAACATCTTTTCAACATTGAAGTATTCCCCCACAGAGAATGCGAATTTTATTTTCCAAACATCATTGATCTTCCAAGTCAATGTCTGTTATCCCCGGTCAAGTCATGTTTCAATACAACAACCTCATTTTTTCGCGTCTCCGTTTAAGTACAACAGTCGTGTCTCGGGCTCTCTTTTAAGTACAACAATCCCGTTCCTTTCGAGTCACCATTTAAGTACAATGGTCTCGCATTTGAGTCTCGTTTCAGTACAATGGGCTCACTTTTTGCGTTTCATTTCAGTACAACGGTCGCATCGCAGGTCATCGTTTAAGTACAATGATCCTGTTCCATTGACTTCATCTCGGTACGATGATGTAATTTTCTATGACTCCATTTAAGTACAATGGTTTCGTGTTGTCGAGTCTCCATTTAAGTACAATGGTCTCGTCTTTGATTCTTGTTAAAGTACAACAGGCTCAGTTTTCATGTCTCGTTTAAGTACAACGGTGTCGTGTTGGGTGTTCGTTTAAGTACAACGATCCCTTTTCTTTGACTTTATCTAAGTACGATGATTTCAACCCCTCGATTCCATTTAACTACAATGGTTTCGTCTTTGAGTCTTGTTTAAGTACAACAATCTCATTTTTCTCGCGTCTCGTTTACGTACAGCGGTCGCGTCACGGGTCATCGTTTAAGTACAACGATCTCGTTCATTCCGAGTTCCTTCTAAGTACAATGGTCTCGTATCCGAGTCTTGTTTAAGTATGACAGACTCGTTTTCTGCGTCTCTGTTTCAGTACAACGGTTGCGTCATGGGGAATCATTTAAGTACAATGATCTCATTCTTTCTGATTCCATTTCATGAAAATGGTTTCATCTACGAGTCCTTCTAAGTACGATGACCTCGTGTTCTTCGAGTTATCATCTAAGTACGATGAGGTCATTTCCTTTTTGTCCTGTCAAAGGTCAGCAAAAAATATATAATAGAAAAAAAGAAGAAAAGAAACAAAATGGCATTCTCATTCTTCATAGAGTATATATTTTTAGGATTTTTCGAGTATTCAATCACTGCATGCCTTGAATATCTAAAAGTCATTGCTATTATTCATTCAGGTCTGCAGATGATTGAATAAGGGCAGCTATAATACTTTAAAAATTTCCCTCCCTTTTTCATGGCATTTAGCATATCACATTTCATACCTAAATACATATCATGGTACAAAGCATTGCATCATAACCATCATAGATGAGGCATAAGGCTTGTGATCAATGGTTGAAGCATTTGATGACCATACAAAGACAATCAAAGGGCAACATGGCTTCTTAACATTGTGCAAAGGGTTCCCAACATCCCACAAGTTTTCATTTAAAGCCACAAGTCCTAGAAACGAGTGAATTGATTCAAACATTCAAGCAGTGCAACATCTCTTGACAAAAAGGGGCCAAATTTGGGTTTCTAATTAACTGGACTTCTGTTCGTTGTGATTTCTGACGAACAACCTCTGGTTAACCAATCTCTTAGAAAACTGGGTTACTTGCAGGACTAACCAAACAAGTCCTAGGACACATGTGCAATTGTTTGTCGAATTACTCTTAGTGTTGTTAATGATTTGTGGTTTGTTTTGTTAATAATGTCAAAGTGTTAAATGCTTTGATTTTGAAAGTAAAATAAAGTTAAAGTTTGAACAAAAGTAAGAAAATGGTGAAAGATGTAAAACTTTGCAGGAAAGTAAATAAAACTGAGAATAAAATAACTTGATGAAACAAACTAATAATTTAAATAACTTGAAAGAAAAATGGTGTTCAACACATACATTGTTCCAAATATCAGACTCATTTCTCTCACACTGGGTACTTAGAGTATTTACAGGATTTTTGTATAAGTTTTCACACACGCATTCTAAACACAAACTATCCTATTTATATACAAACAAAATAACTGCCTAGAACGGGAAAATTATAACTAAATAACACTTGCCAGCCTGCATGCAATTTCCTTCTCTGAAACTTCCATGTGTCCAACTGCCAAAGGTTACAACTTTTGAATTTGAATTCTTCCCTTTGGTGACGAAGCATCGTATCTCTTCATTTGTCGAAATGTCGAAGAAGAAGAAACCCTTCAAACTTTACCAACCAATGCTTCTGTCAAACAACCCTCTTTTGTCGAAGTGTCGAAAAATACACTTATTTTGTCAAATGCCCAACTATAAACAGGTTTCCAAACTTGGCTTTCCAGAACACTATTTGTCCTCCTGTCGAAGCACTTGAGTATTTAACCTTGTCAACATCTCCTGAATATCTTCACTTCTTCTTTTTCTTATCTGCTGATCATCCCCTTAGCAAAAGAAATGACTTCATGTCTAAATTTCAAAGTGTCGAAATTATGAGCTTACAAATTGCCCCCCAGCAAAGATGTTTTCGACTAATTTTGGAGAAATATCCTTTGCTGTCGAAATGACTCCTGACGCCATGTCAGTCTCATTAATTATAAAGTGATTTTGTTGAGTCCCAAGAAAACATTATGATTTCAACTTTCTGAAAAACGTCTTATCTAGCCCACGTTTACACAACCTTCCATAACCCTATATTCTAGCTAAATCATGGGCTCCCTACCAACCGTCACCTTTAATCACCACCATTGATCAAGACGCACGTCTCCCATGACTAAATTGAAAAGTCTCTTTTTATTTTTTCATTTATTTTTCAAATTCTGTCACTTTCTATAAATACCACTTCCCACACCTTTTGTCCTTTTTACACTCTCAGACTCTTCTTCTCTACCAAAGAAAAATCTCCATCCAAACCCTTTTAAACTTTCTGCTACTCCAGTTCTAATCTTCTCATAACAATGGCGCCCCCAAAGAATGTTGCTGACCGTAGTGCTAAGAAAGCAAAGAAGACTGCTGATCTCCCTCCTGCTCACACATTGTCTGGACCAACGCAAGTGAATCAACAACAGTACATCCCAGAACCTCCAAATGAGAGGGAGAAAGCTAGTATCTATAGATCTCAGGTAATAATCCCTATCTTGGTCTCTAGAGTTCACCATGCAATGTTAGGTCCTATCTCTGATCCCAATGCTGACCCAAACCGTTTAAAGGACTTTTATCCTTGCTATTCTGCCTCTAAGCCAATAGGTGCTAGTAAGAACCCTCAAATTGTCGAAACATCCTCTAAGAAACCTGAGATCCCAATAGCTTCGACAAAATTAGACTTGTCGTACTTAAATCAAACTAGAATCTTTAGGAGCCCTCCCCTAACAAAAGACCCTTCAGATTATCTAGCTTGGCTTACTAGAGTCGAAAAAGCTAAGGAAAAATTCTGGAAGAAGACAGGTATTTATGACCTGATTCAGTTGTCGAAAGAAGGCCCACGCTACTGCCAAAATATGCTGCTGGCTTCACTGTATTTCTGGGACAGTACCTACAACAACTTCCATCTTCCCTGTGGTATGGTCACCCCCACTCTTTTCGACATAGCAGCCATCACTGGCCTTAGTCCTATAGGAGAAATCTTTAATCCTGAGCACCTAAGAAAAGATCCCATAGGATTCGACACCAAAAACGCTGGCTATTCCTTATTCATTGCTCATCACCAAGGCGAAGGCACTGAGGAAGTTTCCGACAGAGAACATATAGCTTTCCTCACTTTGTGGTTAGCCAAGTTCGTCTTCTGCACCAGATCCCTCCAGGTTGCCAGAAGCTACATTACCATGGCCCATCAACTTCATGCTGGAGTTGCATTTTGTCTAAGTGAATTGCTTCTGGCAAATCTTTATGAATCTCTGAGTGAGAGCGTAAGCAACCTGAAAACCATCAAGGACAAAGGAACCATCAGCCTAACAGGCCCCTTCTGGCTTTTACAGCTGTGGCTGAATGCAACCTTCGAAGCCTGCATCCCTATCAAGAGACCAGTTGACGAAGAAGAAGTGAAAGACAGGCGTGTCGAATGGCCCAGGCTAGTTCAACTAACACCTACTGACGAAGGAATAGGTCTTCGACAAGACTTCACTAGCTATGTAATGATGTTCGCCAAACGTTACAAGTTTACTCCATCCATGGCACCCTTTGCCAGCAGGACTGTGGGTCCTAAATGGTTCACTAGGCAACTCCCAATAGAAAACCAAAAAGAAGAAGACTCCTACATATCCATCTGGGAAGCCTTCCTTATACCAAGACATCTTTTCTCCCATCACAGCCTTAATAACACCAAAGTTTCCCTCATTGTCTATCAACCTAACCTGGTGGCCAGACAATTTGGGCTAACCCAGACGAAGACAAAACCCATCTACCACAAGAAAGGCTCTATTTTGTTCTACAACTCATTTCAAAATTTTGAGAAAAGTCTAGAATTGTATAACAAATTTTTCGACGCGTCTTTGGAAGTCTACCCTACCATATTTTGACCAAACTTCTTGTGCACTGAGGACTTCGACGTTTGGTGGAAGTAGTATTATCTTAACAAATTCTTTGATGTAACAACTTTCAACACACTCCTGACGAATGCCTTTGCTTTTGTGCAGGATAAAAAGAAGAAAGGTACAGATAAGCATATCAAAGAAATTCAAAAATTTCAAAAATATTTTGAAACTATTTACAGGCCAAATGATCTTCGTCGAACCATAGGCAAAGAAGCAGTGACTTTAAAACAAAAATTTTCAGAAAAGTTGGATAAGTTGGGGGTGCCTTCATATATTCCACCACATGCACGTTACAACTTTGCTTACACTTCATTTCCCCCAAAGTTTCCCCCACTCCCTTCTGCAGAATTTGGTGTGGCCTTGTGCCCTCCATTCCCAGATTGGTTTGTGTGTGGATCTCACTTAAAGCTGCTTCACGAGTCTAGCAAAAAACTTGTCGAACGTGTGGTTCCGACGAAGTATTATTTGGGTAACTTCCCTGGGCACCTTCATGTTGGAATAGAACACGTTAGTATGGAAGAACCTATTCTTGAAGGTGTCGAAGAAATTAAATCCCTCTTCTTATTTCTAACTCTTTTTATGTTTTATATCAATGTTCATTCATTTTCGTTTCTTTCAGCTGTTAGAATAACTAACAAGAAAACTCCTGGTGAAGGGACCTCTTCTAAACAGGTCGAAAAATCACCCATAGCTGCTAAAAAGGTTTCGACCAATAATGACATCTCACTTTTCTTCTTGTATATAAATTTCAATATTCTCAATACTGAATACATTTCCTTTTTGCACACCTCAGGTAACTCGCACACCAGCCACAAAAAGAAAACAAGAAGAAAAAGAGGTGAGTGTCGAAGAATCTGAGGATGAATCGCCTGAGCCTCAACCTCTAAAAAGAAACAAAGGCATGAGAATAAAGACAGTGGCCTCCCAGAGATCCATGGTCCATAGACGAACTCCTCCCAGCAGTCCAACCACCAAAATCCCTTTAAGAAGTGAGAAAAGTGGGGATTCAGGCACTCACACTGAGATTCCTCAGGTATTATTTTTTCGACTGACAATATTCATAGTCTTAACTGCATTGTTTCTTCTTTTAAACTTCACTTTCCTGTTTACTTCAGGTTAACATTGATGTCGAAGAAACTTCCAAGGTTCAAGAAGAGGTTATCCCTTCTGATTCTGAGAAGACTTTAGCTGAACGACTTCTGGAAGAAACCACTCCAGATGCTGGTGTTTATGGCCCTCAGACCTTCAGTGATTTCGACATTAGTGATCCAGAATCCTCCGACAACAATTCCCCTCTTCGTCCAGAATTCACTGTGGAAGAAAAGACTGCCCCAGACCAAGATGCACAACCTCAAGGGCCAATTGATACAACAGAGGCTGATAGAGAAGCTGTCGAAGAAGAAGAACCAGATTTGTCGAAGCAACCAGACACAAACTTGAACTCTGGAGGAAGTACCCAAGTTGTTCCTACTCCAACAGAAACTCCAACAGAAACCCTTCTAAATACGGGTTCGACTAGCTTGTCCCATGAAGAAATTGAAAGCCTGAAAGTAAGAAAACCTCTGGAATATCTGAAAGCCTTACTCAGTTCCAGGTACAACTTTGAGGACTCTTCCCACAGCAGCTCAACAACTTCAGGGGCTACCCCTGAAATTCAACCAATCAGTGTTATCATGGCTGAGATTAAGGCAAAGATCCTTGGGGTGGACTTATTTGGAACTCTGGCCGGAAACCCTTCTGCACAATATGACTTGAAGAAACTTCTAAAGCAAGCCAATCTCCTGGAGGCTTCGATTGAGGAGAGTCGTCTGGTGATGGACCTGATGTTTATGATTGATTCAGTAAGTGCTGACTTGGTTCGCCAAAAAGAATTTTCTTAGAGCATCACAGCTAAATCTGAAAAACAAGTCTCAGAATGGAATGTTGTAGCCTCTTCGACAGACAGAATCTCAGAGCTAAACAAGCTTTCTGAAGATTACTCCAAAGCTGTTGTTGAGTGCGAAAATAACATCCAGGCTTATCAAGCTCAGATTGTCGAACTTCAGAAGAAGATCCTCCAAGAGAAGGAACGTCAAGCCAGCCTCCAACAGCCCAACCAAGAAGAAATTGACAGGGAGCTTCAGAAAGGTCTTCAACATGCAGAAACAGCCCAACAACTCCACAAAGAAATTGACGAACTGACTATTAGCAAAAGTTTCTGTGAACGTCGAATTCAGCTTCAATAGAAGAAATTTGACGAACTCAAAGCAACTTTTCTCCAACAGTAGTTTGTAATAGAAAATAGGGGATTTTATATTTTTTTCTAAGAATTTTCATATGTAATGTTACTTAACGCCATCTGTTTGGCGAAGACAAGCTTTTGTTTGCAATTTTATTCCATTTCTATCTTTATTTCTTGCAATGTTGGCTTATATTTCTTCAAATATTTGCCATTTATTTTCAGCACTCTCCTGTCTTTTTCCATTTCTTCGACTTCATATGCGCCATTTGAAAAAACTCTTAAAATTTTGAAAGGTCCTTCCCATTTAGGAGACCATTTTCCCATCAATCTATCTTTCTTTTCCATGGGCAAAATTACTTTCCAAACTAAATCACCAACTAAAAAGGCTTTAAATTTTACTTTCTTATTGTAAAACTTTTTGACTCTTTCTTTCTGCCTTTTTATCAACTCTAAAGCACGTAACCTCTCCTCATCTAAATCAACTAACTCATCCATCATCATACTCCAATAAATCTCAGATGGAATTTCATGATGCCTTTGAATTCGTATTGATTGTAAATAGATTTCGACTGGTAATACTGCATCATGCCCATAAGTCAACTTAAATGGGGTAGAATTAGTTGCCTCTTTAGGAGACGTTCGACAAGCCCAATGGATTTGATCCAGAGTCTTGTGCCAATTCCTAGGTTTTTTACCCACATGCTTTTTTATCAGATTTATCACAACCTTATTGGCTGCTTCGACCTGTCCATTTGCTTTAGCATAATAAGGAGTCAAAGTTAGTAACTTAAAACCTGTCTCTTTTGCAAATGCCTGCATATTTCTTCCAGTAAACACAGATCTTGATCAGTGGTTATAGTTTCTGGTATTCCAAACCTATAAATTATATGTTTCTGGATGAAGTATATAACTGCTTCCTGATCTACATTCGTCAGTGGTATGGCTTCAATCCACTTAGTGAAGTATTCTACTCCAACCAAAATGTATTTTTGCCCCTTTGAAGAAGCTGGTCGAATTTCACCAATCAAATCTAAAGCCCAACCTCTGAATGGCCAAGGCTTTATAATAGAATGTAACTCATTTGTAGGCACATGAGGTATGCCTGCATGAATTTGGCATTCTTGACATCCCTTTGCAAATTCGACACAATCTTTTAACATTGTTGGCCAATACATCCCTTGTCGAAATAATAACCATTTCATCTTGTGCCCTTCCTGGTGTGCACCACATGCACCACTGTGCACGTTCGACAAAGCTATATAAGCTTCAGTCTCACCTAAGCACTTTTGTAAGACTCCTTCTGCAGTCTTTTTAAATAGCTCATTTTCAAAAAGTACATAGCTTAAGGCTCTATACTTTATCTTTCTTTCGACTGTCTGGTTTGGATTTTGTAAATAATCCTTAATAGGTTTTCTCCAATCTCCTACCTCTGGATCATCTACATTGAAAATTTCAAAATTTTCTTCATCACCATATCCCAGTCTTATGGTTTCCAAATCTGATGGGGACAGTCTAGTGGATAATACTCTTCCTCTTACTTCAATAGCCTTCTCCAAATTTTCTTTCGACACTTTGTAGCCTGATGCCAGTTGAGCCAAGTCATTTTCTTCCCGATTTTCTAATCTAGGAATGTGTCTAAAGGCTGCACTATCGAATTTCTTGAGGAGTCTGTTGGCTATTACAAAATACATGATCAAATTTTCTTTGACACATTTGTATTCTTTTGTCAATTGTTTTATTACCAACTCAGAGTCACCCATTATTTCGACCTTTGTTGCCCCCAATTCCAACAATATTTCAAGTCCAGCTATCAAAGCCTCATATTTTGCTTCATTATTTGAACACAAACCTTCTACTTTGTACTTGAACTTTGTTGGAATTTTATTGGGATAAATGATCAACACCCCAACACCTGTTCCATTCTTATGACTGGAACCGTCGAAATATAATCTCCAAGGTTCTATTTCGACATATTTTATTTCATTTTCAATTATGGAATGGTCAGCTATAAAGTCAGCAACCACTTGTCCTTTGACAGCTTTTAAAGGCATATATTTTAAAGAATACTCAGTTAAGGCCAAAGCCCATTTTCCAATTCGACTATGCAGAATAGATTTAGACAACATGTGTTTTATTACGTCGAAATGAGAAGATATATACACATCAATGGGTTTTATGTAATGCTTTAACTTTGTACAGGAGAAATATACACATAAACATAATTTCTCTATCATACTATATCTAGTTTCATTATCATTTAAGACTCTGCTGAGATAATAGATGGCTCTTTCAACGCCATGTTCATCTTCCTGACAAAGCATGCTTCCCAATGTTCTGTCGGATGCTGAGATGTAAAGCCTCATACTTATTTTTCGACAAGGAGACATTAAAACTGGAGGACTGGC